>JANAVB010004399.1:9948989-10698989 GCA_029216955.1 Iris pallida | reverse complement strand
AAGCTTTTAGAGTATAACATAATTTGACGAACTTAAATGCTTTGTCCACCTGAGGCAGGAATACGCCATTGACACTCTTGATTGCTTATACAATTTGTTAAGTCCTTACGTTTAATATGTGGGCTGACTTGGTTTACCTTGAACATGGAAGATCGTACGGTTAAGTATGGTAAGTTGCGCATGTTATTCCTATGCGACACTTGATATAGACTTTAAATCATATACCATGAAACTGATCCTAAGGCAAGATTAATATGACAATAACTGATCGATGGTGCACAAAAGTAAAATGAACGTGTTTGGTAATGATAGCGAGTGGGCTAGTTAGCCTCCCCACCAGTGCATAACAATGTACTGATAACCACATAGTCTGTTTGCAGGGTGCGGAAGAACCTCGTCGGGTGCGGAGACTTCTCTCGAGCGTGCTAAGGCGCGGAGCTAACTCTGGTGCCTTGGAGCATTGCAGAGGAACTGAAGCACCATATACAAGACATAATATATTGGAACATCGCCATGTATCATCCAATTTTGTAAGCCACTTGGCACGCCTTTTATGTTTCGAGAGAGAGAGCTTGAGCGAATTGTAATCTCGGCCTAGCGCCGCTTGTAATACTTCTTGATCATCAATAAAGAGCAATGACTTTGTTTCAATTTGTGTTCATTTACTTTCCGCTGCAAATGGGGACACTCTGTGCGACTCTGTGGCCTAGTTTTAATCGACCATTTCTGGACTTGGCCTTGGACGAGCGCAACCTAGGCTCGTGCGGCATCACGTCTTAGCGAGGACGATCGCTCCTCTAGGAGCGGGACGTGATAGATTGGTATCAGAGCACAGCTTTACGTCCTTGGACTTCATTTCGATTCTCTTAGTTTTGAAAGCTCGTTTGGAAGTAAAAAAGTGTATACTCTCTCTCGTTGTGCCTTGGGATGTTCCATACAATAAGTCTAATATTTTTGAAAGCTCGTACAAGTATTCGGTTGAACGGAATTGAGATGCGAAGACCTTTGTGCCAAACTGTGTCAGACTTGAGTTGGAAGGATCCCATGCTAGAAGTTAGCAAATGTGGTGCGTGTTTGAATGGCCTTACGCTGACAATAGCGAACGAGTGTACGAGACCGAAGTATAGTTTGAACGAGACGGCTATGCACACAGCCTTTTGGCTAAGTTGTGTCGAGTATCGCGCACCTAGATCTTCTGGTGCAAACGAGTTTGCGAGCGAGATTAACTATCGCTCCGACAAGAATAAGTTAGACTTATAGTCTATATCAATAGAGACGCTATCAGACCAACGCTAAGACGAATACGGGGAATGGTTCTTAGATTTTGAGGAACGGACGAACGTATATTCGAACGTGTCGTTTGGGAATCGAATGATCATTTCGAGGATTTGTAGAATGACTTGACCCCGAGTGGTATATGTGATAGTCTCGAAGAAGAATAAGAATGAGTTTCGACGATTAGTCGAGTGGCTCGAATACTAAGTGGTGTATGGACCGACTTGAAAATTGTTCGAGCAAAATTAAGGATTTATGGGTAGCAACGAGTGTATCTGCAAGCGATGTTATCGCGTAAAGCCTTAGAACGAGTAACGTTTAGATGGTCGTAATTTCGAGAATCTCAAACGAGATATCGTTCGGACGATCGTGAATGTGTAGTATAAGTTACAAAACAGTTGAATAGAGATTCAGAACTATGAAATAAATGGATGTCTTGGTCGAGAAAACTTGTTGGATCGTACGTGAGATTTCGGAATAGTCGAATAGAGTGAAACTTGAGTTGAGGTAAAATATTCATAGACGGGATCGATGATAGCATGATTGGAAGATAGCGTGCATGAAAGTTGGTTTGAGGATACGTAGAATGACCAAAGATTTAGAATGGATGTTGCTCAATGACTTGAGTTAGCATGGAACATTGCGAATTGAGGAATTAAGTTGTACGACTCGGATTTCGTTGTAAAGGAAGATCATCAGGTTATGTACATCATCGATGGTATTGAGGTGTATCAAAGATCGATGTACGATAACTCTGGGGTACTTTGTTTCGATGAATGATGATCGTGTTAAAAGTTATTGTTTCGAAGGATGTTAGGCTTGGGATTTTGATAGAAAGGAATGCCTGGATGAAAATGGAAGTTTCTTGATTGTTCGTCGATAACCACAATGTCAATGATCTTGTCTTGTGTGAGCGCAACTCCAGCCTTGCACATGCGTTACGTCGAACTTGGGGCGATTATTCCGCGTGAGTGTTGGCATGGTGATTCATGTCCAGCGGGAATGATCAACTCGAAGATCAAGCCGTGGCAATTTAGATTGCTTCGACTTGTGGTTTGAAGCGAAGGTGAACTCGAGGATTGTTTGGACTTGCGATTGAAGATCAAGTAAACTTGAGGATTGAGTAGATCCAATCTACGTATCGTGAATGAACTAGTCTAGACTCAATGCATGAGTTACGCCCCGATGAGGACGATTATCCTACGGGAGCGTTGGCATGGTGATTCATGTTCCACCGTGGATAATCAGACTTGCGTGAGATCGGGGTGTAATATATTGCTATGCTAGACGACATTGTGATCGACTACGTGAATTGGATAGGATGGATAGGTGAATTGTATCAAACATATTTGAAGAGATAGACTACGACAATTGCTAGTTTGGGTGTACGATATTGATATGCCGAGGGTTTGGTTAAGGAGAACCTATCATAGGATGACTTTGCTGAACGAACTCAGACCCTGTGCGAAGAGTGACTTGATGCGAATAGGATGAACACTGCTCGATGTCTAGAAATTTGAGTGAAACGAGCTTGGGTAGAGTATCCCGTACGAACGAACCATCGTTTGACCGTAGGATTGGGACGAACGTCGTGCAACGACTTTGCACAATAAACCAAGAACTTGACTTGTAACTATGACCTTGTGAGCTGACCTAGCGGATAGGTGGACATCCCTATTGCGAGTGATTGAACCTGTTTGACCGACTTTAGAGTATCGTTCGGACGGACGATAAATCTGGGACAACAAGACTTAGAGTTAGGACGTGGAACTGAGAGTATACGTTAGCGACAACGTTAACATCCCCAAACGAAGTGAATGATAGAAATCAGTGATACGCCAGAAAAGTTGGGATAACCAATGTGAATCATTGATAGGAAGACGTACTTGATGATAGAGAAATGTTTGGTTTGGATCAGACGAGAATTACTTGAACCTTGGTCGACTCAGTTAAGAAGAAATCGTATTGAATTCGTAGACAAGAACGCTTGAAAAACAAATCGGGTCATCTCGAGGATCGAGATAGACGATAGTGAAACGAACTAGAGTTCGGTTTTAATCGAGTTAGTACAACGACCGACAATTTGAAACTATCACGAGTAGCTTGTCTGACTTCGCTATCGCTAAGCTTGGTTGAAATGTACATATTCGGGGGACGCCTTGAATATGTGCATGATCCAAACTCAGCGATATGATGAACTCGAATGCAGCTGCAAGTAGATATGTTGAGATGCGCATGGATGAACGGATGAGTGAGTTAGCCTCAGCCTATGACCCTCATGTTTGACGAATTATAACACACCTCGTGTGACCATTATAGTCCCGCGACAGGGCACAAGAGTGACCAAGTCATAGAAATACGATGACTGAGTGAGTGCCATCAACTCTCGAATGAGTGGTAAACTCAATCGATAAAATTTACCAAACGCATGTGACACGGAACTTAGAAAGGTACCCGAGTTTAGTTCGATGCCATCGAAGGATAAAGCAATTCGATAGGAATTGTTTAAGATATGCAAGAACGGTAGAATGACGTACACTCAGGAAGTCTCGAGGACGAGACTTATTTTGAGTGGTGTATTATGTAACGACCCGTTCCGCCCAAGCGGAACGTCGATTCAAACGGCATGTGCAACGACTCAAATGAATCATTGACTCGAAGAGTTTCGTCGACCCGATGAAGTATCGATGCGAATCGATGCAAGTGTTAAGTTAGCCCTTCAAGAAGAATCGAGACTTAGACTTTCAAAGGCGCTCTCGGAGTCTCGCTCGGTCGATGCGATCATCGCTAAGGTGGGTGGCTCCAATGAAACTGTCTTTGCTTAGCTTAGACACATAATAATACGAACTGTATTGCTAGATCGCTAGGCGATAACTTCATGCTTGCTAATGAAATGACTCAACGCACCTAGCTAAGGGAATAATCCCATCTTGTATGCTTGTGTAGAACATGGAAATGAACTTGGAGAATTACTCGAACCTTCGCACCGCACTCAATGCTCGTGCCAACGCATAGCTTACATTTCGAGTAGATTTACTTATGTGTTCAATTACAAATGAAATGCTTGTCAGTTAGAACGTATTACAACATGAAGCACTAAACAATAAATGGTTCACTGAAATGGGGCATGAAGACTATCAAATAGTCGTTCTGAGCAGAGTAATAGAAACATCAAAAGACTTTGGCATAGATGGGTCGCCAAGGTGGTTTCCGTACAGGGAGTTGCATAATGAATGAATGAATGAATGAACGAATAAGCGAATGAATGAATCAACGAATAAATGAATGAATAAGTGAACGAATGAATGAACAAGTGAAAGAAAGAAGAGTTAAGAATGAATAAAAGAAAGAAAGATAAGAAGAGAAGAATGATTAGCGACATGTGACGGGGACGTGCAACGGGGCTCGCTACCCGCGCTGCACGGATGACGCCGCCAACGTAGTCGGTAAGCAACTATGGCTCAAAGACAGCTGATGGCTCAATGATAGCCCGTTAAGTTAAAAATGATAAGACAATACGAAATGGTCGTGGACAACTCGGTGCACGAGGGAAGGAAATGAATAAGGATTCCAAGGCAACGATCGCGACATCGTGGCCGGCGTAGGCGAAATCATGGCTTACGGGCGGCTTGGGTGCGGGCTTGGCTACCCAAGAGGCGTAAGTCGGGTATTGCGTGGCCTATCAGAGTGTACCAACCATCACCGGCTGATAGGGAACCACAATACAAAGAAGAATAGTCCAAAATGGCTTGTGGTGCCAGCGACCGATGCATATAGATTAAGTTGGCTCGATTGCGGCAAATCCGCGTTCGTGACGTTGCATTGAAACAAGAAATCTGTGAGATCTGAACAACTGAGTAACTGAATGATACATGTCCGAATAAACTTGAGAACAAAACATCTTGACAAAATATGAGTACCTAAACGAAATGTATCTGAATAATGCTCGAGTATAACACATCCTGACAACTTGAGTAAGCTGAACAACTGAACAACTGAGTGAACATGAACATCAGAACAAAGCTTTTAGAGTATAACATAACTTGACGAACTTAAATACTTTGTCCACCTGAGGCAGGAACACGCCATTGACACTCTTGATTGCTTATACAATTTGTTAAGTCCTTACGTTTAATATGTTGGCTGACTTGGTTTACCTTGAACATGGAAGATCGTACGGTAAGTACGGTAAGTTGCGCATGTTATTCCTATGCGACACTTGACATCGATAACACGAGATATGCTTTAAATCATATGCCATGAAACTGATCCTAAGGCAAGATTAGTATGACAATAACTGATAGATGGTGCACAAAAGTAAAATGAACGTGTTTGGTAATGATAGCGAGTGGGTGAGCTAGCCTCCCCACCTGTGCATAACAATGTACTGATAACCACATAGTCTGTTTGCAGGGTGAGGAAGAACCTCGTCGGGTGTGGAGACTTCCCTCGAGCGTGCTAAGGCGCGGAGCTAACTCTAGTGCCTTGGAGCGTTGCAAGGAACTGAAGCACCATATACATGACATAATGTATTGGAACATCGTCGTGTATCATCCCATGTTGTAAGCCGCTTGGCATGCTTTTTATGTTTCGAGAGAGAGAGAGAGAGAGAGAGAGAGAGCGCTTGAGCGAATTGTAATCTCGGCCTAGCGCCGCTTGTAATACTTCTTAATCATCAATAAAGAGCAATGACTTTGTTTCAATTTGTGTTCATTTACTTTCCGCTGCAAATAGGGACACTCTGTGCGTCTCTGTGGCCTAGCTTCAATCGGCAGTTTCTGGACTTGGCCTTGCACGAGCGCAACCTAGGCTCGTGCGGCATCACGCCTTAGCGAGGATGACCGCTCCTCCAGGAGCGGGACGTGACTAGCCTCTTACCAGTTTTTTGGTGGACAATTTTGCAATAGTGTCCATGTTCGCATGTCCAAGACGTATATGCCATATCCAGCTTTCGTCTTGAGTTGTGAACAAATACTGCCTTGTACTGTTAGTCTTTTCTGACAAATATAGTTATATATGTTGTCCTCTCTTATTCCCTCAAAGAAAATTATTCCAGGTGATTTATCATAAACATAACATTTATTTTTAACAAAATTAATTCCATAACTATGATCTGTCAGTTGACTAATACTGAGTAGGTTATATTTTAATTCTGTTACTAAGCATACATCTTTAATAATAGGTGAGGGAGAAGTACCTATGTCACCAATTCCAATGATGTCTTTTAAGGTTATTTCCAAGGGAGACATAGCCTTCTTTCTTCATCGATAGAGTTACAAACAATTTGTTATCACTTGTCATGTGCCTGGTGATGGAACTGGGGATTCTCAGGACTCTTACTTTGGTGTGCGTATTGATCGATAGAAAGTTAAACAGATTTAATACGTGTTCTAACCATTCATAGGCGGAAACTAGGGTTCACGAATTATACCTGCGGTGGGAAGAAGACAAGTAGTTCCTGGCAATCTCGAGCGGACGACCCCAAGATCTTCTGCACGTATTCCTTCCTCGAGTTGGATGTCGTGTGGGCGACGATCTCCTAACATTTTTTTCTCCTTGGCAGCCCTCTCTTTCTTTTCTTACATGAATCACGAATTTAGAGAAAGCTTCAGATTTCTGATCAGTAATTTTGCGGCCAGAGAATAGAGGATATATATAGGCTACGACAGGGACCATGAAAAAAAATTAGGGTTAGGCCTCCTAACGGATCTGGATATCCCGTGTTCAGTCCGAACACACAATCCAGGTCCATTAACAATAGCTCGGTCCACTAATGAGCTATTGTTGCACTACCTCCATAATCCTAAATTATGTTTGTGGGCTCCTTTTATTATATGCTCGTTTGGCTCCCCATGTTAAGATATTGAATGTCCGATCAAATTAAGTTACTGACAACTATATTGATTCGACATCTTTTATTCTTAACTAGTACCGCTCAACTTTATTTGTCATGTCGGATATAATCCACCTGCAGGGTTTACATGACAATCCTTATGAGCTCCTTAAGGGGACATCATCAACCCGATGTATCGGGACATGGATTCCATTTATAATCAACAGTCCATCATACATACAATGTTATTACCCAATTCATAGAGGTTGTTGACCCATAATAAATCTCACTCTTTCATGAGTCAAAGTAATGCACACTGCATATACATGTCTGTTATTATATCCTGATTAAGAGCACAAGCATCCATAATAACAGAGGTGTTTGTTCTCTTATGTAGTCAGTACAAAGAGAACAACCTCAAATGGTCCTGTTCAATATACACAAAGTGTACTAGTGTAAACCTATAGTCAAGATAGACTAATACCGGATTACACTACAACCTTTCCAATAGATTGTCCAAGTCCATCTAGGTTGTGAACTATTTATATATTCCATAGGGAACTGATAATATGGTCTTCTGTGTGACACCACACACCATATTATCTACAATATAGAATATCAGACATTTGTATTAACACTTGCAATAAATACAATATGCAAATATTTGTCCATATGGTTCTCATTCAAAATTTAAGAAAATAAGGTTACTACAAAAGTGATGCTTTTAGTATATAACCCTAACACCTGGAGCAACCACTATCGAGTATCCACTTGCTTCTAGTGGGAGGAGGAAGGTCCACCTACAACACAAGTTAAAGATGTAAGCTTTGGTACCCATTTCTTGAGGGTCCTGATCTGTTAGTTTTTGGAACCCATACATACACATTAAGATCTACTAGCTTTCTAATTTTACACTGATTTGATACAATGTCCTTTTATACCACAATAGTGACATGTAGCAGAAGTGTTAGTGCTAGGTGTAGTTCGAAGATGATGTATATGAGTTTTAGAAGATGTGTGTTTTCTTATTGTATGGAAAGGTATACATATATGTATGGTTTTTGACAGTTCTAGCAGTGTTGGCTGTGTTGTGTTTGTGTTTAGCCTTGTGACTTGTGTTCACCTGAGCTATAGGTTTAACAACCTGTTTGCCCAGTTTGATCTCTAACTTTTTAGAGATATCATAGATTTTATTGTACTTGGCTGTGAGTGCATCTACTCCCTGAGCAGCAATGTTATACTTCCTTTTCTCTAGTTCACAGAGATCATTAAGTTTTATATTTTTTGATTCGCTTTCTCAAGCTTTTCAAGAGTTTCATGTAAGCTTAACTTTAAAGAAGTAATCTCATTGGCGTCACTAGAAGAATCTTTAATATCTTCTAGCATTCTTGATTGCTTTGAAAACTCATATTGTACAAACTTCAGCTCTTTCTTAGCACTTTTGTACATATCTATCATTTTCCTCTGATCTTCTACTAGGTCAGTAAAAGCATCAGACAATTCATCAAATGTAAATTTTTCATAGAGAGGGTTTGATATTACCTTAACATCAGTAGCCATGAAACATAGGTTTGCTGTGTTGCGGGGCTTTTCTTCTTCTTCAGAATTACTAGATTTGCTTTCACACCAGATGCTAGTGTTGGCATAGTTTCTGGAAGAAGACTTTCTCTTGCTTGTCTGATCATGCCTGCTTCCCTTCCTTATAACAGGACAATCTTTCTTGATGTGTCCTGTTCTTTTACAGCTGAAGCAGATAGGTTCTTTATCGTCTCTGGAATCTTTCTTCTTCTTGTTCGACTTCTCATATCTGAGGAATCTTCTGAAGTTTCTCGTCATGAGGGCCATCTGTTCGTTGTCTGAGCAGTTTGTCTCACTTTCATTGTCTGAGGCTGTATTGTAGTTAGCTTTGAATGCTATCGTCTTCTCTCTTGGAGCCGACTTTTCGAAATCTTTAAGGTCTAGCTCATGCGTCATAAGCTTTCCCATAAGGGTTTCAAGATTCATGATCGTGAGATCATTTCCTTCAATAATAGCCGTCGCTTTAGGATTCTAGTTCTTGATTAGCCCGCGAAGCACCTTCCGAATTTTTTTGTGATTGCTGTATTCTTTTCCAAGGGAAGATAGAGGATTAACAATGTCTAGGAACCGAGTAAACATGTTTGTAATAGTCTCATTAGGCTTCATTTTGAAGGCCTCATATTCTTGTCTTAGTCGTGAGATTTTGGACTCCTTCACTTGTAAAGTACCTTCATGAGTAACCTCAAGAAGTTTTCATACCTCATGAGACGTGACACATGTATAAACTCTATTGAACTCAGTTTTATCTACATCACAAAATAAAGCATTGATGGCTTTTGCATCAAGACTAGTTTGTTTCTTTTCATTGTCGGTATATCTGTCGAATGGTTTTTCCACTAGAACACCCTTTACCGTAATAGGTAGTGGTTTCTTATATCCATTCATGACAATCGACCATAAATCGAAATCAAAATACTTGAGAAAAAAGCTCATACGTTTCTTCCAATACGTGTAGTTTGTGCCATCAAATAGGGGTGGCCTATTTGTTGACTGACCTTCACCATTGCTTGGATATATGGATGCCATATCTCAAGGAGTTTTAATCCGACTAGAGATAAACTGTGTTCTGATACCAATTGTAGGATCGATGGCACCTCTAGAGGGGGGTGAATAGAGTGCAGCGGAAAAATAATTGACACTTTAAAAATTCTAAGCAGGTGAAGCAAATAATCAATCAAATTTAAATGCGAGTAAATCAGTAAATATTTGAGGCAAGAAAACAATACGCAGACAACAGGTTTACACTGGTTTCCCTCTGAGAGGACTAGTCCAGTTCGCGAGAGCTCTTGCTCGCTATAATCCACTATTTTGAATAGAGATTACACCGCATGCTTTACTCCGAAGAACACGCCAACTTCAATACCGTCGTATTTTTATCCGAAGCCCACGAACAAACTTCAACAACACGTTTCTGAGAAAAGCTTTTATACGCCAAGCTTTATATAACTCGAACACTCATAATCGGAATCCATCGGCACTAGAAGGATCGGATTGACTTGGAGAATTGAAGATTAAAGCTTTGAAACTTGAATAGAAAGCTTAGGAATAGATAGAGAAGATGAATAATGAATGAGTGAATAGAAATGAGATTTTCTTCTCCTTTTATAGGAATTTTGAGACAGTTCAGACATAACTCGGTAGTCTAACGTTCATAAATTTGAACGTTGGTGATCCAAAAGAATAGGTAAAGCTGCTGACCAGGAGTGATCTCTGGTGATCGAGTTCGGTCCGAGTTCGGTTAGAACTCTGGCTGAGTTCGGTTACCAGGGATCCTGGTCAACCCTGATTGGGTTTTAGCTTTTGGATGTGGATTTAGTTTGGGTCAGGAAAGAATTTTGGTTTGGGTCTGGATCAAAGATATGTTTTAGGATTGAAATTTCTAAAGGCCAGTGATTCCGACTCACAATATAATCTAGACTCAATAAATGAAAAATATAGAATAAATGTGAAAAACTCAGTGGAGATGAGAACTGCATCTTCGGTTTCTTTTCATATCAAGTTCGGAGTTTAGGACAATTATCGAAATCGGTTTGACCATGGCTTAATGGGCCAACAGATGATTGGATGTACTTTGATGTCTATAGATAGATCTATCAATAGTCGGTGCCAATACGGATTTCACTCATGTAGCTCTTTGGTCTATATTTTTCTTAGACTCATTCCTGACAGGCTGATTCTATATTGCCGAACCAAAATCTTGATGGCCTATTCCGACCTTCACTGGGAGTTAGGTACCAACTTCTATAGGGTTGATATCAGGCTGACAGCCTATTGTGAACATCACACAGTTAGTTTACTTGTGCTGGTTGCCAGTAGGTTTATTATAGTATAACAAGTCTATTAGAGGTCCTCACATGGTCATAGACAACAAAGTGGATTTCATATTGGAGACACCAAAATAGGGGCGAGCATTCGGTTTATTCGGCTTCAACCGAACCGAAATAGTTAAAACCGAATAAACCGAAATTCTAAAAATCCAAAATCGAAACCGAACCGAACTTGGCCAAAACCAAAACCGAACCGAACCGAATAAACGATTCGGTTTATTCGATTTTTTCGGTTGGACTATTTCAATTGTTTAATGGATTCGGTCCGAAGTTGGGATGGTGGCTAAATTATATTAAAAATTATAATTTCTATACACACATTTGTTGTATTTCAAAATTGCATCTAAAGTTGGACTAGTTGTTAAATTATTAAAGTTGAACTTCAAAACACATACATAGAACTATTGTTTTCAAAATATATACATTTTTAATCACAAAATATGTATAGAATAGAGGGTATTTATATAATTTCGTAAGTCTTATTCGGTTTTGAACCGAAACCGAATAAGGAATTTTAGTATTTTCAAAACCGAAACCAAACCGAATCTCTTATTCGGTTAGGTTCGGTTCGGTTTTCGGTCCAAAACCAAATAATGATCACCCCTACACCAAAATGATGGCTCATGACTGTTGTGGATATTTTTTTTGAAATCTTTGATTGCTTGATGTAGTACAATTGTAGGAGGGAAACCTAGGAGTTTCTATCTTGACTCATATTGTCAACTAAAAAGAATGCAATAAGAGTTTCTAATATGAGCTGGTTCTGACTTTTCATTAGTTTGCTGAAGAAGGAACATGTTTTGGGCATATGATATTGATTTGTGTTTCTTTCATTGCAGTATGTACATGTTATCATCTCTCTAGATTCCTGACAACAAATGATGATGGCTATATGTCAAAAGAATCTTGTTTCTGGACCAATCACTTCTACTTATAACAGTGGAGCTAATAAAAGAGCAAAGGCTTCCTCTCTGCAAAGAAGTTCATTTGAAACTCATAATCTCAAGAAGGTGGTGAACAATGGAGCTAGCAGGGACACCATCATGAAGAATTCTTTTCTAGCCTTCAACCATGAAAAGTTGTTTGTTTCGCCTGTGATTTCATGTAGAAAACGTGTTTTTGTCAACAGTCAGTCTCGGTCAGATTGTTACACTGGTCCATATAATTCAGATGAAAGGTCAATTCAGAGTAATGGACATCCTTTTGGCGGTACTAAGGAGGATACCATGTAAACTCAGCTCTGAAACTTCTTATTATGTCTTTTCTTATATCTTTAAGTTACGGTTGATGATTATTTCCTACCCGTAGGCTGCCATTCATGTGTAGGAATTGTATGTTTTTTTTTTCCTTTTCATTAGCCCTATACTCTATTGTATAAAGCCTTCACAGGCAGCAGTTGTGCATGCAACACCTCTCATGCATATAATATATAAAGCATGGAATGCTAACATTTTCAGTTCAAGCTTGGATCCCTGTATTTCAAGCTTAGGTGATGATGCAGTATGTTACAAGAATTAAATGCAACTTTCCGATTTGTAGGATGGTTTGTTGCTCATCTAGGTGTCATCATCATCCAAGCCTTCTTTCGTCAGAATGGGGTTGGCTATGGAGCATGACAAAGCTGCATGAAAGATTTAATAGTTTTTTATGACCAAATGTCAACGCGACGTCAACCCTCTTCTTTGGTGCCAAATTCCTAGCCAAGGTAACTATCAGCCAGTTGGCAGGTAGATAGAAGTTAGAACTACCTTTTGGATATGCAGTTTAAGCTTATGCAACTAAGAAGCACCCTCCAAGTTCCCCTAGACTATAAAGAGTATAGACAAAGACGTAAGATGATACGATTTGCTATTGAGAATTGCATTCATTTAGGTGTACTCTACCTATATTTTGATTTTCTCTTGCAATTTGCTTACAAGTGAGGATAATATGTTAAGTAGCTGTACTTGTTCCTGGTGTTGTTGTATTAACTGAATCTTCCATCCTCTCTTCAATGATTTCCTGTGTGCCATATAAACTGTGTACCTACTTTGAGTGTGCTCTTTGTTTACCAACATTTATGTGCAATGTTGTGAAGAACGGTACCGGTTGCTTCGCAACTATAAGGGCCTTTCCCCTAGGGTCTTTAGGCAAGGTTTAAGCCAGACCTTGATGTCATAAGGGTGCTTTTTGGAATGGAGTTTGGAAGAGAAAACTGGGGTTTGGTGGAGTTAGGCATCCAAGCACCATATTACTAAACTATGGTGCGGTTGTGAGTGTTTTTGGAGTTAAACATAACTCCATTTCAAACTCCAAAACACCATCAAAATCGGAGTTAGCAAAAATGCAATCCAAGTGATTTTTGTAAAACTCCATTCCCTCTTTATTATTATTATTATTATTATTATTTTTTTTTTTACAAAACTACAATATTAACAAACTCTCAAATGCCTCCTAACATAAATAAAACTCTAGTTTTGTCAATGGGGTTTCATCAGTCAAACATGAGTTTTAAATTTCCAAACTCCGAGGTAAACCTAACTCTAATATATCAAACTTTGCTCCTAAACTAGGCTTAATAGTTTCCCAATGTTAAAAGCAAATATCTTAAGATAACATGTTGAAGAAGTTATATAGAGTCTAGAACCTTGATAATTTTGACAAAACTAAAAGATTCTTAACTAAAATGCAAAGTGTTTAAGTACCAATAGAGTCATAGACCACAAATTTAGGGGGTTAGCATAGGCATTTAATTAACTACTAGCAAACAAATTTATGCAACTTAACAAATGAAGCCATCATTATTTGCCAACCATTCACTTACCTCGATAAATAGTAAGCAAGTTAATAAATGAAAATCACTATTCATTACATCAAGGTCTTGCCAAGGTAGGATGGACCTAGGTGCGCTAAGATGGTCTGGGGCTTAGGCAGGGCTTAGGAGGGATGTTAGTACCCAAAGCAGATTGAGCTGTCAGGAGTTGTAACCAGGTCCAAGGTGATACATATTAATGTCCATAGAGCCTAGGTACTTTAGGCAGCGATCTTTTAAGAACATATTTGTGCAACCCTATTTCCAGAAACTATCTAATCTTTTTACAGAGCAATGAAGACTTTTAATTATGGTTTTCAATATCTCTGGCTTTTGTCCAACCTGTGTAGAATATATTAAGCAAAGGCTAGCAGCAGATTAGCAATCTATTGTGCAGCATCGTGAACTTTTTTCATCAAACATTACCTCTTGAAATATACCCACAGGGAACAGCCCTGAAATGGCAGTTAATGTATTAAAAAAAAATTAGGGGACTTTACAACAAGGCTTGTGCACCTCAAGGATTTGTCTGATACAAGTGAAGGTGATGTAATACGAAATATATTCAAAACTCCTATAGGAGGTCATTTGTATGGAAAATGAGATAATGGAAGTAGGTTCTGTATAATGGAATATTGCTGAGGGGGACTAAGTGCATGCTTCCATGCTGTGAATGCTAGATACAGTTACCAGAGAGATTAACAACTGTTAAAGTATTGTGAGTCAATTACCAACCTCAAGATCCTTGAACCTTGTCAGATGAGGTAAAAAAAGAGACTGATAGAGAGGAGAAAAACAAACATAGAAGTGAAGGAAATGTCTAATAACAACCGCCTTGACCTGATGGCACCCGGCTGTGCACATCGGTCTCATAGATGGGGATGAGATTCGGTTGGTTTAGGGACAACACAGAAGCGAAGGAAACTGGGAGGAGAAAAGCCATTGATTCTTTCCTATTCTCTAATATATTATTGTTATTATTATTATTATTATTATTATTATTATTATTATTTTGTAGCTCCCACCATTAAATGCAATGAATAATACATTTCCTCGTGGGATCAAACCCGTCTAGCCGAGAAGCTTATGTCTCCACCTCCTTGCCACTTGAGCTAGGAGGCTATTGTTTCTTTCCTATTCTCTAATATCTTATTAAATTATTAATAAATCAATAACTTTAAGTTATTGGGCATGGGTCAGATTCTAATTCAAAAATAAATTGGCCCAAGCCACATTTGAGTCAAGGCGGCCCGAGAAGGCTTGAGGTCTCTTATGTGCTAAGGTGGCCATCTTAGGACTCACCGCCTTATACTAGTTTCCTAGGCATGAGCATTTCAAAAGCTAAGACCCAGCTTTTTTATGGGTGGAACCACCTTATTGGTGGGGGTTGGTACCCTTTATTGATCAATAAAAAGAACTTGTAGGGCTGGGGATAGCCAGGCTTCACTACAAATGAATCAAGGCTCGAGATAGCCAAACCTTGTGGAACAAAGAGAAGGCCTACAAATCAGGCAAAGAAAAGAAAAACTCAACGTTTGAATAATTGAATTTCCTAAAAGAGGACACGGCCGCCTTCTAAAATACGGATGAAAAGGAAATAAGGAATTGGTGGAGAAATTATTTTAGTAGACAATTTTACTTTTCTTTCCTCCTTTGATTGTTTTCTCGGTGTATGACTTCCTTTTCACATATATGATAGTCATGTTTTTTTTTTCCAGGAGATTGGTTGAAAATCCGATCAGAGTACAACAACGTGGAAGTGTTGGTAGAGAACTTACAGCTCTTGCTGTACCAGCAATTGCTGCACAAGCTCTTGATCCACTGGCACAGCTGATGGAGACAGCATATGTTGGTAGATTAGGTAGCTACTCCTTTCACGCTTACGCGCTTACTATACCATTATTTCCTGACGTTCTTTGTTGTTTAGCACCTTCATGCATAAATGTATGCATTAATGCTTTTCCTGACTGTTGCTGTAGAAGAAGCACATGTTCCCTTCACAAGATCAATACATCTAACAGGAATGTCTTGTATTAGTTTCCAATCATCTACCTGGAATTACTTATATTTGGTTTCTATAAAACTAACTTCCTAGACAGCATATATTGGAAAAATTATAACCCTAGCTATTACTAGTGGTGGCTGCAAGATTTTTTCTTCAGGGGAAGCGGAAATATATTAACATAAAATTTTGTTATCCCTCCTCTTATACTTTACAATATTACTCATGTCCTTATGCTGCCTTCTACAATTGTCTCATCCCTATTTCGTAAAAGTTACCTGAGCCAAAACAAGCCTTTATAAAATGAACTAAAGCTAAAACCTCTTTACAACATTGCACAAAACATTATAAGAAACCAATGGAACCATGGAAAATTTTCCAAATGGTTGTTGAACATGGAAACTCCCTCCCGAAACCGGAACTACCAGTGGGGGAACGATACCAACACCGTGTTCTAAAACCTTGCTATTTTGTGAATCTACCGTATATATAAATATAAATTTTAACATAGTACTACATTGGATTGTGTGGCCCCAAGTTGAGAATTCGTACCTTTTATTATGATTTACACTACTTAATGCACGTGGAGGAAAAAACTAGGAGGAGAAAAGTAGTTTGAAAAATTCCCTTCAATGCATCGATTGTTTCAAATTAACCCATTCAATTTGTCTGTAGTGCATGGAAGTATGCAGAAAACTGTTCTACGCTTTCTAATTAGTAGGAATTCTTCTTGTTAATTATACACACGCACAGACAAGTACCTTTTATATATATATATATATATATATATATATATATATATATATATATATATATATATATATATATATATATAAACACGATGCAGCAGGAGCCGCTCGCGACAGGACCTAGGGTTTTCCTATCCCCTCCTCCCCGACCGCCGGACCCACTCGCGGAGGGGAGGAGGAGGCCGGGGCGGAAGGGAGGGGGCTGGCGGCCCCCTCTGACAGGTGGTGGCGGACCGGGAGCAGCCTCGTCCGTGGCAGGCGGCGGAAGTGGGGGGTCGGGCGGACCCCCGCTCGGGACAGCGCCTGTTGGGGAGAGCGGGGCGAAGGCCAAGGGGGGGGGGGCGCCCCCCCCCCCAGGCGGTGGTGGAGGGCAGGGCGGCCCGGGGTGCCCCGACTTCGCCGGCGATCAACGGAGATGCTCCTATTTTTAATTTCGGATCGGGATCCGGGGCTCGGGATGGCCGGTTAGCGGACGAGGGTTGGACGACGGTGGTGAGACGGCGCCCGGGAGGGGGAAGAGGGGACTGTAAATCAAGTAACGAGTCGGACGGGCCATGGGAGGAACGGAAATATGTCTACCATTGGCAGAGGTGGCACGAGACGACAGGGAGACGGACCGGGGGTACTGCAACTGGATGGCGGCCGAAGGTGACGGCGGCGGAGAAAGGAAAGGGTATCGCTGTCGATGCCGGGAGTCAGAGGCCTCCGGCTGCCTCTCCTCGGACGGCCACCGTCGGGCTTCGTCCCAAATCTTGGAAGGATGTTTGTATGCCGGGTGTGAATAAGAGTCCAGTCTCGATGGAGTATGTGCCACCGATGCAGGTAGGAGGAGGCCTCCGCGCATACTTTCCAGCAGAGGAGATAGCGGAGGTTACGGACTTCTGGAAAAATACATTGGTGATGTATGTGTTGGAAAGTAAACCGTTCTATGGGCAGATACGGGGCTATGCAGAGAGGGTATGGCGTCCCAAGGGAAGCATGGAGATCTTCTCCCGTGAGAATGAATTTTATTTTGTGAAATTCGGCTTGGAGGAGGATGTGTCCAGGATCATTCAAGGAGGGCCCTGGTCCTTTGATGGGCGGCTCATTATCCTGAAGGAGTGGATACCGGAGTTGAGGTGTGAGAAGGAAGTGTTGAATGCGATTCCCGTCTGGATTCGCTTTCCTGAGCTCCCGGTGAAATACTGGAGTATCCCGCTGCTTATGAGATTAGCTAGCTTGGTCGGTAAGCCGATCAAGGCAGATGAGGCTACGGCTTTCCGTACCAGGCTGATGTACGCCAGGGTAGTTGTGGAGATTAAGGCTGGGACGGAGCTTCCGAGTATGCTTGAGTATCAGGTGGCGACCGGTGAGGTCCTGATGCAGGCCGTGGAGTATGATTGGGTCCCCCCAGTGTGCTCCCTTTGTGCGTGCTTTGGGCACTCCTCTAGTGCTTGCCTGACGAGTGGGACAGAGATAGCTAGGCCCTCGGATGCGCAGATGGAGGTAGCTGAGCCAGAGGTGGCTCCCAGTCCCATTACCAGAGTGGCGGCGACAGTCAGGCTGACGGAGGAGGACTCCTTGATGGAGGTGGCCAGGAGGTCAGAGACTGACACCCAGCCGAGACAGGAGGGTTCCCAGGGCGCGTTGGTCCCGTTCAGGACCCAGAGGATGATGGTGACCAGGGGTATGAGTTCTTTGGTCAGCAGACATGATGTGATGGAAACTTCTATGGTGGCAAAGGTCTATAGCAGGAAAAGACATGCCCCGTCCCCACGGGAAGATGAGCTCCGGCCAGGGAGGCTAGATGATCAGACCGAGGCAAATCCAGATTGGACCTTGGCCCTTTCCAGGATTCAGGCACATCTCGCTCCCTCCTCGGGGACGGAGATGGGGGAGGATATAGATTTGACGGACGGGACACTTCCCTCGGGTGTCAGTCTGGATGGCGTTCAGGGGGACCCCACATTAATTAATTAATGTCGGTCCTTGCCTGGAACATTCGTGGAGGGTGTTCCATTGGGAGATGGAGGGAGATTAGTAGTGTTCTGAAGAGGGAGAAGTGTGACATTTCTATTCAGCTTGAGACGAAGATTAGAGGGGCGACTATGCTATCTCGCAGGACTCCTGGGAACTGGGGGCAAGCTCACAACCTGGATCTCTGCGATATGGCAAGAATCTGGGTTCGGTGGAACAGAGATAGTTGGGAAGGGGATCAGGTGCTGATGTCGGAGCAGCTTATTGGCATCTCCTTTATAAACAAAGGCGGATTCCGCTTCATCCTTGGCGCAGTCTATGGGCACAACGACAGGCGGCGGCGTGATACCTTGTGGGAGGATATTGTTCGCGTAGGACGGATGGCGGAGCTCCTGCATCTCCCCCTGCTGCTTATGGGAGACTTCAATGCCATGCTTCATCGGCATAAGAAGGTGGGAGGCCGTCCGGTGCCGGATCCGATCCTATACGACTTCCAGAGGTGTCTCCTCTTGTCTGGGCTGAGGGGTCTGGAGAGGGATGGACACATCTGGACCTAGCACAATAAGGCGGTTCATAACAGGATCGCCTGTCAGCTTGATCGGGCCTTGGGAAATAGCGAATGGTTTTGCTACGTTCCGAATTCCAGGGCGGAAGGGCTAGCGGCGGGGACCAGCGATCACTCTCCTATCCGGGTAGGTCTCTCTGAGAGGCCCCCTTGGAAGTCTCGGCCATTCCGGTACAACAGTGGCTGGTACCTTTCTGCGGGATACGAGGAGGTTGTTATGGGAGGGCTGCAGCATACTAGGGAGGGCACGGCTCAGTTCCGCATGGTTCACAAACTCAAACAGGTCAAGAGAGCTATCCGGGATTGGGTGAAGAAGATGCCGCGGTCTTCCCTGGAGGAAAAGGAGGCCGAGCTTCGGGAGGTCCAGGAGGCTCTGCAGTCTGACATGCTGAGCGGAGAGTTGGCGGCTAGGGAGAGGGACCTGATTGCGGAGGTCAACACCATTAGACTTCAGCAGGAGATTAGTGCGGCCCAGAGGGCCAAGTGTTCTTGGCTCAAGGATGGTGATCGCTGTACCAAGTTCTTCTATGATATGATCCGGGCCAGACAGCACCGGAACAGCATCCCCAGGCTGCTTAATGGCGAGGGCAGGCTTGTTGGAGACCCAGTGGAGATCCAGGAGGAGGCAGTCATGTTCTACTCGGACTTATACCAGCAGTCAGATTATCCCATCACGTTCCCAGTGCTTGTCACGAAGCGGCTGGTGACGCAACATGGGAATAGTTTGCTGCTAGCACCAGTGAGATTGGAGGAGGTGGAGACTATTGTGATGCAGTCAGACCCTAATAAGGCTCCAGGTCCGGACAGCTTCACCTGCGGCTTTTTTAGGCGTCACTGGGGTGAGATTAAGTTCTCAGTCCTGGAGGTGGTGCATGAGTTCTTCATGGAAGGAAAGTTGTTGAAGGAGCTGAATCACACATTCTTGACCTTGGTTCCGAAGGAGGGTGCGACCTCCCTCGCCGATTTCAGGCCTATTGCATGTTGTAATTATCTCTACAAGATAATTACTCACCTCATGTGTCGGCGTATGGAGGGGATTATGCAGGGTTTGGTGTTTCGGAATCAAGCGGCTTTCATCAAGGGGTGTTCGATTGCTGAGCATAGCCTCCTTGCTCATGAGATGGTGAGAGATTTCAACAAGCTGGAGGGGATGAAGGCTTGTGTGAAGCTGGATTTGCGGAAAGCCTATGACACGGTCAACATGGACTTCCTGTGTCATCTTATGCTTGCTATGGGGTTTGATGAGAGATGGGTAGCAAAGGTGAGGGAGTGCATATGCTCCCCCACTTTTTCGGTCCTCATACAGGGTACTCCATATGGTTACTTCTCGAGCAATAGGGGACTACGGCAGGGGGATCCTCTCTCTCTCCGTACCTGTTCACCTTGGTGATGGAGTACTTCACTTGTTTGATGGACCTGGCGGTGCATAGTAGGAAGCTTGTTCCTCTTTTGAGGCAGGTCAAGCCGGTGGTGTCCCACTTGATATATGCTGACGACCTCTTGGTATTTCTGCATCCATCTATGAGGGGGATGAGGGCGCTTTCAGATATTATGAAGGAGTTTGGGCGGCTGTCCGTTCTGCAGCTGAATAGAGAGAATAGCAGGGTCTATTTCAGCTCTCAGTGCACCCTCAAGGAGGAACGGGCCCTTGCTCTGAGAGTGGAGAAAGGAGAGTTACCGGTGAAGTATCTGGGGGTTCCGCTGACGGTCAATTATGCCAGGGACCAGGATTGTCTCAGCCTGGTGGACTTTGTCCAAAGGAGAGTAGAAGGCTGGCAGACAGCTGGACTGTCTTTTGGTGGTCGTATTGAGCTGGTGAGGTCTGTTATCTCTGGCATCGCTATGTTCTGGTTGCAGTCGATTCAGATTCCGGTAGCTACCATAAGGAAGGTGGAGTCCATTTGTGCTAATTTCATCTGGAGAGGAGGTATGCATGCGATTGCTTGGGAACAACTCTGCCGGCCCCGGGAGGAAGGAGGAGTGGGGTTGCGGCCTCTTCGGGTGGTTAGGGAGGCATCTGGGGTGCGGATGGCGTGGCGGTTTATCACGGGAGGTTCCCTTTGGGCATAGTGGCTGGCTAGCAGATATGTGCGGCGGATGAATTTTTGGCAATGCATGATTGATAACAATTTTTCGGTCTCATTTAAGGCTATCCTTAGGTGCAGACCGGTTCTACAGTCCGCTATTTGCAGGATTATGAAGGACGGTGCGAATACTGATCTATGGCTGGACTCGTGGATGGAAAATGGCTCCCTTTTGGAGATCTTGGGTTCTCAGTGGGACAGAGAGGCGAGCCGGGGGGTGAAATGCAGTCGGATCATCAGGGATGGAAGCTGGAGTCCCGAGGAGTACCCTTTCACGGCTCAGTTTGGAGAGACGATCCGTCGGATACCTATCGATACTAGCCAGCCTGCGGACTCCTAGAGTTGGGTTGTTCCTGGTTCGGTTGGAGGGTCCGGGATATTCAGTTTTAAAAGTTGCTTTACTCTTGTTCGGCCTCCTCATGACAGGATTGCGGAGTATGACTTCATCTGGGCGAAGGGGATTGCCCGCAAAATGCAACTCTGTTCATACAGACTCCTTCTGGGCAGGTTGATGACGCGGGACAGACTTATCAGATTTGGGATGCAGATTTCCGACCCGAAGTGTGTACTTTGTATGGGCGAAGCGGAATCTATGGGCCACCTCTTCTTTGAGTATCCGTTGACTTGGCACATCTGGGCAGAACAGTGTACACGATCGATGGGTGTAGTTGGTAGTGCTAGAGATATCCGGGGGATCCTCAGCTGGATCAGCGACCGCCGAGGCATGGATCCTGGTTGGGCCAAGATGGCTAGAGTTAGACTTGCAGCTTCTGTCTGGCATGTCTGGAGGGAGCGCAACAGGCGTATCTTTGAGGGACTGGTTACTCCACCAGTAGGAATTCTACATAATATAGAATTCGATGTAACTGTAATGACCCCTTAACTGGGGAGGGAGTTGTGAGAATAGTGTATTGTACTACCTTTACCGCGATGTGCGAGGAATAAAATTTACCCTTATTCCATATATATATATATATATATATATATATATATATATATATACCACCTTGTGTTGATTGTTGTATATGACATAATGCCTATTGGGATTTTATGCACTGTTACAGGAATGTCATGGTAGAAGGCCTAGTATATATTTTTGCAATTCTATAGCTTACATTGGAAGACCGTACAACAAATATTAACAATATAATGACATTGATGGGAGGGGATTACTAGTAGAGGATGGCCTTGATTGTGTTTTTAGTATATTAAAGGATCTGATAGATACAGGTATCACTAACACTGCAACAAAAGAAGAAAGCCATTATCCCTAATATCTGTGGCTGCTACATGAACTCCTTTTTCCCATTACCCTTCCTCAAGGGCCATTTCCCATTTAGGGTATTTACATAGGAGAGGAGAAATTTAGAATATTTACAAAGGAGGGGATGGGACGCCATTACCAATGGTGCCCCATGGAAAAAACAGTGAGGCGCCATTAGCAATGGCATCCAATGGTGAAAATAAAAAAGAGAGTGGGGAGCCATTGGAGATGACGCCCCATATGAGAAAATGAGTGGGGCACCATTAGAGACGACGCCCCACGTAAGAAAATAAAAACAAAATTAATGGGGCTTGTTTCGAATTGTTACCAATTTTTATCAACTTTTATCTTCAATCTATTTTTCAAATTGTTATTGTTGATATTTTAAATTGTTAGCATGTTTTTAATCTTTTGTTTAAATTATTGTCATATCTTTTATACTAATTTATCTAATTTAAATTATCTATAATAATTTCAATACCTAACTTTATCTAAATATTTTTAAAATACCAAATTATTGAAATACCTAACTTTATCTAAATATTTTTAATATACCAAATTATTAGATACAATTCAAATAATAGTTTATGTTACTTAAAGTTTTTTTGTATCTTGCCAAACTTTATCTCTATGATATATCTTCTAACAATAATTTGAAATTATTTTTCAAACTTATCTCTCAGATATTTTTTCTAATATTATATTTGAAAAAATATCTAAGAACTTATCTCTAAAGCTATTTTAAATTATAATTGAAAATTATCTATGATTTCAAATTATATCTAATATTTAGAAAAATATTTGATATTTTAAATTAAGTTTTCAAGCTCAATCTCTAAGATATTTTTATAATATTAGACTTGGAAAAATATCTAAGATTTGAAAAACTAAATTAAAAGATAAATTTAGTAACCAAAATTGTATCTAAGGAGTTAAATTTACGTAGGATGAGAATATAAAAAGTACAAAAGATGAGGAACTAATATATGTTTAAAAGATCGATTGTGAGAAATATGCCCCGTCAAGATAAACTTGCACCCATTCATTTTTTTTCCATTTTTTTATCTTTCACATGTGGTGCCATTAGAGGTGGCGCCCCACTATTTTTTTTTTTAATTTTACCATAGGACACCATTGCTAATGGCCCCTCATCCCCCCTTTATAAATATTCCAAATTTCTCCTCTCCTATGTAAATACCCCAAATTGTATCCCTCTGTATGTAATTTTCTGTTATATCTATCACTAGTTGTAACAGCTCTTTTATCGAAGTTCCTATCACTGTAACTGGTATATCTATTTGTTCCCTTTGCGCACGATGAAATCATCTCAATGGACCTCCATTTGTCCATAGTTCACTCAGTTCATAGTTTAAAGAAGGAAGTGCTTCAAGACTGCTCTGTGATCATAGGATAATCTTAATTATTGGAGCTCCCATAATCTTTTTTATGGCCAGTAACGTGACTGCTTTCATATTTCTCGAAGTTCTTGAGGGATTAGTGTCTTTCTTGTGTTTTCCTTAAGGATGCTGACTTCTCTTTACTATTAACCTAAAGTCCCCTTTCTTCTTAATTTACCTGGAAGTGGGCACTAGTGTCACTGAAATTGAGGCATTGAGTTTCCATTGCGGTCTTACGAAGAAACTTCCAAAGATCTTAGTATTGCCTTAAGCAAATTTGATTGCTCTTAGTATTCCAGTTTCGTTGGCTTGAGCATTTCCTATTCGATCTTTGAAATCACCGAGACTTCACAATTGAATGGACATCTGCTCACGATTTTAATGCCAGTAAAAGGTTTATGCAATATCTCTGGCAACTTCTTGAAATGTCCTTACCTGAGTCAAGTCGAGTATTCATTCATACCACATAATTATATATGACAATAACTTTTATT
This sequence comes from Iris pallida, assembly GCA_029216955.1. Classification (NCBI taxonomy): domain Eukaryota; kingdom Viridiplantae; phylum Streptophyta; class Magnoliopsida; order Asparagales; family Iridaceae; genus Iris; species Iris pallida. The sequence goes on along the minus strand of JANAVB010004399.1, from coordinate 10,674,674 downwards.
ATACATTTTGTGTGCAACTTGGCTGTTTTATTTATTTATCATGTGTTGATATTGGCTTATAACTTTTATTTTGTTCTGCTCTGATCCGGCCGTAGGTCCTGTGGATTTGGCATCAGCTGGTGTTTCAGTTTCTATCTTCAACATTATATCAAAGCTGTTCAATATTCCACTTTTGAGCATCACAACTTCATTTGTGGCAGAAGACATTTCAAAAGTGCAAAGTGGGCAAGAAATGTCAGGTACTGGATCTTATTGAAATCAATTCACAATGGATGGGATATTTCTTATCGTACTCTGTACTGATGATTTTGTAGTCGAGGCCATTCAAGAACATAACTTCAACGGTGAAGAAGTTTCTAATAAGATGGCTGAAAAACTGAAACTACCCTCTGTATCCACTGCACTGCTTTTGGCTGCTGTAATTGGTGCCATTGAAGCTTTTGCTTTATTTTTTGGAGCTGGATTTCTTCTGAACATCATGGGCGTACCATCTGTAAGTTGTGAGATGATACCTCAAGGTTAATAAAAGTTCTTTCTTGCCAAGCAGATATTGCAGTATTTTTGTCATGTAAGTTAACCTACTTTACCGCCAAGAGGGTGGTCTAGTGGTAGCAGTAGTAAGGGAGGGGATGAGTGAGCGTAGGTTCGAATTTCATCTGGGGCAAAATAAAAATGGGAATGGGAGGGGGTCTTTCTGCTAGTAGCCCAGGAGAGGGACGGTCATTAATGACTGGCCTTATCTCAAAAAATAAAAAAATAAACAAAATTCCCCTACTTTTTTCCTATTCTAGTTTTGTTTTTCCAGGAAGCTGTGTTTAAGGTGCTTCATTAAATTAGTTTTCTTCATAGGCACATTTTCTACCTTTATCTGTTGCTTGATATTGCTTCATTAACTTTCTGAGCAGGCTTCACCTATGCGCAGCCCGTCACAGAAGTTTCTTTCCTTAAGATCTTTGGGGGCTCCTGCAGTGGTAGTTTCTCTGGCAATTCAAGGTGTCTTCCGTGGGTTTAAGGACACAAAGACGCCTCTATTTTGTGTAGGCAAGTTTGCAGAAACCAGCGATTTTTTTAATGTCTTTTGATATATATGGATTAAAGTTACCATTAATGCTTATACATTCTAATATTTGGTACTGCATCTGTTTCTTTCATTTGTGCTTTTGTCAAACATCTTAGGGAAGGTTGCTTTCCCACGACCAACTGTTGCTTGACCCTTTTGCTCTTGTTTGCCTTACTTGGGAAATATTGCTGTTGTGACATTTCTGGTCGTCAGATCCTTCTCACACTGGACTAGTTAATTTCTTACTAAAATAATTTTATTTTGAAGAATGAAGCCTGAAGAGGTAGTTGTCATGTCACTATTTCACAAAATCCTTTATACTTCTGTGTTCGATGTTCAAAAGGCAGTTGATGTGCTCCATTTAAGCGCTGCCTAGGCAGAGTCAGCTGAATGCCGTTTCACCAGGGCCCAAGTAACACCTCCCTAGGTGGGACATTGCATGTGAAACCTGCCTAGCCATGGAGCAGGCACCTAGTCAAAGGGTAAATATTTATTGTAACACACCCCCACGGGTCAAAGGCCCATTTTGGATTGATACGACGGTACAACTTTTTCTTCAAAAAATCTGTGCTAGAAGCATCAAACTTGGCTTGCCCTGATACCATGTTAAAGCCCCTGCTACTATACCATAACCTAGAGTTTTGGTGCAGTAGCATGTACATAGATTCAAGCGAAAGTGGAGGAGGAGCTTAGGAATGAGTTCTAGTATCATAATTGTTTCCTCATAAGAACACATGCGGGCCTTGGTTTGTCACATGAGCATGAGTTTCATATTTCTGGATGTGAAAAAAAGTATAAATATCTTTAAGAGGATGCAACTTACACAAAAATAAAAGAAAAATTGGAGTTCGTGCTTGATGCTCCTTTCCTCCTGATCTCTTTCTTAGTCTCCTCCTCTCCAGTAGGTTCTACAGGGGTTGGATAGTTTCTCCTCCACTTGCTGGCTACTATTATGTATTATAACACCCCATCTCTCTCCTTGTCTGGATTACCAGCTTTGCTGGTCAGGCTCCTGTCCCATCTATTGAGACCCACATATGTACAATCGAGATCAAGTCTGGACGATTCTTTGCCTGCAATGATAGACTTTTTTCATATTTATATTCTGAAAGGAATTTTTAACAACGCTTAGAAATGATAGATTTGTCATTTCTCAATATTTATTATCCTGCCTTTTCTCATCCTCTTTTTTCACCGGTGCAGACTTATTTTTCTATATTTTTAAAATCTGTATAAGTAGGCTCTATTCTGTGAAACTTCAAGCTTAGTGACTTATTTTTATGTAAATGCAGGAGTAGGAAATTTGTCGTCTGTAGTTTTGCTTCCTTTACTTGCATATTCTTTCCGCTTGGGTATTACCGGAGCTGCTATTGCTACTGTTGCCTCTCAGTACGTATTATAACACCTTCTTTGTTGTAACTAAATCAAACTGAACTAAACAAAAACAAAATAGAATTACAGAATTACAGAATTCCAACACAATTATTCTGCATGTGTACCAAGGCATTCTGGACTACAAATATCTGCCTATTATTTTTTTGCAATGTGTTAGTTGCGGTATCGGTTTTGGACCCTTCCTATGAGTACCGGTTTCGGCTGTTCCAGGGAGGTGTCAGTAGTTTTGAAATGATAATTTACAGTTGTCTTGGCGTTTTCGGTGTTGGTTTCGGCTGGTACTGCGAACCCTTTTTAGAACACAGTTGCTACCTTGGCCACAGCCTTCTGGTTGATTTTATTACAATAGATTGTTTCTCAAAGAGATGATACTGGTTTTACTTCAGTGTTCTGAAAACTTAGAAGTATGACTGTACGGACATAGCTAATTTTGTAATGATTGTTAAACTCGTCCTTATGGGGATGAGAGTATTGAACAGCACTTTCTGCTTTGCCTGGTCTTCTTAGGGTTGGTGAAATGGTAGTTCTTTTTTCATATTTGCAAGTGTTGATTGAAAGGTTGTTGACCTTGACATCTTGCTTAGGAATTATAAATGCATTTGAAAGATTGAAGTGAGATATTGCACTGAACATATCATTCCGTGGATTTAATAGTATGTTATTATTTTCACTAGGCAGAGCCGCTAATGCATATATTTTCTGAGGGTGTAAAAGTATACGACTGTTCATTACATTCGAATTAATTGGCCTCCCAATTCAAGGGGATGAGAGTATTGAACAGCACTTTCTGCTTTGCCTGGTCTTCTTAGGGTTGGTGAAATGGTAGTTCTTTTTTCATATTTGCGAGTCTTGATTAAAAGGTTGATGAACCTTGACATCTTGCATAGGAATTATAAATGCATTTGAAAGATTGAAGTGAGATATTGCACCGAGCATATCATTCCGTGGATTTAATAGTATGTTACGATGTTTCACTAGGCAGAGCTGCAAATGCACATTTTCTGAGGGTGTAAAAGTATATAACTGTTCATTACATTCGAATTAATTGGCCTCCCAATTCAAGGTTATGTAGGATACACCTTCACATTGATATGTCAAATATGTCAAACATGGCAGGACACCTAGTTCTGGTCAACTTCTCTATATCTGATTTACTTTAATACACAGCTACAATTCGGGTCGAGAGTAATGGTTAGTGGAGTAGTAGTCACTTATTCAAGCTGTATAGTCTTGTAAATGTGGTCCTTTCTTTGTGCTATAAAAATAGTTTCTTCCATAACTTATTTTCTTCACATGAATAAGTACAAGTAAACTTTGTCACTTTAAACATCCCTCAACGATTACCTTTCAATCCTTTTAAGTTGGATTCCATCAAAATAACAAAAACCACATTTTCATCCCTTAATAATTACCTCTCAAGTCATGTAAAATATTCAATACTCACACTTTCATAACTAACATAAATTGAGGTACTATTTTCTACAATACATATGCATTTATGTGTTTGGATCTTTTAATGTTTTTCCAGGTACATCACAATGTTTCTACTCATTTGGTGTCTTAACAAGAGTGTGGTTATATTTCCTCCTAAATTTGAAGATTTACAATTTGGTGGATATATAAGATCTGGTGAGTGGCTTTTAAAAAAATTGAGTTATTGGTCATATATGTATTTGTGAATGTTTCTGCTGTTGTGGAAGTATTCCTTATTGGTATAGAGCACCGCTGACAACAGTGATATTCATGGTAGCTTGATTATTCGGCATTTATTTGCTTCTGTTTGTATTGATGGCTATACAAGTATTCCCTTTTGGTATAGATTACTGCCAACAACAACGACAATTGCAGAAGATCTCTTATGTTTTGTGTATTAGATTTTGTTTCTATTGGTGCCTGCAGCTGAAATTGTTTGCTTGCATCAGTGATTCTATAGTTTGCTTCTGTAGATAACTTTACAGTTTTACTACAAGAAGCAGTGGATAATTTAGATTGTCATCCTTCAATTAGACGAGAACTTTTATGATATGAAGAATCTGAAATAACCTTCCTAACTTCAATTTTGTTTGGTATGAAGAATTGTATTTTGTGTCATCACAAAGTGGAAAATTACCTTATGTATGTGAAAACTTATCCTCTAGCTGAAAAATTGAATGCACTTAAAATTCCAATTTATAAGATTCTTTGTAAACTTATGGAAATTGACGCTGTATTTTAAACTCAAGTGGGAGTTATTTGCTTATTTATTGTACAATACCATTATGAGAGAGAAATAAAATAAGGTTAGTTATTAATGTTACTATGTAAGAAAATACTGCGAGGTTATTGCCTCTCGTGCCGGTAAGACTTGTCGCTTGCATCCTGGCGGATGCTAGTTCGGTACATAAAAACGGCCTCTCCATATATAAAAGTGCAATGCTGCGTACATCTTCACCCTTCCCAGGTCCTGTCTAAACGGGAGTCTTGTGGCACTGGGACACCCTTTTTTATGTAATAAAATAATCTAATACGTTTGAACTTGTTACTGACATATGACAAACAGAGAGTGATGTGCACCTTCCCCTTTTTGCAACTTACCTACCTTACCCTTATCATCACTTGACTCGCCTTAGAATCGGAAATAGCTACTTCCTAAGTTTGCTTAGAGTTAAAGAGAGGAAAATATTAGGAGAAGAAAACATGAGGATAGTATGAAGATAAAGTTTATTTGGATTTCAAAGGTCAACAGGCAAGTGGTTTTTCCCGTCTATATAGTTTAGGTTTCCGGATTGAATTACCTTCATGTAATAGTCACTGTCAGGTAATATGTGTAAGTGTAGAGTTAAGGTAATAGGTGTAAGTGCGGAGTTTCTAGCTGTATAGTGTAGGTTTGAGGATGTAATTGAATTTCTCCTTGAGAAGGATCTTTAATTTAAGTGTCTAACGAGTGTGGATCTTTAACTTAAGTGTCTAACGAGTGCTCATACTGATGCGTCCTCGACTTAGTGAAAGTGAAATATGATTCTTGTGACACCGTATATTACGTATTTTTTTTGGTTTTTGTAGATTGTCAGCTAATTATTATCAGTGTTGCAAAAATCGGCTAGTCGGCCGCCTAGTCGCTAGTCGGCCGATGGCGACTTGTTTTTGTGCTGGTCGGAGGAAAAAATCGAGGGAGCTTCCAGGCGGCCCTAATTGGCCGACTAGGCGGCCCTAGTTGGCCAGGCGGGCCTAGTCGGCCGACTCCCAGTTCAAAAAGAAGAAGAGAAACAGCAGAAGCATCAGTCGCAGCAGAAGAAGCAACATAAGAAGAAGAAAAAAAAACCTAAGCTTACCTGATCGCCGCCGACGTCCGCCGTCCACCGCCCATCTCCGCCGACGTCCGCCGTCCACCGCCCATCTCCGCCGACGTCCACGGCTTGCTAACCTCCGCAGATCGCCGCCGACGTCCGCAGCACCAGCGGCCGCCTCCGCCTAACAACAATTTTCCTTCTTCTTCTTCTTCTTTTCCTTCTTCTTCTGCGTTTTTTTTTCTTGGATTTTTTTCTTTGCTGAAATTTATTTTTTGTTCACTGTGGCACAATGCTGCTTTTAAAGCAATTTTTTTTGCTCCCTATGCAAAGGCTTTCCAAGTCTGGCACACTGGCACAATGCTGCTTCTAAAGCAACTGTCTTCCCCAAAAATTGTGTCTTCCCAAAGTTTTTTTTGCCACAGTGATGCTTTTAAAACAATTTTGTCTTCCCAACCCAAGTGTTCCCGGGCACAGTGCTGTTTTATATATACACTGTTTTTTATGTGCTGGCAGCTGCTTTTTTTTAGGTGTTTAATGGGATGCTGCTATTTTTTATGTTCTGGCTGCAAAAAAAAAATGTTTAATATATGTGCTGGCACAGTGCTTATATATATATATATATATATATATATTATATATATATATATATATATATATAATTTCAAACCGACTAATCCGACTAGTCTCTGATTAATCCCTAGTCCCTGCGAACCGACTAGCGTCCGACTAGCGATTTTTACAACCTTGATTATTATTGTATATCCCACTTTAGTCCTAGATTGCCTAGGCTAAAGGTGGATGCCATGACTTGCTCCTATAAATGTACCAATGATTCTCATATTTTATTGAACTAATACACTAAAAGTTTTCTCTGAATTCGTGGTATCAAAGCTACGAAAATTTGGAAAATATCCTAACTCTAATTCCCCCCAGCCCCCCTGTTTAGCCTCATCCGCCCCTCGCATGTGAGGCTCCAGCCCTAGTGACTTATGTGGATGAACTTGGAACCATGCGTCTGCCTTAGCTTACGACAAACCTACTACAATACTACATCTCCTGACGAAGACCTACTTCTGGGAAAGCTGTGAGGAAGCTAACCCTTTGGGATCGGTTTACGACGAGGCTAGGTTTAAAATAACATCTAGCGAAGCTAACTCCTTCAGGTGATCTAAAGCCAATACCAACTCATGTCTAAATGTGCAACCTTCTACAAGGCTAAGATAGATCGCTTATAGTGAGGCTCCAACCAAAGCTACGTCGAGGCTACAACCGACACGTACGTGGAAGCTACAAAACTTCCTTCATTTTTCTCCTTTAGCCTAGTCGTCGTTGATGGCTTCTCCTAGACTCCTTCCTCTCCAGACCTTTCCGATCTTTATGGTTCATCGACCTAATCCGCATCACTCGCTTGGTTTTGTGCTTCCTTTAGATCTTTCGCTTGGTTCTTTTGTCTTTGAAGCTGCTATACTTTGACACGGTGCTCCGACGTCTTTGGTTACTTGCCTCTTGGTGAGTTGGATAACAATCTTTGTTGTGCTGATCTTGTGCGCCCTTTACTAAATCCTCCAAATATGACAAATGTGTTCCTATTGATGCTTCTTCCAATTTTTGACTTAAGATAGATTAAGACCCACTACAACCTCTCTCTTGGTGAGTTGGACATCGGTCTCCGGGTTCGATTCAAGGGAGTATAGTTGGCGCAACTACAGCTAGAGCCGAGCTTGTGGGAAAAGATCAAGACCGCTCAGAAAGACGATCCGTACCTGAAGAAGATGCGAGAGCTAATTTCAACGGGTAGAGCGACCGACTTTGCGGAAGATGAGACCGGCGTGCTACGATTGAAAGGCCGACTATGTGTTCCGGATGACTCAGAACTCAGAAAGGAAATAATGTCGAAGGCACATTACGCGAAGTATTTCTTGCATCCTGGCATCACAAAGATGTATAAAGACCTCCGTACGACCTTCTGGTGGCACAGAATGAAGAGGGATGTGGCATTCTTCGTGTCACAATGCATGACTTGTCAGCGGATGAAAGTTGAACATCAGAGACCAGACAGGAAGATACAGAATTTGGCGATTCTAGAATGGAAGTGGGAGCACGTGAGCATGAATTTTGTTGTTGGCTTGCCGAAGATGTCACGTGAGAACGATGCTGTCTGGGTTATCGTCGATCGACTAACCAAGTCAGTGTATTTCCTTGCCATTAAAGTTACTTGGAGTGTCGATCGCCTGGCTCAGATATACCTCGACGAGATAGTGCGTTTGCATGGAGTTCCAGTATCCATCGTCTCAGATCGAGATTAGCGATTTCTGTCGCGCTTCTGGAGTAGCCTTCAGTCGGCTCTGGGTACTAAGCTGAAGTTTAGCACAGCTTACTATCCTCAGACCGACGGCCAAACGGAGCGTGTGAATAAAATCCTCGAAGACGTGCTATGGCTCTGCGTAATTGACTTGAAGTCGAGTTGGGACGTCCATCTACCTTTGGCGGAATTTGCATACAATAACAACTATCAATCCAACATCCAGATGACGCTGTACGAAGCTTTGTATGGGCGTAAGTGCAGATCCCCATTTGCTGGGACGAAGTCGGGGAGCGACAGATTCTAGGCCCAAAGCAGGTGGAACTAACCGTGGAGAAGGCCATGCTTATTCAGAAAGACGTAAGGTAGCACAGAGTCGGTAGAAGAGATACGCCGACACCCATCGACGACCCCTCGAGTTCTTTGAAGACGATCACGTGTTTTTGAAAGGAACGTCCATGCCAGGAGTCTTCAGATTCGGAGCTAAAGGCAAGTTGAATCCAAGATTTGTGGGTCCCTTCGAGATACTAAAGCGAGTCACATTAGTAGCTTATCAGATTGCATTGCCGTCAGTGCTGTCGGATGTACACGATGTCTTTCATATCTCTCAATTGCGGAAGTACATGCACGATCTGAGCCACATGGTAGATTTTGGTCGACTAAATATAAAGGCGGACTTATCGTATGTGGAGGAACCGATCGAAGTCTTGCAGCGTAAAGATAAATTGCTTCGAAATTGTGTGATCCAGCTTGTTCGCGTGCTCTAGAGGAACCATTCGGTCGAAGGGAACTCGAATCCGAGATGAAGGAGAAGTTCCCTTCATTGTTTTCTTAGAGGTAGGTTATATTCTTAAGTTTCGAGGACGAAACTTTTTCTTAGTTGGTTAAGATATAGTGTCCCGTCCCAACTCCGTGTCTCGTTCTCCGTTGCGACGCGGGGAACGCGGTTATGAAACACTGTCGTTATCGATTGGTGGCTTTGGCTTTGGTTTTATGAATGCTTTTTCATGAATATTTTCGATGGATTTCAATGCTTGCTTTCTTCGAACTTCGCATTTCATCTCGAACTTGGAATAGAAGGGTAGAGTGCTAATTCGTTGCGATTTCAGGTGATCGCGTATGCGCCGTCTAGCGGAACCCACCTTTTCTCTCGCCTCAAACAAATCAAGGTAAGTGACTGACCCTTCTCCCCCTTGATGCTCTTGTTTTCAAATCAATCGATAACGTCGTTGCGAATGGAATGTTAGATGTAAATGCACGGACATAACTGCTTAATTCTATAGAACTGTGCATGCTTTATTTAAGCATTTATGCTATAAAACTGTTACATGTTTTACCTTACATATATGCTATAGAACTGCAAAGATTGATGCTATAAATGAATGATGTAACGATAAGGCAGAACACATTGAAACTGGCTAACTCTTTAAGATTTCATAGACCATGCTTGAGTAATTAGTTTTAGTCTAGTACGGTCATGGATAACTTGTGCACAAGGTTTCGCGTCCTCGAACGGCAACCCGGAGCCACGAGACCGATTCGGCCTAGGAGGAATGCAAGATAGCTATGCTGGATGCTAGCACAGGTCATTCAGAACTTTCAGCGGGGCTAGCTACCCATGCTGAAAGGGTCGCCGTCTCGACCATACTATACGTCCAGGATGGCTTGAATTGCCAGTGACCCCCACCTACATACTGTTTACAAGCTATTGATATAAAACTGATGTGGGACAACATGGTAAGTTACACTGCAACGGCGCGCTCTACCGTGGTAAGATTTATCATAGTTATATTAATTTTGTCTATCAAATGCTTGTATGAATTCATTAGGATGACTAGAAAGATCATTAAATTTAGTGCATGCTTCAACATAACTTCTTGAACCAAATGAGAGTACGAAATTTAATTAGCTACACACCAGTACACGGCAATGTACTGATCCTCGCTCTCCACAGGTGCTCTGAACCAAGAAAGTGTGCCTAGGAACTCAAGACGACGCTTGGAACATTTGAAGCCTTGATCGTGTGCTCGAATGCTTGAATCTTCTCTTTTGAAAACTCTACATCAGTCCAACGGAATATGACTCGACGTCCCTCGATACCAGGTGGTTTGAATATTTAGTTGTAAAAGGTGATGTAATGTATGGAATGACTATCTCATCAGCGTTTATTTTGTAATCGAGTCAAGTTGTAAGCTCGTGCGACAGCTATTGTAATGGAGTCTTGTAAATGATGTTCATTATCAATAAAGTTTAGTTTTCTTCCGTTTAGAATGTGTTGTTCGATTTTTCTGCGTACTCTATTAGATATTGTGTTTCAGATAACCTTATGACATTGTCTTGTGCGAATGTAACTTAGGCTTGCACGACATCACGTCCGGGGAATGACTATCGATTCATTCGGAATCGGGACGTGACACTAGGCAAGCCTTATGTGTTTTTTGTTTTTTTACAAAAAAGATTTAGGCGGACATATAGCCCTTACCTCATACAAGTTAGAGGGAGGTAGCCCTCTCCGTTGTTGCCAAAGTTGGCTACAGTTGAACTTGAAAAACTAAAATTTACTAAAAGCGTGGTAGGTAGAATACAAATTCTTGTTAGTTCTGTTGAGTGCTATTGTTGCTCTGATAGTTCACTTGGTTATGTTTTAACATACTCTTGTTGATTTTAATATGTTATTTGATTTTATTTCTTACATTACTAATTTATTTATTTTATTTATGTATATTTTTTATATTTTGTGTCTCGCTTCGTTCGCACGCGTGCCTTATGTGCGTCTTGCGCCTCGATCGGTATGGACCCTTTGCGTCTTTGACTACCTTGGTGACAACAATGCTGCGATCTATGTTGCTTAGAATCCAGTTTTTCATGGAATGACTAAGTAAGCACGTTGAGATAGACTATTACTTTATTAAGAAAGTGACAAAAAGTTGCCTACAATACGTTTTTTGTTCAGCTCAGCTGGCAGATATCTCACCAAACCTAAGTCTCGATCTTTGTCTGCTTGACTATTATCCAAGATGGAAATGATTGATGTCTATGCTCCAACTTGCGCATGCGTGTCACTTTACTATTATTGTATACCTCACTTTAGTCCCACATCGTCTCGCTAAAGGAGGATGTTATGACTTGCTCCTATAAATGTACCAAGACTTCTCATATTTTATTCACATCAATAAACTAAATGTTCTTTATGAATTTCAGATTACAACCAAACAGTGACTAGTAATAGGCTTTCTTCATTTTCTGCATTACGTCGTGATACCTGACTTTCAACTTTCGAGGAGAAAGTATTACTTTCATGTATGGCAAACTTTTGACTTCCTTTTAGGGCCCGTTTGGTAGACCGTATTTGGAGTTGGATTTTAGGATTTTATGAATTTGGATCCAAATCCATGGAATCCTATGTTTGGTTGGAGATGGATTTGGATATGGAAAGTATGACCAAATCCAAAATTTGGATTTGGAAGAAAGAGACTGGATTTGTGAGAAAAAATAGTTATTTTTTAATAATTTCGTTAAAATATTTAATTTATAGTTTATTCAAAATTAACTTAATTAAAAATTAGTCTTACTATTATTTTAAAAATATTTTTTTATAAAAAAAAGTTATTGTTTTTAATAAATTTTTTTAATAAAAATTAACTAATAGTTAGTTATCATAATTATAATCTAAGTTAATAATTTATTAATTAATAATTTTGTTATTTAATAATTTATAATAATCTTAATTAATAATTTATAATTTTAGTAATCATAATTATAATAAATTTGTTTATTATAACTGTAATCTTAATTAATAATTTATTAATTATTATCCAATTATAATTATAATTAATAATTTATTAGTCTTATTATAATATTAATTAATAATTCGTTAATTACTATTTTATTATAATCTTAATTAATAATATTTTAATCACAATTAGTCATTATTATTATTTAGTCATTATTTTAATAAAAAATAGTCATTATTATTATTTTAAAAAAAAATTATAACTAAAATTTAGTTATTATTTTAATAAAATATAACTAATAGTTAGTTATCATAAATTATCATCGGAATTAATAATTTAATTTTTAATAATTTAGTAATTAATATATTATTAAAATTTTAATTAATAATTTACTACTCGTCATTATAATCATCATTATCTCTTAGTTAATAATTTATTAATCATCATTATATCTTAATTAATAATTTATTTATTTATTATTTTATTATTATAATAATAATTTAATTATTAATCATAACTATAATTATAATTATAATAGCTAATTAATAATTTACCAAATTCTATGTTTGATTGGAGTTGGATTTGGAAATTCATGATTTGGATTTGGATTTGAATTTTGGATTTTCAAATCCAAATCTATTTTACCAAACAAGCCCGTAGAGGTAGTATGAAATTCCCTTTGTTGGGAATGAGTAGCATACTTTTTGATAATTAGCATACTTGTGGATATTATGAAACCGAGATACAGAGTTTGTTAACGATTTAATTAGGAGTTATTTGTATTTACCCCTCCCCCCCACAACCCCCACCCCCACCAATTCTAATTGCTAATTCTATTACCCCCCCTCCCCCCGCGAAAATAAGCCTATGTTTTAAGAATTTGGGGTGGGGGGGGGGGTTTACTAGCAATTTTTAGAAAAGGTAGGTGGGGGGAATAGAATTAGCAATTAGGATGGGATGGGATGGGGTGGGGTGGGGGAGTTTAAGTACAAATAACACTCTTTAATTAGGGGTAAGCATTCGGTTTATTCAGTTTCAACCGAACCGAATAAACCGAAATTCTAAAAATCCAAAACTGAAACTGAACTTCAATTAGCCAAAATCGAAACTGAACCCGAGCCGAATAAACGTTTCGGTTTATTCGTTGGCTACGTCTATTGTTTAATGGGTCCAATCAAAGTTGGGATCATGATTAAATTATATTAAAAATTATAATTTTTACATACATATTTGTTGTATTTCAAAATTGCGTCTAAAGTTGGACTATTTGTTAAATTATCAAAGTTGGGCTTTAAAACACATGCATTAGGGGTGAGCGTTCTTTTTATTCGGCTTCAACCGAACAGAAATAGTTAAAACCGAATAGACTGAAATTCTAAAATCCAAAACCAAGACCGAAACGAATAACGATTCAGTTTATTCGGTTTGTTCTATTGGACTATTTCTATTGTATAATGGGTAGGGTCCAAAGTTGAAATCGTGGTTAAATAATATTAAAATTATAATTTTTATACTCACATTTGTTGTATTTGCGTCCAAAGTTAGATTAGTTATTAAGTTACCAAAGTTTGATTTCAAAAAACATAAATATAATTGTTGTTTTCGAAATAAACACATTTAATTACAATATATGTATAGAATTGAGGGTATTTACATAATTGCACAAGTTTTATTCGATTTTGGACCGAAAACGAAACTGAATAAGAAATTTTAGTATTTTCAAAACCGAAACCGAACCGAATATCTTATTCGGTTCGATTTTCGATCAAAAACCGAATAATGCTCACCCCTAGATTTAATTACCTAGATATGTGTAGTTAATGTAATTGTAACTCTGTCTGAGGCACTGGATGAAATGTTTATGTTGTAATTTTAGTTTACTTTATGAGAAACTTATTATTGTTGCAATATATGTATATTGAATGAGCATTTATGCCACCTTGGATACACTGTTTTCCTTGGAAGTACTGTTGATAGGGTTTTCAATTTGTAAATTTGAATGCTGCTACATCTCTTTATTCTTCAAATTTCTGTGCAGTATATCATTTAAGGTTTTGCAACAAACCTTAGGGAATTGCATTATGTTGACTCTGGGTAGAAACTGATGGGTTGTAACATGGTGTAGATACATTGTTGGATAGATAGGGTATAGAGTCCAGTATAGATGCATTTGAAGTTGCTGGACCCCACTGGAAATTTGATTTCCTGCTCAGTAGTAGTACTGTTTAGCTCTTTTTTCAGGAGTCTGCATGCTCTCTTTTAGCTCCCTAACCATAGCCTGTTTCCCTTTTCATTACGTTTGTTCTGATTCTGGGGCTTGCTGTCACCTTAGGAGCATAGTGTCCAATTCAGATAGACCTTTAGTTGGCAACGAGTCTGCTAGGCCATCATAATCTCCCATCCATAGGGATGAGATCATATGTGAATGGAACTTTCTAAGAGCATACACCTGGCTTTAGGAGTTGTGCACGTTACGGAAGCAAGATGGCTCTTGATAATCCCGATTCCCACATCATTGGGGGTCGAAGGATCATCTCAATTCTCCATCATCTTTCTAGCTACCTGAATGTTCATCTTCCAGAGTGCAAGAAAAGGATTCTTGTGGTCATCCCAAAAGTCTGATATAAAGGCTTTGACTACATAGTCGTCTTTGTTGGTTTTATCAGAAAATGACTGATGAGAAAATCACTTAAGCGATCTAGTTAGAAGAAAGTTTTATTTAGAACTAGTAAGCTCACTCTGTACTTTATGCATCTCATTTTTTGTTTGTTTGTGAAGATTTCTGACAACATAACCACTGCCCTTTTTTCTTCTTTCCTCATCCTGAAAAGTTTTGACTTTTGGTTTTCTCAGGGGGCTTATTGCTTGGCAGAACCTTATCAGTGCTAATCACTATGACTCTGGGGACATCAATGGCTGCTCGGCTAGGTCCATTGTCTATGGCTGCTCATCAGATATGCTTGCAAGTGTGGTTAGCTGTATCTCTCCTTTCAGATGCATTGGCCCTTTCTTCACAGGTTGGCAGCTTATCAAACTAAAAGTTATTTCTTAAAATTACGCAATAGACTACATTCTTCCTGCTCGACTCCTCTTCCTTTCTTGAACATGCATTCTTATTCAAAGTTGTTAGCAATATTTTAGTTTCTTCATTTGTTTTGCATAAATCGTATCTCTATGACAACACTAAACTACAATAAAAGGACTATATGTCAAGTAATCAGGTTGGCTACACAAATTATTTCTTCTCCATCTGGCTCTCCACAAGTAATCATTTCATGGAGATCCAATATTTTACTCTTGTTGTTGGCTACCCAAGGCACTCCTTTATCTCTAGGCTTAGGAATGGTAATGGAGAGACAGGATAGTAAGCATACAAACCGAGTTTATGTTGCACCATATGACTTTTAGTCACTTCTAAGTTTCTTAAGTACGTCTGATCGTTAAGTTATTGGGATTGTCATTCCTTTTCACTCTTTGGCTTAATCTGTCATAGATACGAATGCAATCCCTAATTGCAAAATTTATCATCTTGCCTCTTCGTCTACCTTCCAACGGCCACCTAGGATTTATGACATGACCCTTTCATGCTCATAGTTACTTTGGCTAGGAATTTGACATCATAGATGATTGATGTTAGATAGACGGTCGGTTGTAAGAACTTTTTGAATCCTTTTTGGAACTTTCTTAACTGACCCCATTCTGTCGGGAGAGGGCTTGAATGATGATTAGTATCAATCCTTCAAGTTGAAGAGAGTAACCTGTTATGTTCTTACTGTCACTTGACTGTTTAACTTATTGATCACAATTTAATTACTTGGGTTCCAGGCTGTATTTACTGGAATAGACATCATCGGGCTTTGGTGTTTATCTAGGATTTGCAATCAAGCATCTTTCTTTTATCCCAGTATGTAGATCCTTCAAGATATTAGTTCATTAGGTCCTGTCTTTTCATTATTGTTATGCAAGATTCTGTTATAACATTGCAACTCATAGATGTATTATGCTATATGCTCTACCTTACTAATTCTCTCTCTCTCTATATATATATGTGTGTGCGTGTGTGTGTGTGTGTCTGTGTGTGTGTGCGTGTGTTGTTTATACGACTGTTTGGAATAATGATCAATCAGATGAATGCAATATGTTAGGGAAAAATGTATATGTTACCGTTTGGTCTAGACTCATTCCTAGTCCAAGGAATGAGGCTCCTTCGCAGCACAACTAAAAATCATAGATCTATCTACCAGTGCCGACAACTGGTTTTCTAGGTTTTATGACAGAACTCTCTTCCTTTTTGCTTCCTTTGCTACGAATTCGGCACCAGTTAATAGAAGCTATGGTCCATTCTTTTGTAGAGATTTGGTGATAACAGATTTGTGCTTAACAATGAATCACAGTCTAATGTTAAAAAATCTTCATGAATGGCAAGCCAATGCAACACACATTTATTTATGTATATGCTAATGTCATTCCTTTTCATTCTTTGGCTTTATGTCATAGGGATCAAGGTTTAAAGTATCGTCTGAAATCGATACTGAAACCAACTTATTCAAAACCACCAAAACAAATACCCATAGTAAGGGTTCTAAACCGCTTCCAAAACTGACATTCTGTACCTTGATATGAATTAATGTAATTCCCTAGCAAATTGTATCATCTATTGCTTCATTTAGGCTCTTTATGTTCTAATGAAACTTGGAGGGTTTCCTTGGTTGTGAGTTTAAATTAAATGACAAAAAGGGTGATATACCTACCAACCAACTAGCCTTCTAGATTTTATGTCCTGGCCCTCTCATGCTTATAGCTACATTTGTTAGGATTTTACACCAGCATAGAGGGGTGATTTAGGTAGAAAACCGGTCATAAAACTTCGTCAAATTCTTTTGTGGAGCTTCTTATGCTCCATAGGCAATCCATTTTGATGGGAGAGGTGTGTATATATATGTCTGTGTGAGTGGCATGGTAGCTGATTTAACAAAAGAGCTACATGGCATGTGACATGCACACATAAAAAGGAGTGGTCCTTCCACCTTTTACTTAACTGAGGTACCTTTTCCCTCAAAGTTAGTGCTCCCCAATGCCATGCCAATCTAGCTCATCTCTTAAATGAGTTTCCTAGCTTATGTCTATCATTCCTTATATGTTTGGGTATGTGATCTTGCATGCATTGAAGAGTAATATAGTTTATTGTATTAATGTTTGCAGAACCATCACCTGAATTGGCATTCTTACTTCAAAGTTCCTCTATTTTTTGCCGTTGGTAGCTCTAGCCATTAGGTATTCCTTGTTATCAACATGAGTGAAGCATCATAAACCTGCTGATTGTCTTGATTCTGTTCACATTCTGAAAGACACCTAAGGCAATTCTTGCAATGGTCCTCTATATTTTAAAGGTCCTGTCACATCTCAATTTCATCACGGTCATCAAACTCTCTGGGTAAATAACTATCTCGTCTGATGTCCAAAAAGCTCGTTGGTATCAACATCAACTCAAGTTGGACCGAAATGGATATGCTATTAAGATATCCCAGCTATTAAGCTACATGATTCATTCAGATCTCTAAGTCTTTGAGCCCAAATGCCCCCTCTGCTCTGGTCTACCCAGTTGTTCCCAACACAGGATATGCTTACCGTCTCCCCAGACAAAGATACACAATAGACTCAAAAATCATTTAATATTCTTTATACAGAGAAAACTATTACCGGTCGTTAGTAATGAGGGCACAACTGACTACACAGTTCAACTATTTTTTCGAAATATGGTAGTTTCATCTTTTAGCCCTCAAAAGTGCTTCCTACATGTATCCACCAAACAGTACAATGCCTGATCTTGACGTATATGCAGAAGACATTGGAAAACCCAAGTACTTTACTGGAAAATCTCCCAGCTCCACAGAAGCATGGTCGAAATTGTGCTCTACCGGTTCATCCTCTACTTGTATCGAAGTTGTAGATATCGGATGTCGGATTGAATTTTGAAATGTCAGATATCAGGGGCATATTAAAATGTCAAAATATCCATTTTAGGCGACTTTATATATATATAGCCCTCGAAACCTTTGGTCTCAAAAAAGCTGACGGATACATGTTTCGGGTTGCCAGCCTACTATTGTCTAGTAGCCATTCTGAGTGGAGGGGACTAAGAGAAAACAAATCAGCCCATTATTAATCCTTAAAGCATCCGTAGAAAAATAATAATAAAAAAGAACGACCAGTGATGGAAGTTAGTCGGATGGTGCGCCCCACAGTAAGAGAACGGGTAGGGACGAAAATACTGCTTCGGTCACTACTTATGAAATCTAATTCGGAAAAAGGTTTAGCTTCAAGTTAGCATCCTATATCTTCCTGGTGTCAACCCATTTTTACCAATAGAAATATAATTCACCATGACATATTGAGGTGAAAGTGTCTCCATACCGGGGAATCGGGTTATCCTATTGATTTCCACTTCCTTATAGGAGTTTTGAAACGTCGTCCTCGATCCGCTTCCCTCGCGATGTTTGGCTATGCTTTATAACTAGCTTCTCGGAGAAACATGTAACCAGCTTTAAAGCTGTGACCACACCCATGGTGTCACGTCCCGACCCGAAAAATCGCTCGTCCTCGCATCGATTTATCTGAATCATCGTTCTTGCTGGGGCGTGATGCCGTACGAGTCTGAAGTTGCACTCGTACAAGACAAGATGACAAGTTCTCAAATGGTTATCTTTGATTTGATATTAGCAACTGAAGAAAACAGAGTATACGAAACAATTCTTTTTATTTAATAAATGAACTGAGGTTACAAAGGCTTTCAATAGTCCAACTGAATTTGCCAGATTGGCTATAACACTCAAATTCTCTCTTGTCCACAAAGGTTTCATCGTTCCATACATCATGCCTTCTAATATCTCGGCCGCATCAATCCTGTTACAAGTCCGAGCGTCAATGCGATCACACGCTTCAAACGCTACGGCATTCCATGTCTCAGCACGATCAAGGGAAGCTCCGCCGCGAGCAGACCATTCCCTGAACATGCTAGCAAACTAGTGGAAGATTAGTACTTTCGTCCTTGCTGTACTGATCAAAGACCCACTTAACTAAACCGACATTTAGTAATATATTTATTCGTACAACATACAATTTAGTGATCTTTCTATGTTCTTCTTAGGATTAGTTTCATGGCATATTCGAAAGCAATAAAATATGTTATCATGGCAAGCATGTTATTTGATTCGCATAAGCAAGCAAGCAACCAATAGCAATCTCGTGTTGTTTCGTGACTTCTTACTAAACACTGACGCACTCGTCCTTGCACCGACGTAAGGTGAATGCGCCTTATTCCTTTCCTGCCATGTTATAAGTGCTCTGTGCAGGAGCTCTGTATTCTTGCACTTTCGACCGTCGTTCCTTAACTATATGAAGGTCACTAGCTTTCCGGACTAGAATGGACTTATATTTCTCAAATCGAATATGTAAGACGGTGATCGCTCTGTGTTGTTGCTAACCTAAACATCAGAGGACCCCCGAATTACTTGAGTAAGTTGCTTATCACATCAATAGCAGGTCGCAAACTGTCTTAATGAAGTGCACCAACAATACCGATTATCCCGCAGTCCCTCCTAGGCCGAACGGTCCCAACGCCCTGGCGAACCACGTTCGAGGGAAGAAAATACCCGTGCACGAGCAATATATCTTTAAGTCCATTTGACCATGTAACACATCTTATCTTTCATACAACCAAGCAAATTCGCCTATCTCTGTTTCAATTGGCACAATATCCCAACTCAATGTTCATCAACGAACGTTCCGAAGGCCATAAATATTTCGAGGGATCCATGTCACATTGGACAGTTCCGTCACATTCGTGCCACAACTGTTCTCTCCGCAACGAAGCCATCTTTTCTAAGTCTCGTGCACGTACGCACGCTTTGATATAGTTATTCGCCATTCCACGCATCGTGCATTCGATGCACGCCTCGAAGCCGTATTTCCATGTTCTACACCTTAGTGTTCAATGCGTTAGACTAATGTTCCTTCCCTCCGACTCATGCAACTGGGGCACGTCTCGATAGGGTATTCAATGTTCTATAGCTCGTGCACTGATCAGGCACTCGCGCCAATATAGTCCTTCAATGTTCTTATATACTAACTCGTGCACAGGGGCACAAATGACTTGTGCACTGAGGCACTCGTCGATACAGTTATCCCATGTTCTTATGGCTTGCGTACCGAGGCGCTTGTCTTTGCGATATTCAATGTTCCATAACGACTCGTACATTTGATGTACGTTTCATTTCAATTATTCTATCTAGTGTTCGACACGCACTATGTTCATCTCTCGATCGAGCCACGACTGTGGTCTCGATAGGTTAACTTAGCATACAACGATATATTTTACTTAGGCATGAAGGAGTAGGAAAGAGAAGTCAAAGTCCTCCCACCTTAAACCGATACGCCTTGTCGTTTTGCCGAGCCGATGCAGCTCGATTTCATAACTTGTTGTGCGGCCAACTCTTCTGACTTAGCCGTTCGAGCACTTCGTGCTACGTTGAATTATCCAAGCGATTTGGCCTACCGTGCCTATGCTTCAGTCCGTAGCAAGGCGACGATTTGGTTTTACGGACACCATGGTAAATAAGGCAAACTGTCGACGTCTTATATTTCAGCGTAAACGTATAGCCTGCACACGAAACAACTAAAATTAATACTTATCTGAATCGGACTAATGCCTTGCGTTGATTCGATTTCTTAGAATCTTTGAGCCGATTCAATGCTCTCTCGGGGCAACTTAACACTTGCATCGATCTTACTCGATGCTTTCCTCGGGTCAACGTAACTTTTTGTATCGATCCGATTTGATGCGTTTCTCGAGACAAGGTAACTCTTGCATCGATTCACATCGATACTTAATCGGGTCAATGCGACTCTTCGAGTCAACGACTCAGCATAATGTACCGTACGGAGCGGGACATTACATAATATACCACTCAAAACAAGGTTCGTCCTCGAACCGAAACCAACACTCAATTCCAAGTGTTTTCTCTAGATCACTTCACGATCTCGCCAACTATCGTTGTTCCGTTTCAAACACTCGTGCAAGCTTTCATTAACTTTCAGTGTTTTCTGCAGCTCAATTTGAATTCAGTATACAACTTGATTTGGATCGTACACCTATTCAAGGTGTCCCAAAAATATGTGTATTTCAGCCAAGCCCAGTGGTAGAAAATTGGAACAAAGCTGACAGTTAAATTTCAATCCTATGCTTGCCATCTCGTACTCTCGATCGGACTTATCTTTAGCAACTGTTCTCGAAATTTTATCGTATCTGTATATTCGATACATACGTGATTCATTCAACAAAGTCACCGCATGCGATTCAAAAATCGCATTTCTCATTTTCGTAAGTCTGTGCACTGATTATCAATACCATGCATTGCGTCAAGCCGACGCGCATCCGATCGCAACGATCGGATGCAATGCCTTGCGTTCGAAGTCGCTGTCCAACTATTTTCAAAGTCTGGCTAAGCAACTCATCTCGATACGATTTCTTTTGTTGACTTGCAAATGCATCAACATTCAGGACTACGCTCGCTAGGTGACTTACTTAGACACCGTGGTTAAATTCTTCCGACGCAACTTTAAATTAACGTTGCACAAAGACAATGGTCCTTCCGACAATTGTTTAACAATGCTCATAGGTAATGGTCTTTCCAACCAGAAAGTTTAACTCAAGTCGACAGTGCTCAAAGGCTACATTCGTTCCGACACAAAGGTCTTTACGACGCGTCTTATGTTCGATTCCTATCAAATAGGAATTCACTAGCCAAATTTTCAACTTGTGCGTCTCGCAACATCGAAAATAAGTTCGATTCACGCAAGCTCAATTGCAAGGTGAATCCAAATCTAACGACATAACTCGTAAGTTATTCTCTTATCGCTCGCTCTCGTGCATAGCACAATTCTCAAAATCGCCTAGACTTATCATCAACATGTACCATATTATATTTGTTATCGATGCAATTTCATATGCGATATCGCATGTGTCATCTTACGGTCTGCAACATTCAATTTGATTTGGCGGTCAAGTCTTCTAGGGTCAGCTGTCCCGAAGCTACGCTCGATAATTGTGGATTATTAACGAAGGACAGTTACTACGAACCATGCTATATTATTTCGGAGCCAAATCATGTTCCGACGATTTCTATGCGACTATCCGAATCCAGACAAAACCATTTGGTCCATTCTATCGCCACAGCTGATGCGCAACTATCCTCCGAGTAAAGTCATGCACTACCGTCGATAATTTCGTATTTCACGAAACATCTACTCGTATTGAGTTCGAGTCTTTCTACCCACGATCGACACCCGCGATGTTATACGCATCGAAACAATCGTCGATGACTTTATAGTCTCACCCTGATTAATCACAAAGTTTACGATCAACCAGTTCGACACTTTCGTATTGCTATTTTCGATAATTCCGATATCGTAGGCCTGTCCCGTTTTGTATTCTCAAATCGTGCTTACGTTTTCTTGCGTATCGATTTCGATAGGTCATATCAATTTCGATAACACGAGGGCCAACTTTGAATCTTTATCAACGTCGACTTTAGTTCGTATTGCATACATCCAAGTTCACTACAAACTTTTCCATACGCATCAACTCGTTTTCCGATTTGTCGCATCCCACTATACTTTGATCACGTAATCGAGTTACTGATTATCCAACATCGAATCCTCGAGTTATACAATCACACCCTGCGTGTTTCATTCGTACTCAAATGAGTTTCGTCGCAACATAGCCAACTATCTATTAGGCACTATTTATCCGCATCAACCAACTCTTCACCGAAGTCGCACATCGTGCGACGCGTATATAATACATTGTCTAACGTTTCTATCGAGATCGCAAGTCGTGCGATTCGAATACGATTCGTCTCGCTCAACATTTCTATCGAGATCGTAAGTCGTGCGACTCGTTTATAAGTTCAACTTTCCTATCCCGTCGATCTGATTATTGCTTCAAGGCATAATCGTTTCGTTAGTCTTGGTCGTTCGACTGACTTACAAATTTTAGTTCGACGTATCATTCATTGATACGAGTCCTCGCCCTATCGTTCCAACCGATTATCGAAGAACACTTGCATCAACATGCCATCATACAAATTTCTAATCGAGTCTCGTTACTCTCTTGTCCGTTGCGGACAAATTATGCAATGTGTCGATAGAATCCATCGCACAAGTGGTATATCATATACCACTCAGAATCGAGTCATTCATCGCATACGTGGTATGACATATACCACTCGAAAATCAAGCTATTTCCCTCGCATCATACTCGGTATGAACCAACAATTTATTCCGACTCACGATTTTCGCAGTGAACATGCCGATCACAACCGTAACTTTTGATTAATCGAAATCCGACACAATTCGGCCAATGTATTCATTTGCCAACACAAGTTCGGTGCACAACCAAACCGATTCATTTCTATCGATTATGATTTCTCTTCCATGCGTTGCACCTCGTGCAACGATTTATTTCTGCATCTGTTGCACATCGTACAACAATTTATTTTCGACATTCATTTCTGACATCTGTTGTATCTCGTGCAACGATTAATTTCGGACGTCCAAAGCCAATGCTCGAATCCTGGACACATTCAATATCAATTTTCATTTTCATCGCAACGCATCATTCACAATCAACTCGTTGCAATTAATGCCGCAACATCCCACGACTTTCATTGTATCGATGCGACCAACATTTCTCATATCGACCGTTGCATTGAGACAACGAACATCTCAATTCACAATTTACGACGTGTTGTACTTGCAGCAACAAACATTTCACGACTTTTCCAGCAATCATGTAATTTCCAAAATACATGCAGCAAAATTACATGATTTGTATTAAACTTATTGTATGTAACATCCAATGCGACATCGAGTAGAGTCAAGAGTCATTTCATGGTGGTGGGCAACTTTTAGAATTGAAACGAAGCAAGCGTCCTGAGAAAATTGAGCCTAGAGCTCTGATACCAATTTGTCATGCCCCGACCTAGAAGATTGTTCGTCCTCGCATCGATTTATCCGAATCATCGTCCTCACTGGGACGTAATGTCGTATGAGTCTGGAGTTGCACTCGTACAAGACAAGATGACAAGTTCTCAAATGGTTATCTTTGATTTGATATTAGTAACTGAAGAAAACAAAGTATACGAAAAAAATTCTTTTTATTCAATAAATGAACTGAGGTTACAAAGGCTTTCAGTAGCCCAACTGAATTTGCCATATTGGCTACAACACTCGAGTTCTCTCTTGCCCACAAAAGATTTTATCGTTCCATACATCATGCCTTCTATATCTTGGCTGCATCAATCATGTTGCAAGTCCGAGCGTCAATGCGATCGCACGCTTTAAACGCTACAACATTCATGCCTCAGTGCGATCAAGCGAAGCTCCGCCGCGAGCAGACCATTACATGAACCTGCTAGCAAACTAGTGGGGGATTAGTACTTTCGTCCTTGCTGTACTGATCAAAGACCCACTTAACTATATCGACATTTAGTAATGTATTTATTCGTACAACATACAATTTAGTGATCTTTCTATGTTCTCCTTAGGATCAGTTTCATGGCATATTCGAAAGCAATAAAACATGTTATCATGGCAAGCATGTTATTTGATTCACATAAGCAAGCAAGCAACCAATAGCAATCTCGTGTTGTTTCGTGACTTATTACCAAACACTGACGCACTCGCCCTTGCATCGACGCAAGGTGAATGCGCCTCATTCATTCCCTGTTATGTTATAAGTGCTCTGTGCATGAGCTCTGTGTTCCTGCACTTTCGACCGTCGTTCCTTAACTATATGAAGGTCACTAGCTTTCCGGGCTAGAATAGACTTATATTTCTCAAATCGAATATGTAAGACGGTGATCGCTCTGTGTGGTTGCTAACCTAAACATTAGAGGACCCCCGAATTACTCGAGTAAGTGGCTTATCACATTTATAGCATGTCGCAAACCGTCTTAATGAAGTGCACCAACAATACCGATTATCTCGTAGTCCCTCCTAGGCCGAACGGTCCCATTGCCCTGGCGAACCACGTTCGTGGAAAAAAAACACCCGTGAACAGACAATATATCTTTAAGTCTATTTGACCATGCAACGCATCTTATCTTTCATACAACTAAGCAAAGTCGCATATCTCTATTTCAATTGGCACAATGTCCCAACTCAATGTTCATCAATGAACGTCCCGAAGGCCATAAACATTTCGAAGGCACCATGCCACATTGGACAGTTCCGCCACATTCGTGCCATAACTGTTCTCTCCGCAACGAGGCCATCTTTTGTAAGTCTTGTGCACGTACGCATGCATTGATATAGTTATTCGCCATTCCACGCGTCGTGCA
This sequence comes from Iris pallida, assembly GCA_029216955.1. Lineage (NCBI taxonomy): Eukaryota > Viridiplantae > Streptophyta > Magnoliopsida > Asparagales > Iridaceae > Iris > Iris pallida. The sequence continues at coordinate 10,649,514 of JANAVB010004399.1, read as the reverse complement.
TTCGATGCACGCCTCGCGTATTTTTATGTTTTACGTCTTAGTGTTCAATGCGTTAGACTAATATTCCTTCCCTCCGACTCGTGCAACTGGGCACGTCTCGATAGGGTATTAAATGTTCTATATCTCGTGCACTGAGGCACTCGTGCCGATATAGTCCTTCAATGTTCTTATATACTAACTCGTGCACGGAGGCACGAATGACTTGTGCACTGAGACATTCGTCGATACAGTTATTCCATGTTCTTATGGCTTGTGCACCAAGGCACTCGCCTTTGCGATATTCAATTTCCATAGCGACTCGTACATTTGATGTACGTTTCATTTCAATTGTTCTATCTAGTGTTCGACACACACTATGTTCATCTCTCGATCGAGCCACGCCCGTGATCTCGATAGGTTAAATTAGCATACAATGATATATTTTACTTAGGCATGAAGGAGTAGGAAAGAGAAGTCAAAGTCCCTCCACCTTAAACCGATACGTCTTGTTTCGCCGAGTCGATGCGGCTTGCGGCCAGTTCTTCTGACTTAGCCGTTCGAGCACTTCGTACTACGTTGAATTATCCAAGCGATTTGGCCTACCGTGCCTATGCTTCAGTACGTAGCAAGACGACGATTTGGTTTTGCGGACACCATTATAAATAAGGCAAAATACCGACCTCTTATATTTCAGCGTAAACGTATAGCCTGCACACGAAACCAACTAAAATTAATACTTGTCCGAATCGAACTACTGCCTTGCGTGGATTCAATTTCTTAGAATCTTCGAGCCGACTCAATGATTTCTCTCGGGCCAACTTAACACTTGCATCGATCTTACTCGATGCGTTCCTCGAATCAACTTAACTCTTTGCATCGATCTGACTCGATGCGTTTCTCGGGACAAGGTAACTCTTGTATCGGGTCAATGCGACTCTTCGAGTCAACGACTCAGCATAATGTACCGTGCGGAGCGGGGCATTACACATGGCATGATTTTTTAAGATTGGTCCTAGCATGACTTGCGAAACATGGTGTATTAACATGGCGTTCCAAACCAAATTTGATGTGTTATGGCTTCTCTTCATACTGTTAACAAAAGAGAGAAAGAAGGCGACTACTAAATAATCGATTTGAGGCAAACGCACTGAGAAGGCGACAATTAGGGAGGTGACCGTTAGGGAGATGATAGAAGTGAGTTCAACTTATTTAACGTATACCTTTCTGATATGCTTGCTATATATCTATTTCCTTATCTATTGTATTTTAGCTTAAACTTATTGCTTTCTTATCTATTTCATTCTTATTTTTCTCTATATGCGCCTATTTATGCTATTTCTTGCTTAGACCAATTGAAAAAGATACATTAGTGATCTCACTCCATGCATTGCTCACTTTTTTCATCCAGACAGTGCTAGGCATGGTGATGGAAGCAAGGTTTAAGGATAACCCTTCCATTTCTTTTATGCACCATATGCTCTACTTTGGAAGCACCGATTTCAATCTTCCTACTTTATTTGTTGCACATGAATCACGACCACCTTGCGTTCCCGCCTTCTTGCTTCTCGACTTTCTTTGGTGCCAAAGACTGATGACTAATTAACCTGACTCCTGGTCGGCATGAGAAAGATAACTATTCTTCTGGTAAACTGGACCCATATCAATGAACGTAACAACTTTGTTTGAAGCCAGGACTTTCTTGTTGAAGCTTTGCTTCCCCCAATTCCAGAAAACACCACACAACAACTATGACTTATCTTTGATAGCATTTGTAGGGAGGGTTCAGAAAGGATATGATCGTAGATAGAGACTAAAACCAGTTCGCGGTTTGCGGTTCGCGGGGATAGGGGCGGATGTAGCCAAGTGGATCAAGGCAGTGGATTGTGAATCCACCAGGTGCGGGTTCAATCTCCATCGTTAGCCCATAAATAAATGGAATGTTTGTTACGGAGACAAATGACAAACCTTTTCCAGCGTCAATTTTTTCTGCAAGAGTCAACTCAAGGCTTTCAAAGGCATCCAAGCAACTGGTATCTGGTTGAAAATCTTCACCATAGATATATGTCCCAACTTATTGCACTAAATGTCCTAAAACTAACAACTAATATAATAACTATAACTGCAAATATCAAAAACTACTAACACTGAAATATTGTATCAAGTAATTTAATAGTCTTAAGGAAATAAGTACAATTATAAAAACATTATTTAGGAGTCTTAAGTAACTTACACTTAAAATATACAAGTAATTTAAGAGTCCAAGTCATTTTAGAGTCTACTTTAAGAGTTACTAATTTACCAGTTAAAAATCCTTTATCTCAATCAAATCTCAACGAGAACCAGATTAACTAAGTTGTTGTCCGATATTTGAAAAATAATCGTGTCAGCCGATATATCAGGTTGATATATTGTAGGACGACACATGATATATTTCACAAAAAGGTGTCGAACCTAGAAACCTACATATCAGCTGACATGTCTGAAATGTTGTCCAACGTCTATAACCATGACATATACAACTAAATCTACTCTTTGCCGATTCTATGACCTGTATGATGTGAGAAACATCTGACCGGTTGTTTCCTTAATACCTCTTTTCTCCAATGTAATTCTAACTCCGAAAGGTATAGAGGTAATCCATGCATATTATAGGAGAACGCAGTACCTGACTTAATGTGTCATATAGATTAATGGATTTCCTTATAGCATATTGTATATTCTTCTTTTCTAATATAAACTTAAACTGCATGACCAAAATGTTAGTTTTGCGTATCAACCTTCTAGGTTTTATGGTAAGACCTCTTGGTCCATTTGTTGATGACTACATGTATAAAAATCAGCCTTGCTAAATTGTTAGCAAAGGGTTACTGAAAACCATGAAGAGATGTAAACTAAAATATGTATAACCTAAAACTCTTCGATGTATTGCAACTAATAAAACCTTACATGAGCATAGCTGCCAATAAAATGTTACACGGACATGTTCCTATCCAAAAGTTCGCATACCATAGAGCTCTTATGGTGATTATTCCAAAGGATTATGGAAATGATCATTTTCTATGATGCATCACAACGGCAATTGCAAAAGACTATCAATAGAACACTAACCCTCTGAGTTCTTGCAAAATACCAGGTCACTCACATGGGAGGGGGCTTCTCATCAAATCTTTAATGCCAATTGGCTCATGGGAAACCTACATTTGGTTTCAAACTCATTCAACCAGGAGTACGATTCCAAATTTAATATGAGAAAGATAAATAGCTGTTTATCTGTGTGTCCCTTTGCATGATTGCATAATGTAAATACTGTGTAGTTCTTGTGTACTGTGTGCTTGGCACATGTTTGTCTCTTCCTTTGCTATTATGGTTATATTTTGTATAATTTATTTCAATTGTTTATCACACTCTCTTTTCTTTTATTTTGTAGGCACTGATAGCCAGTTCCTTTGCAAAACATGAATACAAAAGAGTAAAAGAGATTACATACTTTGTTTTGAAGGTGATTGTCCAAGCTTCTTATTTGATTAATCATTATTTATTTATTTATTTTCTACCTACTGGTGTATGTGTATCCTTTGTGAAAGAAAGCTACCAAAAACATTTTTCCCAGACAGGACTCATTGCTGGTGTTGCGTTGGCCATAGTTCTCTTTGTATCATTTAGTAATCTTGCAGAATTGTTCAGTAAAGATGTGGAAGTGCTACAAATTGTTAAAACTGGTGTCTTGGTAAGCTTCCATGCTAGAGATTCTTAACTTATTGCTGAAAAGTGCTTTTAATTATGTTCTGAAGTGATTTTAGTTTGTCAGCGCCACTCAACCAATCAACGCTCTTGCTTTTATTTTTGATGGTCTCCACTACGGTGTTTCAGATTTCTCATATGCAGCTTGTGCTATGGTCAGTTGCTCGTTCTTTGTTGCTAGCTTTTTAATTTTCGCGATGTGCCTTCATTGTGGGCTGGGTTACTAACTAGAACTCTAATAACTGTGTAGATGGTGGTTGGGGCAATATCTTCTATATTTTTGTTATGTGCTGCTCCTATTTTTGGTCTAGCTGGAGTGTGGTCTGGATTGACCCTATTCATGACTCTGCGCATGACTGCTGGGTTTCTGAGGTATCATGTGACTGTTAGATGTTATCATAATGTCAGTATGAATCTTCTGTTGTTTACTTCCTCATCATTTTAGGGTTATATAATACCACACAAAATGCTTGGTACAAATTGCACTCAATGAGGTACTTAAGTTAATTTATATTTTTTTGATATTCCACCAGCAATATGTTAATGGTAGAAAGGGGATCTTGGTTTGTCCCAGTTTTATTAAGTGTTCATCAATTAAGCACATTAAACTGAATGCAAATAATAAAGCATTGCCAATTTATTCTTGTCCAGGACTACTTCCAGCCGGTGCTCCTGTCGTATTGAAACCACTGTTTGGCGGCCTTTGGTGCTCCAGTCGATATTCTTCACACCTACTCTAACTCAAACCCGTTGCTTACAAGTATTGAGATTCGATGCAGCTACTTGAATTGTTGCTTCAAATATTAGAGAAAGATGAGAGGATTACTTCAGTAGGAAAAACAACTCTCAAGTGTTGATATGGATTCTAGTTCACTCTTGTGCAAGTGGATAATAAGATTGAGCAATCAAAGGTTTCTGTGTTTATGGTAGTAGTAAGTTGGGAAAAGAAGACTGGGACAAGGTTTAAGTAGGTTAGAGAAAAAAGAAAACTAGTGTGTCAGGAAAGCAAATGGTTTGAGAAGACAATCTGTCTTTTCATTAGTTGGATCTGTTGGCCATACATTGCTTAATTTTGGACAAATTTCGGCTATCCTGCAACTAGGCCAAAATTCTTGGAAGATGGGATAGATTTCTATAGGCAACAACATTGGTTGTGGTATTAAGAAAAAGAAATTTAGGATTGAGAAATTGGAAAGGAAAGATTTCTTCACATATTTGCACTAGCGGGGTAGGCTTCCAGTAAGGAACCATTAGATAAGGTTTTTGCATAGCCAAGCATTCTGTCCGCTAACAGGTTATGGCTAAGAAGATCCATACCCTAATAGCTTATAACTTATAAAACCCACACCCAATTAACTAATAAGTTATAAAAATTCATACCCAATTAACTTTGTTTAAGTTAAAAATGAGTTTCATAATTTTGAATTTGAGTTTTTTATAACCCCTAATGTAATAAATTTCCATATATTTAGTGTAATTCCTTTGCATATAAACTAGTCCGAAGTTCCGAAATTAGCCAAAAAACAGCCAAAATATATTTACATGATTTGATTTAACTTTACTTTCATGCTTTAAAAACACGCCTTTCAAACACGCAAGATAAAGTACCATATTGAATCATGAAAGAACAAAGCTCTAATTTTATAAAAATCTTGCAACTATTTAATTATTCACTAAAACCAACCTATATAAATTATTTAAATATTATGTTTACTTCCACATTTTAATTCCTAAATTCCAAGAATTATTTTATTTTTTTTGTTTGCAATACCTCAATTAGAAGTTAGGAACTGTCAAAACTACTGAAAATGTCGATACTGATACTTGGCAAGAGGGTCTTATACAAACACCAATAGCAAGCTTTGGAACTTGGTTCATGTTTAACTTCATAATTGTTAAGCAAGGCTCTCCGCACCCTTAAAAAGGTGAATCAACTATGTGGCTGCAACTTCTATAATCTTTTTTCGGCTGCTTTCCCTAATATATGAAACTGTTTGATATACCACCATCCTTTTGGAGGCAATTATTTTTTGAATTATGTATGGTTTTATCGCAATATTTGAAATTGACTTAGCAGGATATTTACATTTGGGGACATAAACAAGAATGATTCCTCTCAAAGAGCCTCTATGTATTAATATCTTCTTTTGCAGATTATATTGGAAAAGTAGCCCATGGTGGTTCATGCAACATGGTGCTAATGTATCTGAGGTGAGTGAACATTTTGGCTTTCTATTTTGTAAAGTTTCATTATTTTTTTATTCAGCTATTACCTACTGCTTTTCTACATTTGATAATCACATCTCATATTCATGAAATTGTTAATGCAATGGTCTATAATTCGGTCTTGATTGGTAAAGAAGGAAAGGGGTTTGGTGAATTTCTTAAATTACTTTTCTTTAGATGATTATTATCATTAGATAAACTTACAAATGTGAACTTTAAATTCTCTAATAGATAAATAATGTTAAACATAACACAAATCTTTATCTTGCTATCTAGCACTCCTCACCGTTCTTAGATAATCTCAACTCCAAAATATTTGGTTTTCAGTCTGTAGACATTTCAGGTTGTACCGTTTGGATATTCATTTGAAATGCGAGATATCAAATCTGTAGAAATGAAGTTTGAGCTCAAATCCTATCAGTAGTAAGCTCTCTCTCTCTCTCTCCCCCCCTCCGGCTAACGAGAAGAGCCACAGGTCCTTTTTTATTATCATGATTCAAATCCACTAACGGTGTTATTGGATTTGAGTTGAAGTTCTGATTTAGTCTGGAGATAGAAAGTCTAATGTGGTTGAATTTGAGTTGAAGTTCTGACCTAAAATCAACCCGAACTTAGATCAATTGTCATGGTTTTGGTTCCTGTCAAATTTAACTAAACCCAAATCCAATACTTCTCTTTCCCTTGACCATCGTGGCTACCAGTGTAGAGACCCATCATGGTCAATATCATATGTCCTCTCTCTCTCTCTCTCTCTCTCTCTCTCTCTCTCTCTAATCATCACCACTATGAAGACAACGGTCCACACAAGTCCCATCTCATGGACCAATCGACATCGACTTCTCAAGTTCAATAAACCTATGTGTTGTTTTCCCTTGGCAAGTGGCATAAACAATTATAAAAACTATCCATATATCAAGAAGAAACTGGCATGGGGCCCTCACCTCTCTCTTGCCAATAAGTGAAGGTATTATTCCAATTTGGGTTTGCAACTGATGCTCCACTCTTGAACCAAGATCAGAGAGAGGATAGAGAACTCTCTAAACGGACATTCTCTCTCATCGCTCAGGTTTTGGAGGTTCTGATGATGAGCTATATGACAACTTGGGAATAATAGTGATGAAGTCGGAGGGAGTAGGCGAAGATAGAGGGTTGTTGCTGGGTTGAGGTTGAGAGAAAAGGCTGAGTTGAGCTCATGGTGGTGACTATGCTATTATAAGTCGTCATAGCCGTCAAGGCTTGAATTAACTGGAGGCAGGTGAGGTCGAGACTCTTCAGGTGGAGCTCGGGGTATTCAAGAGGACGTTATGTAGTTTGAGTATGACAATCCAATCTAGAGTTGATAAGGGAGCTTCGGACTTTAACAATGATTTGGAAAGCTGGTCGAACTCGTGGTTGTCGGCTGGGGCTCGTCGCGGCGTCAAGAGTTCTTAGTTGTTGTAGCTCATTGATAGGGAGCTTAAGCGGGACTCATTGCTGCAACTGGAGCTACAGAGGAGGGAAGGGTTGTTGGATTGTAGATGGGTTGAGTGTCGTAGACGAGGATGGGGACGTCAGATTTGAAGGCAAGATCTGGATCAGGCTCGAGCAGATCCGCAGGGAGGTTGGGTGGTCGATATTGAGGCGTAGGTGGTGGCAAGAGGCAATAACAGGATGGAGGCATGGGCGATGGTGGTCGAAGCAGAGCTCAGATGTGGGGATAAGGTTCTGATGCATGGGAGGTTGGTGATAGCTTAGAATCCAGAAGCGGAAGCGGGGGCGGGAGTGGGGGAACACGACTACTTAGAAGAGTCTAAAGTTGGGAGCGTGCGCTAATAATTTTTTTTTGTATATTAATTATTGTTGTCAAACTTATAAATAACTTATATTTATTAGAATTTATAAAGTTCGGTTTAAAGTTACAGAGAGATTATTCGCATGTTGATTTTTTCTGATGTCAAGGTAAATAATCTTTAGTTTCTTGGTATTTTGATAAACGTGTATTAAAAATCTTTTAGCTTTCTTGCTAAAATTTATGTCATCTTTTAAAATTAAGATCATATTATAAGAAACGCTCATGTTGTCGGAGAAACGTGCTCTATGTCGTCGGAGAAACGAGCTTCCGTCATCGGGGAAGCGAGCTCCCAACAAGCTCTAAAGTAAGAACCGTCGAATCGAGGTTTTTACTGAGATTCGTTGACCTTTTAGGAGTTTCTGGCTTTTAAGGGTGATAGCAAGGGATGGGTGTCACCATAGAGGATGGTTGGAGGAGGATGTGGTGGTTGGGACACAGAGAAGTGACAGAGTGATCGAGTAGGTGGAGGTAGACTGACATAATAAGAGGACCAGAGTGATGTATGGTGCAGTGGGTGGGGCTGATGGGTCAGAGTGAAGAGGAGATGATGGGGGATAGTATTGAAGAATAAGTAGAAGGGAGAAAAGAGGAAAGTTGAGTTGGGAATAGAGTTTCTGCGTAGGAGGAAAAAGATAGGGTCTTATATTTGGTAGAGGTGGAGAGCTGGGGCGAAAATCGCCCTAGTTGTGATACCATGTTAGGAGAGTACATTGATGTAATGTTGGAAAACGTTCACTTAGACTCAAGGCCAACTATGCATACAAAGATTTACATTGTAGACTAGCTAGTATCTTTGCTTACCAATGTGGGACTATAGGGAGCAACTAAAGATGAGAAAGATATAATGTACACAATGACACTATTCTGAACAAGCAATAGATAAAGGGGTAGAGGGTTGTAAAGGAGATGGTGGCATCAAAGGAGACGGGTAGGATGAGGATGTGGCTGAAGTTGGATGGACAACAACAACAAAGCCTGTCCCAACATTTTGAAGTCGTGGGCAAAAACAAAAAGGTCTTTTCTTTCAAATTTTTGGGTTGGCTATTTGAATCCTTTTCTCCTATTCAGCTCCCATGTCTCCTGTAACATAAACATGATATATATATATATCTTTTGTTACAATCTCAATCCAAATTTATTTAGGCCTACCCCTAGTTCTAACAGCTCCTTTAACTACCATGTTACACTCGTCCGTATAGATTTGTGTATAAACAAAAAACATCAATGGGGTGAGCATGGATCGGACAAGCAGAGACCTTTAGTCTTGAGGTACCTACTCACTCAATTGAACTTTTCGTGCACATGGTTGAAGTCGATGAAGTAGGACAAAATTATAACTAGGAGGATATTGTCCTGTCTCTAGGAAGAAATGGAGCATTAAATAATGAAAATTAATTGATTAGTTAGTTAATGATCATTATCATTGAATGGGGTTTTCAACTATGGAGCGTAAAAAACTTCGTAAATGATTTAGCACGATTTTATGACCGATTGCCTATATGTCATCAACCCTCTATGTTGGTGCCAATTCCTACTGAAGATAACTATGAGCATGACAAGGTGATGACATAAAACCTACGCAACTAGTTGGCGGGTAGGTAGATCTATCTTTTGGATATGCACTTTAAGCTCATGCAACCAAGGAGTATCGTCCATGTTCTCCTAGACTATAAAGAGTCGAGACGAAGAGGTAAGATGATACAATTTGCTAGAGAGAATTTCATTCTCTATGACACATTCGAGTTTTGCGGAACACTAGTCAACTAACATGGTATCAGAGGCACCAGATCAGAAGGTCCTCAGTTCGAATCCCCTATCTACCAATTTAATGCGTGATCGTCCTTCCACTTTGGCTTTAGCCGAAGTGAACACACTAGGCTCATTCACGTGTAGTACCTGCCAATACGTTATGGAGGGTGTTAAAAACTATAATATGTAATGTTGGACCATTCCTATATATATGGATCTTATTAACATATATTATTATGAATGTTTTGGATAGTAAGTGGGTTCCGAAAATTTCTTATTAGGACCATTCCTATAATATGTAATGTTGGACCGTTCCTATATGTATGAATCTTATTGACATATTCTTATGAAAGTTTTGGATAGTAATTGGGTTCCAAAATTTTCTTACAAGTACCGTTGCAAAAGAAATGTTAATTTCTTATAGCGTGATTGTGTTATGTACGAGATACTGTACCAAGTCCTATTCTTTCCCTCTGGAACCTAGACATGAGAACATGAGAGTTGAGTAAAATAGAATTGAGTAGAATATTTGACTTGTTTATTATATAGGTAGAGCTACACTTATATAGGAGAGGCTAACCCCTCTCCCTATTATTCTACTCAATGTGGGACTAAAAGCTCATTAATACTCTCAACACTCCCCTCAAGATGGGCGATAGATATCAATCATCCCCATCTTGTTACATAGTTTAGAGAGACTTAATGAATTAAGCCCCTTAGTAAGACAATTTGCAACTTGTTTTTCTGAGCGAACATAATCGAGCTTTAGTATTCATTTCTCTAGCTTTTCCTTGATGAAGAACCGATCGATCTCGATGTGCTTCGTTCTGTCATGCTGAATTGGATTGTTAGCTATACTCTGTGTTGCTTGGCTGTCACTCAGAAGAAGCAATGATGTTCCTTGGTCCAGCTTCAATTTTGTCAGCAATGCTTTTACCCACAACAATTCTGACACTCCTAGAGCCATAGCTCTATATTCTGCTTCAGCGGTTGATCGAGTTACCACAGACTATTTTTTGCTTCTCCATGAGACTAGGTTACCCTCCACAAATACACAATACCCTAAGGTAGACCTTCTGTTATCCATGCAACTTGTCCAATCTGTATCGCAGTATTCCTCAACACTAAGGTGTCCATTGTTCATATCCCTCTTCCAGGAGCCCCCTTTAGATATATCAAAATATGAAAAACTGCATCCATGTGGCCCTTCCTTAGATCGTGTATGTAGCGACTCACTACACTCACAACATATGAGATATCATGGCGAGTGTGACCCAGATAAATCAATCTGCCTACAAGTCTCTGATATCTTTCACGATCAACCGGCTCTCCTGCCTCTGTCCCCAATTTATTTTTCTGGTCAATCGGAGTGACTGTCGGATAACATCCCAACATACCAGTTTCTGTGAGCAAGTCTAGTACATACTTCCTCTGAGAGGACGATCCCATCTTTTTTTCGAGCTACCTCGATCCCGAGAAAATATCTCATCATTTCCAAGTCCTTTACTTCAAATTCTTTGGCAAGTTCCGACTTCATCTGGGTAATCTCCTCTTCTTCATTATCTGTGATCACTATATCATCTACGTTTACAGCAAGTATGGTAACGTGGCCTCTCGCATATCGGAAGAAGACTGTGTGATCTACATTAGTCTGGCTGTACCCTATGCCCGTGACAGCTTTTCTGAATCTTTCAAACCATGTCTGAGGAGATTGATTGAGTCCATACAATGATTTCTTCAGCTTGCACACTTTTTCTGTTAACTGCTTCGTGCAAAATCTAAGGGGCGTCTCCATGTATACTTTCTCCTGTATATCTCCATAAAGAAATACATTCTTCACATCTAATTGATGAAGTTGCCACCCATGGTTTGCTGCAAGGGAGACCAGGGTTCTTACAGTGCTCATCTTCGCTACAGGAGCAAATGTCTCATCATAGTCGATGCCATAGGACTGAGTGAATCCTTTTGCAACCAATCTTGCCTTGTATCGCTCCACCTTTCCTTCTGGCGTCTCCTTCACCGTGAAGACCCATTTGCATCTAATTTTTTTTCTTCAGGTAATGGAACAAGTTCCTATGTCCCATTTCTTTTTAGTGCCCCAAGTTCCTCCAACATTGCAGCTTTCCACCTTGGATCTTCCTTCGCTTCTTGCCAACACTTAGGTAAAGAGATGGTGTCTAACGACGCAATGAATGCTCCATAAGTAGGAGATAAATTAGAGTATGATAGAAAATGAGCAATATCATGTTCATAACCATAACGAATAGGAGATTTTTCTGTATTACTACCAGAAGATCTTCTTAAAGGAATATGAGATAGTGGAAGAAAGATCATACCATCCGAATCAGAGGGATTCACATCCGAATTAGAGGGATCCGGTGCGGAAGACGCATCTTCAGGAGTTGGGACATGGTTAAGCGAGGGACATGGCACAGTAGGGACAATAGGCACAATAGTGGATTGCTGCTTCCTTCTTCTGTAGACTTGGAGGTCTGTAGTCCGTTCCTCCCCCTGTCCTGTAGTCTCCCCCTGTACTGGAGCATAACTTTCTTCCTCCTGATTGTTTGCATCATCATCACTTTCCTTACTCTCGCTATCTCCCCATTCTTTCCTTGGACCAACTTTTATCGTTGGGCATGGAACTGACCCAACAATCACGCTTGTGACTATCTCTTCCTCACTCCTAACACCTCATGTGTTAGGTGTATCACCAAATGCGGAGCCTTCACCTGAACCATTGTGGTAGTATGGTTCCATCTCTCTGAATGTAACATCTATGCTCACAAAGAGTCTTCGCTCCACTGGACTCCAGCAAGAATATCCTTCTGAGTCCCTGATTAGCCAACAAAGACACTTCACTGTCTGAGGGTCCAATTTTCCTACTGCAGGTCTATTATCCTTCACAAAGCATACACAACCAAATACTTTTGGGGGAACAATGTACTTGTTCTCACCTGTAAGCATCTCAAACGGTGTCTTCCATCATAACACCTGAGAGGGCATCCTGTTGATAAGGTATGCAGCAGTCAACACGGCATATCCCCACAAGTGTTTCGAAACATTCATAGCAAACATCATCGACCTTGCCACTTCCAACAGGTGCCTGTTCTTCTGTTCCGCCACACCATTTTGTGCTGGTGTATAGGCATATGAAGTCTGATGATGCATCCTATTGGCTGATAAGTACTTTTCAATAGCTTTGGTGGTATATTTTGTCCCATTGTCAGACCTCAAAATCTTCACTTTAGCACTGTACCGTGTTGAAACCCTGCGATAAAAGTCTTGAAAGCATGCACAGATATCACTCTTACTCTTTATTAGGTATATCCAGGTAACACGAGTATGACAGTCAATAAAGATGACAAATCACTTAAAATCATTAACAGCAGTTGTAGGACAAGGTCCCCACACATCAGAGTGTATCATATCAAAAGTAGCTAAACTTTTATTTCCAGAGCTCACATAAGGGCTTCTGGTGTGTTTTCCAAGTTCACAAGCATCACAAACCAACTTTTGTTTATTAGCCTTTTGATACATAGAGGGAAACATCCGGCTCAGTAGACTAAATGGAGAGTGTCCCATGCGCTGATGTTGGAGTAATAATTCTTCTTCTACGGTAATTCGCGGCTCCTCCGGTTGTGCTTCATCCATCAGTGCTGCCAGTGCTGTATCCAGCCCACCCCTGTCCAAGTACCAGAGCCCTTTATACCAAGTGCCAGTCCCCAACTGTCTTCCCGTTTCATTCCCCTAAAAAATAACCTTCGGAATGTCAAAGAAAACAACACAATTAAGTTGAAGAACAATGACACTTATGGACAATATATTAACAGGAAAGGATGGAGCATGCAAGACATCAGTAAGACTCATCGAAGGGGTGCATTCAACCGTCTCTTTACCCACAATGGGTCTAGCAGTACTATCAGCAGTCTGAATACTTTTAGGTGTCATCAGGTGAGTGTAATCTTGGAATTCATCACGGACACCCGTGACATGACATGATGTCCCAGAGTCAATTATCCAATTAAAACTTCCTGGTTTATGGTTAGATGCAAGGACATGAGTCGGTATCCCTGCGCTTGTACTGCAATAGTATGTGATGTTACCCCCGGAGGTGGTTGGAGTCGAAGTCCCAGCGGTGTTGGCGCGACTGTCGCTGGTTCCAAGTTTTATGTTCCTCCATATTTCTAGCATTTTCCTCTCACTAGGGGTCATATCGGATGACTGATTCTCACTTTCTCCTTCTGCCAGGTTTGTTTTGTGTCCTCCAGAATAATGTCCTCTGCCACCGACATAGCCTCCTCTGCCACCTCTACGCCCTCCACGGCCGCGTCCACGACCGCTGGACTGGCCTCTCATAGACTTCGTACATAATTTGATAAAGTGTCCTGGGTCTCCACAGTTGTAGCACCCTCCTCCTACTAAAGGGTTTGGGTTAACAACTGCTAGAGCTGATTTCTCTCCTGAAATGCTAGTAGTGCTGGGCATCAGCTTTAACCGTGCTTCTTCTTGTGCCATAGCAGCAATGGCCTCCTTTAGTGATGGCAGTTCGGCTTGTGCGAGTAGCACATTCCTTCTTTGCTCGAATGCTGGGTTGATCCCCTTCAGGAACTTCATCATCCTCTGTCGCGAGATATACTCTATGAACTTCCGGTAATGTTTCGCAAATGCTGGTTCTACTTGCTCATCTTCCATACTAATGGGATCATAGTGGCCGAAATATGACCAATACTTCTTCAGCACAGCCACATACTCGGAGGTGGTGTGATCTTCTTGGACTATCTTAACAAGTTCATCCTGCAGTTGGAAGACTCTCATAGGGTTGCCCGTTCCTGAGTACATGTCCTTCAGCGTCATCCAAATATCACTGGCTCCCTCCATTGCTTCTACGTTGTCCGACACTTGGTCGGTCAAGAAGGCTGTTAACCATCCAACTACAACATTGTTGACGATCTCCCACACATCAAACTCCCGTGAGGAGTGATCTTCAGGTGCCATGGTCTCGCTAAGGCTCTTGCCTTCAGAGTCCGCATCGCCTGACGCGACTACTTCAAATAGTTGGAAGTACCCTTCAACTTTACTTCCAGCTTCTCCAATTCGCTATTTTGTATGGTGAAGGATCCACATCTGTGTGTGCAGGACGAAAATAGTCTCGGTCAGCCTTCTGGAGAAGAGATCGTCCATCAAAGCCATCTCTTTGGCCGTCAGCTTGCCGTAGATCGTCTTCATCATCTTCATCTTCTCTTCCATAACAAGGTAGATCGAGACCATCTGCACCTTTGGTCACCGTCCTCTCCACATCTACTATTCCTCCTTCAGCGGTAGCGGCGTCTCCGAGAGCCGCTCCTCATGTCTCATGCAGGGTTGCGACTGGAGGTCACATGGCCGGACGAGGAGGAGAAGGGCCGGTGGGGGGTGGAGGTCGATGTGAAAGGAGGGGGGGTCGCTGGACGGAGAGCGGGGTGGGGTGACGGTGGGGCTGGCGTGGGGCCGACGGTGAGGGGCGGAGGCGGTGCGGGGGGGGGGGGGGGGGGGGGGGGGGGGGGAAGAGGGTGAGGGGGTGCCGACTAGGGTTTTGTGGAGTAGGGTTAGGATTTTGTGGAGAGGGGTGGCGGCTAGGGTTTGGTGGAGAGAGGTGGTGGCTCTGATGCCAAATAAAATTGAGTAGAATATTTGACTTGTTTAATATTGAGGTAAAGCTACACTTATATAAGAGAGGCTAATCCGTCTCCCTATTTTTCTACTCGATGTGGGACTAAAAGTCCATTAATACTCTCAACAAGTAATTATTGTTTCGGATATGTGCCGACACATGGATGCGTTCGTCTGGAGTAGTGTAACCTGGATTCAAGCTCAAGCCTAAGTTATCAGGTAAATGGAAAAGTCTAAGGCTACAAGAGACAAAAGTCTAAGGCTACAACAGATGAGACGACACATATGATCAACTATTTGTCGAATCTACTTTGAATTTCTTTTGTCTTGCCTCTTTCAAAAATGCCAAAATTTGGTTCTTAATTAATATATGGTATTTTTTGTCAATATCTAAAACACTTGAAACCTGACATCATTTAACTGCTCAACTAACGGAATTGTGGCAAAAGCGAAAAAATAGAAAAAAAAAGAGAGAGTAGGGGAGCCTGATGGCCTTATCTTTTATGGGAGGTTATGTCATCCTGACCTGGACTTTAGGTTTGTTTTTAGTGAAATTTACCCTTTATACTCGTTTACAAATGCGATTTTAGTTTCATTCTTGTGCGGGATATTCTTCAATGAGAGCATAATTTGTTGGCAATTTCGGGACTTGAGTCTTATGTCCAGCGGGTATTACCGGTAGTTCACTGTTTTGCCCTTTCTTCGCAGTTATACCAAACTTCAGCCTCCAACTTAACCGTTGAAGCAGATCAAGATCCCCGATTGGAGATGGGAAATGCAATCCCTACTGAATGAAATTTAGATGCATCTGGCTACAGAAGTCATCAAGCTTTGACATTGTTTTCTAGTGGATTGACCAGCTTGCAAAATGTATATTTTCCCACCAACTTGAGAGAGAGAAGATACACAAGGGCATCTCGTTTCTTGCACAGATGATGGATCATGAGCAATATTCTATTTTGAAGGAATTTGATTCTTGAGAGAGAATAAGCAAGTTTCACGTGGAGAAAGTTATTGATCTCAAACATATTTACACATTTTGCTGAAGGTACTGCCGACTGCACAGTTCGGACTTTGATATGCCACAGAATTTTGTACCATTTTAATAAGAAAATATAATTACGTATTTATATAATTCAATTTTGTTCTTTCTTCATTCATAGTTGCGATACTTTTATGATCCAATGAATGTAAGGCATTCGAATCATGTTCTCTCCTACGCTACACCCATGCATTCCTCCATTTTGAATAGGTTGTAACTTTCAAATCTCGTCATTTCTTCCTAAATGAGTAAACTATAATAGTTGTTATTGTTGGAGTCGAGTATGAATTTGGTAAGAGCAAATTTTGGAGCCCAAATGTGATAACATATTTGATTTGATATGATTTGAAAATCTACATTACATATTTGATTTGATTAGATTTACAAATTTGTATCAAATATTTAATTTGACCATACTTGGACGTCCATAATTGGTGATGTGATATAATCTACACTGTTGGTTGTTGGTGGACGGCCTGGTGGGTAACCCTAAAATTGAGTTTCGGTTTTTTCTCAATCTTGTAATTTCATCTGAGTTATATAGATTGGATATGTCCATATGACGTAGTTTCGTCATATATGGTATTGATTTTTCAAATACCGATTTTAAAAAATACCGAAAAAACTGATCAAATACCGACCGATTATACCGACGCTAACCCTAACGTGGGCTATTAATATATCTGAAATTATTTCACAAAGTAGTCCCTATTATGTCAAAAACTTTCCATGTTTGTCAATATTCCTTCGAACCAATTATTTTTGGACTTATTTCTATAGCTATAAAGTTTTTTGAAAACATCATCGATAACATAAGTCTTTATGATTTTTGTTGTCAGCTATTTAATTATTATTATTTTCTTTCATTCAGGCCATCATAAATTACGTTAACATTAACAGGTCATCATATCTCATGTAAAAATTAAGAAAAAACAGATCCTTTACTTGCAGTCTCAATATAAATAGAGAATATTACACATCATCAACAAGCTATTTAGGATAATCACAACATCAGGAGGATAATATGCACACGGACGACGATCCATTTGCCATTCAATTTTTTTTTCTCACATCTATGCTATAAGACCATCTTAGTTTGCCACTAAAATTCTTAGCATTCTTAACATAAATTCAAGTCCACTAAAATTCATTCCAAGTTCTAGGAAACAACCAAAACAAAGATAAAAATGAAAATGAGTAGTGTAAAATTAATCATGAACAACATTAAAAAGTGTGTGTGTGTGTGTGAATCGGTTCGGTATTTTCGGTATGGTATTACGCTCAAACCGTTACCACTACCATTATACCGTAATTTAGTCGGTTCGGCAATTCGGTATCGGTACATAATTTCGATTCGGTTTTTCGGAATATTTTTAATCGGTATTCGGTCGATTTTTCGGTATCGGTCGGTATTTGCTCACCCCTAGCCCACGCGAACAAAATTCATATTATTAGGCTCTAAGACCAGCTATATATAAGAAATTTACAACAGAGAAAAAAATTGTTATATGAGATAAAAAGATAAAAGAAATAAGAGATTAGAGAGAGAGATTAAACCTAATTTAAACTAAGTAAGCTTATCTTTGTAGTACATTTAAATGTGAACTACTTGTTTCACATGAAATGATAAAGATGAATTATATTTGGCTTAATCTCAGTCTCATGTTGATAGTCCTAACATTCCTCTTCAAGTTGGAGGAGCGTCGTCAGAACGAAGGCCCAACTTGCTAACAAGTTGATGAAATTGGTCAGAGAAATCTGCTGATATTAGATCTTGGCGAGGCGACACCGATGATTGGTCTGGAACATGAGAGCTTGTATGAGAAACTACAAGATGACGAGATGAAGTCGATGTGAATATGGAGACAAAACCAATTGACTAGAAAAGTGTTGACAAGATCATTGTTAGATGAGTCTCTATCAGAAGAATTGTACACGGAACGACAGAAAATCGATCATGAAGTCCCTGAGGAATTCTATGGCAAGATCCTGGTGCTGTGCTGCAGAAGGATGGTAGTCTTAGCATTACCATAAATGCAGGAAGTGATAGAGACAATTGACTTGAGCTACGTGAAATATAATGAGACATTGTGTCCAACCTGTTTGAGTACAAAAATGAACTGCTTTAGCTAATAGATTTTGAGAAGTTCTAAATGCACTTCAAAAATTACTTAGGTTAGTCCAATTTTTTATACTTATTTACAAGTTTGTCATCGAAAAAATTACTTCAGCCTAGTCCAATTTTTTCAGGACTGTCAAATTTTTTGACAACCCTTTCTATTGGAAGGAATGCCAAATATTTCGACAGCCCTAATTTTTTGGACTGTCAAAAAATTTGTTCTATTTGAAGGACTGTAAAATATTTCAACAGTCCTAATTTTTTTGACAGTTATTTCTATTTGAAGTACTGTCAAATATTTCGATAGTCCTAATTTTCAGGATTGTTAAAAATTTGACATTGCTTCCTATTGAAAGGACTGTCAAATATTTCGACAGTCCTCCTTCTCCCTTCTGATGGGGTAACGATGCTGACTTAGATGGCTGGTCGTTCACCGCGGTGAGCAGTGACTCGCGGCACAGATCATGGTGCAACTTGGTCAAGCGGTGGAGAAAATCGAAGGACGAGGTCGGCATCAGCGGTTCGCGGCGGAGGAGATGCTCGGCCACGACGCATAGCGGTCGAGAAGACTTCGGTCGAGGTGGCGAAGAAAAGTCGGGGTGGGAGAGGATGTGCTCGAGGCGGTGATATGGTGGCAGCGCGGAATCGAGGATTGTCAGGGTCGACAGAGATCCGAAGATCGAGGATGCGATGCGCCGTTCACCGGATCTGGGTGGCGGTGGCGGCGGTGGCTGCAAGATCTAGAGGCGGCGATAGAGGCGTGGTTACGAGTAAGACCGCCTCCACCTCCCCTCTTCCTCCTCTCCTCAACCTCTGCTCTGCCTTCCCTCCTCGACCTCCTCTCCTCCTCTCCTCAGCCTCCTCATTCTCTCCTCGAGGTCGAGTGTCACCGTAGTTCGTTGGTGAGGGCGTCAGATTAGGTTGGGAAGGGGGAGGAGGGATGTGGACAGCCCCAAAGAAAATTTTGGATTGTCTTGAGTAAAATTGGGCCAGTCTGGGCTAGCATCAAGTAATGGGTTGCGCTAAGTAATTTTTGAAGTGCCTATAGAAATTTTCCCGATTTTTGGTACATTAGACTGAGAAACAATCTTGAGATCCATCCAGATCTGTGCTACAGTTTCAGCGTACAATACATTGGGGTGAATCTCAAGTGATAGAGAGGTGAGAATCCATCTAGCGACCAAATTGTTGCAATGCTTCTAGTAGGTGATTTCTTCAATTTTGTTGGTTTCGTGATTGAGAATCCATCTAGCGACCATTTTTTTTTTTGCGCACGAAGTGCCATTGTGATATCATGACTCCATGAACCATAATTGTCACATGTTAGTAGCTGGAAACTAGTATGGTGGACAAGAATGATGAATGATATAAGAAGTGGAATTGACCTTCGCAGAACTCGCATCGATCATGCTTGCGTTTATCCTGATTCATAATCTGGATGATCTGCGGATGGATCCGCGGTTGTAGATGATTTGTATGGAATGGAGGCAACGAGATCGAGAGGTGATGGGGCTGGATCAACCAGTGTTGATGTCGGATTTGGTGTCGAATTGGATCGAGTGGTCATCGTCGGCATTGGATTTGGTGCTCAAGATGGAGACGTTGTCTCTCAGGATGGGGATGATTGCTCTCGGAAGAAAACCAAATGTTTATGGTTCTGATACCATGACAAATAAAGACTACATTGTGAAAGATATATTATTAGGCTCTAAGGTTAATTATATACAAGAGAATTACAATAGAGAAAAATAGGTTATATTATTAAAAAACATAGGAGATTCAGATATATAAACTAAAACTAATCTAATCTAAATTAAATAAACTTATCTTTGAAGTACATCAAATGTGGACTATTTGGTTCACATGAAATGACAAAGATAATTTATTTTGTTAACCTATTGCCGGGATGTATAACATGAGCAAGAAGTATATCCTACAATTTTAAAGTGCGTAAACAAACTATAATTTGATCAATTGCATGAAAGAAATATGATAGTACACAAGCTAATAATAACCTTTTGACATTTTGAGTGGGAAGAAATGTATCGCTACTTATTTGCATGAGAACTAATATTATTCTTCTCATCTGCTAATATTACACACATCAAATTGGTAAGTCATGTTGTGTATTCCAGCGTCACTTCGAGAAGGCGTGAAAGTTTGGAGGATCGAACAACAACAGAGGTTATACAAAGATGTCGGCATATTTTCAACATGATTAGATGAAGTTTTGGGGGTAAGTTATCAATCCGGAATTGTTAGGGGCTAATTTAGGGATTTTTAAAATATGGTTTCTTAGTCTATTTATATTGGAGGCTAAGGGGATTATCAAGTATACTTTTCTAGAATTCAAGGAGACATCCACCACCTCTACCAGATCCGTGCTCTTGCTCTTCAAAATAGAAAGAGGGTTATGATGAGAGAGTCATCAACATCTTTAAATTTGTCGCTAAATATTTTTAACGACATTTATTTAGACATTAGCGATGTTACTTTACGTCGCTAATTTGGCTTATTTTAGTAGCGAATGGTTGGTCTACAAAAACATCCACATATACACAAAGGGTCCATAGGGTAGGGTAGTCGATTGCCTAAAATTGTCAACATATGCCGTTAGGATTGGAGCAAAGCACATCGATAAATCTAATCTATACAACATAATATACATGAATATGGAAAAAGAAAAAGAAAATATCTATATGCATGCCATGGCAAATTAAAAGGAAACACAATTATGACAATACTAACAATATGCAAATATACTACAAGAAGATGAAGGACAAGATGAGATAACAATAACCAAGGTCACATGTACAATGTGTTTTAGAATAACAATGTTCTGCATGTGGACGGTCTAGGATATCCGTCAGTCGATACGTGTCGTGCACGACTGATATTATACAATCAATATTTTTGAGTCATTTAGTAAATATACATGACCACATGCTTACTTATTGTATTCTTCCACCTGACACTCTCATTAGTGCATGCTCAATACAATAAAATATTAACAATACCAATAAACATGGTAAACAATAAAGTTAAGTATGAACATGTACGATAATGAATCAAGTCTATCTCTCATGCACAGCAGCACAAGTAATGGAATCAAGAACTATATATGAAATATGAGGAACCTACTATATGTGATATGTGAGGAACAAACAATAAATGAAGAAGTTGACATACATATACATATGTCTAAAGAATTAAAGAGGTACTTGCATGCCTTTAACCTTCCGCTGATGAACTAGTCAGTTGACAAGGCAACCCAAGCAATCCATCACTATCCCAAGTCCTAAGGAATTGAAGAGCCTAACAATTATTCAATATTGATATAAGATTTATAAGTAATATAGCTTTCAGGTTTAATTGTAATTATTTAATTCAATAAATTCAATTTAAGAGTATAGCCTACATATATCATTACTAATATAGGTGTTCATACATGTAATATTTATTCAGGGTATTTATATAATTAAAACTTTAGATTGTTTAATCTAATTAACGATAATACATATACCTAATATAATCTTTTAGGAAATTTTAAAACAAAAGTATAGTTGATGAACTATAAATACCAATTCAGATATATAATACTATTTATAAAAACAGAATTTTATTAGGGATATATGTAAAAAAAAAGGGATTTAAGGGTATACATATATAAGGATTTAGATTCTACACAGTTATTTGAAATATGATTCTAACTCATTAATAAGGGATTAGGGCTAAAGTTGAAAATATTTTATTTAATTAACAATATAGGTTAACTGTTTAAATTCCCCAAAAAAAGGTTCTGGAGACATAAATTTATTGAATTTAATTAATAACATTACTTATACATTATAGCTTCTAGATTTGTAATTTATTATAAGTTAAATACTGTTATAATTAAACCTACGCGGGAAGAGAGTCCTTCCTCGGTCGTCTGCATGGCGAGGTCGGGATGCGCGGAGGGTCTGCTTCGTCGGCCGGAGATGGGCGGCCGGTCGGATCGCGGAGAAGAGCGGAGGGGTCACCAGGAGTTCAGTTCCGGTGGCTACTCAAGCGGAGACTCGCCGCGAGTTCTTCTCCTCCACGAGTTCTCAAAGAGGCGAGGGTGGCGGAATTGCACGACGAGTCGAGGAAGACGACGAGGGGTTGTGCCCTGCTGCCGGCTCAGTATATGCGGTCGGTCGCAGCGACCTGCACTGCAGCTACCGAGCAAAGGGCTGGCCTACACGAGGAAGGCGCGATGACGTTGAACTTGGTCGTACCGTGGTCGGGAAGGCGAGGGCTGGGTACCTTCATTTTGTAAAAAAAATATTTTAACAAATACTCCCATTCAAAATATAGAAACTAATATATGTCCTCATTCTTTTTAAAAATTAGCAAATTCTTCTATTCATTTGTATGGAACGAATAAAATTTTAAGATATACTCTCACTATTTAACCAAAATTTTGTTTGTTTTACAAAGGAATGAGGGCATTTGCTACTTTTTAAAATAGTGGAGATATATGATAGTTTCTATATTTTGAATAGGGACATTTGCTAAAATATTCCTTTTGTAAACCCCTGATATTTGAATCCCAAAAATTTCTCATTTCGGAAGCCTAATGTTATTTTATCTTGATTATTAAATTAAATTATGATCATGCTTATTGATTAATCATATTTATAAATTTCTAAGCATTTGATCATTTTCAAATTTATTATTATTATTATTTATTAATCGTCTAACATCAAAGACGGTGTGCGTTTCGTGCGCAATAAAAGTCTAACATCGAAGACGATACAACTTGCATGCCGTAAATACTCTAAAGATATAGCGGGATTCATAAATACGTTGTAATTGAAGTTTCACAAATATACTGTAATTGAATTTTCATGACACACATTAAACGTCGTGAAAGAGTATAGACAACACGCAGACTACGTCATAAAAGCTAGGAACATTTTACGGTAGGGGCTAATAAGGAGCGAACTTGCACGCTGTATAAAGTGATTTACCACGCACATTGCATGCCTGAAAATCTTTTTTCTTGTAGTGAAAGCTGAGTTCTCTTGCATTTTTTCTTCAACATAGTGTGAGTTTTCTCCTCAATTTTTCTAATTGTGTTACAATCCAATGTATAATTTCCAACCTTATGACAATTGTAGCATTAGATTTATCATACTTTTGACTTCCATCTCTTTTTGTGAAGCTTCGTCTTCCACATTCTCTTGTAGGATAGTTTTGAGATCTCTCTATTGGTGAGTGTCTTATAATGAGTTCTTCCTTCTCCTTCGCAGCGTCGGCCACGATCACGACCACGACCTCTTTGATTTTTTTTAATTGGTAAACCTTTCTTCTTTCTCCTTGAATGTGAATTTCGTTTGAAGGACTTGCTCTCCAATGTCTCTTGCTTCTTCTTTCTCCTTTTTTAGGCTTGTAGTGAGTCGTTGGGTTGCTCAATAGTCACAGAATGATCCTCCAAGTCTTTGATTTCTTCAATAGTTTCTACGATATGCTAAAATTCTGGCAGCAAAAAGAGAAGGATTTTTTCTCCATCACTCGAGTATTAGTCACGCTTTCACAAATTTTTTTTTCCAATTGATTAACAATTGATGGCCAAAACTCTAACAAAGTAGTCTGGAATACTTTCGGGTTCTTTCATATATAAAGCTTCAAATTCACTTCTTAAAGTTTGGAGGCGTGCCTTCATTGCCTTCTCCTATCCTTTGCAAAAAAGTTAAAGTTTCTCCCATGCTTCTTTGCAGGTTGTTGCACTTGAAATCAACTCGAACACATCATTATCCATGACTTGTAGGTAGATGAGGAAGAGAGCTTTCTTGTCCCTCTTCTTGAACCTTTCAATCTCTTTTTACGTTTGAGATAATGAAGCCTCATCTTGTGGCTCAACATAGCCTTTTTTGACAACCCCTCATGCATCTTGTGCTCCTAACAAAGCCTTCATCTTGATGCTTCAATTAGTATAATTACTTTTATTGAGGACGAAGACTTGGAAGTAAGTCATATCACTTGCCATCCTCGACCTCGAACTGCCTTACTCTAATACCATGTTAGAATTGTGGTAGGCTAACTAGCTAGGAAGAACTAATTTGTAGAGTGAGAAAATGTAGAGAGAAGAATTTGTTTGAAAAGAAGATTAGTGAAGAAACTTTATAATAACAATAAACTTGTAATGTTTATTATATACGATATGATGAGAGAGTACCTCTATTTATAGGGCTCTTGGAAGAGTCTGTATACTTGTTAAAATATAGTTATATATGAATCATTCTAGACTTGTTTACAAATATAATATTGAAACCTCTTTAGAATATGGACATTTTAATATTACCAAGAGCATTCTAGGCATGGGACATCTTACATATGGACTAAGCATAAAACGATGATCCAATGATGCAAAACAAAGTCCAATGGTAACAGTCCAACAAGATTTGTAGGCTCAAAATTATGGACACAAAATCAAGTTTATTTTCAACAATAAGACCGTTTAGTGATTCATGCTGGGCAACTTGTCCTATCACTCGGAGATCCATTACAGGTTTCTGCACTTTCTTAGGAGAGAGCCCTATATATCGCCTGGATATCAAAGAAACAATAAACAGTTTTTCGATCATCTGCAGTGTTACATATTAGTGCATCCTGCTATTTGGTCTGAGTTTGTTGAGCAAAGCTAGGAGTATGTTACGCAGCCTGTTAGCCAAGTAACTCAACAATGTAAATAAATGTCATGGAACTCTGTGGTCTCATCTCATTTTCAAAAAAAAAAACAAAGCTTAATTTGCAAATTCTATTTCTTCAGTGAATAAACAAACTTTGGCTTACTGTTCTTTAAGGCTCTACAACTCTGTATGCTTGTGTTGTGGTATCTTGGTTGCCCAACAAGTGTTTGATTTACTCAGTGAAAAGTTATTGTTTTACTACTTCCTGTTCAGCTATGAATAGTAGTGGTGGTGCTTCTCAAATTTTGATCGAGAAGCTTGTCGGTACCAATTATCAATATTGGCGACTATGTACGGAGGCCTACCTTCAAGGACAAGATTTGTGGGATCTCGTCTCTGGTGGTGAGGCGACAATTCCGGACGATACTCCACAACTTGTTGATACAAGACGAAAGTGGAAGACAAAATGTGGCAAAGCCTTGTTTGCACTCAGAACCTCGATCAACAATGAGTACATTGATCAAGTTCATGAGTTGAATTCACTGAAGCAAATATGGGATACGCTCGAAATGAGCTTGCTTCTCTAACTCAAGGTAATATGTCCATTTCAAAATATTTTCTCAAGGTTAAAAATGAATGTGCAGAGATTTCAGATTTGGACAAGGAAGAACTATCTATAAGCAATGCGAGGTTACGATGAAATCTTGTTTGTGGATTGAGAAAAGAATTCACGCCGTTTATTTCACCCATTCAAGGGTGGACAGAATAACCGTCTATTATTGATTTGGAGAATCTGCTCTCTTATCAGGAAGCACTGATTAAGCAGATGTCTTGCAAGTCTCCTTCTAACACTGATGATGTGCTATTTACGCGAGACAAGTCCAAGTACAAAAATTGTTGGAGTGGGTGGGGTTCCCAACCTATGTGGAGAAGACCCCGGAGTGCGACGAGCGCCGTCCGAAGTCGGAGAAGCTCGGGAAGTAGACGTTGCTGCTGCTGCTGCTGCTGGAGCTTCTGGGAGCAGGGGATCCGAGTTCGGCTCGAACTCGGTCCCAGGCCGAGTTCTGGCCGAACTCGGTCTGGCCATTCCAGGATTTGGCGAGTAGGTTCTGGCTGCCCCACACAGAGTTCTGGCCGAACTCTGTGTCGTCGGGGGCTGATGCGGGAATCAGGATGAGTTTTCATCATTGGATCTAATCCAACGGTCCAGGTTGGTTGCGGGATTAGGGTATTAAGTTGAGATTTCTCAACCCTAATCCCATATCGCAAGTATTGGACAACACAAGTTTGAGAGAGAAGGAGGCAAGAGTGACATTACAACTTCGGAGAAGAAGGCGGAGGATTGAAGGTTGATATTCGGAGGAGATCGTGTTCGGGTAATCTCTACTCGTCGTTCTCGTTCTTCGTGGCCTTGTAATCGTTGTTCTTTTCTCTGAGTGTTGTGGGGATCCGATTTGGATCGGAGGAGTTTGTAGAGGGTGTAATTCTTCTATTCCATTAGTGGAGGCTTCTCAGGGTTGGACTCCGATCGTCCCGTGGTTTTTCCCGCAAGGGTTTTCCACGTCAAAAATTCTCTGTGTCTGCGTGGATTGTTTTTGTGTGTTTGTTTTTGGTTCGTGCGTTGTATTGCTCGGTCCTCTCGCAGGTACTCTCCGGTTTGGGGAAAGGTTTCCGTGCTTCTTTCCCAACAGAGTGGTATCAGAGCTTTGGGTTCAAAGGGTGTCAGGAGTTGACAGAGGAACCAGAGAGGAGAGATGGACGCGAAGCCGGTGCGCATGGTGAACCTCAATGGCACAAACTATCATTATTGGCGGAGCAAGATGAAAGATTTGCTATTTGTCAAGAAGCTGCATCTACCCGTGTTTGCATCCGAGAGGCCCAGTGATAAATCCGAGGAGGACTGGACGTTCGAGCACATACAGGTGTGTGGGTACATAAGGCAGTTTGTTGATGAGAACGTGTACAATCACGTTGCCAATATTGAGCACGCGAAGACGTTGTGGGATAAGCTGGAGTCTTTGTACGCGAAGAAGACCGGGGTAAACAAGTTGTTCCTGATCCGGACGATGATGGGTCTGCGGTACAAAGACGGGGCGTCAATTTCGGATCACTTGAGTGAGTTCCAGGGCGTGGTTGACCAGCTATCTTCTATGGGAGTCAAGTTCGACGACGAAGTTCAGGGACTATGGCTGCTGTGTACATTGCCAGACTCGTGGGAGACCGTACGAGTATCTATGATCGCTTCTGCTCCAGAGGGCGTGGTCAGTCTGGAGTTTGCCAAGAGCGGGGTGTTGAATGAAGAGATGCGGAGACGTTCTCAGGGCACTTCATCCACATCCCACCACTCAGAGGCACTTGTTTCAGAGAGCCGCGGAAGGGGCAAAAGCAGGGGTCCAGGTGGTGGCAGAGACAAGAGCAGGGGGAAGTCCAAGGGTCGGTACGAGGACTCAGAGTGTTACCATTGCGGTAAGAAGGGCCATATCAAGCGGAACTGTTTCGCTTGGAAGAAGGAGAAGAAGGGCGACAAGGGGAAGCAAGAAGAGAACACTACAGCGGCGGCCTCGGTACATGGAGGCGATGTGATTGTCGTAGGTGATGAGGTCATTACTAACCTCGCCTGCGATGACAATTCTTGGCTGGTGGACTCAGGGGCTTCAGCACATGTATCTCACAATAGGGCACTGTTTGCCACTTACACGACAGGCGACTGTGGCGTGTTGAAGATGGGCAACGGAGATGTGTCGAAGGCGGTTGCCGTTGGAGATGTGCATTTGAGAACGAAGACGGGTGCGGTTCTTGTTCTCAAGGATGTTCGTCATGTCCCTGATATTCGTTTCAACCTGGTGTCGGTTGGAAGGTTGGATGACGAGGGATTCTTCAGTCTCTTCGGGAATAGTCAGTGGAAGCTTTCCAGAGGTTCGTTGGTGATTGCCAGAGGAAGCAAGAAGTCCGGTCTCTACTATATGGAGGGGAGCGCAGAGGGGGCACAGGAGGTGAACGCAGTCAGTGATGCGTCTACCGAGTTGTGGCACAGGCGGCTCAGCCATATCAGCGAGAAGGGGATGAGCTACTTGGTGAACAGGAAAGTGATTCCGGGGCTCAAGTCTGCAAAGTTGGAGAAGTGCACGCACTGTTTGGCTGGGAAGCAAAATAGGGTGTCTTTCCAAAGTCACCCAAGCTCGAGGAAGCCGGCGTTGCTCGAGTTGATTCACTCGGATGTCTGCGGTCCTATGAAGGTAAAATCTCTTGGTGGTGCTTCTTACTTTGTGACTTTTATTGATGACTGTTCCAGGAAGGTTTGGGTCTATGCCTTAAAGACCAAGGATCAGGTGCTGCCCACTTTCAAGGAGTTTCAGGCCTCTGTTGAAAGGGAGACGGGCAAGAAGTTGTTATGTGTTCGGTCCGACAATGGCGGCGAATACATCGGTCCCTTTGATGCGTATTGCAGAGAGCAAGGGATACGACACCAGAAGACTCCGCCAAAGACACCTCAGCTCAATGGTGTAGCGGAGCGCATGAACAGGACACTGATGGAGAGGGTGCGGTGTTTGCTGTCAGAAGCAAACTTGCCGGGCAGTTACTGGGGTGAGGCTCTTCTCACAGCTGCTTATATTATTAATTTGTCTCCTAGTGCTCCTTTGCAGGGTGATGTGCCTGATAAAGTATGGTACGGCAAGGAGCCGTCATACAGTCACCTGCGGGCGTTTGGTTGTAAAGCCTTCGTGCATGTACCGAAGGACGAGAGGACCAAACTTGAGCCAAAGACGAGGCGATGCGTCTTTGTCGGCTACGGTCGGGATGAGTTTGGTTATAGACTCTACGACCCAGTGGAAGGAAAGCTCTACAGAAGCAGGGACGTGGTGTTCGTCGAGGATCAGACCATGACCAACACTCAGGATTCCGAGACGCCTTCTGAGGCTGAGGAATTGCCTGAGTTAGAGTCATTTCGCTTCGAGCAGTTTCCAGAGGACATCGCAGAGGATCCAGTTATGGGGGAGCCGGTACATGGAGTTGCTCCCAACCTTGATCATCAGCCTGCTGATGGTGGTCAGGGTGTCCCTCAGGAGGATGAGCATGCCAGAGAGGTAGTTCCTGAAGGGGCGGAGGCTGTCGGTATACAGCCAGCACCAGTGGCTCCACTGAGAAGGAGTGACAGGGATCGTCGACCATCTACGAGATACTCACCGGATGAGTATGTGCTATTGACTGACGGGGGGAAGCCCGAAAGTTTCGCAGAGGCTATGGAAGACGAACACAGGCAGGAGTGGATGGTGGCTATGCAGGAGGAGATGAGTTCCTTGCACACCAATTCCACTTATGATCTGGTGCGGTTGCCAAAGGGCAAGAAGGCTTTGAAGAATCGATGGGTGTTCAGAGTGAAGCAGTCGGAAGATGCTACTCGCCCTCGATACAAAGCGAGGCTGGTAGTCAAGGGCTACGGTCAGCGGAAAGGCGTGGATTATGATGAAATCTTTTCGCCTGTCGTCAAGCATTCGTCTATTCGGGTGGTGCTAGCATTAGCAGCCAGTTTCGACTTGGAGGTCGAGCAAATGGACGTGAAGACGGCATTCCTCCACGGTGATCTTGAGGAGGAGTTGTACATGGAGCAGCCAGAGGGATTCTGTGAGAAGGGCAAGTCACATTTGGTCTGCCGGTTGAGGAAGAGCTTGTATGGTCTGAAGCAAGCTCCGAGGCAGTGGTACAGGAAGTTCGAGTCGTTTATGGGGGAGCATGGTTATGCACGGACGACGTCGGATCATTGTGCATTTGTGAGGTATTTTGCCGATGATGATTTTATCATTTTATTGCTCTATGTAGATGATATGCTATTAGTGGGTCGGAATGCCACTAGGATAGCGGAGTTGAAGCGCCAACTGGGCGCGGCCTTCTCTATGAAGGATTTGGGCGCAGCGAAGACTATTCTTGGGATGGAGATCAGCCGAGAGAGAGAGTCCAAGCTGCTACACTTGTCCCAAAAGAAGTACATTCACCGGGTACTTCAGCGTTTCGGGATGGACGGGTCGAAGAAAGTGAGTTCCCCCCTCGCGGCTCACTTTAAGTTCACTGAGGAGCAGTGTCCATCTACCGAGGACGAAAAGGAAGATATGGAGCGGGTTCCATATGCCTCAGCTGTGGGAAGCCTGATGTATGCTATGGTGTGTACGAGGCCTGATATTGCTCATGCAGTTGGTACGGTTAGCAGGTATCTTTCAAATCCTGGAAGGGTACATTGGAGTGCGGTCAAGTGGATTCTACGATATCTTCAGGGCACTGCTGGTTGGAGACTTTCCTTTGGTGGTGACGAGCCGAAGCTGGTCGGGTATACCGACGCTGATATGGCTGGAGATGTAGACACGAGGCGGTCGACTTCGGGCTACGTGATGATGTTTGCGGGAGGAGCGGTGTCGTGGCAGTCGCGGTTGCAGAAGTGTGTTGCCTTGTCGACCACGGAGGCGGAATACATTGCAGCGACGGAGGCTTACAAGGAGCTGTTGTGGATGAAGAAGCTGTTGCAGGAAATGGGACTGAAGCAAGAGCAGTATACTTTGCTTTGCGACAGTCAGAGTGCGATCCATCTTGTGAAGAATCAGACGTTTCATAGCCGGTCCAAGCACATCGAGACCCGGTATCATTGGATACGGGATGTGGTTGAGAAGAAGGACGCGGCGCTTGAGAATGTGCATACAGACGACAACGGAGCTGATATGTTTACGAAGATTCTACCAAGGGGAAAGTTTGAGTACTGCAGGCAGATCGTCGGGATGACGACGTCCTTCCCATAGTTGTGAAGGGGGAGATTTGTTGGAGTGGGTGGGGTTCCCAACCTATGTGGAGAAGACCCCGGAGTGCGACGAGCGCCGTCCGAAGTCGAAGAAGCTCGGGAAGTAGACGTTGCTGCTGCTGCTGCTGCTGGAGCTTCTGGGAGCAGGGGATCCGAGTTCGGCTCGAACTCGGTCCCAGGCCGAGTTCTGGCCGAACTCGGTCTGGCCATTCCAGGATTTGGCGAGTAGGTTCTGGCTGCCCCACACAGAGTTCTGGCCGAACTCTGTGTCGTCGGGGGCTGATGCGGGAATCAGGATGAGTTTTCATCATTGGATCTAATCCAACGGTCCAGGTTGGTTGCGGGATTAGGGTATTAAGTTGAGATTTCTCAACCCTAATCCCATATCGCAAGTATTGGACAACACAAGTTTGAGAGAGAAGGAGGCAAGAGTGCCATTACAACTTCGGAGAAGAAGGCGGAGGATTGAAGGTTGATATTCGGAGGAGATCGTGTTCGGGTAATCTCTACTCGTCGTTCTCGTTCTTCGTAGCCTTGTAATCGTTGTTCTTTTCTCTGAGTGTTGTGGGGATCCGATTTGGATCGGAGGAGTTTGTAGAGGGTGTAATTCTTCTATTCCATTAGTGGAGGCTTCTCAGGGTTGGACTCCGATCGTCCCGTGGTTTTTTCCGCAAGGGTTTTCCACGTCAAAAATTCTCTGTGTCTGCGTGGATTGTTTTTGTGTGTTTGTTTTTGGTTCGTGCGTTGTATTGCTCGGTCCTCTCGCAGGTACTCTCCGGTTTGGGGAAAGGTTTCCGTGCTTCTTTCCCAACAAAAATGATTAAAATGGTGGTAAGCAGTCAAGAATGGAAGGGGAGTCGATAAGCAGCTCCAAAACGTGCTATAGATGCGGAAAGGCGGGGCACATCAAACGTGATTATCGTGTTAAGGTGAAATGCTCTAGGTGTGGCAAAGCTGGTCATATCTTGAAGAATTATCGTGTAATGATTGGTGGTGAGGATGCAAATGGAGTTCATGAAGTCAAAGATGTTAGTTGTATGTGTGTTGTGTTCACACACACATGAGCTAGCAAAAGCTCAACTCCCTTACAATAATTTTGACCGTTATGAACCCATTAAACTTGTAACATCAACTCATGTCCAGGTACAATGTACCACATGGTTTTTCATTTGAATTTTGTAACGTTCAGTATTTATGGCCGGATTAAATTGTCTTCATTCTCCTTTATTCCCTAACCTCAGAGAAACGCCTATATATTGGGGCCAATCTCAATACTTTAAACATACTGAAAATTACTACAAAACACTCTCTCTCGCTCTCTCGAATTCTTGTCACTCCGAAACTTCTTTGTTCTTGGTTTGTTGTTCTGGACAGAGCTAAGTCAGGGTCAATTTTTCCGAGTTATGTGCGACGACAGGATACCGGTAGAACGGGAGTTTTACTACTAGGAGCATCCGGAAAAGTCTGCACATAGACCCGGATTAACTCTTAGGGCAGTGCTTCGTGCGCGACTTCTCCGGAGGCCGGTAACTTTAACTTATTTTATTTTGTTTGCACATTATTGGAGGAGAAGAGCAATATTTTTTCTAACAAAAGATTCTGATGAGCCAAAGTGGAAACATTGTTTCTCCATCAAGGTTATTGATCAACAAGACAACATAGCTTCTTTCGTGCACCAGACAAACGAACATGTGGATGCAAATGTCTCATTGATTATAAGGAGTGGATCGTTAATTCAGGCTGCTCACATCATGCCACAGGAGATGATACCTTACTTTCAGATGTTCGTCCACATAGTAGGAAGCGTGCCATTGTTATTGCAGACAATCCAGTCCACCCAGTCGTTAAGGAAGGTCATGTCGAGGTTACAGACTCGGATGGAAATGGAGTCTCCTTAAAGAATGTTTACCATGTTATTGGATTGGCAAAGAACCTAATGTCAGTCTCACAAATAACTAGTAACGGGAACTACGTCCTTTTTGGCCCAAATGATGTTCCAGTTCTTACAACTATGAAGAATATCGTTGCTGATGTTCTTTTTATTGGGCAAAGAAATGAGTCTTTATACGTATTGCAAGTGATGCGTATGTTGAAAAGACAAGTCAAAATATCAGTACCTCACTTTGGTATGCTCGACTTGGGCATGTTGGTTTATCAACTGCGCTAACAAAAAGATTGTTGGATGGTGTTGCTCTCCTAAGAGCAGTTCATCATGATGTAGTTTGTGCTGGTTGTCAATATTGTAAGTCTCATCGTCTTCCATTCCAGCGATCTATGAATCATGCATCATCTATGTTCTATTAATTGGTGCATTCAGATCTCATGGGAGCAACTAGAACACCGAACTATAGTGGTTTCAGATATATGATGGTCATTGTCGATAATTTTACTCGCTATTGTTGGGTGTATTTTCTGAAAAAACAAGAGTGAAACTCTCTCCCATTTCATGCAGTTTAAGGTAATGGTTGAGTATGATTTTGGGTTTGTAGTAAAGTGTTTGTGCATCGACAATGGAGGAAAATATTTGTCCCATGACTTCTACCAATTTTGCAAATAACATAGTATTCACCGGCAGATGACATTCCCCGATACCCCCACAACAAAATGGTGTCGATAAACGGAAGTTGGCGCACCTTACAACAGTGATCCTATTATGGTTGCATGACAAGAACCTTCCTCGAGAGCTATGAGTAGCTGTTATACAGTGTACATGTCATGTGGTCAATCGATTGCCTCCATGGCCATGTACATCAAATCTCCTTTTGAGATGTTATATAACTTTAAGCTAGATGTTAGTTATTTCAAATTTTGGTTCTCTATATTATGTTCGCGTATCTAAGCATAGTCGAACTAAACTTGACCCCAAGGCCAGAAAATATGGTTTGTTGGTTATGATCCTCACAAGAAAGCTAGGCTGGAGGCGTATGGATCCTGTCACTAGAAAGATCATTACCTCTCGAGTTGTTGTATTTGATGAGGTGTCAACCTTATACTCAACCCCTGTTCATGGAGAAATCTTTGAGCATGTGCCACTAATTGACTCTGCACTCAAGTCTCTTCTGTCACGTCCCAATTCGTAGGGTCATTTATTCACATATTGTATATCTTGGAATCGATCGTCCTTGCTTGGGCGTGATGCCGTACAAGTCTGGTATTGCACTTGTACAAGGAAAAGATGGTACATAATTGATATTCTTCAAATAGGAACACATCACAGCGGCAAAAGCAGACAAATTGAAGTTAACGAGGACATTCTTTCTTATCAAATAGGAATACATCATTTTATTTGTAACAACAGAAATCAGAAGATAATTTGCAGTCACAGAGAGGTATATAAAAGTATTCTCCTTATTGATAATTGAAGAAGAGTACATGACTCGTATTGAAATACAATGCTTACAACACATACTTTACATTGAAAGCCAACTGAATAATGCTATGAAGCTTACATTTGATACTTTGATACATTGGATTACAACTCGATATACCGACTTGGCTGACAACTCATTGGTACAACTGATTATACTGTTCCATACATTATGTCCTTTATAAACAGAAGACATCATATTGTACAAGGAGAGCTTCTGTATGCCCAATAATTCTTCGATGCCGCGGGACCAATCATGCCAATCTTCGTATCAAAATACTCCAAGCATGAGCACCTGCCCAAAAAAATGGGTTAGTACATCATCTATGTACTAGCGAGCAAAATCCAACCCACTCTCCTAAACCAACATGTAGTGATCGATTTAGAATGATCTTTCTACTTGGGCCTAGCATCAGTTTACAGTTCTTGAGCAGAATTCATTGAAGTAAGTAAACATGTCATAGCATGGTATAGCATTTCTTTGTGAAAGGCATCATCTAAGCAACATTGAGTTAACACGTTGAGCATATTATGAAAATACTTTCTGGAAGGCATCGTTTAGCATACTTGGTGTTATCATTCAACAGGTTATGACAATATTCTAAAAGGCATTAGAAAATCACATTTAACATGTTGAGCATGTTATAGAGTTTCTTATTTTAAAGGCAACAACACAGCATCATTTTATTTAGCATGTTAAGCAGGCAAGTTGAACCAACATATATAATATCACAATTATGTGATTCCTTACCAATAGCCGACTTCTCGTACCTGTACCAAATACAGGTTATCAGATATACTTACTCTGCCTGCACAAAAATATTTATTAGCGTGCATCCTGACTACATGGTCACTGGTGTTGTTAAACCATATGGACTCTTTTCATTTCACTTCAAGATAATGCGGTCAGCATAGTAGGTGGCGAGCCTCTATCCACCCTGTCTTATTCGTGCTCCCACCGCACTCATCATTATTTCCTCCTAGGCCGAATCGGTTCTAGCGCCCCGGTACCGTTCGAGGAAATTAAAACTCAAATCTTGTATACAAGTTGTCCATGACCATGCGAATGCGTGTCCGACTCGATTGTGAACATAATCACATGGTAAAATATATTAAAGACAGTAAAGGAAACAGTGCATCATTAGTCATATTCAATGACTTATTCATTTCATCATTACCATCATTTCATTTGGTGATCTCAAAGATCCCATGCTTTATCATTTCTCATTCATTGCTTCATTGCAACATTTTTCATATCGTTTCATTCGACAAGGAATATAACATTCATTCATTTATAGGGACATATATTCATTCTTTCATTGCTTATAAGGGACATGCAACATTTTATATTCTTGCAACAGTCATACAGAGTGTACATAATTCAAGTATTCGTTCAATTCTCATAGCCAGTACATTGTCTATTCTATCCTTCACAAGGCATCTCATTAATCAAGTATTTTACTTGTTCCGACAGCGTTAAACATAAGGGGTATTATTAATTCATTTACAGGCATCAAGTCACATTAGCAATTCAAGTGTATTCATTCAGCAGTTCAATATTCATGTCTTATTCATTTTAATAATTCTCAGCATAAGTGTCACGCCCCAGTACCGAAATACGGAGACGGACTAGGCCAGCTACTCCATATGAGGTACGTAACGTCATACGGCGATCGTGGCTGTCGAGAGACTAGGGGGTACATGCTACAATCAAGTCTCCTATGGTCCCACAGAGTTCTATGTCTCAATCAATCAAGTCACATCAGCAATGAAATGAACATTAAAGATAAAGCAGTAAGGCGTCCCTGACGCTTCATCAAAATGATCATGAGAGACTAGCTTTATAATTTAGCTATCTCAGAGAGTCAGGAGTACAAAATTATACACAGCTGCAGTCTATTTAATTACAATTATGTACTGACACAAAATATCAAGTAATCCGGCTAACAGGTGCCGGTGGCTAAACGCCGCAAAGTATAAGCAGGAGTGGTGGAGAAGAAACCCACTCGAGTCTCCGAACTGCCATGCTCCTAGTATGCACCATGGATGTCAGGGAGGAAGATCGTGTCCTCTGGCTCTGCTACGAGATCTGGCCAAACAAAACCAGCGGGGTCAGCCCCGAATAGCAAGTACCGCCAAAGGGGCACAAGAGTTAAGATTAAAAATCCAGTTAATAGAATGATTGATAATAGTAATACTTATGCTACTATTATAGAGTAGCGCAACATCTTCGAACCCATATGGCACCCTTACAACCAAACAAGGACAAAAGGTGCCGCATGGAGTCGGGACGTGTCGTACTCTATAACTTTCACATAAGTTAAATGGTATAAACAATAAAATCTCCTGATCGTGACTTCGGTCGATAGCCTATCGCAGCACAATAACCAACCCAACAATCAAACAAGAACATGGGTTGGATCATGTACCATGATAGACCATGTTCCTTAGTCATTCACAGAAGTAGCACTCCACAACCAGAATAAGTCTTCCGTTCATAACTTCGCTCCACAGCCTGTCATAGTACGATAACCAACCCAACAATCAAACAAGAACATGGGTTGGATCACGTACCATGACAGTCCGCTTCCCTCAGTTATTCATGGAAGGTAATATGACACAAGCAAGTCGTTTTTACGGCAAATCAAGCCTACGAGTTTCTAGTGGGACGAGGTTATCCTCGCATCATGTTATTTAGAAAATCCTCAGATCGTATCTTTCCAGCAAGGCTAGCCAACCCAGGGGTTCGCGTAGACAGGTGTCGTTGAACACAGGTCCCTCGTAAGGCCACCTTGCCAAGACATATAATATATAGAGGGAATTAATCGGATACAGTCATCCGCTCATTGCGGATGACACAGTATCCGTGGAGACCAGCCGGCGCGTCAAGACAATATCTCAAGGCTGCTGGTGTAACACGATCTCGGGATTTTTGCCCTTCCCATGCATCTAGTATGTTTAGTTGCCTAATTTAACCCTAGGTGAAATCTTGGACTCACATGCCGTGGCCTGCATGATTATCCTCCTAAAGCCGTACTTTAGTACGAGTACCCCAAAGAGGATCCATGTCAATCAGTATGTCAACATGTTCTACCCTCCTTAGTGTAATGCATCATTGCAAATATGCCACGTGGAGTTACGAGACATTTGTCGAGCATGAACAAGAACTGGGACAATCAGGTACAGGTATCGGGTAGGAACACTTTGTTCTCCGAGGTCACATTAGTGCTCATATCATGCTCGGGACAAAAGGCGTAAGGATATAAAATGGGCAAATAATATTTAATAAAATATCAAAAGCGTACGCACAAAAGCACGCTCAAGGGGAGCTGCGTACGTGAAAAGTTACGCAGGCTCACCCAAGGCAGCGTGCTTAAAAAGTCACGCAAGCTCAAGGAGAGAGCTGCGTGAAAAGTCACGCTGGCTCAGGGAGAGAGCTGCGTGAAAAGTCACGCAAGCTCAAGGAAGAGAGCTGCGTGAAAAGTCACGCTGGCTCAGGGAGAGAGCTGCGCGAAAAGTCACGCAAGCTCAAGGAGAGAGCTGCGTGAAAAGTCACGCAAGCTCAAGGAGAGAGCTGCGTGAAAAGTCACGCAAGCTCAAGGGAGAGACACGCTTCCAACAGGAAGCGTACTCAAGGCTGCGTCCAGTGTGCGTAAGCTAAGCAGCTCGGCATACTGTTCACTGTCTTCTCCAAACAGCAAGAACACCATGGATGAACCCAAAGCTTCAAGGCATCACAACTTGGCCATCCGAACTCCAAATCCGGATTTCCAAAGTTCCATCTTGGGTGAAATGGAATGCTCTTCCACATGGAAGCATCAAAACCCATAAAATCCAACTAAAGTAGATAAAACCATGCAAAATCCGAAAATGATAAAAACTTAGATCTACAAAAATCAAAGCTTCAAAATGGAAATTTCCAAGTTCTAAACTAGTATAGATTGAGGAGAAGAACATGTTTTGGCAAATAGTTTTGTAAAAAATCAATGACAAAATATGGATTCATCTCTTGAGCAAGTTGGTACTTGCCTTGGTTGGTGGAGGAAATAAATGAGAGGAAGTAAATGAGAGAAGAGAGAGGGAGTTGAGTTATTATAAAGAGATCTTGGACCCATGGGTTCATGATGAACCAAAGGGTTCATGATGAACCATTGGTGGACCAAGAATAGGTTACCCAAATGAGCCAAAACTGTAGGCCCAAATGCCAAAAATAAATCAGGAAATAATATTTTGTCGAATATTTTTGTGAAATGCATGTAGAAATACTGCATAATAAATATCGTATAAATACAAGGTAAATATAATTTATTGGTTTACGTATTAAAATACGTATTCCAGGATTGGGGAGTGACATTAAGCATCTCTATTATTCAACAACTAAAACATAGGACATTTAGGGACAATTTATAGCATCATGTTATTCTATTTATTAAGCATGCAGGAATAAGAAGGAAGGATGAAAGTTCCACTTGCCTTGCATAACGGTCTTCCTGCTCCGATCAAACTTATCTTCCAACGGACATAGCTCCACCGACGAGCCACGTTCCAACACTTAATCCATCTAGCCAGCTAAGAGAGACTGCATCAGTCTCAACTCTCTTGATCTCCAACACAAGTTACGGTCCAACATTCTGATAGCATCCAATAAGCCAACCAAATACCTCACGCGGAGCGTGGTATTACATAATATACCACTCAGAAAATGTTTTGTCCTCGAAACTTAAGAGAACAACTCATCTTACTAATTTACTTAGTCACAACAAGTTACTCATTCAGCTTCAATTTAATAATTCATTTCAGCACACTCGGTCATCTCAAATAACTATCAAACTGTACCATCTTAATCTATCAACGATTCGATATGTCTTTCTCTTTTTCAATTACTTGTAATTTCCTATTGATTTACCAATATTTTCCTTGTATTTCAACCTTAGTCGCAATATATCACTTCGTTTGGATCCATACACACATTTTAGGCTTCCCCAAAACATATGCATTTCAGCCAAAGTCCGCGCTAGTGCGATCCAACCAATCGAAGTCAACATTCAGATGTTCTAAGCCATAACATTCTCTAGCTAAATCCATTTACCCATAGCATACTAACCGTCTTACTAGTTTGAGTCATCACTCGAC
Organism: Iris pallida; assembly: GCA_029216955.1. Lineage (NCBI taxonomy): Eukaryota > Viridiplantae > Streptophyta > Magnoliopsida > Asparagales > Iridaceae > Iris > Iris pallida. The sequence continues at coordinate 10,610,240 of JANAVB010004399.1, read as the reverse complement.
TAAACAATTTCTAACCAAGCCACTCGTTATAATTTCTAGAATTCTCGCTACCCAGCATAACATCATCGTCAAGGGGCACTCGAGTCATCTAGCAATATTACATGACTCCCAGCTAAGTCTCGGCACTATCCAGTACCCACATATAGTCTCATTGTTATCCTATGGAAAGGGTCAACAAACATCTCGTTTTGAGATAGTAGAGGCAATATACCACTCAGAAACGAAGCCATCCTTAAGCAATACCAATTCAATTCTATTCCGGACATTCATGATCTATAATGATCATAACGCTTAGCCAACATTCTTAAGGTCTCAAAAGCACTAGCTATCACCATTGAGTCAACTCACCAGTTCCGTTGAACTTATCTATCAATTACCCCATTCACAATTCTTTTCCAAAACCACATGAAGTTCCTCAACTTGTTACAGCATACAAGCCATTTTTCTTTATTCCCACATTCCAACAGCATTCACAATATAATATACTATGGTATCGAGTCATTGTTGTGTTATTTGTGTCCAAACCAACAATAATCATTCATTCAGGGGTATCATAATGTATATAGACTTATTGTATGGAACATCCAGTGAGCAGCCAAGTGGGTCAACGAATTTTCAGACACGAACAACATAGGATGATTACAGAACAACAACAGCATAATCGCGGAAGCAATCTTTGATTTAATCGTAGAAGCAACGTTGAGTGATCGCGGAAGCAACTTTGATTTGAAATGAATCAAAGAAGAGACCAAGGACGTAAAACCTGGCTCTGATACCAATTTGTCACGTTTCGATTCGTAGAGTCATTTATTCACATATTTTATCTCTTAGAATCGATCGTCCTTACTTGGGCGTGATACCGTACGTCTGGTATTGCACTTGTACAAGGCAAATATGGTACATAATTGATATTCTTCAAATATGAACACATCTCAGCGGCAGAAACAGACAAATTGAAGTTAATGAGGACATTCTTTCTTATCGAATAGGAACACATCATTTGATTTGTAACAGCAGAAATCAGAAGATAATTTGCAGTCACAGAGAGGTATATAAAAGTATTCTCCTTATTGATAATTGAAGAAGAGTACATGACTCATATTGAAATACAATGTTTACAACACATCTCACTTTACATTGAAAGCCAACTGAATAATGCTATAAAGCTTACATTTGATACTTTGATACATTGGATTACAACTCGATATACCGACTTGGCTCACAACTCACTGGTATAATTGATTACACTGTTCCATACATTATGTCCTTTATAAACAGAAGACATCATCATGTACAAGAAGAGCTTCTGTATGCCCAACAATTCTTTGATGCCGCGGGATCGATCATGCCAATCTTCGTGTCAAAATATTTCAAGCACGAGTACCTGGCCACAAAACATGGGTCAGTACATCATCTATGTACTGGCGAGCAAAATCCAACCCACTCGCTTAAACCAACATGTAGTGATCGATTTTAGCAAACAATGAATTATACTAAAAGCATCACTTTTGTAGTAACCTTATTTCCTTAAATTTTGAATGAGAATCATATGGACAAATGTTTGCATATTGTATTTGTTGCAAGTGTTAATGCAAATGTCTGATATTCTATATTGTAGCGTGATGCCGCACGAGCCTGGAGTTGCGCTCGTGCAAGGCAAGATGACAAGTTCTCAAATGGTTATCTTTTGATTCGATTCAACAACGAAAGGAAAACAGAGTATACGAAACAATTCTCTTTATTGATATTCGAAACTGAGATTATAATGGCTTTCGATAGCCTAACAATATATGCCAGATTTGCTACAACACTTAGGTTCTCTCTTGCCCACAAAGGATTTCAGTTGGGCTATGAAAGCCTTTGTAACCTCACTAGATTTTCGAATTGGTTCATGGTTTGGCGAGAAATCGCCTTCAAAGTTGGGTATCTGGGATAGGTTTTCTGTCCTGTTTTGACAGGTTTTTCGGGAATTTTGGGTTCGTCTTGCGAAGCGTGCAGTGCAAATTGAATCGAGGTAGATGATTCGAAACATGATCTTTCTACTTGGACCTAGCATCAGTTTACAGTTCTTGAGCAAAAATCATTGAAGTAAGTAAACATGTCATAGCATGGTATAGCATTTCTTTGTGTAAGGCATCATCTAAGCAACATTGAGTTAACACGTTGAGCATATTATGGAAATACTTCCTGGAAGGCATTGTTTATCATACTTGGTGTTATCATTCAACAGGTTATATCAATATTCTAAAAGGCAATGCATTAGCAAATCGCATTTAACATGTTGAGCATGTTATAGAGTTTCTCATTTTAAAGGCAACAACACAATATTATTTTATTTAGCATGTTAAGCAGGCAAGTTGAACCAACATATATAATATCACAATTATGTGATTCCTTACTGATAGCCGACTTCTCGTACCTGTACCAAATACAGGTTATCAGATATACTTACTCTGCCTGCACAAAAACATTCATTAGCGTGCATCCTGACTACATGGTCACTGGTGTTGTTAAACCATATGGACTCTTTTCATTTCACTTCAAGATAATGCGGTCATCATAGTAGGTGGCGAGCCTCTATGCCACACCGTCTTATCCGTGCTCCCACCGCACTCATCATTATTTTCTCCTAGGTCGAATCGATCCCGGCGCCCCGGTACCGTTCGAGAAAATTAAAACTCAAACCTTGTATACAAGTTGTCCATGACCATACGAATGCGTGTCCGACTCGAATTGTGAACATAATCGCATGGTAAAATATGTTAAAAAAGTAAAGACAACAGTGCATCATTAGTCATATTCAATGACTTATTCATTTTATTATTGCCATCATTTCATTTGTTGATCTCAAAGATCCCATGCTTTATCATTTCTCATTCATTGCTTCATGGCAACGTTTATCATATCGTTCCATTCGACAAGGAATATAACATTCATTCATTCATAGGGACATATATTCACTCTTTCATTGCTTATAAGGGACATACAACATTTCATATTCTTGCAACAGTCATACAGAGTGTACATGATTCAAGTATTCGTTCAATTCTCATAGCCAGTACATTGTCTATTCTATCCTTCACAAGGCATCTCATTAATCAAGTGTTTTACTTGTTCCGACATCGTTAAGCATAAGGGGCATTATTAATTCATTTACAGGCATCAAGTCACATTAGCAATTCAAGTGTGATTCATTCAGCAGTTCAATATTCATGTCTTATTCATTTCAATAATTCTCAGCATAAGCATCTCTATTATTCAGCAACTAAAACATGGGACATTTAGGGACAATTCATAGCATCACGTTATTCCATTTATTAAGCATGCAGGAATAAGGAGGAAGGAGGACAGTTCCACTTGCCTTGCATAACGGTCTTTCTGCTCCGATCACACTTATCTTCCAATGGACATAGCTCCACCGACGAGCCACGTTCCAACACTTAATCCGTCTAGCCAGCTAAGAGAGACTGCATCAGTCTCAACTCTCTTGATCTTCAACACAAGTCACGGTCCAACATTCTGATAGCATCTAACAAGCCAACCAAATGCCACACGCAGAGCGGGACATTACATCTTCCGCTTAAAGCAAATTCCAGTAGAGGGGAGATTGAATCCTCATCCCAGCATAATACACCACAAGGCGAAGACATGCTGCAAAGGACTTCAAGACAAAGAAGGCCACCTAACCACTTAACTGATTATGAAGTTTAGTTAAATCAATGCACTGTTCTTTCTTGTTTCATGATGGGAGATACACTCGAGAATGAGCCTACATCCTCCAATGAAGCTTAAGATAATTCTAATTGGAAAGATGCAATGCAAGATGAAATCGTAGCCCTGAAGAAGAACTCTACCTGGGACCTTGTACCTAAGCCAAAGAATGTCGATCTTGTCACATGCAAGTGGGTTTATAAGTTGAAGAAGGCAGCAGATGGGACCATTGCTAGGCACAAAGCTTGCTTAGTTGCTCTTGGTTTTTGTCAACAATATGGCTTGGATTACGAGATGACCTTTAGTCTAGTTGCAAAGATAGTCATTGTTCGTACTATAATTTCCTTGGATGCAAGCACTCTTTGGCAGCTTGACGTAAAAATCACATTTCTTTATGGCGATTTGGATCGTGATATTTTTATGGAGCAGCCCCAGGGATTTGTTTCAAAAGAATTCCTTGATCATGTGTGTCGACTCAAAAAGGCATTGTATGGTCTCAAACAAGCACCTCGTGCTTGGTACGGTAAGTGTAGTGCCCCGTCCCGCAAAAGTCAATCGGAGGAATCGAAACGCCGACGGCGTTCGGCCTTAGCCTTGCAACGGCTTGCTCGGAGACATCGCTCAGGTGGGGTAGTTTCGGTGAACTCTCCTCATCTTTGCCTTCACATAATAAATCGTGTTTTCAATTTGCACAAGTTAGGCTTGATAATAAAAGCTACGCATCCACATAGCTAAGGGAATAATCCCGACAGGTCAAAATGAGTTAGAACATGGAAAACGTCCCACGGTCGGCTTAGAGTTGGTGCACGGCGTGCTTTAAAGATGACACTCGGTCCTTCGTCCCGCGGCTTGGGAGAAGGAAAGTTGGGCTTCGGTGCGAAAGTTGAGAGTTAGCCTAAGTCATAGGCGTCGTCCGCACAAATGCTTGCTAAAGCATGCACGGTCCTGTCCCGCAAGGCTTGACATAGTCTTTGCTTGTCCCTTGGGTTAAGTTGTAGGCTTGAGTGAGTTAGGCAAAGTTATGCCGGTCGACCTAAGTTATTCTACGTGCTGTCCCGCTCATTCTGCGGTTGTCAAGATAAATAGTCCCACGACCCCAAGGCCCATCATAGGAAGTATGACTTGGGCGACAGCGTTGCGTAGAACACGAGTCGGTTTAGAGGCACGAGCCACGGTTGGTTCAGTGGAAAGTTAGCCACGGTCGGTCGATACTTAAGGAAACACGTTATGTTCAAGTTGAGTTGGAAGGCTATGCAGTAGCCGTTCCTTGAGTTCAAAGAATGTTATGTCTAAGCGATGGTTAGTCGCCGAGAGGAAATATGTCGGGACTGTGGTTCAGTCGCCGAGGCAACCCTGGTTAGGGGCTCTGCAAAGGAAGTACGAAAAGTGGAAAGAGTAAAACAAAGGAACTGTGATAATAATAAGACCTTGCATTACGTTAAGTCTAGAAGTTAGCGTAGGCGCGTGGTCATGGACGACTTGTCGACAAGAGTTGGTTTCTTCGAGCGGCACCCCGGGGCCACGGGACCGACTCGGCCTAGGAAGAAACTGGTTGTAGCCGAGCTGGGTAATAGGCAACGCTGGTTAGGCGATCGGTAAGACGGGGACTTGCATCGGGGCTCGCTACTTGCGTTGCAAGGGTCCCGTATTACCAGGCTACGTCCAATATGGCTGGATAGGCCAGTGACCATTCATATAGATGTGTCGGCACGGGCGGCAATCCGCGTAGGTGCCTTTAGATTGAGTTGAATATGTATGAGTTAAAAAGACACAATGTCTGAGCCTAAGATTTGGCTACAGCGAAGGCGACGTGCTTCGGCACGTGATGTGGCGTCGACTATTAAGTTGCGAGTTAAGTCAAAAAGGGCCGTAGGGCTAGTTGTATGAAGTTACGTTGAGTTGTTGGGCTCGGCCTCGAAATATGAGGCACGGCCGCGTTGTCACAACACAAGTGTAGGCGAGACTAAGCAAGGAGGCACTGCCTCAGAGATATTGAAGCACGAATCGAGTTATGGCACGACCGAGTCGTTACGCCCCAGAGTTTGGCACGAAAGATAAGTATAAGCCGGTGCGTCGACAATGCAAGCACGAGAAGGGTCCAGAGGCAAGGAAATGGAGTCCTTCGTGTAGTTGCATCCCTGATTATGGCCGTAAGGCGGATATGACTTGATAGGTTAACATTGGTGGCACGAGGAGTAGTCTAGTGTCAAGTATGAGTTAACGTTGACATTGCAAGCACGGGATGGTTCCGATACACAAGTTGCGCTAAGGCGCCGGTCCTAAAACTGATCCTAAGGCAAGAATAGAAAGACAATCAAAAAAGGGTTTATGTTGCACAAAGTAAATGAAACATGTAGGTTTTGTATGGGTGGGCGAGGAGCTCAATCCACCAGTACAGTGGTACTGACACCCACATAGTGTTTCATGTGCAGTCACAGGTAGAAGCTCATGGCGTGGAGCTCGCTTGGATGCGTCGAGGCACAGAGTTCCTTGGCGATTCGAAGCGTGCGGCCGCGTGGAGTGAAGACTTATACAGGACGTAATGTATGGACATCGCCTTCCGAAGCTTCCGCTGGATTTAAGTATTGTATCGAGAGATGAGAGAGAGCATAGTGACTTGTAAATGAGAGAAAAGTGAGCACGAGAGACATTGTAATTTGGCCTTGCGCCCACAAATGTAATCTTGTGTTCAATATCAATAAAGAGATTCTTTGAATGACTTATGTTCATGTGTTTTGGTTCTAATTCCGCTGCTATAAATCAATGTCTCTGCACGGGACTTCTGTGCGACGACCCCGTCGCAGCCGCTGGAATCGGCCGTTATGGAACCCGCCTTGCACGAGCGCAATATAGGCTCGTGCGGCATCACGCCTTAGCGAGGACGATCGCTCCTACGGGAGCGGGGCGTGACATAATGGTATCAGAGAACGGCTTTACATCCTTGGACCGTCGATTGAATTCTTTAACTTCGATGTTTCCGAAAAACTCTGTTGCTTCCGTAAGTTGTTATGGTTGGTGCGCTCTCTCTCAAATATCCCTCAGCATGTCCATACAATAAGTCTAAATATTTTCGAAAGCTCGTACAAGCGTTCAATCTAACGCATCGGTAGGCCGTCGCCAAATGCGTCGATAGGGCCTTTGTGCCGATCGTTGCAAAACTTGACTCGATAGAAAATATGTGCTAATGTTAGCAAAAGTCGCACGTGTGCCCGAATAGTCCTACGTTGACCTTAGCAAGTTGCGTGCATGCCTAATTAGTCCAACGTCGACCCTAACAATTGAGTGTGCAAACTCGAAATATAGTCCGCACATGATGGCTATGCACACGGCCTTTTGGCTAAGTTGTGTTTCGCGTCGCGCACCTCGACCTTTTGGTGCAAACGAGTCACGAGCGATATTAAGTATCGTTCGGTCGGGAACGGAGATGCACTTAGAGTGTCTATCGATAGGAATGCTATCGAACTAACGCTTAGGCGTACACGAAAGATTAATTTGGATTTCGAGGAAATAGTGCGAACGACTTAGTGCGTCGGTATGACGCGAGGGACTATGCTAGCGATTCGTCGAACGAATCTGAAGGATGTCTTAGCGAGTGACGCGAATGTGATTGAGGACTAGATCGTATGGCTTGAATCCGAGTGGTGTATGTGATAGGTTCGAAGAAGAATAAGAATAAGTGTCGACGACTAGTCGAGTGGCTCGAATCCGAGTGGTGTATGATTCGTCTTAGAAATTGTTTGAGTGAATATTGAGGATTACGAGTATGTCGGCGAGGCGATGCAATCGCACAAAGCCTTAGAATGCGTCACGTTAGTTGGTCGTGACTTCGAATGTCCCGAACGAGTATCTCGTTCGAACAACTTGTGAATGAGCAACGCGAGTTAGAAAACGATTTGGAACGATGAATGAAAATGAATGGTCTTGATCGAGGAAACTTAGAGGATCATGCGTGCGATATCGGATTGATGAAAATGAAATGTGACTTGAGTTTTAAACAACGATCTTGAAACGAGCTTAAGGAAAAACGACTAAACTTGATCTTGAGTATTGAGAAAATTGTGGAACATCCAACTCGGACAACAGCATCAACGCACGACTCGAAATTGGTTGCAAAGGAAGATCGTCAGGTTACGTATATCGTCGATGGTATTGAGGCGTATCAAAGATCGATATGCGATAACTCGGGGGTACTCTGACTTGGCGAATAACGATCGTACAGATGTCTTGGTTCCGATGGATGCTATATTCGGGATATTAAAATGTGTCGAGGAAAGGATAGACTTGGCTCGAGGATTTTCTAAGTTGAATAAATGACGATCGAACTTGGCTGGGATGAAAACTAGAATGTTTGGATTTGCCTTGTCGATAACCACAACGTTGACATTCTTGTCTTATGCGAGTGCTACTCCAGCCTCGTACATGCGTCACGCCGATTAGGGCGATCACTCTGCGTGAGCGCTGGTATGGTGATTCATACAACGGGAGTGGTCGAACTTGCACGGTGCGACAAATTGTGCTTCGACTTGTGGTTTGACGCGAGGATAGACTTGAGATTGAATTGGTGTGCTTGACGATTGAACTTGAGGATTGAGTAGGTCCAATCTGCGTATCGAGAACGAATGAATCTAAACTCAAACAAGAGTTACGCTCCAATGAGAATGATTATTCCGTGGGAGCGTTGCGTGGTGATTCACGAACCGCCGTGGATAATCGGACTCGCGTGAGATTGGGGCGCAACGTATTGTCGAGCGAGACGACCTCGTGATCGAATACATGAATTGGTTAGAATTGGTGAATTGAAGGAATTTGAATATACGCAACGCGTGCCGTAATGCGAATTAGGTGATCGTGCTCGATGTTTAGAAATTTGAGTGACGCGAGCTTGGGTAGAAGACCCCGTATGATCGACTTTGGTTTGACCCTAGGATTGGGGTCAGTGTTGGCATTATTGTTTGGGAACTATGATTCCAATCCTGACATTGACTTAGCCTCGAAAAGAAATGGCCTAGCGGTTAGGCGAGACGCCCTGTTTCAAGTGTTAGCAATCGGAATGATTGATCTTGAGGATTGGCATAGATGGATAGCGTGAATCACGAATGTAGGAAACCCTGCTCACGAGACTCGGCTGACATGCATATATCTCAGGGACGCCTGGGTATGTGCACGATGCGACTCGAGTGAGAATAACAAATTTTCTATCATGCGGCTTGGCTGAATGCATATATTTTGGGGACGCTTGGAATGCGTGCACGATCCAGCCAAGTGATATGACGAGTTCAAGCAAGGCTTGAAAGATGGGAGTGTGTCGAGATCTTGAGATCGTGTTAAAGGAAAGATTGATAATAGTGCGAGCGTGGCTCGGAATCGAAGAAACGCGTAGGTGTATGTGTACGAATTAGTCTCGGCCATAGAAATGGTAGGATGGCTTGCCTTCAGGAAAGTCTCGAGGACGAGACTTGTTCTGAGTGGTGTATGATGTAGTGCCCCGTCCCGCAAAAGTCAATCGGAGGAATCGAAACGCCGACGGCGTTCGGCCTTAGCCTTGCAACGGCTTGCTCGGAGACATCGCTCAGGTGGGGTAGTTTCGGTGAACTCTCCTCATCTTTGCCTTCACATAATAAATCATGTTTTCAACTTGCACAAGTTAGGCTTGATAATAAAAGCTACGCATCCACATAGCTAAGGGAATAATCCCGACAGGTCAAAATGAGTTAGAACATGGAAAACGTTCCACGGTCGGCTTAGAGTTGGTGCACGGCGTGCTTTAAAGATGACACTCGGTCCTTCGTGTCACGACCCGTACCCGGTTTTCGGATACGAGACGTGTCCAAGCCAGCCTACGCCGCAGAGTCGGCGGTAGAACGCTGTCAAGCCCGCAAGAAAATAAATGCTCAAAAGTAAACCATTGTTGCTCATTCACATTTCTAAATTTATTACAACATTTATAATTAAAGGAAAAATACAAGATTTACAATTTAATGAAACTGATACAATGCTTTCTATTTCTAGGTCGATCTCAGCATACCCAAGCCTCCCCAAGTGCTAAGAGTGATCGCGGCTAAACCTGTAAAATGTTGGTTATCCAGTCAGGATTGGAACAAGTACACAAACCGACGGCAGTGCAAAACACAATAGAATTAACAAGACATGAAAATAGCATATGAGAAATAGAAAACTGGAAGATAAATGATGTCATAGCACGATAGAGAAATAAACAAGGAAAAACTAATAAAAGACATCTATCTAAGTGGTGTGAAATATCTGTTCGCCATGTGGACGGCTAGGGGGTAAAATAAGGCACACTGCACGTGTCGTGCGCAGCGGCTAGCATTCAAGATTAGACATATTGGGAAATTTCTGGGTAGTCCACATGTATACTAAGATATTTCCCCTCCCGACAATTCCGTGTGACGAGCGTGTCAACAAGCAGCAAGATATATGTATAGACATGAAATGAGAAAACTACTATGAATCGAAAAGCAATCAGAAAGTGCACTTGCCTGAGGTCCTTAGCTGGAGAAACCAATATTGTACCACACGATGAGCCACAACCAAGCAAACACATATAGAAGGCTCCGGATGCTGAAATAAATAGTACCAACGTTCTCAGAATAGTCAAATTAGCAAGGATTGCCTGTCCTTAAGTCCAATTCTGGACACAGGGGCAAAACGGTAATTTCGGGCCAAAACGATGTCCGCCGTTGGACCCGCTTTGCACCGAAAAGCGTGCCAGAGTCAATGGTCTCTAAAGTCGTCAAACTACATGTCTACGGATCCGGTTTTCCGATACGAACCCAACCGTATGTCCAGAGTTGGATTCCGGCAGGCCGTGCACGAAATCGCCCGTTGAGTGGAACCGCGGGGCCCGCAAAACGGTAATTTTGTCAATGGTCTCAGAATTGGACCAAACTTGGCATGCAGGACCAGAAAAACGATACGGTTCTGCTGGCGCAAGTTTCGTCTCGATCTGACGAGCGTACACAAAGTAATTGAGAAATTTACAACGTGCACGATACGGTGAATTTTGACGGATACGCATCGAATTCGTCGCGCACACGCGACCAATTTGAATTCTGTCAAAGCCCACACGACCACAAAGCTATTACGCAGCTTTCGATCCTTTCGGTTCGCGACCACGTCGTCCCGATTGGCGTGACGCACGTCGTGCGGAGTGTTTTTCTAGTTTTCAAAATAGGTTTTTCGGTAACTTTACAATCCGATTTCTCTTCATGTAGTCGACGAAATTAAATTCCATAAAAAGGGAGTTGAAGCCCTATATGTTGTCTAAAAAGGTGTTCAAATAGATTCCTAAAATTTCTATTATTCTGTTCTAGAATCCCTTTCAAAAACAGGTGATTGGACTGCCCTGTTTCGCTATTTGCGACAGGTTTTTCGGGATTTTCAACTCGATTTCTTTCGAGTCTCGCGTCCCTAGAATTAAAACAGATTAATGGGAATTAAAGGTGGTTATATTGGCTTCATGTAGGGTCTTCTAGATTGAAAATCGGTTAAGAGATGGATGAGTAACATACCCGCGAAGTCGGATATCCGAGTACTGCTGCTGCTGTCAATGTCGTTCCTTGCACTTGCGCGCGTGGGTCGGTGGCGACCTGGCCGGCCGGCGGCGGCCCTGGGCGGCGCGCGCGCGCGGGGTGGGTCGCCTGGGGTCCCTGGATGGTGCGCGGCGGCGATGAGTTAGGGTTAGAGGAGTTCTCTCTCTCGCTCTCTCGCATAACTATATATGCTGTTATCAGAACAGAGGGGTTGCGGGCTTCTGCTGGTTCGGGGAGCAAGACTCCAACCCGGGTGGGCTGGGCCTTTTATGGGCTCGGCTATGGGGATTGCTCGCCCCATGTGGGCTGAGCTGGGTCTTGGGATTTCCTTCTTGATTTATTTATTTATTTCCTTATTTCTTAGCATTATCAACTTAGCTACATTGCATTTTTTCCTTTTCTTATTGTTTTCTTTTAACAATATATATATTTACTACCAATACTAATATATATACGTAACAAATCAATATTAATATATAATATATTTGTATACACATACACACATAAAATATTCGTATACACACACTTAGATAATATAAATATATATGTACGTACACACATATAATATACATGTTTATATATACAATTACGTATACACATATAATAATAATAAATAATATACATGAATATCCATAAATAGATATTCGACAAATTCTAAATACAATTTTTGCAGTATTCTTCTCAGATAGTGCTACACATATATACATTTATATATACATACACACATTAACCATATATATTTATCTATATAATTTATCACTATATATATATTTCTATATAATATATCACTATATGCATTTATCAATATAATCTATCACTACCTATATTTATACACATATATTTCTATATATACATACTTCTCTCTCTCTTATATATCACAAATACTCCTAAAATCAATTGAATTATCAAATATTATCTTTATCCAATATAGAGCATTTATGTCACATATACATCTATAATCTATTTGATAATGGAATAATAACCAACTTAAGGGTAACTAGTTTTATTTAGCAATAACATCGATAATAATAATAATAATAATAATAGTAATAATAATAATAATAATATCCCTAATAACACCGAAATTTAAACCAATACTATGTATCAGTGAACGCATCGATCACACCATTTACTTGGCTCCCAAAATTCGTACCATTATTCTAAAATCACCCTTTAAATAAAATAAATAAAATGAAAATATTTTAAAAATCCGGGAAGGGAAGCTACAAATCTACCCACCTTAAAATAATTTCGTCCTCGAAATTTAAGGGAAGAGTCCAACCGCTATGATAGAAGACGGTTTCCACTAGCTATCATCTATTCTCATGGTCATTTTGTACTACGAGTCCTGGAGGGTTTCTACCCACCTTTGGTCACACTACTCCCTCAAATTTCATGTCGCTAAAACTTTATAATCTTTCCACTGATTGCTAAAATGCTACCAATAAATATCTATTGCTGTTGGTCTCTATAAACTTTCCTACCTATCCAACAACCCGAAATCTAACAAGCAACCAATTTACACAAGTGTTTAAGAAATATTGATAAACTCTAACGAACATGACCATTCGTCGCTCCGATGTAGGGAGGACGGAAAGATAAGGCAGATTAATCGGGAGCAACTACAAATTTTCAAAAGGAATAGGGAGTATCCAATGGTACAGCTAAAAAGGATGTTTACGAACCACTGACTTATTTGCTAGGTTGGACTACTCTAATTTGGTCACTTGCTACGTCGAAGAGCCCTTCGTTACTTAGGGTGGCCTGTCATCCGTGCAATACGGAAATCTCGTTCTCGAAATTCCAATTCAAAACAAGGTTCCACAACAGAACGAAATTTCGGAAATCAAGATTGTGGTCTTAATGGGTTTTCTATTTGGACATCAGTAATTGATTGGATGAACATTGGGTTTCAATCTATATGGGTTGGACAAGACCCTAATGATAAAACTCTTCCTACTGGATTAGGGTATCCTAGAATAAGTTTCTATCCAAGGGTTGAGTTAGTTGGCCGTCGGGTTAGTTAGCTAGGTCCATAAGCCTGAAATGTGCCTTCAGTGACTTTTATGTTTAAGTAGCACATGAGGCCTCAATTGGATGGCACACTAGTGGCATATGCGTAGTGGGCTTCGAGTGGATCACAACCATATATTGGGTCGAAAGAATTGAGTCGAGGTTGAGGCTCTAATGGAAGTCGGAAAATATACTGGTATTACGGTAAGGGTTATGGCTAATCCTTTTGTCCTGAAAGTCATACCCTAAAAATAGAGTACAAGGGGACGGGTTTGAGTGGGACATGATATACCTAGATGGAGGTGGACTCGTCTAGATCTTGCTTATGAAGTTTGTTGGAAGGTAACAGCTGGTCTCGTGCTCCGAATATTAATGGCACGGCCGGGGACACAAAATGATCTAAATGAAAAGTGGGAGTCCAAGGGCACAAATTATCAACCTAATGGAAAATTATCCTAATCAATCGGTAATCTTCGTATACCAAAATTTTTTTTTTTTTGGAAGCTTACAGTCTACCCACCTTAGAGGCTAGGATATGGGGACAAGGTTCCTGTCACAGGGCTGGCCGATGGTAGCTACACGGGTGTATACCACTCTGTATCTATCTATTAATTACGAGTTTTCGTCTTTCCAATCCACAAAAGACAAAAACAATAAAGAGTTCAAGAGATGTCGATGAATACATTTACATGATTCAAAAGCGAATATATAATTCAAGAGGATTTGTCAAGCAATCGCGGATGAAATCCTGGATATCTCTATATCTCAGTCCACGTAGGATAATTTAAATGAAGGGCGAACCAAATGCATCATGGTTGATCAGACCGTAATACAATGACTCTGATTAGACAATATGTTAGCGGGCGTCCCCAATAAACATATGTCTTGAATCAAGTTCGATAAAAGAGTAAACTTGCAAAACTAGGCGGTAATCGCAGAATTGGTCAAGAGGGTCAACATATAAATACGCGAGATTTTTGAAAGGAGGCACAAGTGGTTCGAGTTTTGAGAGAATCAAAACCTTACCTGGTGTTCTTATTTTTATAGGCATCCTACTATCTTACTATCTCTAAAGTCTTGGTCAACTACAACATAGTTTTAGCAATGTTCTATGACCTATGATCCTCAAAATGGTTTCATTTCTATGGGTTGTGCCTCGCCAGTGCGCTGCTGGCTGCAGTGAACCCACATTCTCCACTCTAAAATATTTGACGACAGTGCGCTGCTGTCTGAACTATTATTAGTTAACTAATACTCCTTTAACTATATCCGTAAAATTTGTGAACTTCTAGGGATTCAAACAAGTTGACTAAAATAGAGCATAGGTATTCGTCCTGTAAGTCACACCATCTAAAACAAAAGAGTTAACATGGAGGAACTAACTAAAGACGAAAGGGATACCAACATTCAAGTATGCCTTTCTATGGTTGAGGAAAAATCTCAAATAAATCTACTTCGAGATTCGCATGTAAATAACAGAATCAGAATTTAAACTAATTCCCTACGGCAACATAGAATGTAAAACAGGCAACTCTAACTTATGATATAAGATTTATATCTAAATAGAAAATTTGAACAGTTTATAAAATCAACACCTTAAATATAGGCAAGCCTAACATACCAAACGAATAGTTTATCTACATTAAATTACAATATCATATCAAAGGAAATGGTGCACCTGTAGGGATCTAGCAAGTTGTATGGCCTATCTAATAACCTTAACTACCCAATTAGTCAATTTAATAAGGGACCCTTATCCTAGTTGTCCTCCTAAACCATTTTAATCCTATTTGTGAATGAGCATTTCTTAGGCGCAGGCTCGCAATGGTACGACTAACTTAAGTACCATCACGAGTTCGCAATCTCTTACGAAGACGGACCTGCATGGGCCACCACAAAAACTTGTCACGACCCGTACCCGGTTTTCGGATACGAGACGTGTCCAAGCCAGCCTACGCCGCAGAGTCGGCGGTAGAACGCTGTCAAGCCCGCAAGAAAATAAATGCTCAAAAGTAAACCATTGTTGCTCATTCACATTTCTAAATTTATTACAACATTTATAATTAAAGGAAAAATACAAGATTTACAATTTAATGAAACTGATACAATGCTTTCTATTTCTAGGTCGATCTCAGCATACCCAAGCCTCCCCAAGTGCTAAGAGTGATCGCGGCTAAACCTGTAAAATGTTGGTTATCCAGTCAGGATTGGAACAAGTACACAAACCGACGGCAGTGCAAAACACAATAGAATTAACAAGACATGAAAATAGCATATGAGAAATAGAAAACTGGAAGATAAATGATGTCATAGCACGATAGAGAAATAAACAAGGAAAAACTAATAAAAGACATCTATCTAAGTGGTGTGAAATATCTGTTCGCCATGTGGACGGCTAGGGGGTAAAATAAGGCACACTGCACGTGTCGTGCGCAGCGGCTAGCATTCAAGATTAGACATATTGGGAAATTTCTGGGTAGTCCACATGTATACTAAGATATTTCCCCTCCCGACAACTCCGTGTGACGAGCGTGTCAACAAGCAGCAAGATATATGTATAGACATGAAATGAGAAAACTACTATGAATCGAAAAGCAATCAGAAAGTGCACTTGCCTGAGGTCCTTAGCTGGAGAAACCAATACTGTACCACACGATGAGCCACAACCAAGCAAACACATATAGAAGGCTCCGGATGCTGAAATAAATAGTACCAACGTTCTCAGAATAGTCAAATTAGCTAGGATTGCCTGTCCTTAAGTCCAATTCTGGACACAGGGGCAAAACGGTAATTTCGGGCCAAAACGATGTCCGCCGTTGGACCCGCTTTGCACCGAAAAGCGTGCCAGAGTCAATGGTCTCTAAAGTCGTCAAACTACATGTCTACGGATCCAGTTTTCCGATACGAACCCAACCGTATGTCCAGAGTTGGATTCCGGCAGGCCGTGCACGAAATCGCCCGTTGAGTGGAACCGCGGGGCCCGCAAAACGGTGATTTTGTCAATGGTCTCAGAATTGGACCAAACTTGGCATGCAGGACCAGAAAAACGATACGGTTCTGCTGGCGCAAGTTTCGTCTCGATCTGACGAGCGTACACAAAGTAATTGAGAAATTTACAACGTGCACGATACGGTGAATTTTGACGGATACGCATCGAATTCGTCGCGCACACGCGACCAATTTGAATTCTGTCAAAGCCCACACGACCACGAAGCTATTACGCAGCTTTCGATCCTTTCGGTTCGCGACCACGTCGTCCCGATTGGCGTGACGCACGTCGTGCGGAGTGTTTTTCTAGTTTTCAAAATAGGTTTTTCGGTAACTTTACAATCCGATTTCTCTTCATGTAGTCGACGAAATTAAATTCCATAAAAAGGGAGTTGAAGCCCTATATGTTGTCTAAAAAGGTGTTCAAATAGATTCCTAAAATTTCTATTATTCTGTTCTAGAATCCCTTTCAAAAACAGGTGATTGGACTGCCCTGTTTCGCTATTTGCGACAGGTTTTTCGGGATTTTCAACTCGATTTCTTTCGAGTCTCGCGTCCCTAGAATTAAAACAGATTAATGGGAATTAAAGGTGGTTATATTGGCTTCATGTAGGGTCTTCTAGATTGAAAATCGGTTAAGAGATGGATGAGTAACATACCCGCGAAGTCGGATATCCGAGTACTGCTGCTGCTGTCAATGTCGTTCCTTGCACTTGCGCGCGTGGGTCGGTGGCGACCTGGCCGGCCGGCGGCGGCCCTGGGCGGCGCGCGCGCGCGGGGTGGGTCGCCTGGGGTCCCTGGATGGTGCGCGGCGGCGATGAGTTAGGGTTAGAGGAGTTCTCTCTCTCGCTCTCTCGCATAACTATATATGCTGTTATCAGAACAGAGGGGTTGCGGGCTTCTGCTGGTTCGGGGAGCAAGACTCCAACCCGGGTGGGCTGGGCCTTTTATGGGCTCGGCTATGGGGATTGCTCGCCCCATGTGGGCTGAGCTGGGTCTTGGGATTTCCTTCTTGATTTATTTATTTATTTCCTTATTTCTTAGCATTATCAACTTAGCTACATTGCATTTTTTCCTTTTCTTATTGTTTTCTTTTAACAATATATATATTTACTACCAATACTAATATATATACGTAACAAATCAATATTAATATATAATATATTTGTATACACATACACACATAAAATATTCGTATACACACACTTAGATAATATAAATATATATGTACGTACACACATATAATATACATGTTTATATATACAATTACGTATACACATATAATAATAATAAATAATATACATGAATATCCATAAATAGATATTCGACAAATTCTAAATACAATTTTTGCAGTATTCTTCTCAGATAGTGCTACACATATATACATTTATATATACATACACACATTAACCATATATATTTATCTATATAATTTATCACTATATATATATTCTATATAATATATCACTATATGCATTTATCAATATAATCTATCACTACCTATATTTATACACATATATTTCTATATATACATACTTCTCTCTCTCTTATATATCACAAATACTCCTAAAATCAATTGAATTATCAAATATTATCTTTATCCAATATAGAGCATTTATGTCACATATACATCTATAATCTATTTGATAATGGAATAATAACCAACTTAAGGGTAACTAGTTTTATTTAGCAATAACATCGATAATAATAATAATAATAATAATAATAATAATAATAATAATAATAATAATAATAATAATAATAATATCCCTAATAACACCGAAATTTAAACCAATACTATGTATCAGTGAACGCATCGATCACACCATTTACTTGGCTCCCAAAATTCGTACTATTATTCTAAAATCACCCTTTAAATAAAATAAATAAAATGAAAATATTTTAAAAATCCGGGAAGGGAAGCTACACTTCGTCCCGCGGCTTGGGAGAAGGAAAGTTGGGCTTCGGTGCGAAAGCTGAGAGTTAGCCTAAGTCATAGGCGTCGTCCGCACAAATGCTTGCTAAAGCATGCACGGTCCTGTCCCGCAAGGCTTGGCATAGTCTTTGCTTGTCCCTTGGGTTAAGTTGTAGGCTTGAGTGAGTTAGGCAAAGTTATGCCGGTCGACCTAAGTTATTCTACGTGCTGTCCCGCTCATTCTGCGGTTGTCAAGATAAATAGTCCCACGACCCCAAGGCCCATCATAGGAAGTATGACTTGGGCGACAGCGTTGCGTAGAACACGAGTCGGTTTAGAGGCACGAGCCACGGTTGGTTCAGTGGAAAGTTAGCCACGGTCGGTCGATACTTAAGGAAACACGTTATGTTCAAGTTGAGTTGGAAGGCTATGCAGTAGTCGTTCCTTGAGTTCAAAGAATGTTATGTCTAAGCGATGGTTAGTCGCCGAGAGAAAATATGTCGGGACTGTGGTTCAGTCGCCGAGGCAACCCTGGTTAGGGGCTCTGCAAAGGAAGTACGAAAAGTGGAAAGAGTAAAACAAAGGAACTGTGATAATAATAAGACCTTGCATTACGTTAAGTCTAGAAGTTAGCGTAGGCGCGTGGTCATGGACGACTTGTCGACAAGAGTTGGTTTCTTCGAGCGGCACCCCGGGGCCACGGGACCGACTCGGCCTAGGAAGAAACTGGTTGTAGCCGAGCTGGGTAATAGGCAACGCTGGTTAGGCGATCGGTAAGACGGGGACTTGCATCGGGGCTCGCTACTTGCGTTGCAAGGGTCCCGTATTACCAGGCTACGTCCAATATGGCTGGATAGGCCAGTGACCATTCATATAGATGTGTCGGCACGGGTGGCAATCCGCGTAGGTGCCTTTGGATTGAGTTGAATATGTATGAGTTAAAAAGACACAATGTCTGAGCCTAAGATTTGGCTACAACGAAGGCGACGTGCTTCGGCACGAGATGTGGCGTCGACTGTTAAGTTGTGAGTTAAGTCAAAAAGGGCCGTAGGGCTAGTTGTATGAAGTTACGTTGAGTTGTTGGGCTCGGCCTCGAAATATGAGGCACGGTCGCGTTGTCACAACACAAGTGTAGGCGAGACTAAGCAAGGAGGCACTGCCTCAGAGATATTGAAGCACGAATCGAGTTATGGCACGACCGAGTCGTTACGTCCCAGAGTTTGGCACGAAAGATAAGTATAAGCCGGTGCGTCGACAATGCAAGCACGAGAAGGGTCCAGAGGAAAGGAAATGGAGTCCTTCGTGTAGTTGCATCCCTGATTATGGCCGTAAGGCGGACACGACTTGATAGGTTAACATTGGTGGCACGAGGAGTAGTCTAGTGTCAAGTATGAGTTAACGTTGACATTGCAAGCACGGGATGGTTCCGATACACAAGTTGCGCTAAGGCGCCGGTCCTAAAACTGATCCTAAGGCAAGAATAGAAAGACAATCGAAAAAGGGTTTATGTTGCACAAAGTAAATGAAACGTGTAGGTTTTGTATGGGTGGGCGAGGAGCTCACTCCACCAGTACAGTGGTACTGACACCCACATAGTGTTTCATGTGCAGGCACAGGTAGAAGCTCGTGGCATGGAGCTCGCTTGGATGCGTCGAGGCACAGAGTTCCTTGGCGATTCGAAGCGTGCGGCCGCGTGGAGTGAAGACTTATACAGGACGTAATGTATGGACATCGCCTTCCGAAGCTTCCGCTGGATTTAAGTATTGTATCGAGAGATGAGAGAGAGCATAGTGACTTGTAAATGAGAGAAAAGTGAGCACGAGAGACATTGTAATTTGGCCTTGCGCCCACAAATGTAATCTTGTGTTCAATATCAATAAAGAGATTCTTTGAATGACTTTTGTTCACGTGTTTTGGTTCTAATTCCGCTGCTATAAATCAATGTCTCTGCACGGGACTTCTGTGCGACGACCCCGTCGCAGCCGCTGGAATCGGCCGTTATGGAACCCGCCTTGCACGAGCGCAATCTAGGCTCGTGCGGCATCACGCCTTAGCGAGGACGATCGCTCCTACGAGAGCGGGGCGTGACAGTAAGATAGCCAAATATTTTTTCATTTTGTTGATTTAAGTCTTCAAATTCAGATCTGAGCCTCTTTGCGAAGGTAAAAGCATCATTGTCTACGACGATTCTTCTCTACATGGATGATATGATAATTACAGGAGATATACGGCTGAAATCATACGTCTTCAAGATGAGTTATCAATGCATTTTGAAATGAACAATTTGGGTAAAGCTCATTGTTTTCTTGGTTTAGAAGTGGAACAGTCAAATGGTTATTTTCTCTCACTAAAGGAATATGCTGCAAAATTGTTAAAGCATTTCGGCATGAAAGACTCTAATGATACAACCACTCCTATTGATCCGGGACTGATCAAGATACAAAAGGTCGAAAGAGAACTCTTGGATGATGTAACCAAGTACCGTAGACTTGTGGGGAGTTTGTTGTACTTAACAATCACCTGCCCCAATTTGGCTTACTCTGTGGGCATCATATCTCAGTTTATGAATCAACCATGTGTTGGGCACATGATCGCCACAAAACGGATATTACGGTACGTGAAAGGAACATCTAACTATGGTCTGTTTTATGAACATACGTAATCCAAAGTACTGTTGCACTTTTGAGTGCAGAGGCCAAATATGTTGCAGCCATAATGGTTACTCAGGAATGTGTCTAGCTTACAAGGCTACTTCAAGATGTCAACAAGGCTTGCAAGTCTTCTATTCCCATCTCCTGTGATAGTGAGAGTGCCACCAAACTTGCAAGAAATCCGGTCTTCCACGCTCGCACAAAACATATTGCCATTCACAATCATTTTGTTCAACTCGGGAAATTGAGTTGCTTGTAATTAATACGCACAAATGACCAAGTTGCATATGGTTTTTACAAAGGCTCTCTCTGGAGCCAAGTTTGAGAAGTTTCGCAGAGCACTTGGTCTTATTGATCGAGGAAATGCACTAAAGGGGAAGTGTTACAAATTAGTGCTTCCTCTCCAACTAAATCACGCTAGTCAAATGCTGTTCTATTACTTTGGATTCTGTTATTTGATTTAATTCAGCTTTAACTTTAGTTATTTGATTTGGTATTTTTTTTTTTGAAATCAAAACAAATGTTGCATTACTGAATAATAGAAGTCACAGAACTCATGTCAAAAAGAACATGAGATTCAATACATGATGGTATCTCAGTATAATGAGATATTAGATTAGAAACATTAGAAGTAAGAGCAGAAGCTGCTAAGAAATGGGCACTTTGATTGGCACTTCGAAAAGTAAAGGAAAATGTCAAATGAGAAAGAGATTGAGAAGCCCTCCTTGCATCTTCAATAATATGCCTTGCTTGCCACAGTGGACTAGAGTCAGGTGTGTTGATGGAGTCGATCAGTTGCTCACAGTCACCTTCAATAGTAATATCACATAGATTTTCTTTTTTGCAGATATTCAGAGCCAAAGTGATACCAATTGCTTCGGCTACAAGGGGTGAGCCTCCTTCTTGTACTGTTGAGGTTGCCAAATGAAAACGGCCATTTGAATCTCGAAGTATTGCACTTGCCGCCATCTTCCTATCTAGATAAGCTCCATCAAAGTTTATCTTCCAACTATTAGGATTTGGTGGTAGCCATCGAGCATTGCTTTGAGTTAATGGAAGGGAAGCTGAGTTCACCAAACAGCATGGAACAATGTTTGTAAACTTCTCCTTCAAGCTCATAGCCTCCTTGAAGATCATGTCACCAATAATTGGAATGTTGTTGAAGATAGCCTTGTTCCTGGACTTCCATATCATCCAAAGATGATAAAAGAAAGACCCTGTTTGATTTGGATCCCCCTTCTTAAGGATGGCAGTAGTCAGTGTGGAAAGAGTAGATGAATCATTAAGCAGGGGAGCAACATCTGGATTGTGTAACCAAGAAGAACCTGTGATTGGACAATGCAATAACAGATGGTTAGTAGTTTCAATATGTACCTTGCATAGAGGACAGATGTCTCCAATATGGTGTAATCTTCTGTGGATATTGGCATTTGTGGGAAGGGAATTAGTTAAGGCTCTCCAAACAAAAAGCACCACCTTCGGGCTAATAGAAGGAAGAGACCAAAGCCTCCTCCATTCAAGAAATTCTTGTTGAACAGGATGTTGAAGATGAGGATACAAAATGCCATGGATAACTTTATATGCAGATTTTGTGGAAAACTCTCCATTGTTAGTATGAATCCAAATCAATTTGTCACTGGAACAGTTTGTAGAAAGTGGGATTTTCAATATCTCATTGGCTTCTTCTGGAGGGAAAAGTATGTTAATGAGATTCAATTTCCAGGTAGCAGTTTCCTTGTTGATGAGATCACTGACTTTGTTGGCCCAGTGATTACTGTGGGTATACCCATACACTTTAAAATTAGGAAGAGTAGGAACCCAAGAATCACTCCAAATATTAATATTATTACCATCACCCACTGACCAGAATATGTTATTATGAAGAAACTCTCTGCTACCAAGTAGACTGGACCATATACTTGACGAGTTACTGGTAACAGCCGCATCCCAGAATGAATTTGATTGAAGATATTTGTTATGCAACAGAGTAGCCCAAACTGAAGATGGATTAGTGAGAAACCTCCATGTCAATTTCAAAACTAAAGCCAAATTTGATATATAAGGATCCCTTATGCCAAGACCTCCATGGAATTTGGGTTGAGATATTTTATCCCAAGCAGTAAAGTGAATTTTTCTTTTGTCTGAAGAAGACCACCAAAAATTACATTGTTGTTGTACAAGTTTGTTAGCCACCTTTTTTGGAATATGGTATGCAGACAAATAGTAAGTAGGAAGGCTTGATAAGGTCGACTTGATAAGGATTGTTCGTCCAGCATGAGATAGGCACTTACTTTTCCAACCCTGGAGTTTCACAGTACTAGCATTCAAGAGATCAGAATAAGTGCTTATCCTTTTCTTTGACTTGAGAAGCAAATGTCCAAGGTATCTATCATTAGTTTGCATCAATTGGACCCCCAACAAATGTATATACAACTCCTTCATAATAGGATCAATCTTTTTAGTGAAGAATATAGAGGATTTGTCGAAATTAATACGCTGACCTGACCAGAGTTCAAATGTTTTGAGGATATGTTTCACTTGGACAAAGTTATGAAGGGAACATGATCCAAAAAATGAAAAGATCATCGACAAATGCCAGATGTGAATATGTATGGTGGGAATTACGAATTTTGACACCCTCATATAATGAGATTCTGACCATCGAATTAATCAAAGAAGAAAGAATTTCGATACAAAGTATAAACAGATATGGAGAAAGGGGGCACCCCTGTCTAAGTCCTCTGCCAGGAATAAAAGATTCTGATGGTTCACCATTAATCAATATTGCAAAGGATGAGGTTGTAACACATTGCATAAACAGGGCTTTTGATTTACCAGAGATTCCCACCCCCTGTAATGCTTGGCCAATTATTCCCCAACCCAACCTATCATATGCTTTAGACATATCTACTTTGAATGCAAAGGAGCTGTTATTGGTAGAAAGTTTTGAAATTGTGTGGATAAGCTCTTGTGCAATGACTATGTTATCACCAATGTATCTACCAGGAACAAATGCGTTCTGGTATGGACTAATCAACTTATGAATGAGAGGCCTAAGCCTATTAGCAAGAATTTTAGAAATAATCTTGTATAGAACATTGCAAAGAGAGATACGTCTATAGTCTACTGGACGAGTAGGATTTTGCACTTTAGGAATAAGTGCAATATATGTATGATTGAGGGAAGGAGGCATTGATCCAGATATGAAGAAAGATTGTATGAAAGATGTTACCTGGGGTCCAACTGACTTCCAACATTTTTGGTAGAATATTGGAGGATAACCATCTGGGCCTGGTGACTTATAAGGACTCATGCTCATCACAGTTGATTTGATTTCATCCTCTTGAGGCACAACACTGATACCTTCATTGTCTGTATCACTGATAATAGGCAATTCAGATAAAATATGTTCAGGAACACAACAAGTATCCACTGCTGTAAACAGAGAGCTGAAATGAGATACAAATGCAGCTGAAATAATTTTATGATCTGAAACTTGATTACCACTGTCATTAGTAATACTGTGTATACAATTTCTTTGCTTCTTGGAAGTAGCTTGCATATGGAAGAAACGAGTATTCCTATCTCCTTCTTTCAACCAAGCATTACTTGATCTCTGTTTCCAATAAAGTTCTTTCTGAAGTTGCAACTTATTAAGAAGAATTTGAGTGTTTCTCTCTTCAACAAAGCTCTCTTCTGTAGGTGCCATGGACTGTAATTGCAATAACTTTCTTTCTTGATATATGATATTCTTATCAAAGCTACCACTTAATCTTTTCCCCCAATGATGAAGTTTAGGGAGCATTGTCTTCAGGTTTGTTTGTAGATCATTTGAATTCTGATTTCTCCATGATTCATCAAGGAATTGTTCAAAGCCAGGTTCAACAGTCCATGAGGCTTCAAAACGTGGCAAATAAGTTCTGTTTCTATTGGCAATCTTCAATAAAAGAAGAATAGGATTATGATCACTGTTGAGACAAGGAAGGTGTAGTAAACCAGCATGAGGATGTTGTGAATGCCATTGAATATCAACCATTGCTCGATCCAGACGTTCTGCCACATATTGATAAGGTTTTCTTCTGTTATTCCAAGTGTAGGCTGGACCAACAAAGCCAATATCCATGGCTGCCACTGAATTATGCCAGTTGATAAAATCTTTATGATGATGATAATTGAATCTAGCACCGCCAAACTTTTCCTCAGCTGATAAAATACCGTTGCAATCTCCAATACAAATCCATGGATCAGAAAGTGATGAAAAGGGAATTTGAAATTGATGCCAAAACAAATGACGATGAGATAGTTCAGGTGGACCATAAATGCAGAAAAGATTCCATGGTTGTGTATAACTAGGATAGATTAGAGAAGAATGTATGCAATTTTCAGAAGTGGAGATGATAGATAAGTTAATACTTGAATCCCAACATAGAAGTAAACCACCTGAGGATCCATTAGAAGACACTGATGTACAATTGTCAAAGCCCAAAGACTGAGCTAATGATGATGCAAAATTTGACGAACATCTAGTTTCAGAGAGAAATGAAATTTTGGGTCTAGATGCACGTGGAGAAATGATTTGAGAGTACGAATTGTAGGGTCATTCCTCAAACCCCTACAATTCCATGATAGGATCATGGTGATGGAGGCTGTTGGAGGCCAGCCGCGCCTATAACATCATTCGAATCAATAATAATTCTTTTGTGTGGTCTGACAAAATCAGTATCAGTGTCATCATCCTGACATGAAGATCGAATTCTTTTTACAGAATTTTTCTGAATGATGGAAGGAGATGGGACTTCAGAAATATTTTTATCTGGATGTTTAATTGGGAAATGTGGGTTTAAGGAATTCAGGAGTGATGTGAATGAAGCAGTAACAGATGGATAAGCTGTTGTAGAAGATGTTTGAAGAGGTTTATTCATGGTTTGAGGATGGTCTTTCATGAGATGAGGATATTCTTTCAGGGGATGAGTAGATATAGAAGTTTGAAGGATGAAGATGAAGATGATAATGGTGTTGTGTCAGATGTATGTTGAATATGATTAGGCTGTGGGTTGGTTAAGGAGTTGTTATCCACAATCGGGGAAGTTGTGAGGAGAAGGAAACAGTGATGTTTGAATTTTCATGGTCCTGTGCAACAGATAACTGATTCGTAGCAGGTACATCTGCAAAGTTAGTTATTGTGTGTTCCTTATTTCCAGCTGTAGGCAGTAATGGGTCTTGTACAGGAGATGTGGGAATTGAACCATCAACGATTTTCGGAGTAGTGGATAATAACTGAACACTATTCTGATCCAACTGATTCTTCTCCTGGAAAATAACTGTTGCCGGATTAACAACTGAATTTTGCTCGGTGATGTCGATGTCAGTAACAATGATTTCAGGAATGGACTGAGGAATAGGCGAATTTTGATCTATGTTCATACCCATAACTGGATTACTGACTAATGTGGATGATGGAATAGTATTGGTGGCAGAGGGATCCTATGTTGATTCTGGTTGATTGGGATGTTGTCGGTTGGAAGAACCAGATCGTTTAGATGTAGATTTGAATTTATCAGCGTGATTGACACATATGGATAAATCAAGACGTTTATCAAGTAAAGCTTGGAACTGGACCTTCTGATCATTAGACCAGGAATCATGAATCATATTAGAATACTCAGAATGGATACTGCATTTTTTGATACTATGACCCAGACATCCACAAAACTGGCAGAATTTAGGAAGGCGTTCATATTTCAATAGAACAGACACTCCTTATTATTGCCCAAAATAACTGTAAGTTTTCTTAGAAGAGGCTTTGTAATATCAATAGAAACTTTAATTCGGGCAAAGAGGATCCATTTACAAGCATCTGCTACTGATGGAGGATGAATTCTGCCTATTCGAGTAGCCAGGGAGGAGATGTAATCAATGGTAAGGAGGTTGACTGGTATACCATGAAGTTGCACCCAGAAATCACATTCTTCAAATTTGTACTCACTTGGGGGTTTATTAGGACAGCACCTTTCAATAATAAGCATATGATGGTTGATCTTCCATGGTCCATTTGTAACAACAAACTCTAAATCTTCCATCGAAGTAAACTTTGCAGAGAAAGAGCCTTCATGGTACTCTGAAATTTTGACTGCCTTCTTACATTTCCAGATTTTGGGAATTGTGGTGAATATTATGTGGGTGGGATAGATTTTCTTGGATAAGATCTTGAAAAAGATGTAGAGTTGCCAATCGGCTTGGGGATTGCATGATGAAGAATTGTCGGAGTAGGCTGGATCAATGGAGGTGGAGGAGAGTAGTGAAGACAGTTTCTTAAGGATGTCTTCATAAGTTGATGATGAGTTATCCATGGCAGTAAAGGACGAGAAAAAGGAAAATAAGAAAGAACTAACAAAGAATTTGAAGATGAACAGAGAATGAAAAGAAGAGTAAAGATGGAGAACAGAGGAAGGAAGATCGAATGAAGAATGTGAAGATGAACAGAGAATGAAGAGAAGAGTAAAACTTGAGAACAGAGGAAAGAAGAAGAGAAAAACTATGGAGGAAGAAGATGGAAACAGAGGAATGGGAAGAAGGTGGTGCAGTTGATGGACGCCATCAGAGGAGAGGCGGAAAAAAAAACTTTGCAAATAAATGTCATGGAACTCCGTTGTCTCATCTCATTTTAAGAAAACAAAGCTTTGCAAATTATTCTTTATTTATTCACTGAATAAATGAACTTTGGCTTGATGTTCTTTAAGGCTCTGCAACTCTGTATGCTTGTGTTATGCAGAGCAGACTATCATGCCATGGCACAAACAACTTGTGATTTTGGCGTCACTCATCCACATCTATCTTTTTTTTATTTTTTGAAAACAAGGCCGCTCACTATTTTATACCCAATCCAGTGTTTACGAATTTACAAAACACATAAATTGGAGTATCATTTCATCCGACAAAAATAGTGTCGGGACTGATCAGGACGACTTATCTCCATGTCTCTTCAGATTGCGGACCTCTTCATGAAGCCTTTGGGTCTGAGTTCAATTTAATGACTTAACTTTCAAGAGCCTTATTAACTCACATATCCCAACATGAAGTGGGAAGTATCATAAGTTATTACATTTCCTTGTTTAGATTGAATATGTGCTATATTGCAAGATATTGTACATGTCTTCTATAGAGTGTATAGGCAATAATCGAGATATCTGTTGTTAGTCCGAAGTGATCTAAGGATTGGAGAGATCCAAAGGTGGCATAGAGTTTTCGCAAGATACAAAGTCTGTACTCTAGCCAACACAAAGGAAGACAGAGAGTTTTCGCAAGACACAAAGTCTGCACTCTAACTAACTCCAATGAAGCACTTAGAAAGGTTACAATCTGATTTCAAGAAAATGCAAAATACAACAACAAAGAAAAATTGTTCTTCTCTTTACGTTCGTAGACGCTACAATGAAATAGAATAAAAACAACAAAAGAAAACTCAGGAGAAACTCATCGCTGAGATAAACAAGTCACCGGTGCTCCTGAGATTCAGCCTACACCCGATATGCCCCCAGGAATCAACAAGCTCAAGTATATATGAATCTTTGAAACGCTCTTTGCTACCCTCAGATTGATTTCGGAACAAAAAAGAGCAAGAACAGCTCTATGCGTGCATAGACTTTGTTGTTGCAAAGTCTAGGCACGTAAACTTTCTGGAGCTGCTGCATCTAGATGCATAAGACTCTCTGGAATGAGATTTGTGGCTCTCTCACTCTTCCAACCCCTTCAAATGAAGGAGCTGAGGCTCAATTTATAGAGCTGGTTGGCACCCATGCGCGCATGAATGAAGCCGACCAAATCCCACAAAATTCGAGTCCATGCGCCTATACAGCCGCCGACATAGCAGCGTGTCGCGCGCCGATAGTGCCGCCCCACGCCGTTCACCATTACCGCCACGTGCGATGCCCACGTCCCACGCTGACAGCACCGGAAGCAAGCACACTTATGCGTCTAACGTTTAGACGCTTAGACGCATAGCTGCATAGACGCATAGCCGCCTAGACGCATAGTGAGATAAGTGCAAATGCGCCATCAAAGTACCACTTTGCGACCTTTGTCAAGTAATGACAAAACAAATGCTTGTTCTTTGTGATTTAAAATTGGGTAAAGTGCAAAAAACCCCTCGTTACATTTTTGCTTTTTGTACTAAAATATCCCATGCTCTTAAAATTTCTTAAAAGTATGAAATATGCTCATTTACCCCCCAAATGACAATTTTACCCCTCCCCCCTTCTTCGGCTGTTTGGGCTACGTTCGCCGGCGAGGAGGAGGAGGGGGGTGCGCTCGCCGGCGAGGGAGGAGGGGGGGTGGTCGGGGCCGGCGAGGGAGGAGGAGGGGGGTGGGGGGTCGGGCAGGGGCGTTTGCCGGCGAGGAGGAGCAGGGGGTGCGCTCGCCTGCGAGGAAGGAGGTGTCACCCCCAGTTTTCAAAAACAGGGGTATTTTTGTCATTTTATATTTTTGAATATTTTTAAAATTTATTTTTTATTTATGATATTATTTTGGGGTTGAAATTTATTTTATTATTTATGATATTGTTTTGGGATTATTTGAGTCGGGTTCGAATTTTAACTCAATTCGACTTGAAACGGGGACCCGGAGGGTAGTTTGACTCTAGTGGGACCCACACACTAGTTTGACATGGCCCACATAATTTTAATTTTAGTCCACATGATATTAATTTTAGTTAGTAGTTAGACTAATTATTTTGGTTAGCATTAATTGAGATTAGTGATTTTGGAATGACCAAACTACCCCCGACTTAAACCCCTACCTATATATTAGCTAATAGATTAGTGGAGGGCATTTTGGACATTCAAATAGGGGAAACCTCACCTTTTTGGGCAGCCATCTATGGGGGGGATAAGGGGTGAGTCATCATCTCTTCCATTTCATTTTATCCATCCATTTTCTCTCTCATGTTCTTCCCCAAATTTCTAGAGAACAACTCCATTGATTTCATCTCCAAATCCACCATTTCTTCCACCAAATCTTCTTCTCTTCTCCTCTACTCCATAGTTAGAGGGTGCTAGCCAAGTTTGGGAGGAATCGGAGCTCGTTCTTGTCCTTTTGGAATCTCTACGTGTCGGTGTCGTGTCGGAAGGCCTTTTCCTTTGAAACTCTCTTCCGGAAGGTATAATCTCTCCTCTAATCCACCCCAACATGCATATAAGATTATTTTGGACCCATAGGAATGACCCCCATGGTTGTATCTCCATTTGTGTCCATTTTGTGTCCATTTGGAGGTCATAGGAGTGTCCTTGTGTTGTGGATGTGTTCATGTTACATATATAGATTTATATATATATTGTAATGAGAGTGTATCTATATTTATATATGTAATAAATGGTTCATGATGATTATATAATCAAGTTTGTGAGTGTGGTTCCTCATATTATTATTGTTTTGGATAATTAGGATATATATTGTGTATTCTTTTGGCTCAAACTATTTAAATCCGTCATGATTTTTATCCACGTTTTTAATTTCAGCCCTAACTTAGAAATGCCATAACTTCTAGCTCAAAGCTCGGTTTAACCTCCCGTTTTTTTTAAAAGAAGCGTATTGAAGTTAGCTTTCCAAAAACATGCATTAATAGGCTTAATTCTTTCTGTAACTTTCTAGAGAATTATTTGAGTGTCAGCTGTACGAAAGACAAACGCGTTCTCGGTGTTTTCGTGATTCCGGGAGTTTCCGGAAACGAAAACGCGATCCGTATGAAGTTTCGGAAAGCTAACACATAGATCTATAACATACTTTAATATTAGAACTTAATTCATGCTGAGTTGGTACAGTATTGATTATTAGTAGGAGTTACTATTCGACATATACATTTTGTGCACCCTTGTGTGTAATATAATGTTCTATTTGATTTTAACCCATGTTAATGTATATACATTATGTAACTAAATAGAGAATGCAAGCATGAGTATACAAATGGTTAAATAAATGATGTATGAGATGTAAGTATCCTATCTAATGTAAACATGTATAAGTATGACTTGTAATGAATATGAAGGTTCCATAGTATGTAATGTATGGTGCATATAGTAGTGCAAGAGAATAAATGAATGATGAATGAATGCAAGCATGAATGTAATGTAATAATAGATGTAATGTTCTATGTTAACACAAATCCTATATTATCTCATGTACCCCTTACACTATGTTGACACTATCACACTTGACACTTTGTTCACTTACACTTTGACACTCTTTGATATGTATACACTATGTATGCCCATTTAACCCTCACTTGCCCCTTTGCCATGTTCACATACACACACATGGCCTCTTAAATAAGTATTTATGAATATAGTTAACTTAGCTATGTATGTATATTATATATATGGTAGCATATTGTATTGTAATATATATGTTTATATAGCCATTGAAATGCCATGATTATAGACCTAATGTTGAATACTAATACATGCATGTTTATATATGTGTAGACATATATAGCTTAAAGTAATAGATTACCTAGTGTATATCTAATGTGAATTCTTGCCTATTTGAGTATTAAATAATTGCATGCTATATAGAGTTGGGTGTATGTTGGCTTGTATAGCCTTGTATTGATGTGTGCTTGCTAGGATAGTCTTGGTTAGGCCTAGTAAGACTTGTTGGGTTAGGACATGATCTAGTTTGACCTAGTTTGACTAGTGCAGTTGACCAGAGTTGACCAAGGGTTGACTTTGGCCTAGTTGACCTAGATTCATGTAGATGTATTGTAGTGCTTTATATTACCCTTCTGGACATGTTGTGACTTGTGCTGATCTAATTAGGAGCCAAACACCTCTCATCGGACAATATCTTTATCTTGGACATTCAGATATCGAGGCGAGTACATTCTCTGATCATTTCATACCTTGCTTAGAATTATTTTCTGCAGTAGATTACTTTATTTGTACTGTCACGATGGTCACACGGATTGGTACTATATGGATCCTTTCTTAAGATGTTATCCTTACGGAGCATCGGGTACTACGTGTTTTGTGCGTTTTACTTACATGGCGTATCACTATGCTTCCTGGTTCTTTGATTACTTACGACATATACTCTTATGATCGTAGAGTCTTCCTAGAATCTTACACTGTTAGGTAACCCCCAGAATCACCCATTTATGGGCATCCATGTATCACCCTACGGGGCCTTGCATGGAATCATATAACATAACCTGGCTGGATCCTTGTGTATTGATTGGGGGTACGGGGGAGTAGAATTGAACATGTGAATAAGAACCAAGTAGTATCTTATCAGAATCACTTCCTTAGTGTCTCATCAGAATCTCCTAGCCCATTTACATGTTCATATTGTACTCTGACTCACTAGCCACTGTTAGTCTCTATTTATAGTAGATATTCTATTACAGCTCTTCCTGTTTATTTACTGCTTCTTCAGTACCTGTATCTTATTTTACTGCATGTCATATGTTTCTAACCTGTTATGATCTGTTGAGATGTACTGTACTCGCTCCAGTCCTGACTGGACCTGTTGATAAATTTTACAGATAGCCTGGAGGTGCCTGCTAGCCTAGAGGAGACACAGTAGGGTTTGTTTAGGTAGTTATTTTATTTTGTCTGGAGTTGTATTTACTTTGTGGATTACTGTATCTTTATTGAGTTTTGAGATGTACTTATGGGTTCATGTATCTTAGACACTTAGACTTCTATCTCCTGTATTATTTTGGATTTCATGCTTTATCTATTCTTATCATGCTCTACCTTAGATGTGATTGAGTTATATCTGCTATGTCACCCCCATTCGGGGAGTATAAACTGTTTAGCCTTATACTGTTAGATGCATGAGACCTAGGACAGCGTTCTACCGCCGACACTACGGCGTAGGCTGGGCGTCGTTACGTTCTCGTGCCCTAACTCTAGGGTGCGGGTCGTGACACGTTTTTAGTGGTGGCCCATGCAGGTCGAGACTAAAGTGTAGTGGTATTCGAACTAGAGTACCACTACAGCCTGCAGTAGGAATAGGATACATTTTTGAAGATACTCAATCACAACTAGGATCCCTTGAGAGATTCCTGGGACGACCCTCGAGAATCTTATTTAACTTCGATTTGAAAACTCTCTTTTCCTTGATTTGATTTATCTTTAATTTCTGTTGTCGAATTTAATTTTAAGGAATTATTGTTGAATTTGAGTTTGTATTTACTAATTTTGATGGAAGATTGTCGAATTTTGAATTTTGATAATAGCGGTTGCATTCGAGTTTGTATTTTGATGGATTTTGTTCATTTTTGAATTTTGATGTTCGTTAATAAATTTGACTTGATTTTTTTGAGTATTCATTATTGATTAATTTAATTTTTGGCAAGATGAAATTATATGGGCTAGGTCATCTAAGTTATGGAAATCTAGTTCTCTACGGTCACATTAGTCAGCATGGTGAGGACATATAGTTTGACTTGGATATATTTCTCGGGTGTGGGAATTTAAGGTTTTCGCAGCCAAGCTAGCGGCACCGCGAAAATGTTAAATACCATGATTCTAGACGTATGTGCCTAAGTCGAGGACTCTGTGATTATCGTAGCCTTGCTTACTAGTATGACGAGAATTAGGGTACCATTATTTTGGATAGACGCATATAATCATCAGTTTGTACCTTAAAAGTTTTCGAACATGTTTCCTCTACCTTGTTTCAGTCCTTCAAAAAAAAAAGAGAATTATTAATTGTTTTGTTTTGCTTTGCCTCTCATTATTTAACTTAGGAGTAGCTTTAGCTATTTTCATAAACCCTTGGGTAACTTCTTCCATGAATTTCTTCTTAATTCAACAAATCAATGATTTTGCTAGACTTTATCTTAAATTTGATAATTCAACTTTGGATTTCAAAATAGGTACTCTTTTAAAACGGATAAGCAAAACAGATTTTATTATCATTCTTTCTGCCAATATTTTTATTTCCATCATTCCTTGTCTTATACAACTGTCATAATTACATCAATTCTGCCTCGTGTCACATTCTGTCAGTTGTACTTGAAAACTCTTGAATCTTTATATATTTTTTTTACCTGAGAAATGTTGAGGAAGTGACGTGAATCATCTAGGTCAAAAATGACGTGGTTGATTATCACATGATGATTTTGTAGAAATCAAAATATTGGATGTCGAATATGAAAAATTTGAAATGGAGATGTGGTAAAGGGTTAAAATAAAATCGAGTGATAAATGTTATTAATTTAGAAACAATTGCAGAAAATTTAGTTATGAGTAATTCAGGGATATATTCAAAAAAAAACTAATGAGGATATCAGAGGTCAACCTAGTTTTGAGAACTAGATTTTGATTAATGATTGTGGGAACTTTTACCCTGAGGCTATGTAGAATTTATAAATGAAAAAGTGATTTTAATTGTATCCAATGATTATGCGAAGTTGAACTAGATATGTATGAGGGTGACTAGAGACAGAGAGAACACCAGGATTTTAAGTTATAGAAATTATTTAGATGATTGGAGAAAAAATTTAGAATTCAAAAAGGATAATATTGAAGGTGAATGTTGAAGAAAATATGAAAGTTGATTTATAAATAAGAATGAATTTTGTATGACATGGTGGTATTTGAGTTGAGTAAATACGAGACTTGATTTAAACAAATACAAGGATTTTATAAACTGGATTTAGAAGTTTCAGATCTAAATTAGGGCGAGGTGGAAGAATTTGAAATTTTGATTAAATGAATAAGTGTTGATACCTAATTAAGAGGGGTATGCTTCGTGGAAAATGTTTTAGAAGTTAGAAATTTTGTCTATGGTGATCATGGTAAAGGTTTAGATGACTGAAGGTTATAAGATTTCGATGATAGCCATATAAATGTTGATTTTCATATTGGGACTTGTGGAAAAAAAAATATGGTTTGGCAAATGATAAACTGATAGTATTAGAAAGAGATGATTTACTGACTTCGTATGAAATCTTTTCCCGTTTTTCTCTAAAAAGGGTTTTCCAATATCATTGAATTCTAGTTTCCTTAATCATGACCAAATCGACTTCAACTATCTTTTCTTATCGTATTAATATTTTGAGTTGTACTCAATTGAATTAAATCTAATTGTGACCTGAATCTCCATTCTTGTATGCTCATGCTCAGACTCCGATGAACCTGTCATCCGTATTGTCCAAATCTTGATTTTTTCAATTTGATCAACTTAGGTCGTATCGAGACTAAATATTCTTAATATATATTTTGATTGGATTTCCATGAAATTGACTTTCATTCTTTAACTTGTGATTTTGATTTTTCTCTGATTAGTACCCCTTTTAGATAATTGGTAGTCATCTTATTTATTTTTGATAAGTACCAGTTCCATATAGGATGGTAGATAGACTGTCTTACAGTTTTGATGATTTGTTATTTCTGTATCTTTTCCAGTTTAGCACTCTAGATTTCTTGTGTGTTTGATACCCTATGACTGTCTTGTTTTAGCATGACTAGTATACCTAGATGAGACTTTCACTACCACCGTATGCAATGACCCTGTATGTCGTCCTTTTGATCACATGATTTAGTTTAATCTGGGACTTTGATTGTGGGGGTTTGACCTAGAGGGAGTATGGACATTTTAATTTCGAGGATGAAATTTTTCTAAGGTGGGTAGACTTGTAACACCTAGTTTTCTAAAATGAGAGTAATTTTGAAATTTTGTAATTTTGTAATTTTAATCATTTATTGATTTGACATTTAAATCATGATATGATTTTTGGTAATTTTTTAAATTATTTTAAAACTATTTAATATCATGACTTGTAATTTTGATGTTTGCTAGTGAAACCCTAGAGACTGTTTGACCTAGAGCCTAACCATGTGATTAGGATATTTTAATGTCATTTCTGGCCTAAGGATATTTTGCATTTGACCTCTTTGAATTATTTTGATATTTATTGCGTTGGTGATTGTTGATTTTGACCTTTGATAGGTGTGATTTGTGATGGTTTTGTGTCCGTATCGGTCACGTATCAGTTTTTATTTACAAATGTTTGATGTGCCTCAAGGAGATTTTTTTATTGCTGATTTTTTTTTGAAAAGTATTTGAATGAGATTGTTTTCTGCATGTGTTTTCTGTGATTGCTTTGTTTTAATTTCGAGGACGAAATTTTTTTAAGGTGGATAGATTTGTCACCCCCAGTTTTCAAAAACAGGGGTATTTTTGTCATTTTATATTTTTGAATAATTTTAAAATTTATTTTTTATTTATGATATTATTTTGGGGTTGAAATTTATTTTATTATTTATGATATTGTTTTGGGGTTATTTGAGTCGGGTTCGAATTTTAACTCAATTCGACTTGAAACGGGGACCCGGAGGGTAGTTTGACTCTAGTGGGACCCACACACTAGTTAGACATGGCCCACATGATTTTAATTTTAGTCCACATGATATTAATTTTAGTTAGTAGTTAGACTAATTATTTTGGTTAGCATTAATTGAGATTAGTGATTTTGGAATGACCAAACTACCCCCGACTTAAACCCCTACCTATATATTAGCTAATAGATTAGTGGAGGGCATTTTGGACATTCAAATAGGGGAAACCTCACCTTTTTGGGCAGCCATCTATGGGGGGGATAAGGGGTGAGTCATCATCTCTTCCATTTCATTTTATCCATCCATTTTCTCTCTCATGTTCTTCCCCAAATTTCTAGAGAACAACTCCATTGATTTCATCTCCAAATCCACCATTTCTTCCACCAAATCTTCTTCTCTTCTCCTCTACTCCATAGTTAGAGGGTGCTAGCCAAGTTTAGGAGGAATCGGAGCTCGTTCGTGTCCTTTTGGAATCTCTACGTGTCGGTGTCGTGTCGGAAGGCCTTTTCCTTTGAAACTCTCTTCCGGAAGGTATAATCTCTCCTCTAATCCACCCCAACATGCATATAAGATTATTTTGGACCCATAGGAATGACCCCCATGGTTGTATCTCCATTTGTGTCCATTTTGTGTCCATTTGGAGGTCATAGGAGTGTCCTTGTGTTGTGGATGTGTTCATGTTACATATATAGATTTATATATATATTGTAATGAGAGTGTATCTATATTTATATATGTAATAAATGGTTCATGATGATTATATAATCAAGTTTGTGAGTGTGGTTCCTCATATTATTATTGTTTTGGATAATTAGGATATATATTGTGTATTCTTTTGGCTCAAACTATTTAAATCCGTCATGATTTTTATCCACGTTTTTAATTTCAGCCCTAACTTAGAAATGCCATAACTTCTAGCTCAAAGCTCGGTTTAACCTCCCGTTTTTTTTTAAAAGAAGCATATTGAAGTTAGCTTTCCAAAAACATGCATTAATAGGCCTAATTCTTTCTGTAACTTTCTAGAGAATTATTTGAGTGTCAGCTGTACGAAAGACAAACGCGTTCTCGGTGTTTTCGTGATTCCGGGAGTTTCCGGAAACGAAAACGCGATCCGTTTGAAGTTTCGGAAAGCTAACACATAGATCTATAACATACTTTAATATTAGAACTTAATTCATGCTGAGTTGGTACATTATTGATTATTAGTAGGAGTTACTATTCGACATATACATTTTGTGCACCCTTGTGTGTAATATAATGTTCTATTTGATTTTAACCCATGTTAATGTATATACATTATGTAACTAAATAGAGAATGCAAGCATGAGTAAATGGTTAAATAAATGATGTATGAGATGTAAGTATCCTATCTAATGTAAACATGTATAAGTATGACTTGTAATGAATATGAAGGTTCCATAGTATGTAATGTATGGTGCATATAGTAGTGCAAGAGAATAAATGAATGATGAATGAATGCAAGCATGAATGTAATGTAATAATAGATATAATGTTCTATGTTAACACAAATCCTATATTATCTCATGTACCCCTTACACTATGTTGACACTATCACACTTGACACTTTGTTCACTTACACTTTGACACTCTTTGATATGTATACACTATGTATGCCCATTTAACCCTCACTTGCCCCTTTGCCATGTTCACATACACACACATGGCCTCTTAAATAAGTATTTATGAATATAGTTAACTTAGCTATGTATGTATATTATATATATGGTAGCATATTGTATTGTAATATATATGTTTATATAGCCATTGAAATGCCATGATTATAGACCTAATGTTGAATACTAATACATGCATGTTTATATATGTGTAGACATATATAGCTTAAAGTAATAGATTACCTAGTGTATATCTAATGTGAATTCTTGCCTATTTGAGTATTAAATAATTGCATGCTATATAGAGTTGGGTGTATGTTGGCTTGTATAGCCTTGTATTGATGTGTGCTTGCTAGGATAGTCTTGGTTAGGCCTAGTAAGACTTGTTGGGTTAGGACATGATCTAGTTTGACCTAGTTTGACTAGTGCAGTTGACCAGAGTTGACCAAGGGTTGACTTTGGCATAGTTGACCTAGATTCATGTAGATGTATTGTAGTGCTTTATATTACCCTTCTGGACATGTTGTGACTTGTGCTGATCTAATTAGGAGCCAGACACCTCTCATCGGACAATATCTTTATCTTGGACATTCAGATATCGAGTCGAGTACATTCTCTGATCATTTCATACCTTGCTTAGAATTATTTTCTGCAGTAGATTACTTTATTTGTACTGTCACGATGGTCACACGGATTGGTACTATATGGATCCTTTCTTGAGATGTTATCCTTACGGAGCATCGGGTACTACGTGTTTTGTGCGTTTCACTTACATGGCGTATCACTATGCTTCCTGGTTCTTTGATTACTTACGACATATACTCTTATGATCGTAGAGTCTTCCTAGAATCTTACACTGTTGGGTAACCCCCAGAATCACCCATTTATGGGCATCCATGTATCACCCTACGGGGCCTTGCATGGAATCATATAACATAACCTGGCTGGATCCTTGTGTATTGATTGGGGGTACGGGGGAGTAGAATTGAACATGTGAATAAGAACCAAGTAGTATCTTATCAGAATCACTTCCTTAGTGTCTCATCAGAATCTCCTAGCCCATTTACATGTTCATATTGTACTCTGACTCACTAGCCACTGTTAGTCTCTATTTATAGTAGATATTCTATTACAGCTCTTCCTGTTTATTTACTGCTTCTTCAGTACCTGTATCTTATTTTACTGCATGTCATATGTTTCTAACCTGTTATGATCTGTTGAGATGTACTGTACTCGCTCCAGTCCTGACTGGACCTGTTGATAAAATTTACAGATAGCCTGGAGGTGCCTGCTAGCCTAGAGGAGACACAGTAGGGTTTGTTTAGGTAGTTATTTCATTTTGTCTGGAGTTGTATTTACTTTGTGGATTACTGTATCTTTATTGAGTTTTGAGATGTACTTCTGGGTTCATGTATCTTAGACACTTAGACTTCTATCTCCTGTATTATTTTGGATTTCATGCTTTATCTATTCTTATCATGCTCTACCTTAGATGTGATTGAGTTATATCTGCTATGTCACCCCCATTCGGGGAGTATAAACTGTTTAGCCTTATACTGTTAGATGCATGAGACCTAGGACAGCGTTCTACCGCCGACACTGCGGCGTAGGCTGGGCGTCGTTACGTTCTCGTGCCCTAACTCTAGGGTGCGGGTCGTGACAGGAGGGGAGGGGTCGGGGCCGGTGAGGGAGGAGGAGGGGGTGGGGGGTCGGGCAAGGCGCTCGCCGGCGAGGGAGAGGGGGTGGGTCGGGGCCGGCGAGGGAGGAGGAGGGGGAATGGGGGGTCGGGGGGCGCTCGCCGGCGGGGGGGGGGGGGGGGGGGGGGGGGGGTGGGGGTGGGGGGGGTGGGAGGTGCTGGGAGCTCGCCGGCGCCGCGGCGCGGCGGGGGGGGATGTGGTGGGGGTTAGAGGGGGCAGAGGCATTTTAGGTATAAATTTTTTAAAATTTGGCTGGTAGAGCATAATCGAGCGGATTTGTAATCTAAGGAGGGACAAACTGCCAAAAAATTCTAAAAGGTGTTTCTATGCAAAAGGCGTATATTTAACAGGGTTTTTTTTTTGCATTTTACCCTTTAAAATTAAAGATCTAGGAAAATTAACCCACATGGACCACCACACGCCATGTGCATACTCCAACACAAGCATATATTTATCTTGTGATATATGGTTTTCCAATGTGGGACTAAAAGTTCCCCAAGGAAAGTAAAAACATCAACATCTGTTATCATTCAAACCCCCTAAATTGTGCTTATGTTAGCTGGTCATATTTGTATACATTCAGAGTCAATCAATGAGAAGAAAACAATTCCTCGGCATATCTATTTTCTCAGACCAACGACTCCAGTTCGAGAAATCTACGGTAATTTGGACAGTCCCTTCTAAGCGGACTTGCAAACTCTGGTTGATCCTATTAGAACGAATGAGGATTGATGATGCGAAGAGTTTTAGTTACATATTTGGTACTGTTCTTGATGTCTTGATATTTCTTTACATAAACCAATACACTCCAATTTCTACCTGGGATGCAACTCTGAAATTGTAACATCATTCACAGACCCCGCTATCGACCTACTCTCAGATGCGGACCTATCGGAACAGTCCGTCCGCCTGATTCCTGCACTGAATGTAGGCTGCA
Source organism: Iris pallida (assembly GCA_029216955.1). Taxonomy (NCBI): domain Eukaryota; kingdom Viridiplantae; phylum Streptophyta; class Magnoliopsida; order Asparagales; family Iridaceae; genus Iris; species Iris pallida. Next base: position 10,569,800 of record JANAVB010004399.1, on the reverse strand, counting down.
CAGGAGCTCGGAGAGTCGCAGTGGGACTGTCCAGCATGAGAATGGCCGACGACATCAGAGGTCTACTGGCGGGAACATCTTGAACGCATAACAGTCCTACTTGAATGCATCTCAGGACCTCATTCCTGGAGAATCCTTCGCCCAAGGATGGATCCACAATCTCTAGACCCGTGTCTTCACTCCAATGCTTCCATGTCTGCAAGTAGGAAAATTCTCTTAAAATCATTTGTTACAGACGATAATTCAAATTGGAATTCGTAACTAATGTTCTTAAAATTATGACATTCTTAGGATTACTGTTATTACATTCGTTTGAAGATTCTGTTGGTAAGTGAATGTATATTTGAAATATCAATTAATAATAATTATAAAGAATCTATGCAACGAATCTATTTTACGAATCTATTGGAAATGTGTACGAATCTATTCAACGAATCTATTGGAAATGTGCGTCCTTACCATCGTGTCTCTTTATCATTTATAAAAGCGTAAGTGTTTCAAGCATTGGAAATAACTAATTTATCCATCTAGCATTAAGTCTAAGTGAGAGAGGGACTACCAACATTGCTTCGTCGAGTTCCTGCGGTGTGAAGTGCAGCTACCGAATGAGAATAACCGTTGTATCTTGGGAGACTAATTGTCATTAAACTGTAAGCACCAGTGCGGGACGAATATTGTCTTAAGAACATTGAACCAAGTTCAAACCTCGATCTCGGTTAGATTATTATTTTATATTTTAATTTCAGAGTCTAAATACAGAGTTGAGAAATATTACTTACATATTCTTCACTTCATCATTCATGTGATTGCTCCTTTGGTTTTTCGAGGTCTCTATCTAATAATGATACCTAAAAATTCTATGCGTCACATAATTAGTTTGATTCTCTAGAATTGTCCCATACATTGTAAATACTAGGAAATATTAATACATTAGCTCCCTATTATGTGTTAGAAGATACCTACTTAATAATTTTTTTTTTTTTTTTGCATTATATATACATGTGTATTCTTATAACAAGACTAATTTCTGTACCAGTAGAAGGTGCACATATTTGTAACTAAACTTAATATACTGAGAAGGGTCTAAAATGCAAACTTACATAGCTTAGAAGGTCGTGCTCATCGCCAGAATCACCAAAGGTGTTACTCTTTCTTCCTGTCACGATCTCTAAAACTAAGACTCCGAAGCTAAATACATCCGACTTGACCGAAAACTGACCACGCCTTGCATATTCAGGTGCGATGTAGCCACTGCACAACACCAATTAATGAACACAGTGATGACAAGGAGGAAGATGATCGTAAGTAGTGAAGGAATATATAGATTACTCTAACTGATGGACATACAAAGTCCCGACGACTCTACTCGTCGCGTGATGTGTTTGATCCTCTCCAAACAGCCGTGCCATACCAAAGTCTGCAATTTTCGGATTCAACTCTGCATCCAACAATACGTTGCTGGCTTTTAGGTCCCGATGTATAACTTTTAGGTGAGACTCTTCATGTAGATATCGTAGACCACGAGCAATTCCCCTGATAATTTCAAACCTTATCGGCCAATTCAGCTGTTTGCACTTTATAGGATCTATTAATGGAAGGCAAGAAGAATAGTTAGAACAACATACATATACGGATCCATTGGAATATAAGAAGATACTTGTTATAGGCAGCCACATTCATTTTCACACAAGAAACTTAAATCTTAGTTGTTATTGATTTCTACCTAACAGTAAACAAGGTTAACATCAATACCTAGTGTATGTTATATGTAAACCTACATTTAATTTGTTATCATCTATGTCGCACGAACACGGATAAATGGTGTCCGTAACTGTATCATGTATGCATCTGTGTCCATATTCAAGCAATATATAGCTCACTAGTATTGTTACCTATTTAAAAATGTCAGTTTATCGTGTCCTCATCTGTACCCATGTCCTCGTGCAACATAGGTTATATCATAGATAGTTCTTAGTAAAATCATTCAGGTTTCTGTCGAGAGGTTTACCAAACATAAAGGTGTCCAAGCTTCTGTTGGGCAAATATTCGTAGACTAGCAATTTTTCTTCCTTCTGCAAGCAAACGCCTCGAAGCCTAACTAGGTTTTTGTGCTGAAGCCTGGCGACCAGCAATAGTTCATTTTTCAACTCTTCTAGCCCTTGTCTTGAGGTTGCGGAAAGCCTCTTCACTGCTACTTCTTGCCCATCAGGTAGAATCCCCTATACATGAAATAAGAAAATGTGACAGTGAGAGATACAAGTTCGAATCTCGACTCTCTTAAATTATTTTACTCCGGGTGTAGCCTGTTGGGTACATCAAAGGGTCCCGTGGGGGATGGGCACGGTTCGAATCCCTCCTAGGCGTTGTTTGCCGGCCCAAAAAAAAGGACACCTCAAAAAAATGTGATAGTTATGCTGTTAATTAGGTTTCTTATAGCTAGGATCTTGAAGTCCGCCAGTTTCTGGTAGCTTTGTAAAAGGAATTCATATTGTGACTCTTCAATAGAAAGTCCGAGAACAAATTTCGAAAATTCAAGTTATCAAAGTAAAATTAGGAACCAAAACGGTGAAGTATCAGTTGCATGCAACCAAATAGAACTATTTGAAGAAAATTAACCTTAGACAATAGAACTACCTTATAAACTGTACCGAAGCCGCCTTGTCCTAGCTTATTCGAATCTGCAAAGTTATCTGTCGCATCCTTTATGATGGAGAGATCGATTAATAGCGATTCCATGTTTAGGATCTCCTCCATTTTAGATTTACCTGTAAAAGAAAAAACTTACCAGTTACTGATATCTTCTCTATTATGTTCAGAAACTGCAATCACAGTAAGGTGGTACTACTTATATCATGTTGATCAATTGATACTAAACCTGGACTCACCAAGCAAGAGCAATGAGATGACTAAAGTAATTGAACTTGTGCTTATAGTACAGATTAATGAGATCACACTTTCATCATTTTCTAGTCTTATTTCTTTGTAGGAAAACTTACCTTATAATTGAGTTATGGACTTGTATAAATAAGCTTTAAGTTACATGTCGCAGAAGCCAGGTATTTGCTAAACAACTATTAACAAAGCGATATCTTATGTCTTTTTTCTTTCTTTCTTTTCTTCAATGAAATAGGTAAAATGAGTTAAATGATAGAAAATGCATGCAGTTTGAAATTCCTCAGTACCTACCAGCAGTATTCTTTGCTGATCTCCTCTTGCGAAAGCAAATGTAGAAAACTAAGGAAAGAACTAAGGCAACTGCTAAGGAGATACCGATAGCGAGCACTTCACCCGTGTTCTTCTTCTTTCCTACATCAACAAATCAGTTTTTGGGACTTCAGTATGGTTTTCTACGGACTTCCAATAACAAATACAACAAAGATACATCAAAATGTGGAAGAAAATCTTATAATATTAGATTTTCTTTCTTGAGAGAGATGATCAATCATTAATGATCGTTAAGTTCATGTCTTGGCTTACTAGCACCAAGGCCCGTCCCATTTCCATTTTTATTTTGTCGAGGTTGGAATTCAAGCCCACAACCACTCCTCCCATTCCTTGCTAGTGTTACCACTAAACCATACCCTTGGTGGTCTTATAATTCGATGATGTGATTGGATTGTAAAGATATGTAGTTCAATTGTGGTATGTCTAAACCGATCCTTAGGAAAGTTCTTAGCTGTTGCCTCCTGTTATATCTTATATATCAAATCAATCAACTTCTTGTACTATGTACTCAGTGGCGGAGCTTACCTATAAAATTAGAAGGGCTAAACTTTAGATATAACTTGAGCGACATGAGTACACTAGCATTGCATTGTCTAAAATATCAATTTTTGGATAATTTATTTTCACTTAATTGTTGCATACTTCAAATCCAAACAAAAGAATAAAAAACATAACTAAAAATCAATTATCTTATATTAATAAAATGGATGCTGCTACGTTGCCTGCGGTCTGTAACCGCGGCCCATGTGTTAGCGTCTCATTGGCTAGGTGACGGACCCAAGCAGATAGGGGGGCCAATGGGATCGCGACACGTGACCCGCGATCATAGTCCGCGGGCCATATATCATGCATTATCCTAATAAAATTTGGGTGGGGGATATGCTTGATCCCATCCTCCCCGTATTCAAATTTTACCTTCTTTCCTTGGACTCGGATCTTGTTTAGTCGGAGTAGACGAGACAGGAGGTGGAGAAGTCGGAGGAGGCGATGACTTGAGTGGCAAAGTGAGCAGAACAGAAGGATCTCCTTTATAGAATGGGTGCACCTCATACCTGTAATTGCAGCTCTTGCCAACATACCACCCCCCTATGTGCGCCTTGCGAAAGCCCCAGTAGTAGTCCAGTACCTGCCGCAGGCACTGGCTGCACAGGTCAGCCGAAAGGTCTCTCGTGCACTGCGCCAGCGAATATATCGGCCAAGACCCCCCCGCTGTAGGAGAGGAATCCCGTCGAGAACAGGAGCGAAGAAGATTTATACGCGGCGTGGTACGACACCTCCTCGAACAGCCTCCTCGACATGTTGCTGAACGTGTCGGGGTCCGGCGCGGCCTGCACGTTGGAAAGTCCGATATCGACCGCCGGGGTGTCCAGGGAAGAGAAGAAGCGGACGTCGGAGTATCTGAGCAGGCAGTTGGGGTCCCAGACGACAGCGCTTTTGGAGTACGTGCAGAGTTCGGTTACGTTCTGGGACATGTTATCGTAGCAGGTCGGGCAGAAGGAGGGATCGACGTCCCCTCGGCAGAGGACTAGGCCGTATGTGCGGTCGGGAGAGGCGCCTTCGGCATTGGTGGCGTATGTGGAGTTGGAAGAGGACAGGGAAGCGAGAAGGCGTTCGAGGTTGGCCCCGAAGGTGCTGTTGGCGGTGTAGTTGCTGCCTCCGCATCGGTGGATCGGTTGTGCCATTGGTGTAGTAAGAAAATAGAGGAGGAGGAGGAGGTGGTACGGAAGATTAGCCATGGTTGCCAAGTTCCTATTATGACTATGTATCATATACGTATTTAAACTTTCTATTTGCACACTGTGTTTCAGAGCCATGCTTATAACATCATTTACTTCGTCATTCAGCTTACGTACTTCTAACATGCTTCAGTCGTCATGTAGGGAAAATTGTGTGGTATGCTAAGGCCATCCATCTACAATGGGGGTTTCTATTTTTTTTTTTTATATATAATGTTGATTTCTATTATCATTTCCATCCTATATGAAAATGATGTAGGATACAAAATTTATATGATAGCTCTCATAGAAATTCTCCATCTCTCATGACAATTATTATTGGGCCTCACACCATTAAATTATTTTTTTATTTTGTGACACCTAGGATTAAAATGGAGAACAATTAAAGAGTATTTTTTTTTTACAATTTCTATGTAGAAACTCTTACAACTAGGATAGAAATCCCCTCAAAGTACAATGCAAGTAGAATAGAAACCCAATTTTAGAAATGACCATTGGAGATGGACTAACTAACACTATCAAATATCAGGTCCAACAGTCCCGTACGGGCATTTAAATTTTTTTTTTTAGGTCCCACGGTGTATGGGTGAGCATTATTCGGTTTTGGATCAAAAACCGAGCCGAATAAGAGATTCGGTTTGGTTTTAAAAAAATTGGGTACAATTTCAGTCTAAATTTTTTTATTTAGTTTCAGTTTTCGTTTCGGTTTTGGATTTTGGTCCAAAACCGAAAACCGAATAATTTTTTTTAGGTTATATATATATATATATATATATATATATATATATATATATATATATATTTCAAATAATTTTAGATATATTTAGTTACAATATATATTAAAAAAAAGCTCAAATCAACCAAAAAAAAAATGGAATAAACTGAATAAATCGAAAATCGAATCAAGTTAATTCAGTTCGATTTGACCTGATTATGAGCCAATTTGGTTCGATTTTGTTTTACTTATTCTATTTTCGATTATTCCGACTGAACCGACTTAACGGAATGCTCACCCCTATCACAGTGGATTGGTTCGAGATTCCACAAGAGCACTGCCACCGGACAGAGAATTTTCCACAATCTTGACGACCCAATCCACTCTGACCAAGTCTAGGTCTGCGGGTGTCGTGTGCCATTTCTCTCCAATCCAACTTTGTGATGTTGGATTTATGAGATCAAGTCTTCTGGCCCACTTCACTGTAACTACCGTCACGAGAAAAATACAAGCTGTTCTTGTCATGAATTTAACCACAATTTCTCATAGGACCATAACTTAAATGCGTATGGTTATCAATCGATCAGACTCCATCTGCAAGTCTGCACTGATTTCTTTTGGCTAGCTCTTGGAAATTTCTGGCACGAGAATATTCACCACTCAACCCAGAAGACTTTTGTCGATTACATTATTAGCCTAGCTAGATTTTAGCAAGGGCTTTGGACACATTGCCTAACAGACGCCCATCCCATCCCCCTCTTCATGCCAACCCTACTAGCTAGGATGAACTGTCCTTTTTGTCCAGTTGCTCCACATGAAAAAAAAAAAAAAAAAGGGAAATGATATTTGGCCTGCGGTTATTGTCTGCAGGACGTGACCGTGGGGCATGTGTTCGAACACCATAAGTCTAACCCCCCCCTATTTGCTTGGATCCGTCGCGGTTAACCCTCCAAAGGGAGGTGTCACGTGGACCACATGCCAAAACTGCGGGGTCCACGTAGCCTCAACCCAAAAATAAAAGATTCGGAGGAGATTGTTCAAAGAGTTCCACCTTATTTCATCTTATATTTCGTTATTCTCTCATATGACAGATGGTGTAAAGGACTGAGCCTCGTTAGGTACACTGTAATGTAATCGTAATGTAATCAAACATTTTTTTTTTTTGAATACATTGTGATTACGATTATATTACACTGTATCAAACGAGACCTATGCGTCTCTCTTCTATTTCAGGAGTAAAACTTTTTTGGATTGAATTCTGATTGTGCCATAGCTTTCTTTTCGTATTGAAATTTCACGTAATTCTGTGTTTGTTGTATTATGTGATTATAAATTTGTAGGAATTTTTAACTTCGTAGTCCTCTTGAATTTTTTTTTGGTCGTGAACAATATTGAGTACTGTTGCGTGTGAGCTCCGTTCCCAAAGTCATATTACTGGAGCAGGGACTGATTCTTCCTTAGGAAAAGAGCACGAACAAACCGGGTTGCATTTTCCACATTTGGATTCTCAATTTCTGAGCTTACTTTTCATGTTGTCGATAACAAAATCTAGAAAATTAAAAGAATTGGTTATCACCTTCCTAAGAGCATCATTAGTAAAGCCCATGCCATTTTCTAGATTTAGAATGTAGGATCTTATTTTGTAAAATAATAAGTCTTATTCCTAGTCTCAATTTCTATAATTTTGGTTCTATCCTACCCATAGGTGCTAAGAGTTGGACCTCCCAATTTCTAAATTCTAGATTGTAGGAACTCGTTTTGTAGAATAATAAGTTTCAGTTTGGAGCCCAGTTTTCTACATTTTAGACTTTATATTATTTGTTTCCTACATCAATTTTTGACCACACAATCTTTTGGACCGGAGCTTACTTATCATTTTCTACTATTCCCATACAAATTCAACCTATTTTACATTTACCTATTTTTAAAATTTTGGGCCCCAAATTGTATTTGAGAGTCCCAACTACTAATGATGCTCTAAGAAGAGATGCAAGGTGAATTTCGTCCACTTTAAGTAATCAAGGGAAATAAAAAGATTGTTGTCATGCATGTACATGTACTTAACGCATGTGACCATTAGATGAATGTACTTTGGACTTCCGGCTGTGCAGAATAGGAAGCTATTGTCTGCCTTGAATGAGATCAAAGCACGAAAAATAAAATGATCATGAGAGTACATACAGCTAAGGCTGAGTTTCAGTGTGGTGGTGTGGCATGTCTGGAGAAAACGAAACCAACGCATCTTTGAGGGTATATATATATATATATATATATATATATATATATATATATATAGTCATAACCCGTGCCCATAGGGCATGGTTCATTTAAGGTATTCCCCCTCAAAATTTTGGACCCCCAATTTTAAACGAACAATAATAATTATGAGGCCCCCACTCTCAATAATGCTCATCCACAACCATTATGAGTGCAAACCCCACTCTTTGGATTTCCCATAAAACCCCACTCTCAATAATGCTCATTCCCCATAAAACTCCACTCTCAATAATGCTCATCCACAACCATTATGAGTGCAAATCTCACTCTTTGGATTTCCCATAAAATCCCACAACCGTTGATTCACCAAGATTAAATTCCAACCACTCTTTATCTTGGCACAGTCAGCCCTAGGATTCAAAAACATTTGTGTTTTGTATAAGAGATATATCATTGACCTAAGCTGAATTTATTTTGTGTCTTGGTTGAGATGATAGTTCTGTAATGTCAGCTTTTACTTTTCAATAATATTGACCTTCTTCGGAAGAAAAAAAATGATCCTCCGTAAACTTGAGTTTAGTAGTTTAGCGAAACTATACTCAACAACTTAAGATATATTGATATATGTCAAATATAGTAGATTCCCTATAATATACATACCTGATCGTTTACTAAGGTATATTGATATATTGTGGTAGTTTGGCGGGCTTGTTGACAGCAATGAAGATCTCGCCAACTCAGTTGGCGGGCCCTAGGCCAGGAAGGCTGCGCCAACTGAGTTGGCGGGGTGCTGCTGCGATTTTTCCAAACCGACGGTCCCACTAACAGATTTGGATGCCATATCGAGACTGGTTTCCTTTCCCTCCCCTATTTGAACCCCTTCCCCTCCCCCACTCTCTCACACAAGCTACAAACCCCCTCCCCCACTCTCTCACAGCAAGTCTCTCCCCCCACACACATCCCTATCCCCTATTCCCTCTCCCTCCCTCCAACAGCAAGCCACCCCCCGCCACCAAACACCCCCCCACCCCCACCCCCCTATTCCCTCTCCATCCCTCCAACAATAAGTCGCTCGCTCCCCCAAACCCCCATTCTCCAACAGCAAGTTCTAGCAATACTCCCTCAATTTCTCGCGATAAATTTTTATACTAGTAAAATTTTTTATGTTCTTATATTTATAGTAATAATTTATTTTAGGTTTCCATATTTATAATCATATTTATTAATTTTTTTCGGCAGATGGATAACAAAAATAACGGTCGTAATTCCCGTGGACCTACTACTGAAATAATTAGAAATCAACAAAAAAAATCACATATATACTAAGATAATTAGTGGAGAGGTATATTTGAAAAAGATTTATTTATTTCGTTAATATATGAATATCATTTACTTTGTAGACAATTTATTGGTCATATTTTGCTAATTTACAAAATTTAGTTAATAGTCAGAATCAAATTTAAAATCATTAAAAATAATTTAGTTAGTTAAACGTCCAATTTAATAGATGACTAATTTATAAACTGTCGATAGTTATACGATCATGACCTTGAATTACGAATTCGGGAGCATAAAAACTGGCGGACACGGAGAAGATATCGCACATGGGACCGCCCAAAGACTTTGGTGCATTCTTTTTGTAACGCCCCAGTCCCAACATAAGTAGGACCAGGTATACGAATACATGCCAGCAGCACTTCACTAATGGGCCAAACCACAAAACAAACCCATTAGTTGATACTTATGCTGTAAATCATGATAACATTCCAGAAACACAACGCAGTATATATATATATATATATATATATATATATATATATATATATATATATATATATATATATATATATATATATATATATATATATACAGAGTGACAGTCCACAAAAATATCAAGTCCAATACTGAAAATATAGCAAATATCCAGTAGCGAAAGTAAAAATATCTGTGCGGGCAAAGACATCCCGAAACCATAGAAATAGAGTAAAACCAACTACAAGTCTGCTGAAGTGAAAGAAAATAGCATAACAAGTCTAAATAAGGAAATGACATGATCACGAGAAGTCCTCGGGCACTATCTCGTCCTCATGTGTCGGTACGTCTCTGGTCTCAGCTCCTGAACCGTAAATCTCAGGGTAGTCTTCAGCTCCGTCTAAGCCTGAAAAATAGCCAGGTCCTCAGGGGACTAACAAGGTACATGTAGAAGCATGGAATTTCACGATCAGAAATCCTATGCGCCAAATACTACATGCGCCAGGGAGTTCAGACAAAGTACTTTGACACAGCAAAACAAGAATATAGACATTAAAAGGATATTTTTATTTCATATAAAAGTCTATTACATGTCTTAAAAAGGGCTGTACAAAGGAGAACTTCTACAAAAAGAAAAGACCCTAAATCTACAGCCAGGCACAGCAGTCATCATGCGCTCTTGAACAGGCGCATCTCACCATGCGCTCTCAGTCAGGCGCATCCCACCATGCACTCCCAGCCGGGCGCATCCTTTCAGCAGCTCAGTTATGTGCATCCTCAGTTATGTGCATCCTCAATTATGTGCCACCCTTCCAGCCAGGCGTACCGCCGTCTAAATGCTTCGACTAATAAAGCATTTATTGAGCAGAATGAGGGTGGCAATCAACCCTCTAGCTGGAGGAAGAGCTGTAACCCCTCTTCCTGAAATTTTCAAAATTTCTTTTGTCTATTTTAATTATGTCGTTAAAAGTAACCTTCTTTGATACCTTGTGAGTGATATTATATGATTATGCTTTTATTTTCAAACATTAGTTTTGAATTAAATATTATGAGAATTGATAGATTTTCTTTAATTGAGATTGAAAATATTTTATTGAGAAAGTAATTATACACATATTTGAAGGGCAAAATATTACTAATTTTAGAAAAGGTATATTTTGATCTAATATTTACATTTACCTTATTTTGACTTGAAAATGTATTTTCAATAGTATACAATAAGATGAATATTTTACTAGAATAGATTTGATCGAAATATGAATAATTTAGTCATATTTAAGGAGAGAATCTCTAAATTAAATTATAGAAATATTCTTCATTTTTATTTTAACGGAACCGACTATTATTATGATAAATATTGAATTTTAGTTTGTATTAAAATACGTTATAAAGTTGTTGGATATTCTCTATGAATGATGATAAGATTTAGGAGATCTTATTTTGATAAGGTTATATATTTATAGAATTATTTAAACTAGTCATGATTTTTTTAAATTCCAATTATGATAGAATTCTCCTAGAAAATTCTTAACTCCATATATTATACATATATATTTATCTCTCAATCCTTTTGTATTCAAATCCTGAAACTATTTGCAATTATAAATACGGCAATCTTTATCTACCTAAAAAAATCTTTTAGGTACAGATGTATTCTCATCTCTCTCCCTCTATATATATGCCTAATTCATTAAAAGAAAACCAGGAAAAGCCAAATATTACCAGCGAACCCACTACCAAGTACAGGAATCACCATCCTGGATCTCTCGACCACCATCGACGATCATCGTCATCACCATTGCAACCACCGTAGCCCTCCCAGCCACCACAACATCACCATTCAACACAACACAAGACCGTGTCCATGTGTCTGTGTCAATAACCACCATCATCGTATCACCGTGTCCGGACCGTGTTGTCCGTGTCCTCCTCATCCATTTCCTCCATCCAGATCTTACACCAGTACCGAATCTCGCGTACGAGTCGGATGCAAACACAAACCCAAAGAAATTTCGTGTCCAACATACGGACACAATCCAATCTCACAACAAATTTGAAAATCAAAACTCTAACCTAAAACCTTGGAGCCGTCGGCGACTGTCTACGACAACACGATCGCCACCGCCCAGAGTCGAGGTTCCCTCCGCCATCGCTGGAGCTTTCCCCGGCGACCAGTTCGCGCCCGGCCACCATCAGCCCCGCGAGCGCCAGGCGACCGCGTTCCTCCAGAGCCGCCACCCCTACAGCGCTTGAGGCCAGCGCGCAGTACCTCCCCGCCTTTCCTTGTTCGAGCACGAACCCCGGCGTTCGATGCCGTGCACGTTGCTTCGCGGCCGCGGGACTCCTACATCACGGAGCGCCCAACAGCTCTGGTGAGCCGGAGAAGATCCGCCCGGACCTACGATCAGGTCGACTCCTCCGTGCCTCACCACGCTGGAATCGTCGCTGCTACGCCTCCCGCGGCCATCCAGGCGACGCCGACGCCGACCCAAGACCGCCACCGCCCGGACCTACGATCAGGTCGACTCCTCCGCGTACCGCGCCTCGACCCAGCGGTGACGAGCTCAGCATCGGTGACGAGTCGCACGCCACCGAGCGGTGAGACAAAGAGGTTGAGCCCCTTCTCTTCTTGGAGAAGGAAATCCATTTCCACCTTTTTGTGAGTTCCCCTCCCCTGACCTTTCTCATTCTGTCCTTTTATTTTGCTGCTTGGTAACAAAGCCTCTGTTTAGTTTCTTTTAATTAAATTTCTATTACTTCCCTCTCTCGTAAAACGAGGAGAAGAGTAATGCTAGTTGTTTTGTTTGATTACTTACATTTTGGAAACGGAGACAGATTAGAGTTATTTTAGGCATATTATTGCAACAGCATATACATACATGTGAATTGAATACTGGTACAGAGTATACTATTCTTCTTCTTATTACTATCATTATTATTACTAGCATATGTGCACGTGCCTTGCACGTATTTTAATATTCTTTTAGTTAATTTAGGAAAAATCTTTAGGAAGATCAAGGGGTAGTCTTCATAATTATTAAGTTGTCCTTATTAAAATTAATGAACCATTTTTAATTAGTATAGACATGTAAGGGTATTTTTGGAATTCAAAAGTTTTACCATCAAGTTTCCAATTATATAGTAGAATAGATTATTATTTACTGATTAATTGGTCTGGCCCAATAGGAGAATTGGGCCTCTGAACCAGACTGGTATATTAAGTATATTAAATATTATTTGTTTAGAATATTTAAATGATATTTTGGACCTTGAGATACCTTTTATGGACATGTATATATATAATTCTAAATAGATATCTAAATTGTTTATATAAATACTTCCAAAAGCTATATGGTAGTATGACTAATAATATTTAATAGCTCTATTTCAATAGGATTTGTATAAGTATTGTAAATACTTTCTTAGATAGGTTCAAATATCTATCATGCTTCTAAATATATTTCAAATAATTAACAAATATTTTCTTAAAGAGGGTTAAAACCTATTATGTTATCTATACCTTCCAAAGTATATACATATTTTAATTAAATAGTTATCATTTCTCTAAGTTAAGAAATACCCCTTAAATCATTGGATTATCATGGATCGTAACTAATCGATAATTTTATATTTTCTGGCAACCCTGCATACCAACCCTGGCTAAATGGACTATTTTGGACTCAACAGAATTATTGGTTTCACCAGCTAAGGAACTCAGACAAGTGCACTTTCTGATTGCTTTTCGATTCATAGTAGTTGATACATTTCATGTTCATACATATATCTTGCTGCTTGTTGACACGCTAGTCACACGGAGTAGTCAGGAGGGAAAATATCTTAGTAGACATGTGGACTACCCAAAACTATCCCCCGTGTCTCTCGTGAATGATAGCCGCTGCACACAACACGTGCAGTGAGCCTGATTTACCCCATAGCCGTTCACATGTCGAAACAGATATTTCACACCACCTAGATAGATGTCTTTTATTAGTTTTTCCTTATTTTCTTCTCTATCGTGCTATATCATCAGTTATTTACCAGTTTTGATATCTCATATGTTATTTTCATGTCTTGTTAATTCTATTGTGTTTTTGCATTGTCGTCGGTTTATGTACTTGTTCCATTCCTGACTGGAAACCAATATTTTTCAGGTTTAGCCGCGATCACTGTTAGCATTGGGAAGACTTGGGTATGCTGAGGACAACCTAGAAATAGATAGCAGTTGTACCATTTTCATTAATTGTAAAATCTTGTTTTTTCTTTAATTTTAAATGATGTAACTGTTGTAATAAATTTAGAAATGTGAATGAGCAGCAATGTGTTATTTAAGCATTTATTTCTTGCGGGCTTGACAGCGTTCTACCGCCGACTCTGCGGCGTAGGCTGGCTTGGACACGCCTCGTATCTGAAAAATGGGTGCGGATCGTGACAAGAGCTCCCTAAACCGAGGAAGAAAAGATCACCGCAAGTCAACCTGTGGCCAGGGGAGGCTTCGAAAGAGCCTCCAAAAACCAAGGAAGACCGCAATCGAAACCACGGCTAAAGGAGCAGCTTTCAACACAACCAGAATGGGCAACACCCACTCTGACATAAGAAAGAGCCCCCAAAGCCGCAGCACCGCAATTCCGATCTGCGACTCTTCCCACATAACGGAGATGAGGCTCGAGCATCCCGATCTTTGGATGCAACAGGAACTTCCGCCTGCCTCGGAAGCCCTCGACTTCGACTTTTGGATGTAACAGTCACCTTCAAGTGCATCAAATGAAGACAATGCGTCGCATCTTCACCCTCGGGAGCATCTCATCAACAGAATGTACTCGAGTAAACAAGTTCACTTCGGGAGGACGTGAGAGAACGAGAAGCAAACTCTCTCCATGCCACTATTTATAGGCCGGGCAAATCAAAACCATGCTCCAAGTGGATGGCTCTCCGAATTTCCGTACAATAAATTTGTATTAAATGGATGAACCTGACGCTTCGAATTCAGCCAAGTTAAAAACGGCTATTTAAAGCACTCGAATAACGTAACAGACGCACCAAAAGACGTGTCAAGCAGAGCGGATGCGCCGGACAGCCCGCACATCACACAGATGCGCCCCTCAGCACCGAGCGCTTCACAAGCATGCGCCCCCATGCGGCCCCATGCGCCGAGTGGAACGTCGATCGATGCGCTCACTCAACAACCCATCACCTGTTAAAGAACATTAAATGCTGAAGTCTGACAGAGTTGACAGAGTTGGCAGCATAGTCCTCACAGGGCACACTTGTGCTGTAGTCACCATCAACTGCTGTTGTAAGGTAGCAGTCCCACCAAGATAGTCGGTGTTCCAGCGGCTGCAATCATCGACACCCCTCTGACGTCGCCTCGGAAAGGTGTCAACAAAAGAAGAGCCAAAGGTTGCTTCATGCAATGTAATCTCCAACTCCTCGTCAGTCCGAAAGACGACTGGCAATTCCTCATCCAAGAGCCAGCCGAGGAAAACCAAGACAACCGTCTCATCCTCCGGAGTGTTCGAAGGCACTCGGGGGAGGAAGAAGATCTTGGAGGAAGCTGGGGGTAGTCAAGCCCTTGTTGATCCTCCTTCCGAAAACGAGGGTGTCCTCCAAAGCACAGCTGGGGTGGATCTTCATCCTCAGGGCGAAGTCAGCCTCCCCGACATAGCTGGGGGTCGTCTAGCCCCTGTGGACCTGCATCTCGAAGATGAAGAAGTCCTTCAAGACATGACTGGGGGTAATCAGGCCCTTACGGATACTTCTCCCGAAGATGAAGGCGTCCTCCAAAACTTTGCTGGGGGTAGTCTAGCCCCTGCGGATTCAAGTCTCGAAGACGAAGAAGTCCCCAGGAACATAGCTGGGGGTAGCCAAGACGAAGCTCCGGGAACAACAACTCCTCTACAGGAGAGTGAGGCTGAAAGCGAAGCCTCAACTGAGCCATCCGACTCCAGCCGTGTCATGACAGTCTACATGGCTGGAGGTGATACCGAGTCTGATGCGCCGCCACCAGACCTCATCCAGCGTATGGATACCCTGGAGGGAGGACTCAAAACCCTCTCTGCCTCCATACAAACACTGACTCAAGTAGTGTTTAAGATACGGTCAGCTTTGGCCAGGACACCTTCTACCGGTCCCGACCCAGGGGCCAATGGAGAGTCAAGTGTACCCCCTCAACGGGTATCCTTGGATACGGATCGTTGCGAAGCCCCTCGGACGTCGGTGCCCTCAAATGCTCAACTCCAGGTGGTACCACCTTTTCCGACTCCCAGCTCCACGGAAGACGTGGTCGAGATGATCAGGGACCTGTGCGAACGCTTTCAGTCCAAGTATAGACAAGAGGAGCGCCAAAAGATGGGCATCCCCCAACCTTATCCCCTCGAATGGAACAAAGTGGTTTATCCTCCCAAATATAAACTACAAACATTGACGCCATACGACGGGAAGGACTCTCCACGTCGCTATTTGACATACTTCCAGTCCCAAACGGGACATCTGCCGAAGGAGGACGCGCTACTCACCAGCATATTTGTCGGGGCACTGAAAGGAGTGGCATACGACTGGTACTGCATCCTCCCCGACAATTCCATATCTTCCTTCAATGATTTGACGCAACTTTTCCTCGACCGTTTCTACGACGACGGGAAGGACATGACAATGGCGTCTTTCATAGAGATACGCCATAAGGAGAAGGAAACAGTTCGAGTATTCATCAAACGCTTCCGACAGGCCTGCTTCAGACTGTCCCCAGGCATGCCAGAACATACACTCCTCTCCTCCTGCAGCATGAATATGCTGCCCGCAGTCAAACTCTGGCTCAATTCTACTCCTCCCGACTGGAGTTCCTTGATCATCGAAGCTGAAGCAGCAGAAAAGAAGGCGTCCAACGCTCGCCTTCTGGGAGTTAGTTTTCCTGCCTTTGAGGATAAGGGAAAGCGGCCTGCAGCCAACAACCCCGGACGAGAGACGAAGGGAAAACAGGCATTGACTGTCAATGCCTCAAAAGGTGCATCAGTACCTACTCAGAAGCCTCTACTTGTACCAAGGCCAAAGGAGGTGTACTCTTTCAACGATGAAGACACCCTGCAACTCTTCGAGATACTGAAGCAGGGTGACAAGATCAAGTTGCTGGACCTGAAGCGTCCAGACGAGGTTGGAAAAATGGACAATCCAAGGTACTGTCACTACCATCGGTTCGTCGGACATCCAACCAAGGACTGCTACATCCTCAAAAACTACATCCAGCGCATGATCAATGCGGATGTTATCTCCGTCGACTACGAGGAGAAGACGGTCTCGGCCAATCTGGTTTCACTCCAATTTGGCACCTTGCCGCCAACTATAACACAAGATGGTGTCATCCCCATCCCTAAGGCAACAATGGAGGTGGTTAACTTACCACCTACTCGTGATAACGTGAGTGGACTCATCCCACTCACCACATATCGGGGAGAGATCTTATGGGTTCACCCTGATCTTGTTTCCGAGGTTACTCAACAGGAGGTACGCTCTGCCTCCAGAACCAAAGGCAGGAAGATCAAGTCTTGCCGCATGGTCTCTTCCTCTGTGGAAGAGGCACTTCCTGTGCAGATGCGTCCACAACAGAACGCCCAACCCGATGAAGTTGCCGTCGAGGTGGTGCCTCCTTGCACCATCCCTGCTGCCCAGGAAGAGGGCCCATCTAAGCCTCCAGCAGCTAATAAGCAGAAGAATGTAGAGGCTCGTTTCGACAGGCCTCTGCGAAAGGAGAATGCTCCGGGGCTAGCCAAGTCCCACAACTTCGACATACTGGCACAACTTGCCAGTAATCCTGCCCGTCTTTCTCTGTTTGAGCTCCTTCGTCTTTCTAAAGACACTCGCGAAGCTCTCTACGAAGCCCTGAAGGATGCTGAGTCCTTCATCAGTCAGGTCAAACAGCCTGAAGATCTCCCAACTACATGTGCGCACTGTCATTATACAGATGAGGTTATCGCCAATATAACCTTCACCCAACAAGACATGCTGCTCAAGCACAACCGACACAACAGGCCGCTGTATTATACAGGGTATATCGGTTCTGTCAAGGTGAAGCAGATTCAGATCGATCCGGGGTCTTCCCTCAGCATCATTCCGAAGAAGCTGCTCTCAATACTGGGGATCCTAATGTACCGACTGGCGCCATCCAACACAACAATCAATGGCTTCAACGCTAGCAAAAGCGAGCCACTGGGCAAGATACGACTAAAGTGCCATATCGGTAACCTCAGAACCGAGGTGACTTGTTATGTCGTGGACGCCGACGTCAAATACAACCTCCTGTTGGGTCGTCCATGGCTGCATGAATACATGGTGGTGCCATCCACACTCCACCAATGTATGAAGTACGTGTCCACCAACGACGTCATCCGGACGGAGTTTGCGGATATTGACCCTTTCAAAGGGGTTGAAGCCTACTTCACTGATTCCTTCTTGTACAAGTCACCTGACGAGGAGGAAGCCAATGATGCTGACGATGAAGCAGAAACGGCAGCAGAGTCGGACATGGAGCCGGAGACGACTCCCGACGCTCCTTTGAAGATCCGACTCAAAGGCAAACCGCCTCAGAAGTTGCCTCCCATGAACATCAAGCTACCCGGGAAAGTACCAACTGCTCCTGAAGCTCTCCTAAAGATACGACTCAAGGGAAAGCCGCCTCAAACATCGGCTCCCCTCGTGGCAAAACTACAGGGGAAGGCACCTATCACCGAAGGCGCAGTTGAGGCACCTCTGAAGGTGCGTCTTAAGGGCAAGCTGCTGCAACCATCTGTCTTATCCAAGCTACCGAAGAAGGCCCACATAGCTCTCTCGGACCCCAGGATCAAAGCTCTGGTGGACTCTCCCGATCCAATCCCGGTACTCACAGATGAAGAGCTAGGGAAATATATCTCTGCTGATGTAGATGCACCCTCTCTGGACAATATAATTTCGCGGGATAAAATCTCGTGTTTCATCAATAATAGAGTGTCTTTTAATTATTCAAGTCTTCCATATTGGAATGCCATATATACATTAGAAAACGCTCTACGGTCATTGCAAACACAAATAACGACCGCTCATCATGTAAATCGAGTAGTTCCGTCCCAAGGGGTCTGTTTTGTAGTCCTGCCGCGGAGTCGAGACGAAGAATCCATCATCTTCGGCAAAGTTGAGCGTCATTAAGACCTCCCGCCACTCAAGCCAGAACCAGATACCGGCAGAATACAAGTCTATCGATACATGGACAAGGCAAAGTACCTCATCCAAAAGATAGGTTACGACCTAAAAAGCAACAAAGGCCTGAACTACGGCAAGGGTCAACGTCTTCCTCTCCGGCTTCCAACACCTAAAGGAAAGCCGCAGGACTACTATAATCGAACTCGACGGGGGGTGGGCTATGTCACGCCGCCGTCAACTCCACAGAGTTCGGAGGCAGAAGAAGCAGAACATTCTCACTCATCCGAAGCATCAACCTGGGATTCCGATACCGGTATCGGCTCAATCTTCAAGAGAGTGCTATCAGCCAACATGACATCTGCACAACTTCAAGAAGATGAAGGCGAAAACCAAACGCTAGGATTCTTCGAAGAAGAACCATGGGCTCAACGCCTGAGAGAACAGTGGGAGTCTCGTTTTGAATTACGCGAACCTCCTACCGAAGACGAAGTCGAGCAGATCGACCTTGGGGATGGATCTTCTTCCAAACCCATCTTCATCAGCAAAATCCTAGAAGAAGAAGATCGAGATTCTTTAATCCAGCTGGCTAAAGAGTATATCGATGTCTTCGCTTGGAGCTACGAAGATATGCTGGGACTTGATCCCCAGATCGCGATGCATAGGCTTAACATCTTACCTGATGCCAAGCCTATCAAACAACAACAGCGACGCTTTCGTCCTGACATCATGAACGCCATCGATCAGGAGGTGGATAAACTCTTGACCAGCGGCTTCATCCGTGAAGAACAACACTCGGATTGGGTGGCCAACGTTGTCCTTGTCACCAAGAAGAATGAGAAGATACGAGTCTGCATCGACTTCAGAGATCTCAACTCCGCTTGCCCGAAAGACGAATTCTCGTTTCCAATCACCGACGTGATGATCGACAACACATGTGGCTTCGAATGCATGTCTTTCATGGACGGGTATTCGGGCTACAACCAGATTAAGATATTCCCCGACGATGCAAAACATACGTCATTCAGGACTCCAAAGGGCATTTTCTGCTACATAGTGATGCCCTTCGGCTTGAAGAACACTGGTGATACATACCAACGAGCTATGAGTACCATCTTCCATCAGCTTCTTCTCAAAGGAGATCACCTACAAGACCTGAAGACTGTCTTCGATCTCATGCGGGCGCATCAACTCAAGATAAACCCCGCTAAATCCTTCTTAGGGGTTTCTAGCGGAAAGTTCTTGGGCTTCATTATCACGACGAAAGGCATTCATGTCGATCCCGAGAAGACCAAAGCCATCCTGGACATGGATCCTCCGAAGAACCTCCGAGAACTTCGAGGCCTGCAGGGACGTCTGGCATATATTCGGAGGTTCATAGCAAACCTCTCCGGAAAGTGTCAACCCTTCACTCAGCTCATGAAGAAGGGAGTCTCTTACGTCTGGACAGAGGAATGCCAAAAAACTTTTGATGACATCAAGGCTTACTTGACGAGACCGCCAGTCCTGGTGGCACCCGTCGCCGGCAAACCATTTTTTCTCTACGTCCGTGCCATGGATCATTCCCCTGGCGCTCTGCTGGCTCAGAACATCGATATAGGCTATGAGCAAGCTATCTACTATCTCAGTAGAATACTGATCGGGGCCGAACACCGGTACAACCCCGTCGAAAAGGAGTGCTTGGCGTTGGTATTTGCCATCCAGAAGACTCGCCATTATGTCTCGGGACAGACGATTCATGTCATCTCCCGAGTCAACCCACTCAGAGTGCTCATGACGAAGCCAGGGTCATTAGATTCCCGGCTAGCTACGTGGGCGATCCTGCTAACACCATACAACATGGTGTTCGTTCCACAAAAAGCCGTTAAGGGTCAGGCTCTGGCCGACTTTTTAGCTGCACACCCCATCCCAGAGTCCTCCAGACTCTATGAAGACATCCTGGATGAGGTCCAAGAATCAAACGTCACCGAAGAAAGCTCCGTTTGGCGGATGTTTTTCGATGGCGCGTCAAGAACAGGCCCCAAAGGCCAAATTATCGCAGGAGTGGGGGTAGTCTTAGTCTCCCCCGATCAGCTGGTCATACAGCGTGCCTACTCCCTTTCGAAGCCGTGCTCCAATAATATTGTCGAGTATAATGCACTCATTATGGGGCTCCAGCTGGCGCAACAACTGGGGGTTAATCATCTGGAAGCCTACGGCGACTCAAAACTCATCGTAAACCAGATCAGAAGGCAATACGAGGTTCGCCATGAAGACCTGATCCCTTACCATGAAGTTGCGTTGAACATCATTTCAACCTTCGTCGAGTTCTTCATCGAACATGTACCTCGTTTACAAAATCTGGAGGCTGACGCTCTGACTGGCCTCGCAGCCTCATTAGCAGCACCCCTCGGGACTCAACACTACGTCACGGTAGTTGGTCGAGACTTGGTCTGTCCTAAAAACAACCTGTGCTCACAAGTAGCCCATTCTATGTCAACAAGTGCTGGTGTTAATGTCCGAGACTGGAGATTCCCGTTCATCAACTTTACTGTTTACGGAATTTTCCCAGAAGACCCGAAAGAAGTTGTCTCAGTCAGGAGGCGCTCCCTTCGATTCTACTACGATACAGCTACTAAAATACTGTACCGACGCTCCTACGATGGACTTCTCCTGCGATGTTTGTCCAACGAAGAAGCAGCCGAAGCCCTTCGAGAAGCTCACGATGGGACCTGCGGAGCCTATCAACCTGGCCCTAAGTTGGAGGATCGACTACGACACATGGGCTACTACTGGCCAACCATGGCCGCTGACGCTGTCGACTATGCTAAAAAGTGTCATGCGTGTTAGCTTCACGCAGACTTTATCCATACACCGTCAGAACCACTACATCCTACAGTCGCCTCTTGGCCTTTCGAAGCTTGGGGCATGGACATTGTAGGATCGATCACCCCTCCGTCATCAAGGGGATACCGCTTTATCCTAGCCATCATCGACTACTTCCCAAATGGACAGAAGCAGTTCCACTAGCAGAAGTGAATAGCTCTAGGGTGATCAGCTTCATCAAACACCATGTCATCTACCGTTTTGGGGTACCTCGGAGGATTATCCACGATAACGGTCCTCAGTTCATCAGCCATGTTTTTAGCAGATTCTGTGACAAGAATCGCATTAAAAACGTGGCCTCAACCGCCTACAATCCGGCAGCAAACAGATTGGCCGAGGCGTTCAACAAGACTATCGTCAGGCTACTAAAAAAAAGTTGTCTCATCCAATAAACACGACTGCGATGAAAAGCTCGACGAATGCCTTTGGGCCTACCGCACAACGGTACGGACCCCGACAGAAAACACACAATTCTCCCTGGTCTACGGGAGCGAAGCGGTACTACCTCTCGAGATCCAGATACCCTCACTCCGCGTTGCAATCACAAACCAACTCACAGAAGAGGACAATCAACGTCATCGTCTGCGAGAATTGGAGGCACTTGACGAAAAGCGTCTCCTAGCTCAACAACGCATTGAACTCTACCAAGCCCGTATATCACAGGCTTTCAACAAGAAGGTCAAGCAAAGGACCTTCCAAGTAGGCGAACTGGTTCTGACAGTCAGGAGGCCGATGGTGTTGACTCACAAGACACCAGGAAAGTTCGAGCCCAAGTGGGAATGACCTTTCATCATAGAGACGGTATACTCAAACGGTGCTTACCGCCTCGCTAAACCCAATAGGGACTTGTTCATGATGCCCATCAACGACAAGTTCCTAAATAAGTACTACTCTTGATATCTTCTCAGACATGTACTTCTACAAAGGATCAGTGGACCCAATCATCAGGGCTCACATACAATCCCCTTCCACAAAATCAGGTGCTTCTGGAACCCAACTGTTCCGTGGCATCCTCCAATAGAACGACAACCACGTCCACATCACCTCTGAGTTGTCCCCCTACGCCCTACAAAGCGGAATCTTACACTCTGCAAGACTATGCTACCCATTATGTTTACCACGTCCACATTACCTCTGAGTAAACATTCCGTACAGACAACCCCTGCATTGTCGTACATCGATCGCAGAATTTTCATGTCCACATTACCTCTGAGTAGTTCTGCGTATCTCCTCCAGAGTCATTCCTACCATGTCCATAACACCTCTGAGTAGGAAGATTCCATCATTTGAATCCCATATTTGCCACATCCACATCACCTCTGAGCAAACATGTTGGTTCTCTCAAACTTATTATATGTACCTAAAAACCAAGGTGCGCAAAAGATGATAGGTCCACACAAATTATCAAGTTTATGACAGCAAAAATGAACACATCATAATTTTTTTTTGTATTTCTTTATTCTAAAAAAGAGAGTAAAAGATTACACCCTCCCCAGCAAGAGTTGCAATTACAAAAAAAAGAAGAGACTACAATCCCTAAACAACCCCGGGGTTAGCCGAAAGCTCTTCAATCCGGCGCCTCAAGTCTGTCGCCCGAGTCTCCACAGTCGCCAGGACCCGGCGGTCAGATTCTTGACGCATCGCCTCTATGGCCTCAGGAGAAGTGTCATCCTCATGCTTCTCATCCAGCTGTTGTCGCTGCTGAGCCAGAGTGAGAGCCCGGTGGGTGAAAGCTGCTTCCTCCTTCTTGAATGCTACATGTTCAGCTTGGACACGCTCGGCATCTAATAGGAGTCGGGCCCGCTGGTCCTCAAGGCGGCAAATCTGGGCATCAACCTCCGCGATACTAGCGTCCAACGCAGCTCGCAACTCCATCTTCTCTTACGTGGACTGAGACAACCGCTCCACTGCAGCTTCAGTCTTAGCCACTTCGCGTTCCCAGACACTCACGGTGGCCTGGTAAGAGGACTCAGTTTCAGCGATCAGCTTCTACTTTTCCACATCTGTAAGGACGGAGAGATTGTTCTGCTGGATACACTGAAACTCGGAAAGCCGCTGGTCCAGCTCGGCCACCGAGGCCTCCAGAATGTCAGCCATATGATCATGGCCCTGGTGGAGACGGATCAGGTTGATGTGAGGCAGTGCCAGAGTTTTTGCCGTCGCAAAGCTCCCATTGGCATCCATCACTGCCGATACGCCCCTTTGTAGCGTTTTATACACCGCCTCGATGATGATTCACATATTCATCTGCATCCGCCAGCACCTGCAGCGTCATAGCAGGGGTCGGAGGAGATGCTCTAGATCGCAGACCGAAAGAAGGCCCGCCTGCCTCAACCTACGAGGCTGGAACCTCGGCATCAACAGGCTCTTCATCGACGGGGGCCTGACTACTAGTCCGAGGAGCCAAAAGAGCAGAAGGAGCCGAGAGAGGCGTCGATATAGTATCCCAAGTAGAAGGAGCAACAGAGGGTTCCACCAAACCCTTACCCTTCTCAAGCTCGGAGGAACCACCGACGTCAGCAGCTACCTCATCAGTCCCCAATGCACTATCATCAGGCAGTACGGGACACTCCCCCCCGGCAGAACAGTGAGATCAACACTTGTCTCCTGACTCGACCCCCTCGAATTTAGGATCGGCGGACGAGTCTCATTGTCACCATCAAATTGCTCTACAGGGACAGGATCTGTTGCCACCTTCCGGTCGGCAGCCATCTCAGCTTCCACTGTTGAGTCTGGGGTAGGGCTCGGTAACGCTACAGCCGACCTCCCCTCATCATGACAAAGAGGTAAATCAACCCTTTCCTCTGTTCCAATCACATCTGTTGCCCCCGCAACAGACTCATACAACTCTGGAGCAACGTCATTTGAAGACGATGAACTCCACTCTACTTCCTCATCAGGAAGCCCCGTGTCAGCAGGACCTTCAACGTCCAAGGCCCCCACGGCAGCTCGCACTATCCCGGAAGCTGCTGCATCCTCAGCCTCCCTCCTAACATAATCTGGTGATGCCGGAGTCTCCACAACAATGACATCATTTGGATTCTCCTCAATATGAGACATCATAATCGGCAGAATACGCTCTTCAGATGAGCCCGCCATTGCCTTTAGCCTGCTGCCACCTGACTTTGGAGTACGGGGCCTCCTTTTGAGCGGCTCCTACAAAAAGAAAGCATAAGTCACACGAAATGTGGATCCCAAATTGGACTATATGGGACACCCTTACCTCCGTAGGTGTCGAGTCCGACACACAGTCGATGACAATGCCTTCTTCTGCCTCTTTGACGCAGAAGAGCCAGCCTCTGTATCCGCACGTCTTTTCGGTTGATCAACCGAGGGTTCTGCTTGACCCCCTGGGGATGCGGCAGGGGCACCTCGATGACCCACCTCTGGCGGATGGAACGATCGAGCCCTCGCCAATATGTTTCCGGTCACCGCTAATGGGGTGCCTACAACAAGACTGGTCTCTCTATCATATCCGGGAGGCATGGCACCCATAACATAGTAAAATTTGGCGGCTGAAAAAAGAATCGGTGGTCGCGAATTCTGGACGGGCAGCGTAAAGTGAACTCCGGTACATCCGGTATTATAGTAATGCCAAGCTCGTGCACCATCCAGCAAGCTTCCAGTATGCCCCAGGTTGATACTGTGATTATCCAACATCAACTGAGCATAACCAAATTGTCGCACAAAATGGCTCGATAAATACAGTTCCAAGTAACACTGGTTCCTGTTCCGGTACACCAGATGGGATGGCCGGATACTTTGCAATCAGCGGAATTCCCATGGAGGCAGAGTGGTGGCATCTTCACCCGAATCCATTAAGTCTTCATTGGCCTCAAAACCCAAAAAGACAGGACCTACTTTGGTGATCTCCTACCCCTGAAGGCGGGATAAAACCTTCCTGCAAACAGGAACGCCAGAATGCAACCAGCTCCTCTGGTAGAAATGGAGGAGGAATACATCTCCGACCCTATGATCTTCTTCCGAGCCCGGACTCATTACATTTGGATGGTGTAAAATTAACCACCCCATCAAATAGTAAAATGACAGTTCGGCACGTAGGAAGTTGTCATTTCTATCGCGATCATGAACCACGTTTCCTGCAAACTCCTATGAACCTCACAGCAGGTTACACACCATCGCGGGGAGTAGAGCGAGGCGCCGGCCGAAAACCAACTTCACTGCTGGCAGGATTAGATTTTGGGTCACCCTCTCTACAGAGCCTGACCCACCCGAGAAGACGTAATCCCGAAGCCAAACCATCAGATATGCAGCTAACACTGCTTTCGACGACATCCGATGAGTAAGGTGCCAGAAACAGCTATAAGAGTGTTCATCCGACTCCCGATCCTCATTTTCCCAGGGATTCTTCTTACCTAACCTGCTCATTTCGGAGAGCACTTTGCTACGAGAAAGCACTGGCGGGGTGGTAAATTGAGAGGGATCCTCCTTGTCTTGCTTGAAGACGTAATCCCTCCTGGCGGTCACATAAGGTTGCGACCCGCTCTTATCCCTCTTCTGCATATAGTAATGATGACTCGCCACTTCCTTGAAGATGGCCATCATCTCTTCAGCTTTGTCCCCCAGGACTTGAAACTCCTCGTTGGTCGGAAAGTATTCCTCATAAGGTTCTGACCCCCAAGGGAGCTTTGACACCTCGAACATTTCATGAAGTGCGAGTCCCAGCTCCCCCACCGGAGTGAAGAAAGTCCCGGTCTGGGTGTTAAACATCTCCAGGAGCGCGAGAAACATATGCCTGTTAATGTCAACGCCTGTCTGAGTAGCTCGGATTGCGACAATCAGCCCAATCTCTCGGAGTTCAGTTTGAAACCGCGACAGGATCCAGAGTGTCAGTTTGTCCCATTTGGAAACCTAATGACACCAACCCTCTACCCAAAATTTACCTTTCGGGTATGATCGATCCATCAACAGCATGCGACTTGCAAAAGTCGAGGCGCCAAAGGCAAATGTATTGATGGGAACATCACTGTAAATGCTCCCACGATGTAGAGTCCGCCAGGTAAAAGATGGTCCAGACCGTACAGCGGCCAAAGTATCCCTTTGATCGGAGGTAGATTCGATCTTGATGATACCTGTCACCGCTCCCCCTGGGATGGGGTTAACTCCCAAGACAGAACCCATACGGTTGTTCCCGGATTTGAGTCATTCTTTCGGGAGGCTGATCAGGCGCATCTAAAAAGAAGCTTCGGCGCATCTTCAGGGCTTAAACCCATGCGCGTCAGCAGTAGAGCTTCGGCGCATCCCATGTACGTCAGCAGTGGAGCTTCGGCGCATTATCATGACTCAAGGTCCATGCGCGTCGGTGTATGTATGTTACAGGAACAGGATGATGAAACTCACCAACTACCGATGGCCGAACGTCGACAGGCGGACGGGGAACATCAGCCACGGCAGCCTCTACAGGCTTTTTCCCTTTGCCCCGTCCCTTGCCAGCACCGCCGCGAGGAGTCTTGGAAGCCATTCCTTGAAAGGAGAAAGTTAGGGTTTTTCGAAGAAGAACTCTAAAAGACAAAAGAAAAGAGAGGAATCAGCTAGAACTCTCTCTCTCTCTTCTCCTCATGCCTATTTATAGGCTCAGTCGCACGCGTGAACCGATGAAGTGTGACCTCAGCCGTCGCTTCGGGTTTTGTGAAGAGATAACTGCAAATAAATCTAAAAAGATCATCATTAATCTTCTTGGTTATCGAGGCGTTATCATTTGCATTAACTGAGAGGAGCATGCGCCCCATCATTGATGTATGGAGTAACCATGCGCCCGAACAGACATGCACCCCAACCACCATGCTTCTTATTCAAAGTATTCCAAAACTTGACAAAAAAGTTTTGAAAACTTTGAAGGGGGTCTTGTAGAAGCATGAAATTTCACGATCAGAAATCCTATGCGCCAAACACTACATGCGCCAGGGAGTTCAGACAAAGTAATTTGATACAGCAAAATAAGAATATAGACATTAAAAGGAGATTTTTATTTCATATAAAAGTCTATTACATGTCTTAAAAAGGGCTGTACAAAGGAGAACTTCTACAAAAAGAAAAGACACTAAGTCTACAGCCAGGCGCAGCAGTCATTATGCGCTCTTGAACAGGCGCATCTCATAATGCGCTCTCAGTCAGGCGCATCCCACCATGCGCTCCCAGCCGGGTGCATCCTTTCTGCAGCTCAGTTATGTACATCCTCAGTTATGTGCATCCCTTCAACAGCTCAATTATGTGCTACCCTTCCAGCCAGGCTCACTGTCGTCTAAATGCTTCGACTAATGAAGCATTTATTGAGCAGAACGAGGATGGCAATCAACCCTCTAGCTGGAGGAAGAGCTCCCCAAATCGAGGAAGAGAAGAGCACCGCAAGTCAATCTGTTGCCAGGGGAGGCTTCAAAAGAGCCTCCAAAGACCAAGGAAGACCGTAATCGAAACCACGGCTAAAGGAGTAGCTTTCAACACAACCAGAATGGGCAACACCCACTCTGACAGAAGAAAGAGCCCCCAAAGCCGCAGCAATGCAATTCCGATCTGTGGCTCTTTCCACATAACGGAGACGAGGCTCGAGCATCCCGATCTTTGAATGCAACAGGCACCGTCTGCCTGCCTCGGAAGCCCTCGACTCCGACTTTTGGATGTAACAGTCACCTTCAAGTGCATCAAATAAAGACAATACGTCGCATCTTCATCCTCGGGAGCATCTCTTCAACAGAATGCACTAGAGTAAACAAGTTTACTTCGGGAGGACGTGAGAGAACGATAAGCAAACTCTCTCCATGCCACTATTTATAGGCCGGGCAAATCAAACCCATGCGCCAAGTGGATGGCCCTCCGAACTTCCGTGCAATAAATTTGCATTAAATGGATGAACCTGACGCTTCAAATTCAGCCAAGTCAAAAACGGCTGTTTAAAGCACTCGAAGAACGTAACAGACGCACCAAAAGACGTGTCAAGCGGAGCGGATGCGCCGGACAGACCGTGTATCACACAGACGCGCCCCTCAGCACCGAGCGCTTCACAAGCATATGCCCCCATGCGGCCCCATGTGCCTAGTGGAACATCGATCGATGCGCCCACTCAACAACCCATCACCTGTCAAAGAACATTAAATGCTGAAGTCTGACAAAGTTGGCAGCACGTGTCACGCTCCGACCCGGAATCACCCAAATCATCGTCCTTACAGGGGGCATGATGCCGCACGAGCCTGGAGTTGCGCTCGTGCAAGGCAAGATGACAAGTTCTCAAAAGGTTATCTTTTGATTCGATATTAACAACGAAAGAAAAACAGAGTATACGAAACAATTCTCTTTATTGATATCCAAAATTGAGATTACAAAGGCTTTCGATAGCCTAACAACATATGCCAGATTGGCTACAACACTCAAGTTCTCTCTTGCCCACAAAGGATTTTACCGTTCCATACATTATGCCTTCTATATCTCGGCCGCATCAATCCAGCTGCGTAGTCCGAGCGTCAATGCGATCGCACGCTTCAAGCGCTTCGGCATTCCAAGCCTCAACACGTTCAAGAAATGCTTCGCTGCGAGTTATCCATTCCCTACACCCTGCATGAAGCTGGTGGGGGATCAGTACGTTCTTCCTCGCATGTACTGATTCAAAGATCATCTTTCCAAACCGACATTTTAATATTTATGTTGAATCATGCAACTTAGCATATGATCTTGCTATGTTCTCCTTAGGGTCAATTTCATGGTATCTTTGAAAGCGTAAAGCATGTTATCATAGCAGCATGTTATCGAATTGAATAGGCAAGCAAAAAAGCAATCTCGTGTTTGATTCGTGGCATGACTTACCAAGTCGACACACTCGTCCTTGCTCCGACGCAAGGTGAATATGCCCCATTCCTTCCCTGTCATGTTATATGTGCATCTCTAAGTAGGATCTCTATGCGGGACGCATATGCGCATACACTTTCAACCCATCGTTCTTTAACTATATGAGGGCCGCTGGCGTATCCGCGCCGGAATGGACTAAAGGAATTCCTTTCTTTTCTCTCCTTCTTTTTTCAATATTTGGTCGGGCTGCCCGGCGTTTCACGGGTTGGGTCACATCCCAACAACCAAAATTTTTTCGCTGCATACCATCATTTACGGCTTTTCCTATCTTGTTTAAGGATGTGCGCCTACAAAGATTATTCGATTTCCTCCTAGGCCAAGCAGTTCTGGGGCGCATCCGGCATTTAACCGTTTGGGGGAAACACCCGTGCACGAGAGATATCACATTTTATCTCTCGTCCATTCCATTCGACCATGCAACGCCCTTATCATTCAAGCAAATCAAATTTAAACAACCAAACATAGTCTTGAGTCCAAGACTCAGACTTTATCATCTCGCGTCTATTTTGTTAACTTTCTGTGTTCTTACATTTCATACTTTATTTCAATGATTCAATGGCATTGTGCCTCAACTCAATGCTCGTCAACCGAATGACCCGAAGGTCTCGAACACCTTTCGAAGCACCATGTCATATCCGACAGTTCCGCCACATTCATGCCACAACTGTATTCTTTCGTAACGAAGCCATCTTTTATTATCTTGTACACGTAGGCACGTTTCGACCGTATATCCATGTTCTATAACTTAGCATTCCATGTTCGGGGCCTGCGCACTAGGACGCTCGCCTATTGTCTTTCAATGTTCTAGCCGTCTAACTCGTGCACGAAGGCACGGTATGGTTCGTGCACTAAGGCACTTGCCGAGTACAATTATCCCATGTTTTTATGGCTTGCGCACTGAGGCGCTCGCCTTTTCGATATCCAATGTTCCATAATGACTCGTGCATTTGATGCACGTTTCATTTCAATTATTCTAACTTAGTGTTCGACTCACACTATAATTTATCTCCGATCGGACCACGCCCGTGGCGTCGATAGGTTAACTTAGCAAACAATGATATATTTGACTTATCGAATGAAGGAGTAAAAAGAAGTCAATCCTCCCACCTTGAGTTGATATGCCTTCGCCGTTTTGCCGAGCCGATGCGGCTCGATTTCATAACTTCGTTGTACGGCCACTCTCCTGACTTAGCCATTCGAGCACTTCGTGCTTCATTGAATCATACATCCGATTTGCCTTAGCGTACCCAAGTCTCAGCCCGTCGCAAGGCGACGATTTGATTTCGTGGACCCCTTACTAAATATTGTAAAAGATCGACCTCTAATATTTTCCCGTCAACATATAACCTGCACACGAAACCAACTAAAATCAATACTTGCAATGATTCGGACTTGCACCTTGGTTGATTCGATTTCTTATAATCTTCGAGCCGATTCAACGCACTCATCCTTCAGGGCAACGCGGCGCTTCGCATCGATTCACTCGATGCCTTCTTTCGGACAAGGCAACTCTTCGCATCGACTTAGTTCGATGCGTTGCTCGGGACAACGTAACTCTCGTATCGATTCGCATCGATACATTTTATTCGGTCAACGCGACTCATTGAGTCAATGCTTCAGCATAATGCACCGTGCGGAGCGGGGCATTACAGAATATACCACTCAAAACAAGGTTCGTCCTCGAACCAAAACTAACACTCCGACTAAGTGTTTTATATATCGTTTCACGATCTCGTCCCACCAACGTTGTTCAGTTTTACACTATCTCGCAAGCCTTTCATTAACATTTCAAGTCTTCCCTGTAGCTCGATTTGAATTTTGTATACAACTCAATTTGGATCCATACCTATATTCAAGGCGTCCCGAAGATATATGTATTTTGACCAATTCCACTGGTAGCAAATTGGAACAAAGCTGGCAGGTAAATTTTAATCCTATGCTTGCCATATTGTACTCTCGATCGGACTTATCCTTAGCACTTGTTCTCGCAATTTTATTGCATATGCATATTGATACACACGTGATTCATTCAATAAAGTCACTGCACGCGACGCGTTCAAAATAGTCTTTCTCATTTCGTATGTTTCATTGGGACTATCAATTCTATGCATCGCGTCGAGCCGTTGCACATCCGATCGCAACGATCCTTCGCAATGCCTTGCGTTCGATGTCGCCACCCAACTATTTCCGAAATCTCGCTATGCACTTATCTCGATTACGATTTCCTTTGTTAACTTGCAAACGCATCAATATTCAGGACTACGTCCACTAGGTTACTTACATAGTCCCCGTGCTTAACTTCTCCCGACGTAACTTTAAATTGACATTGCATAAAGGCCACAATCTATCCGACACAAAAGTTTACATCAAGGCGATGGTGCTCAAGGCAACGATCGCCTTAGCACGAAGGTCTTTACGACGCATCTTACATTCGATTTCCTAATGAGTAGGAATTCACTAGCCGAATTCCCAACTTATCCGTCTCGCAACATCGAACATAACTTCGATTCACGCAAGCTCAATTGCAAGGTGAATCCGAATCTAATGACATGACTCATAGGCCATTCCCTTATCGTTCCCTCTCGTGCATAGCACGTTTCTCGCAATCGCCTATCCGAATTACCAAGTTCGTTGGTGCATTTCTAGTTTGATCGTCGACCAACATAACCATTCAAGCATTCATCCAACGAATACTTAAAATCTAACTATATCATTCTCAATCGAAAGTTGTTCCAACAATTCTCGATCGCCTAGACTTATCGTCAACATGCACCGTGTTATATTTGTTATCAGTGCAATCCTATATGCGATATCGCATGGGTCATCTTACGGTCTGTAGCATTTAATTTGATTTGGCGGTCAAGTCTTCTAGGGTCAGCTGTCCTGAAGCTACGCTTGATAATTGTGGATCATTAACGAAGGACAGTTTACTACGAACCATGCTATATCTTATTTCGGAGCCAAATCACGTTTCGACGATTTTATACGACTACCCAATTTCGGACAAAACCATTTCTATCGGCGCAACTGATGCGTAACTATCCTCCGAGTCAAGTCAAGCACTATCGTCGATGATTTTGCAATTTATGAAACATCTACTTGCATCGAGTTCGAGTCTATCATAATTGTGGGTCGACATACGAGATGCTATACGCATCGACCAATCGTCGATGACCTATAGTCTCGCACTGATCAATCACAAATTTTACGATCAACCAAGTTCGTTCATTCTCGTATCGTTACTTACAAAATTTTGATAGCACAAGGCGCACTCCATTTTGTATTCTCACATCGCTTACGTTTCCTTACGTATCGATCTCGATACGTCGTATCAATTTTCAATAGCATAAGGGTCAACTTTGAATCCGTTTCAACGTCGACAACTTGCATTGCATACTTCCAAGTTTGCAACGAACTTTTCCATACGCATCAACTCATTTTATGATTCGCCGCATCCGTTACCGATTATCCAACATCGTGCCCTCGAGTTATACGATCTCGCCCTCTAAGTTTCGCGTATTTTTCAGTCGTACTCAAATGAGTTTCTTTTGCCGTAACTAACCAACTATTTCTTAGGCACGATTACTCACGTCAACCAACTCTTCACCGAAGTCGCACATCGTGCGGTTCGATTACAATTCGCATCGCCCAACATTTCTATCGAAATCGCAAGTCGTGCGATTCGATTCGCCTAGCCGAACATTCCTATCGAGATCGCAAGTCGTGTGATTCGATTTGCCTCGTCCAACATTTCTATCGAGATCGCAAGTCGTACGACTCATTCGTAAGCTCGAGTTTTCCTTTTCTGTCGATCCGATTATTGCCTCAAGGTATAATCATTTCGCTAGTCTCGGTCGTCCGACCAACTTATAACTTTCGTCCGACGTATCGTTCATCGATACGAGTCTCGCCTTATCGTCCCAACCGATTTTCAAAGAACACTTGCATCAACATACCGTTATACAAATTTCCAATCGAGTCTCGGTACTCTTCCGTCTGTTGCGGACAAACCTTCCGCAATTCTCACAACGCGTCGATGCAAATCATCGTACAAGTGATACACCATATACCACTCGGAATTGAGTCATTCTTCGCCTACGTGGTATGGCATATACCACTCAGAATTCAAGCCATTTCCCTCGCGTTACACTTAGTATAAATCGACAATCTCTTCCGACTCACGATTTCCGCAGTGATCGTGCTTGATCACAACCGTAACTTTGATTCTATCAAAATCCGACACAACTCGGTCAATGTTCTCGTTTGCCAACATAAGTTTGGTGTGCAATCGAACGATTCATTCTATCGATTTACGATTTCAATTCTTTCTTTACGTTGTATCTCGTGCAACAATTTATTTGATATGCGTTGCACCCCGTGCAACAAATTTTACTTTCGATACGCATTGCACATCATGCTACGATTTATTTTCGACAGTTTTATTTCACTTTTTACAATAATTTATTTCCAATTTTCTTTGC
Organism: Iris pallida; assembly: GCA_029216955.1. Taxonomy (NCBI): domain Eukaryota; kingdom Viridiplantae; phylum Streptophyta; class Magnoliopsida; order Asparagales; family Iridaceae; genus Iris; species Iris pallida. The sequence goes on along the minus strand of JANAVB010004399.1, from coordinate 10,535,793 downwards.
ACTTCGTGCAACGATTAATTTGATATGCGTTGCACCACATGCAATGATTTTTCTTCCAACATGCGTTGCACATCGTGCAACGATTTATTTCCAACTTTCTAAGTCAATGCTCAATCCGTTTAACACATTCGGTATTGGCTTATCGCTTCTCACTTTCATTTTACGCATATTCACCATTAACTCGTTGCACTTCATGCATCATTTTATTTCTCTTCCAATATGTTATATTGCAACAATAACATCCCAAATCGTATTTCATAATTTGTTGCGCTTGCAGCAACTAACATTCTTACGACTCGTTGCATTCAATGCAATATACCTTTCACGACTTTCTTAGCAAACATCATAAAATTTCCAAAACACATGCGGCAAAATTATACGATTTGTATTAGACTTATTGTATGGAACATCCAGTGCAGCATCGAGTAGAGTCAAGAGTGATATCAAGTGGTGGTGGGCAACTTTTAGAATTGTAATGAAGCGAGCGTCCAGAGGAAATTGAGCCTAGAGCTCTGATACCAATTGGTCACGCCCCGACCCGGAATCACCCGAATCATCGTCCTCGCAGGGGGCGTGATGCCGCACGAGCCTGGAGTTGCGCTCGTGCAAGGCAAGATGACAAGTTCTCAAATGGTTATCTTTTGATTTGATATTAACAACGAAAGGAAAACAGAGTATACGAAACAATTCTCTTTATTAATATCCGAAACTGAAATTACAAAGGCTTTCGACAGCCTAACAACATATGCCAGATTGGCTACAACACTCAGGTTCTCTCTTGCCCACAAAGGATTTCACCGTTCCATACATCATGCCTTCTATATCTCGGCCGCATCAATCCAGCTGCGTAGTCCGAGCGTCAATACGATCGCACGCTTCAAAGCGCTTCGGCATTCCAAGCCTCAACACGTTCAAGCAACGCTTTGCTGCGAGTCATCCATTCCCTACACCCTGCATGAAGCTGGTGGGGGATAGTACGTTCGTCCTCGCATGTACTGATTCAAAGATCATCTTTCCAAATCGACATTTTAATATTTATGTTGAATCATGCAACTTAGCATATGATCTTGCTATGTTCTCCTTAGGGTCAATTTCATGGCATCTTTGAAAGCGTAAAGCATGTTATCATAGCAGCATGTTATCGAATTGAATAGGCAAGAAAACAAGCAATCTCGTGTTTGATTCGTGGCGTGACTTACCAAGTCGACGCACTCGCTCTTGCTCCGACGCAAGGTGAATACGCCCCATTCCTTCCCTGCCAGGTTATATGTGCATCTCTAAGTAGGATCTCTATGCGGGACGCATACGCGCCTACACTTTCAACCCATCGTTCCTTAACTATATGAGGGACGTTGGCATATCCGCGCCGGAATGGACTAAAGGAATTCCTTTCTTTTCTCTCATTCTTTTCTCAATATTTGGTCGGGCTGCCCGACGTTTCACGGGTTGGGTCACATCCCAACAACCGAAACGTTCCCGCTGCATACCATCATTTGCGGCTTTTCCCATCTTGTTTAAGGATGTGTGCCTACAAAGATTATTCGATTCCCTCCTAGGCTAAGCGGTTCCGGTGCGCATCCGGCATTTAACCGTTTGGGGGAAACACCCGTGCACGGGAGATACCACATTTTATCTCTCGTCCATTCCATTCGACCATGCAACACCCTTATCATTCAAGAAAATCAAATTCAAACAACCAAACATAGTCTTGAGTCCAAGACTCAGACTTTATCATCTCGCGTCTCTTTCGTTAACTTTCTGTGTTCTTACATTTCATACTTCGTTTCAATGATTCAATGGCATCGTACCTCAACTCAATGCTCGTCAACCGAATGACCCGAAGGTCTCGAACACCTTTCGAGGCACCATGTCATATCCGACAGTTCCACCACATTCATGCCACAACTGTATTCTTTCGTAACGAAGCCATCTTTTATTATCTCATGCACGTAGGCACGTTTTGACCGTATATCCATGTTCTATAACTTAGCATTCCATGTTCGGGGCCTGCGCACTAGGGCGCTCGCCTATTGTCTTTCAATGTTCTAGCCGTCTAACTCGTGCACGAAGGCACAGTATGGTTCGTGCACTAAGGCACTTGCCGAGTACAGTTATCCCATATTTTTACGGCTTGTGCACCGAGGTGCTCGCCTTTCCGATATCCAATGTTCCATAGCGACTCGTGCATTTGATGCACGTTTCATTTCAATTGTTCTAACTTAGTGTTCGACTCACACTATGATTTATCTCCGATCGGACCATGCCCGTGGCACCGATAGGTTAATTTTGCATACAATGATATATTTGACTTATCGAATGAAGGAGTAAAAAGAAGTCAATCCTCCTACCTTGAGTCGATATGCCTTCACCGTTTCGCCGAGCCGATGCGGCTCGATTTTATAACTTCGTTGCACGGCCACTCTCCTGACTTAGCCATTCGAAGCTAACTCTCGTATCGATTCGCATCGATACATTTTATTCGGTCAACGCGACTCGTTGAGTCAACGCTTCAGCATAATGCGCCGTGCGGAGCGGGGCATTACAGCATGTCCCCCGAAGACTGCAGTTGGTAGCTTTTTCAGAAAATGAAGCGTCGCCGACGTCAGCATCATCATTACTCCCCTCCGGCGGTTACAAGCCACGTGGCCGCCCAACCATCTCGCATGCTCCTCCGCAGCCATGCGCCCAAAGCTCTACATGCGCATCAAAAGCCATACGCCTCAAACTTTTCTCTGATCCGGAATGACAGAAGTAAAGTCACCACTGAAGCCTCGTATGCGCCTCAAAAGCCAAGCGCCCCAAATTGTTCGTGACTCCCAAAGGTTACGAGCCAAAGTCTCCTTATGCGCCCAATCCCAGGCGCATCCTACCAGATCATTCCCCACCAAATCCGAGATCTCCGAGCCATAGGCCGATGACACGTGTCCTTTGACTCGATTCACCCAAGATCTTAGCAACGGACAGATCCTCTTCTCTGCTACGTGCCAGTCCACAACAGTAGCATGAAGAATTCAACCCCTCAATCAGGGTACATCGTCCATACGCCTCCATCAGCAACAACCACGTGGCGTCCCCGCGTCCAGGCGTATCTTACATATGCGCGCATGAGCAGCCAGTCTGCAGACTATAAATAGAGAGATCATTTCCTTCCTTCACACACACACACACACAGACGAAGATACATATACTGACAGAGACGTCGCACAACCAGAGAGGCAACTACAGACACTCAACGTCTTCTTCGTCTCCATCAGCTCCAGCACCCAGAGCAACTCAGACCTTCAGAGAACCGATAACCGTCGTCAGATCGTGAACGGAGTCAACGTATTACCACTCGCTCCATCGGCACAAGGGACCCGGATTAAACAAAAGTGTAATCCTAGGACTACGTCTAAGTCCTATATTGTAACACTGTTCTGTTTGTATTGAAATTTCCATCAAAAGATTTTAATGGCAAACAGTACATAATATACATGCCATGGTACAGATATGAAAATATGATTTAAGGCAATATATGTATCCAGTCTATATGCTATGCAAGTGAGAATATTTCCTAGAATATCAGACCTCTCTACTGAAGCTCACAAGCTCCTCAGTAGGATATTTGTCTCCAGTACCGTGTCGTGGGACCAAGGATAATAAATCTCGACAGTGATAATCCTCTACTCTGCTACAAAGCTAAATGGTCACATAAACAATAGGCCATCCGATAATAGGTATGATACTGTTGTCAAGTTCTTCCCAACCCCATGTCTAGAATCTAGCAATGTCAAGTCCACACAAACATCTCGATAACAATAGCAATAATGTGGAACAATCTAGAACATAACTACTAGGTCAATACCACGAATAATCATGTTAACCTCGTATCATGAATATGTTAGTGTCATGTGGTTAATCGTGTCAATGGACACGTCAATAATGCACGTAATGCCTAAGTCAATACTCGGTGTCATCATCATGACATCGGTACCCGTCTTCTAAACGGACACTAAGCATCGACAATCCTACGTCATGCAAAGCTAAGAAATAAACAACAAGAAAAGAAAACAAACTATAACCACGACAAGGTACACTTGCTTGTAACTGCTGTCTGAAGGTAGGCCTGACCAACTACGGTGTCCTTTTCACTCCTTCGAAGCTCACCTATAATAATATACTATATTTAGTAATCTATACTATCTCACCATATATGGATTATATTGTCATCTACGACTACTAGTTGTCATAACGTTAATACAACATATATTTAATACATAAGTACCAACTCCTCTCATAATATAATTTATACTATAATAAAAATAATAAGTTTAAATTCTGAAAATTATTTATAACTGCTTGTATATTACCAAAATTAACTTTTCAATGGTGGAACAATGTCACAAGAGTTCCTAGGTCAAAACTACACATTAATATCACAATTCAACCTACTAATTTAGCCCCAAAATAATAACTAATTAAATTTATTAAATTCTATAAAAATCCTAGAAATTAGCTAAAATAGTGGTTTAAATATTAAACCTTGTACAACAATTAGTTTAATAGGGTTTTATGATGTGTTGGTCCTTTTGGACACAAAGAAGACAAAATTTCTTGTAGTTCGGCGATACGACAAATGTTCCGAATTTTTAAAAATAGCAAACATATGCAAAACCTAACAAATAGATATGCGTCAGAAAGCTCTTGACGTCTAAATTCTGAATAAAAATATTATAATGATGAACACTAACCTTAAGTAGGTGAAAAGTGGCTTGCAACAGAACTTGTTAGTTCTGGACACTCTGTCGTAAATTCGACGCCACGGAAAATTCGCTACGATCCAGGAGCTGCAGCTTTGAGGGATGGTAGAGTACACGTATAGGTACAAGTTAGAGTCAGGGTGAAGGAGTTTTGGTCAATAAAAGCATCAAAACACAGTCGTGGAAGGGAACTAACCTGCTGTTCTCGGATTTCAGGGATCGGCTGAGTTTTATGCTCGCATTTGGGCTTGTCCCGGACAACTAAGTTGCGGTGGCGACTTGGGTGCTTGATGGGGTCGAAGGGGGCTGTCTTGTCTTTGCAATGAACCTTCTCGGAGGGTCGTAGGAGGTCGGGAAGAGTTGCAAACATTAGCAACAATGCAAGGTACAACAGTCGTTACGGCCGGAAGCTTATAGGCTGTTTTTCGGTTGTGGAGGTGGTGGTCGGCCAAGTTTTTGTGAAGTAAAATATAAAAAGTATAGGGAAGAGGGTTAGAGAGGATGTAGAGATGGTGGTGAGGGCTAATGGTGGTCCGGAGATTGGCGAATGGAAAATGGAAGAAGCTACGCACGGATGAGAAGAGAATAGAGAGGGTGCGTTTGGTTACGAGATTACTCTCGGTTTCTGCATATTTCGTTATACATAACGTTTATTTTAGGAAGGTTAAGGGGTATGGGTTACATAATACGTGAGATTTCTGTAGAATTTGATAAAATTGATGTTTAATTAAGGATATGAAAATATTTTCTATTAATGGAGGGATTGTTTTGTTTACATATACCCCCTCCTCAATCTCCTTTTTAGAGATTTGTATAATCTCTACAAATGGCTGTATAATATCAATAAAAATTAATTATAATTGGTCCCTTTAGGTTAGGTCAACCTAGAGTAGGTTCTACTACAACTAGTTGGGTTAGTTTCGGGTTAGGATGGATAACTAGTTCCCGAAAGTCCAAAAATTAGTCTTTTGTGCCATTTAAATATAAATAGCACAAGCGACCTCAATTGAGTGGGATACTAGTGGCATTTGCATAGTAGGCTTCAAGTTGGTCAAAATTATATATTGGGTCAAAATATTTGGATCGGGTTTGGGCCTCAAATCAAATTTGAAAAATTTCATTGAATTTTACGGCGAAGGCTAAAATGACTATTTTAACCCTAAAGTTGTGCAAAAAAATGTAATACAAGAAGACATGTTTGAGTGAGACATGATATACCAAAATGAAGATGGGCTTGTCTAGAACACGAATATGGAACTTATTTTGAGAAATTGGCCAATGTTGTATTTCAAAAATTAAAGTTACGATAAAGTGTATTTAAAGTCAGAAATTAAAATAGAAGTATATATATATATATATATATATATATATATATATATATATATATATATATATATATATATATATATAAAATAATTAATTAAAGATAATTAAAATAATCCCAAAATTTTAGAGTGCTTACACTTTTGGGTTTCAATACTTAGATCAACTTAAGTTTCTCATTCATGATTTTCACTACATTGTAAGTCTTGCTGAGCATTGGTAGCCAGAACGCAATACTTTTCAACTTTCAGTGACGAGATGACGATCACCTTATGTGATGTGGTGAACAAATTAAGGTTGCCTATTACAGGTGATGCCATATATTTTGATCAACAGTCTACTGCATCCGATCTGATCAGGAGGTATCTCGGTGTTATGCCTCCATCGGATATAGGAGGTAGCAGTTATGTCAAATTGACATGGCTTCGTAGGAACTTCATGGATATAGATCGCACCATCGACGAGGAAGATGTTGAGGTAGATGATACATGTGTACGTATTTTAATTAATAACCTTTTATAAAGGCTTAATTTTTAGATTAGTAACATGTCTATTTTCAGATTATTCGATGTACTAGAGCATATTTGCTCTGTTTGTGTGGTGCGATTCTATTTTCTGATGCATCAAAAAATATGGTTAATGTGAGACTTCTACCATTCTTAGATGATTTGACCAAACCCACTAGTCAAGCATGGAGAGTTGCTACTTTAGCATATCTCTATGCAATGTTGACCGAATTTGTGACTTGGACGGCTCGCAAGAGTATTTGCGAATGTATTTCACTAGTTCAGGTAAATATCTAAGTGACTTTAGCATATATTTATTTTAGTATATCTCTAATACCATATTTATCTATTGTAGGTCTGGTCATTCGAGCATTTCCCTATTGGTAGACCGGTCACCAGTATGACTAGTTATTTCGGAGTCTTTCCGGTTGCTATGCGATTGTCACGACCCGCACCCGCTTTTCGGATACGAGACGTGTCCAAGCCAGCCTACGCCGCAGAGTCGGCGGTAGAACGCTGTCAAGCCCGCAAGAAATAAATGCTCAAAATAAACAATATTGCTGCTCATTCACATTTCTAAGTTATTACAACATTTATATTTAAAAGAAAAACAAAGTTTTACAATTAATGAAATGATACAACTCTTTCTATTTCTAGGTCGTCTTCAGCATACCCAAGTTCTCCCAGTGCTAACAGTGATCGCGGCTAAACCTGAAAAATGTTGGTTATCCAGTCAGGATTGGAACAAGTACACAAACCGATGGCAGTGCAAAACACAATAGAATTGACAAGACATATAAATAGCATATGGAATGTAAAAACTGGTATAAAAACTGATGTCATAGCACGATAGAGAAATGAACAAGGAAAAGCTAATAAAAGACATCTATCTAAGTGGTGTGAAATATCTGTTCGCCATGTGGACGGCTAGGGGGTAAAATAAGGCACACTGCACGTGTCGTGTGCAGCGGCTAGCATTCAAGATAAGACATATTGGGATATTTCTGGGTAGTCCACATGTATACTAAGATATTTCCCCTCCCGACAACTCCGTGTGACGAGCGTGTCAACAAGCAGCAAGATATATGTATAGACATGAAATGAAAAGACTACTATGAATCGAAAAGAAATCAGAAAGTACACTTGCCTGAGGTCCTTAGCTGGAGAAACCAATACTGTACCACACGATGAGCCACAATTAAGCAAACACATATAGAAGTCTCCGGATGCTGAAATAAATAGTACCAACGTTCTCAGAATAGTCAAATTAGCTAGGATTGCCTGTCCTTAAGTCCAATTCTGGACACAGGGGCAAAACGGTAATTTCGGGCAAAAACGATGTCCGCCGTTGGACCCGCTTTGCACCGAAAAGCGTGCCAGAGTCAATGGTCTCTAAAGTCGTCAAACTACATGTCTACGGATCCAGTTTTCCGATACGAACCCAACCGTATGTCCAGAGTTGGATTCCGGCGGGCCGTGCACAAAATCGCACGTTGAGTGGGACCGTAGGGCCCGCAAAACGGTGATTTTATCAACGGTCTCAGAATTGGACCAAACTTGGCATACAGGACCAGAAAAATGATACGGTTCTGTTGGCGCAAGTTTCGTCTCGATCTGACGAGCGTGCACAAAGTAATTGAGAAATTTGCAACGTGCACGATACGGTGAATTTCGACGGATACGCATCAAATTCGTCGCGCACACGCGACCAATTTGAATTCCGTCAAAGCCCACACGACCACGAAGCTGTTACGCAGCTTTCGATCCTTATGGTGCGCGACCACGTGGTCCGGATTGACGTGACGCACGTCGTGTGGATCAATTTTCTAGTTTTTAAAACATGTTTTTGGGAAACTTCGGAGTCTGATTTCGCGACACGTAGTCGATGAAATCAAATTCCGTAAAAAGGGATTCGAAGTCCTACATGTTGTCAATAAATGCCTTCAAATAGATTTTCGAAATTCCTAATATTGGGTTCAGAATTCCACTGCGAACACAGTAGTTGGGACCGGGTTTAATGTTCCGTGTTTGGACAGTTTTTCGGGTTTTCGTGATTCGATTTCCTCTATGATTTAACTCCTCTAAAATTAAACTATTTAACAGAGTTTAAAGGTGTATATGTAGGCTCCATACCAGAGAGATCCGCTCGTGAAACGGACGAGTGTGGTGCGAGAAATCGCGTCGCGAACTAGCCTTCCTCGCAGCACTGCTGCTGTGTGCTGTTGAGTGCACGCGCGTGCGCGCGCTGACTCCGGCCGGCGGCGGCCGGCCCCCGGCGGCGCGCGTGGCCAGGGCGGCGCGCCAGGTCGGGCTGGGGTGGCTCGGGTGAAGGCGTCGGGTTGGAGGTTAGGGTTTGGAGAAAATCTCACGACCTCTCCCTCTCACTGCGTTATATATATCGGGGGCTCGGGATGGGCTGTGCCTGGGGGTCTGCTACTAAGTTCTTGTGGGGAAAAAGGTTTAAGGGGAGTTCGGGATGGGCTCACAGGTTGGGAGGGGATATTGATTGGTCGGGCTCGGCTGAGCCCGGCCCTATATTTATTTCTTTTCTCTTTTTCTTATTTCATTTTCCATTTCTTCTAATACTAATACATATATATATTTATCTATATATATATACACATAGATAAACATGTATATATATACGTATTTATATATACACATAAATACACCTGTATATATATACGTATATATATATATAGAAATATGTACACGTATATACATATATATAATATATATTTATATTTACAAACACACACACACACATATATGTATGTATATTTACATATACCTACACGTATACACTTATACGTATTTATATATGTATGCACTTATACCTTTACCTATAATATATTTCCATTTCTCTTTCTTTTGTATTAAGAACTAAAGATATTTATATCTATTTATATAGATACAATTTATATATAAACATATTTAGTTATATATATACCAATATATTTATTACATAATCCTGTATATATGTATACTCCTCAATAAGTCATGAATATATATATATTTACATATATACGTATACATTATATATATATATTCATATATACACACAAATACATTTTTTATATATATTTATATATAAATACAAATCAACACAATTATGGTATATATTTATATATACCCCTACGCTTATATATATATATATATATATATATATATATATATATATATATATACATACACATCTGTATTATATATTTACATATATATTCATATAACAATAATAATAAAATAGTATTACTTACTAATAATCTCAATAATATAATAATGATAATAATGATAAGTATAATAATAATAATAATGATAATAATAATAATATTAATAACAAAAATGAATAAACCAATATTATGTGTAGTGCATCGTATCACACCATCTTTGGCCCTAAAAATCTTACTAATTATTCCCAAACACCAATAAATATATAACTTACATATAACAAATATTTAGTAAATAATTGCCAATTCCTAAAATAAATAAAAATATTTTAAAATTCCGGGAAGGGGAGCTACAAATCTACCCACCTTAAAATAATTTCGTCCTCGAAATTCTAACTCGTAAACATGCTAAAATTCAAACATAACTAAATAAATAAATAAATCCACTATTACCACATTATCCTTGAATTCTAATTTCTCGGAACTATTTACATCTACCTCCTAGCCATTTCGTAATTATGAATCCTCGAGGCTTCTACCCACCTTGGGTCACACTACTCCTCACAACTAAAATCTATAATCTTCTAACCAGTTGCCAACAATCCTACCAACAGATACCTATTGCATATGACGTCTATAAATCACTTATATCTATCAAGTAACCCAAAATTTAACAAGCAGCAATTTACACAAGTAGCTAAGAAATATCTATAAGTTCTAGTAAGCATGGTCATTCGTCACTCTGGGGAAGGATGGGGAGATAAGGAAGAATAATCGAGGGTAATTATGAAGTCTTAAGAGCGGTAGAGGATATACAATAATACAGCTAGAAGGGTATATATGAACCTACAGTCTCATTCGCTAGATTGGGCCACTCTAGTCCAGTCACTTGCTACATCGAAGAACCCTTCGTTACTTAGAGTGGCCTGCGATCCGTGCAATACAGAAGTCTCGTTCTCGAAGTTCTAATTCAAACAAGATTCCATAATGGAACAAAATTTGAGAAATCGAGATTGTGGTCTTAATGGGTTCTCTATTTGGACATCAGTCTTGATTGGAAAGACATTGGGTTTCAATCCATATTAACTGAACAAGATCCCAAGATAAAAACTATGTCTCCAAGTTAGGGTATTCTAGAATAGGTTTCTATTCAAGGGGTTGAGCTAGTTGTCCGTTAGGTTGGTTAGCTAGGTTCATGAAGCCCAAAAATGCACCTTCCGAGACTTTTGTGTTTAAGTAGCTCATGAGGCCTCAATTGGGTGGCACACTGGTGACATATGCGTAGTGGACTTTGAGTGAGTCACAACCATGTATTGGGTCGAAGGGATTGAGTCAAGGTTCAGGCTCTAGTGGAAATCGGGAGGTATACGGTTTCTATGGTAAGAGTTATAGCTAGTCTCTTTTTAACCTGAACGTCGTAGCACAAAAATAGAGTACAAGGAGACGTGTTTGAGTGGGACATGATATACCTAGGTGAGGGTGGACTCGTCTAGATCTTACATGTGAAATTTGTTGGAAGGTAACAGTTGGTCTCGTGCTTCGAATATCAATGACACGGCCGGGAACACCAAATGATCTAAATGGAAAGTGGGAGTCCATGGGGCTCTAATCATCATCCTAAAGGAAGATATTCTAACCACTTGATAATCCTGGTATATCTCAAGATTTTAGAAGGCTTACCGTCTACCCACCTTAGAGGCTATGATATGGTGGCAAGGTTCCTGTCACAGGGCTGGCCGATGGTAGCTACACTAGCATATACAACTATTAGAGTCATGGGGATACTATGTATCTATCTATCAATTACGAGTTTTCGTCTTTCCAATCAGCGAAAGACCAAACAATGAAGGGTTCAAGGGAGATGTCACTGAACACAATTACGTGATTCAAAGGCGAATGTATATTTCAAGAAGAATTGTCAAAGCAGTCGCGGATGAGATCCTAGAGACATCTACATCTCAATCCACGTAGGATAATTAAATGAAAAGCGAACCAAATGCATCATGGTTGATCAGACCGTAATACAATGATTCTGATTAGACAATATGTTAGCTAGACATATGTCTTGGATCAAGCTCGATAAAATAGTAAGCTTGCAAAACTAGGCTGTAATAGCAGCGTTGGTCAAGATAGTCAAAATATAAGTAGGCAAGATTTTTGGAAAGGGGCATGAGTAATTTGAGTCTTGAGATAATCAGATCCTTATCTGGTGTTCTTGCTTATACAATCTTCCTACAATCTTACTATCCTTAAAGTCTTGGTCAGCCACAACATAGTTTTAGCAATGCTCTATAACCCATGATCCTCAAAATGGTTTCATTTCTATGGATTGTGCATCGCCAGTGCGCTGCTGGCTGCAGTGAACCCACGCTATCCACTCTCAACAATTGGCGACAGTGCGCTGCTGTCTAATCATCGCAGTCATAAAATTATTCTAACTATATTTCTAAGAATTTCAAGGGACTGCTAGAGGTTCAAACTAGTTGATTATGGTAGAGAGTGTAAACATCTGTCTATAAGCCTCTATCCTTAAAGCAAAAGACTGGTCGGGGAGGAAAATCAGAAGATACTGAAAACAAGAACATCCTAGCATTTATCTCATATATATTTCAAGTGGTTGAGAGAAAACTTTGAATCAAGTCTGCTTTGAGATTCATATATAAATAGCAGGATCAAAATTACAAACTAATTCTTTACAGCAAATAGGATTTTAAAACATGCAATTCTAACTTATGGTATAAGATTTATATCTAATACAACAAGAAAATTAAACAGTTTATCGAAATTAACACATTAATTCTGGGCAGTCTAACATACCAAGTGAATAGTATATCTACATTGAATCACATTGTCATATCAAAAGTACTGGTGTACCTTTTAGGGATCTAGCAAGCTATCTAACTTGTATGACCTATCTAATAACCTTAACTATCCAATGATCAAATAAATGAGGGACTCCTATTCCTAGTCATTCTCTTAAATCATTTTATTCCTAATTGTGAATGAGCAATTCTTGGCGCAGGCTCGCAACAGTACAACTAACGTACCATCACGAGTTTGCAATTTCTTGCGAAGACGGACCTGCATGGGCCACCACAAAAACTTGTCACGACCCGCACCCGCTTTTCGGATACGAGACGTGTCCAAGCCAGCCTACGCCGCAGAGTCGGCGGTAGAACGCTGTCAAGCCCGCAAGAAATAAATGCTCAAAATAAACAATATTGCTGCTCATTCACATTTCTAAGTTATTACAACATTTATATTTAAAGGAAAAACAAAGTTTTACAATTAATGAAATGATACAACTCTTTCTATTTCTAGGTCGTCTTCAGCATACCCAAGTTCTCCCAGTGCTAACAGTGATCGCGGCTAAACCTGAAAAATGTTGGTTATCCAGTCAGGATTGGAATAAGTACACAAACCGATGGCAGTGCAAAACACAATAGAATTGACAAGACATGTAAATAGCATATGGAATGTAAAAACTGGTATAAAAACTGATGTCATAGCACGATAGAGAAATGAACAAGGAAAAGCTAATAAAAGACATCTATCTAAGTGGTGTGAAATATCTGTTCGCCATGTGGACGGCTAGGGGGTAAAATAAGGCACACTGCACGTGTCGTGTGCAGCGGCTAGCATTCAAGATAAGACATATTGGGATATTTCTGGGTAGTCCACATGTATACTAAGATATTTCCCCTCCCGACAACTCCGTGTGACGAGCGTGTCAACAAGCAGCAAGATATATGTATAGACATGAAATGAAAAGACTACTATGAATCGAAAAGAAATCAGAAAGAGCACTTGCCTGAGGTCCTTAGCTGGAGAAACCAATACTGTACCACACGATGAGCCACAATCAAGCAAACACATATAGAAGTCTCCGGATGCTGAAATAAATAGTACCAACATTCTCAGAATAGTCAAATTAGCTAGGATTGCCTGTCCTTAAGTCCAATTCTGGACACAGGGGCAAAACGATAATTTTGGGCAAAAACGATGTCCGCCGTTGGACCCGCTTTGCACCGAAAAGCGTGCCAGAGTCAGTGGTCTCTAAAGTCGTCAAACTACATGTCTACGGATCCAGTTTTCCGATATGAACCCAACCGTATGTCCAGAGTTGGATTCCGGCGGGCCGTGCACAAAATCGCACGTTGAGTGGGACCGTGGGGCCCGCAAAACGGTGATTTTGTCAACGGTCTCAGAATTGGACCAAACTTGGCATACAGGACCAAAAAAACGATATGGTTCTGTTGGCGCAAGTTTCGTCTTGATCTGACGAGCGTGCACAAAGTAATTGAGAAATTTGCAACGTGCACGATACGGTGAATTTCGACGGATACGCATCAAATTCGTCGCGCACACGCGACCAATTTGAATTCCGTCAAAGCCCACACGACCACGAAGCTGTTACGCAGCTTTCGATCCTTACGGTGCGCGACCACGTGGTCCGGATTGGCGTGACGCACGTCGTGTGGATCAATTTTCTAGTTTTTAAAACATGTTTTTGGGAAACTTCGGAGTCTGATTTCGCGACACGTAGTCGATGAAATCAAATTCCGTAAAAAGGGATTCGAAGTCCTATATGTTGTCAATAAATGACTTCAAATAGATTTTCGAAATTCCTAATATTGGGTTCAGAATTCCACTACGAACACAGCAGTTGGGACCGGGTTTAATGTTCCGTGTTTGGACAGTTTTTCGGGTTTTCGTGATTCGATTTCCTCTATGATTTAACTCCTCTAAAATTAAACTATTTAACAGGGTTTAAATGTGTATATGTAGGCTCCATACCAGAGAGATCCGCTCGTGAAACGGACGAGTGTGGTGCGAGAAATCGCGTCGCGAACTAGCCTTCCTCGCAGCACTGCTGCTGTGTGCTGTTGAGTGCACGCGCGTGCGCGCGCTGACTCCGGCCGGCGGCGGCCGGCCCCCGGCGGCGCGCGTGGCCAGGGCGGCGCGCCAGGTCGGGCTGGGGTGGCTCGGGTGAAGTCGTCGGGTTGGAGGTTAGGGTTTGGAGAAAATCTCACGACCTCTCCCTCTCACTGCGTTATATATATCGGGGGCTCGGGATGGGCTGTGCCTGGGGGTCTGCTACTAAGTTCTTGTGGGGAAAAAGGTTTAAGGGGAGTTCGGGATGGGCTCACAGGTTGGGAGGGGATATTGATTGGTCGGGCTCGGCTGAGCCCGGCCCTATATTTATTTCTTTTCTCTTTTTCTTATTTCATTTTCCATTTCTTCTAATACTAATACATATATATATTATCTATATATATATACACATAGATAAACATGTATATATATACGTATTTATATATACACATAAATACACCTGTATATATATACGTATATATATATATAGAAATATGTACACGTATATACATATATATAATATATATTTATATTTACAAACACACACACACACACATATATGTATGTATATTTACATATACCTACACGTATACACTTATACGTATTTATATATGTATGCACTTATACCTTTACCTATAATATATTTCCATTTCTCTTTCTTTTGTATTAAGAACTAAAGATATTTATATCTATTTATATAGATACAATTTATATATAAACATATTTAGTTATATATATACCAATATATTTATTACATAATCCTGTATATATGTATACTCCTCAATAAGTCATGAATATATATATATTTACATATATACGTATACATTATATATATATATTCATATATACACACAAATACATTTTTATATATATTTATATATAAATACAAATCAACACAATTATGGTATATATTTATATATACCCCTACGCTTATATATATATATATATATATATATATATATATATATATATATATATATATATATATATATATATATATACATACACATCTGTATTATATATTTACATATATATATTCATATAACAATAATAATAAAATAGTATTACTTACTAATAATCTCAATAATATAATAATGATAATAATGATAAGTATAATAATAATAATAATGATAATAATAATAATATTAATAACAAAAATGAATAAACCAATATTATGTGTAGTGCATCGTATCACACCATCTTTGGCCCTAAAAATCTTACTAATTATTCCCAAACACCAATAAATATATAACTTACATATAACAAATATTTAGTAAATAATTGCCAATTCCTAAAATAAATAAAAATATTTTAAAATTCCGGGAAGGGGAGCTACAGCGATGGTCCACAGATGTAGTAGATCAGCAACACTGTACATACAAGTATGTGTCACTATATCGTGAACAATTTGATACATTGGAGTATAGTAAGGTAATGATTTAATTATTTGATAAAAGTATTTAGTTTATTATAGTTGTCTCTAATACATGGTCATTAAATAGGTGACCTGGATATCTTATACAACTAAAGAGGATGATCCAGAAATAAAAGATTCTCATATTTTTTGAGTATGCATAGATCATATATTATATACGATCGATATATAATGTATCACCCGGCAGACCGTGTTCTTCGACAGTTTGGGGTGAGACAAATAATTCCTGCTAATCCACCACCTATCAGTTATGCTACCTCTAACGCTAATTGGTGATTAGAACATTTGATTCGCCAATTTTAGTGTGATTGACTTGTTTCCGATGATCGAATCTCCAAATGAGTTTAAGTCCTAACTTACTCATCCTTTGACCAATATATAATTCATGGGTTGTAGCATAATCCATATTGTCATCTAACTCATATTGTATATTTTCAATTAAATCATCACTATTTTCGTCATTATCATCATCATCATCGTTAGATTCATCTGATGAATGATTTTATTCAAAAGATGGAACATTTTATTGGGAAGAACTAGCACCCGCAAAATAATTCACGGGTTGACTATTTCTAATATCAAATGTTGTGGATATTCGAATAACAAAAATATTTATGTATCGTGATTTGAATTAATCTAAAGAACAAAATTTTATGCTTCATCGCCATCTACTAAAAAATATCTAGAATTAAAAACAGTTTTTACAATAAATTCGTAATGAATAGAACAACGTTCAATAATTAGATTACGTAAAATTTCAAAACTACTATTTAGGTAAGTTAAAAAAAATTGGGTTTCCCCACATTTGTAATCGAACCCTTTTATGTTACCTCCGTACGAGCATACTATTCTAACGCTACGATCCATGAAGACTTGTAGGAAAGAAGATTGCAGGAGAGAAGTTTGTAGGAACCTTGTGTCACAACCCGCACCCGGATATATGGGTACGAATACGTGGGCCACGCCTAGCCTACGTCACAGTATTAGCGGTAGAGCGCTGTCATGTACCCAATACTAACTACAACATCTAAAGATCCATAACTATAAAGGTACTCATATCACATAACAAAAACTAAGGAAGATAAGGCAAAAAATAATAACAATATCACTAGAACAACTAGAATCTACAAGTATCATATGAGACAAGAATAAAATAGAGGAAAACAATAACAAAACTAAATAACTATCAGACCTAGAACCCCTGAGAGACAACTCACAGTGAAGAATACCGGGAACCACCCCAGCTAGCAACATCCTGTAGTCCAATACTGAGGGCACAACAACTCCTAAAATATTGTCAATATATCCAGTCAGGATGGAACGAGCACAAATCTCAAATAACAGTTCTAGTTAGACGATATTGAAAATATAGCAGTAAATAGAGAGAATATACAAGGAATCACGAAATGTACATGTGAGTATCATGGCAAGATAAGCTGTAAATCTAGAGCTAGAACAAGGCAAGTAAAACTGATCTTGGCATGTACAAGAATCAAGAATCATCTATCTAGGTGTGTGAGTAATAGCTACAACATGTAGCCGGCTTGGGAACTTACACAATTGTGACAGGCCTGGCTAATCATACGTGGAGTGTATGATCAACACTCACAATCAATAGGTACACAATGGGTGCACAATAGAAATTGACCACATATCTACACTAATACTCCCCGCCCCTGACTAGTATAGTGGATCCAACCATGACACGTCATGACACAAGATTCTCCGAGAAGGTAGCAAGTCTCCCCGAGAATCGTGTCTACACAATGCACAAGGAACAAGGCAAGACTTGCACAATATATACGAAAGAAAGTAAGGAATAACATCTCATGCCGGGATCCAGACAAATACCAATCCGCATGAACTATGTGTCAAGAGAACAAGAATATCTATACTATATACAAGAAACATAGACGATATCATAAAACATAAATATTATCAGAGAATGTACTCGCCTGAGATCTGGTGGAATATGTCAACTGTGTAATCTGGCTCAGAGTGAAATCACAGACCAAAAGATGAGATATATATAAGCTAATTATGGTTCAACAGTGTTAGGCATGATTATATAGTATAAGCTATGTAATCTAGGTCAATCTCAGTCCAACTAAGTCAAACTAGGTTACACTGAGTCACACTAGGTCAAACTAGGTCACAGGAAGTCAAACCAAGTCAAAATAGGTCAAACTGGGTCAATGGTTGACTTACAGTTGACTTTTAGTCAACTGGGCAACTCTAGTCAACTCTAGGTTAAACTAGGTCAAATGTTCACTCTACTTCGACGTTCAGTCAAAGCAGTCAACCATGGTCAAACAGGGTCAAGACTAGTCTCTACAAATATCTACAGGATCAACATATCAATTTCAATGGTTGTGAAATCACTAGAATCGATGGACCTCAAAATACAACAATAGGAGAAAGATTATAATAATAGGATAAAAACCTACAGATGTTGTCGGATGGTGAAATAACCATCACCAACGTGTCCAGAATAGTCAAATTAGCTAGGATAACCTATCCATAGGTCCAATTTGGACACAGGAGCAAAAATGTAATTTTGGGTCAAATAGTGTCCGTGTCGGACCCACTTTGTACCAAAAAATGTGTCGAAATAAAAGTCCTCAAAACCTAACAAAATATATGTCCACAAATCCAGAATGACGATACGAACTCAACGGTATATCCGGAATTGGATTTCGATGAGCCGATCTCAAAATGGTCCGTTGGCCCGGATATTGGAATCCGATTTGCACGAAATGCGTGTCGGAGCCAATGTCCACAAAACTCAGCAAATTATATGTCAACGGGTTCAGAATAACGATACGAACTCAAAGGTATATCCGAAATTGGATTTCGATGAGCCGATCTTAAAAAGTTCTGTTGACCCGGACCTTGGGGCCTACGTTGTACCGAAATGCGTGCTAGGGCCCATGTCCTCCAAACTAAGAAAACTTAATATAAAAACGTGCCAGAACGATGCCACGAGTCTACTGGTGGTGTCATAAATTGAACTCGGAGTCCTCGGTTCAAAATTAGAATTTTACAAGTGCAAAATTAAGAATTCGGACGACCAACTTTGGCGTCGAATTCAACCAATCAAACATGCTCACAATGAAACGAAATTGAAATGACAAGAAGAGGGTTATACCAGCTGTACACAGGAACTAGTATCACGCCAAACGAAGCTACGATGGCAGAGTTACGAGTCGACGAAGTTGGCTCCACAAAACTGTCCAAAAATAGTACAATTTAAAGCATCAACTTGGTGGCCAATTTTGATCTATCAACGACGAAATTAATGGACGAAACTGGAGGTGAGTGAAGAGGTATATACCTAGATTGTGATGGAGCAAAGAGTTCGCCGATCCAATGGTTGAATTTCCCAAAAAACATGTGCAAAGTTACTGCGACGAGATGAACATTCTGAAATTCAAATCGCGCGTCACGGCGGGATTTCATCCAAAATGCACGAATCGTGCGTTTCACGCATCGGGGAGGACGAAGAACGTCAGGGGGTGGTCTCCCATAGTCGTCGGGGTCATGGGGGTGGTCGCACGGTGGCCGCCGACGCACGGTGGCACTGCTACGTGTTGCCGCCGTCGCTCGCAGCCGCGCTTGGTAGCACGCATGGCGCACAGGCTACAGTCGCGCCGGCAATGGCCAGGCGGGCTGGAGGCGAGGGTGGTGGTGATCCTCGCGGTGGTGGTGGTGGCGGTTGATGGTGGTGGTGGTTGCGGTTGATGGTGGTGGTATGGATGGTGTTCAACTAGGGGGGGCTGCTGGTGAGGGAGAGAGAGAGTGTGTGTGTGTAATAAAGAGGAGAGAGAGAGATATTATATGTGTGTGTGTATAATATATAGAAAGAGAGAGAGAGAGAATGAGAGTTAAATGAGAGATAGAAAAAGAGAAAGTAGAGAGAGGGGGGGTGTTATTCGGCCACATGGGGGGATGATACTGATGTGAGAGGGTGAAGTGTAGGTAGAAAGAGATATTTGTTATATATTATATATATATTATATATTTTTTTTTTTTTTTTTTTTTTTTTAATATAATATATTATATATATATAATATATATATATAATATATATTATATATATATTATATTATATATATATATTATATATATATATGTGTATATATATATATACAAGAGAGAGAAATAGATATTTTGAGTAGGGAAGAGAGAGAAAACTATGTAGAGTGCATGGGTAGACATGAAAGGGCATACACCAAATTGGATTGAATGTTGGGCCTAGTTTGGTTGAGTTGGGGCCAAGATTTAATTAAAATAAAAAAATTTAAACCAAATTAAATCATAGATGAAATAAGAGCACAAGGAAGATCAATTTGGTGGCACGCAAGTGGCACGTGCAAAGTAGACTCAGAACAGGCCTGGGCCATATATTGGGTCGACTGGATTGGACCGATGTCGGGCCCGAAAATTAAGTCACGAATTACGACAGATGATAAATTGGTCTAAATTGACCCGAAAGTTGCACGAAGCAAAAAGAGCACAAGGGAACAAGTTTGAGTGGGACACGATGTATCAATATGAAGATAATCTTGTCCACTACAAACTTAGAGAAGAAGTTTTCAGAGACTAGCATCCCTGATGCTCTAGAAATCAAAGTCACGGTAAAGAGCTTTTAATGATCAAAATTAGTTAAATAAAAATGAATTATCGAAAATAATTCATTTAGAAAATTTGAAAAATAAATCCGAAAATTTAGGGGGCTTACATCCTACCCACCTTATAAAAATTTCATCCTCAAAATTAAAGGTTGGTAGTGGGGTTAAAACATGATATAAGATTTAGGCAATATTTTAGACACGATCCAAGAATGACGAGTTTTGCACAATCAAAATAATCAATTCAAAATTGTTCAGGCACGATGAGGGATTTGGCACGATAGAATCATGATATGAACAAAATCATATGTGTATGATTTCAGAAATAAGTCAAGTCATTGGGGTACAATTTTAGAGACGATTAGGAGAATCGAAGATATAAATGAAGTTCAAGTACGGGGTGATCTGTAGGACTTAGGTTGATGGAAATCAACCCGAAAGTCGTACAGGCCCAATCAAGATGAAAATCTAACCATGACCAAAACAAGGTTGGCATGGTTGAGATAAAATTTCAGACACAACAAAATCGCAGTCAAGGTCTTATGGACCCGGCCAAGGATTAAGGAGTATGATTTATAAAATCATGAAATACGATCCAAGTTCGGACATGATTAAAATTGGAAATAGTCTAAGTTCACTTGGCACGATTTAGAGGCAAGGCAATATGTATAGTTATGATTGTTAAAATCATGATTAAAGGATTCAAGTCGACTTAGTCACGCCAGGTCATCTGGGTACGACTAAGCACAATGAGTTCAGATATAATCAAAAAATTAAATCAGGGTCGAAAGGAGTTTAGGCACGAGTGTTTAAAATCCAAACAAGTTTAAAATCAAAAGTTATAGCACGAGTAGTAATAGCATGAAATTCAATCACGATAAGAAAATTAGCTTCAACACAATCTAAGTTGATCAATTTTGAGTGAATCAGGATTTGGGCAAGATGGAGTATAAGATCATCGAAGTCTGAGCACGAGCATCCGAGAATAGAAATCCAGGTTAGAATTAAATTTAATTCAATTGAGTACGACCCAGGATACGGGTACGATAGAAGAGATGACCAAAGTCGTTCAGTCGCGATCAAGAAAATTATGATTTAACAATATTGAAAACTCAAGGGATGATTCAAAGATATAGAATAAGTCAAATTCATCTTTGATAGAAAATCAAAAGACAAGGTTTCATAGGGGAGCTAAGTTAATCATCTCCCTCTGATACTATCAAGTTTATCTGGTCATCATTGGCCAATCGCACCTTTAATCTCACAAGTCCCATATAAAAACCAATCTTATACAACTACTACCATATTACCCTTCCGTCATGAAGATTGGACCTTGTCATGATACCATAGGCCAGATCCTAATTTCCAAAACCCTAATCAAGAAGTACACTCTTCACTAGAACTCCACACTATTCACTTAATCATCCTTAAATCCGAATTCTTCCACCTTGTCCTAAATTGATTCGAAACCTCTAAATCAAGTTTATAATATCCTTGAACTTGTTCAAATCACGCTCCTTGTGTTATTCAAATCTAATACCACTAGGCTTATAAAACTTATTCTTCCATTACCAATTCAGCCTTCATATTTTCTTCATCATACACTTTCAAATATCTACCATCTCAATTAATAAATTATACCCACAAAATTTCTTTTTTTTTGACTTAAAATCCTTGTGTTCTCTATCCTCTTACCAATACATTGTCCAGTTCTTACCATCATCACATATAATTAAGATATATTCTCCATTATTAAATTCCAAACTTCCATCATAACCTCGGTGTGAAATACCTCGAGAACCAATAACCTAAAATTGTCCAAATTCAAAAATGTTTCAATCTCGGATATCCTTGTCAGGTTCTAAACTATATCCACGAAGTATAAATTTTCATACCATTAATGTACATCCTAGTGTCTTTCTCATTTGAAATCCTTGAACTTGCCTTCCAAGTAATTCATCCTCGACATACCCTAGTAACTCATTTCTAAACTAATATATCGACCCCTTGGTTTCAGTTCCAACCTCAATCATACTTCTATCTCAAAATTCTATGCTAGATCCAACATCTCATATTCCTACCAAGATACCACTTGATAATAGATCCGCCTTCCGAACGAGATGATTTACGATACTTCCTTAATCTTTCCAAGGTGAAAAGATACAAAATTTCAAATGACTTCATAGTGTAGTTGACAGGAATGGGAAAAAATAAATGATTGGTGTAATCAAGACATAATTAATCAGGATGGATGAAGTAATGACAAGATGAGGAAATCATCATATGATGGAAGAGAAATGACGGAACAAGAAATAATGGTAGGAATTATCCTTGATCAATAGGTCAAAAGAAGTGAATCAATTTAAGATATGACCTGATAACCATACACGTCTATCCAGAATCATGTTGCCAGAATTTTTGCCATGCCAGTAAGCATAGATGCAATAAACGATGGGGTCCAAACTACACCCTATAATTATATCATCTAGATTCCTTACCACGCCCACCGGTATGGCTGAAAGAAATCTAAATTCCATAACTAGGATAGTATATCAAAATCAGGCTCCATGTCCTTGTCATGCTAGCTTGTATGACTGCGATAAATTCTAAACCCCATAAATAAAGTAGACACTTACCGTTCTCATCGTTCTCATCAAATATATTTATCAGAATATCATAACTTAATTCATAAAAACTAATTTTAGATACAAAATTAAAGTCAACAACGAACGAACATCAAGATTCAAAATTCAACAATCAAGGATAAGTAAATGAAAACTAGAGAAAACAGATTCCGAGGCAGGGTTTAGAAAAAGTTCTCAAGAGAAGTCCCAAAGGTACTATCTAGGTTAAGATTGAAAGTTTTGAATAATCTAAATAATCTCAACCTTGATATAAGATTGGCAAATCATATTTGATTCTCAACCTAGAGGATATATAAGTTCAACTTATACCTTTCCTCTGGGATCCACAACTCATCCCAAGAAAGAATAAAGTTTGATACAGACAAATATTTCAAAAATCAAGACGGATAGAAACAAGTGGGGAAAGATTTGAAAAGTTTCGAAATAAGATTCCCAGGGGTCATCCCTGAAATCTATCAAGAGTTCCTAATATGTGACCGAGTACCAAAATCCTAATTATTTCTTGACTCAACCTTAATACTAGGACAGGCTTGCAGTAGTACAGATAAGCTCAAGTGCCACCACGACTTCGTATTAATTTGCAAAGATAGACCTGCATGGGCCACCACAAAAATGTGTCACGATCCGCACCCGGATATACGGATACGAATATGTAGGCCACGTCCAGCCTACACCGCAGTATCGGCGGTAGAGCGCTGTCATGTACCCAACACTAATTACAACATCTAAAGATCTATAACTATAAAGGTACTCATATCACATCAAAAAACTAAGGAAGATAAGACAAGAAATAATAACAATATCACTAGAACAACTAGAATCTACAAGGATCATATGAGACAAGTATAAAACAGAGGGAAACAATAACAAAACTAAATAACTACTAGACCTAGAACTCATGAGAGAACTCACGGTGAAGAATACCGGGAACCACCCCAGCTAGCAACATCCTGTAGTCCAATACTGAGGGCACAACAACTCCTAAAATATTGTCAACATATCCAGTCAGGATGGAACGAACACAAATCTCAAAAACAGTTCTAGTTAGACGATATTAAAAATATAGCAGTAAATAGAGAGAATATACAAGAAATCACGAAATGTACATATGAGTATCATGGCAAGGTAAGCTATAAATCTAGAGCTAGAACAAGGCAAGTAAAACTGATCATGGCATGTACAAGAATCAAGAATCATCTATCGAGGTGTGTGAGTAATAGCTAAAACATGTGGCCGACTTGGGAACTTCCACAATAGTAACAAGCCTGGCTAATCATACGTGGAGTGTATGATCAACACTCACAATCAATAGGTACATAATGGATGCACAATAGGAATTGATCACATATCTACACTAATACTCTCCGCCCCTGACTAGTATAGTGGATCCAACCATGACACGTCATGACACAAGATTCTCCGAGAAGGTAGCAAGTCTTCCCGAGAATCGTGTCTACACAATGCATAAGGAACAAGGCAAGACTTGCACATATACCATGGAAAGCAAGGAATAACATCTCATATCGGGATCCAAACAAATACCAATCCGTGTGAACTATGTGTCAAGAGAACAAGAATATCTACACTATATACAAGAAACATAGACGATATCATAAAAGAAAAATATTACCAGAGAATGTACTCGCCTGAGATCTGGTAGAATATGTCAACTGTGTAATCTGGCTCAGAGTGAAATTACAGACCTAAAGATGAGATTATATAAGCTAATTAGGGTTCAACAGTGTTAGGCATGATTATATAGTATAAACTATGTAATCTTGGTCAATCTTAGTCCAACTAAGTCAAAATAGGTCACACTGAGTCACACTAGGTCAAACTAGGTCACACTGAGTCACACTAGGTCAAACTATGTTACAGGAATTCAAAGCAAGTCAAAATAGGTCAAACTGGGTCAATGGTTCACTTACAGTTAACTTTTAGTCAACTTGTCAACTCTAGTCAACTTTGGTCAACTCTAGGTTAAACTATGTCAAATATTGACTCTACTTCGACGTTTAGTCAAAGAAGTCAACCATGGTCAAACAGGGTCAAGACTAGTCTCTACAAACATACAGGGTCAACATATCAATTTTAGTGGTTGTGAAATCACTGGAATCTATGGACCTCAAAATACAATAAAAGAGAAAGATTATAATAATAGGATAAAAACCTACAGATGTTGTCGGATGGTGAAACAACCATCACCAACGTGTCCAGAATGGTCAATTAGCTAGGATAGCCTATCCATACGTCCAATTTGGACACAGGGGCAAAAAGGTAATTTCAGGTCAAAATTGTGTCCGTGTCGGACCTATTTTGCACCCAAAAATGTGCCAAATTAAAAGTTCTCAAAATCTAGCAAAATATTATGTCTACGAATCCAGAATGACGATACGAACTCAACGGGTATATCCGGAATTGGATTCCGACGAGCCGATCTCAAAATGGTCCATTGGCCCGGATATTGGAATTTGATTTCCAACGGAATGCATGTCGGAGCCAATGTCCACAAACCTTAGCAAATTATATGTCAACGAGTCCAAAATGACGATACGAACTCAACGGTATATCCGAAAATGGTTTCGATGAGCCGATCTCAAAAAGTTCTGTTGACCCAGACGTAGGGCCCCGTTGCACCGAAATGCGTGCCAGGACCATGTCCTCCAAACTAAGCAAACTTTATATGTAAACGTGCCAGAACGATGCCACGAGTTACTGGTGGTGTCAGAAATTGAATCCGGAGTCCCGGGTTCAAAATTAAAATTTTACAAGTGTAAAATTAAGAATTCGGACGGCCAACTTTGGCGTCGAATTAACCAATTAAACGTGCTACAATGAAACAAAATGAAATAACAGAAGAGGGTTATACCAGCTGTGCACAAAAACTGGTAGTACGCCAAACGGAGCTACGATGGCGGGAGTAGTTTCGACGAAGTTGGCTCCACAAAATGTCAAAAATAGTACAATTTAAGCGTCAACTTGGTTGGCCGGTTTGATCTATCAAACGAAATTAACGGACGAAACTGGAGGTGAGTGAAGAGGTATATCGAGATTGTGACGGAGTAAAGAGTTCGCCGATCCAACGGTCGGATTTCCCAAAAACGTGCGTAAAGTTGCTATGATGAGGCAAACATTCTGAATTCGAAATCGCGCGTCACGGAGGAATTTCGTCCAAAATGCACGAATCATGCATTTCACGCGTCGGTGGTGAGGACGAGAACATCGGGGTGGTGCCCATAGTCGTCAGGGTCATGGGGGTGGTCGCGCGGTGGCCGCCGCGGCACCGGTGGCACTACCACGTGTTACCGTCGTCGCTCGCAGCCGCGCTTGGTCGCGTACATGGCACGAGGGCTGCAGTCGCGCCGGCGATGGCCAGGCGGGGGCTGGGGCAAGGGGTGGTGGTGGTGGCGGTGATGGTGGTGGTGTGGGTGGTGTTCGGCTAGGGGGGCTGTGGTGAGGGAGAGTGTGTGTGTGTGTGTAATAGAAGGAAGAGAGAGAGAGATTATATGTATGTGTGTGTATATAATATATAGAAAGAGAGAGAGAGATAGATAGAGAGAGAGAGAATGAGATTTAAATGAGAGAGAGAGAGAGAAAGGAGAAAGTAGAGAGAGGGGGGTATTGTTCAGCCACATGGGAGGGGTGATGCTGATGTGAGAGGGTGAAGTGTAGGTAGAGAGAGAAAGATATTTTATATATATATAATGTGTGTGTGTGTGTGTGTGTTGTGTGTGTGTATATATATATATATATATATATTATATATATATTATATATATATAATATATATATATATATATACAAGAGATAGAAATAGATATTTTGAGTAAGGAAGAGAGAGAAAACTATGTAGGGTGTATGGGTAGACATGAGAGGGCATACACCAAATTGGATTGGGTGTTGGGCCAAGTTTGGTTGAGTTGGGGCCAAGATTTAATTAAAATAACAAATTTAAACCAAATTAAATCATAGATGAAATGAGAGCACAATGGAGATCAATTTGGTGGCACGCAAGTGGCACTGCATAGGAGACTCAGAACAGGCCAGGCCCATATATTGGGTCGACTGGATTGGACCGATGTCGGGCCCGGAAATTAAGTTGAAAATTAAGTCACGAATTACGACAGACGATAAATTGGTCTAAATTGACCTGAAGTTGCGCGAAGCAAAAAGAGCACAAGGGGAGAAGTTTGAGTGGGACACGATATATCAACATGAAGATAATCTTGTCCACTACAAACTTAGAGAAGAAGTTTCCAGAGACTGGCATTCCTGATGCTCTAGAAATCAAAGTCACGGTAAAGAGCTTTTAGTGATCAAATTAATTAAATAAAAAAATTATCGAAAATAATTCATTTAGAAAATTCAAAAATAAATCTTAAAATTCAGGGGGCTTACACCTTGCAAGAGAGAAGCCTGTAGGAGCCTTGCAGGAGAGAAGCTAGTAGGGAAAAGCTTGAATGAGGCTTGTAGAAGAAAAACTTGTAGGAGCCTTTGAGGATAGAAGCTTGTAGGAGCCTTTGAGGAGAGATCAAAATTTCAAAGTGTGTCTATAAGCTGAGAGAGTGCTGCTGCTTATATAGGGTTAGAGCCAACGGGATAATCCTTGCCAACTGAGTTGGCGGGTTCGGGAACGTTGAAGTGAACGTTGGCAACACCCGCCAACTCAACTGTAGAAGTGCCCGCTCCTGCAAGCCACCAACTGAGTTGAAGACTTAGGAAAGTGCAGGGCCCACCAACTTAGTTGGCGGGCTGTCTATTTTCGCATTACATTCGCCAACTCTGTTGGTAAGCCCCCTCCCCCCAAAAAAAGCAATTTGCCAAACTTCTCCCTCCACTACCAAAATTTTTCGATTTAGCGACGGCCAGATCCGTCGCCAGTCCGACGGGAATTTCTATTAGCGACCGATCACTAACGGGTTTTGGCCAAACAAATCCGTCAGTAATCTGCTCGTCGCTAATAACGGTCCGTCGCCACAGTCGTCAAGCGACGGACTAGCGACGGCATTTCGACTTCACAATACGAAGCATAAGCGACTACTTTCCGACGGACTGTCGTCTATTTCAAGTATTAAATACTGAACTGTTTAGACAATAGCGACGTAAAGTTCCGTCGGTAAACCGTCGTAATAGCGTATCAGAGTGTATCGTTCCGTCGGTAATCTGTCGACCGCCGTCGATAACAAAGGACGGATTAGCGACGGTTCGCTGACGGAAAATCCATCGACAAGGTTCTGGATGAGGCAGGCATTTCCAGTACCATAGCGACGGATGAGTCATCACAATTCCGTCGACAACTGTCGCTAACAAAAGACGGTTTAGCGACGGAATAAGGACGACTTTTCGTCAACCATGTTCTGGAACTTCTTGGTATTTCCAGAACAAGGACGACGGAAAAGTCGTCGCTATTCCGTCGAACTATATACCATCAGAACTTTGCCGACGGATATTCCGTCGACCACCCGTCGCTACCTGGAAATATTTTCAAATCTCCAGTTAGCGACGGATTTGCCGTCGAACAGTAGTCGGAAACTGGTAATATCCATCGCGCAACGGTCACTAGTCCGTCGCTAACTGAGAATATTTTGAAAAAAATTTGCAGAGCTTTTCCTGTTCGCAAAATATGCATAAACCAAACCAATATATAATGCACACCAATTATCCAACAATCACATAGACCAAATAATAATGCACACCAATTATCCAAGAATCACATAAACCAAATATGCACATACGAATTTAATGCACACCAATTATCCAAGAATCATATAGACCAAACCAAATTAATATAAAATAGACATCAATTATCCTGAAGAATAACCTAATATCCGTCGTTATAATCCGATCATAGCACAAATATTCTAAAATTCACAAATATCTAAAATTCCCACAAATATTCCAAAATTTCCACAAATATTCCAAAACACATAGGAAAATCGACTTTGGCCTCAACAAAGACCACAAGTCAGACGATGAATCCTCACAGCCAGGGATCATAGTTGTATTGAGGCATGTACCATTCTATCAGCCACTTTGCATACGAAGGATCAATCTGGTTGAGGTCTTCTGTAGGGACAAGAGGGTCGGTCTCGATGCTACTACTCTCTGACGGTGGCTCCTCCTTAACTTCAAGCTTGGGAGCAATCTCTTTCCTGATGGTCACGGTTCTTCCTTGACCTCGACCTTTGGTAACACCTTCTCCTTAACAGTCACCGGCTCTTGTTTGACGACGGGAACTTCCTCCGTGTCGACCTCCAAGGGTTTCTTGCCTCGACCCCTTCCTCGACTAGCAGCACCACCTCGACGAGTCCTAGGAGCCATCTTTCTGACAACAGAAATTTTCATATAGGGTAAAAAATTTACTCAAATTATAAAAGTTGTGACGTTAGTTTTTTGCGTTCATCATCATTAGAGGGAGCAGCACTGGAAAAGTTATGACGTTGGTAGCATGAGAGAGTAAAATCTGTATCACAAGACTAACAGAATTACTATGTAATTATGTACTCACCAATAACCGGATGTAACTGGAGTCGTTGGGCCTATCGTGCAGTAATTGGTGGATCCGCTGGTATAGGCCGGATGTACTTAGTATCTAGTGTATCAGATTAGTATCGGTCTATCGGTTTGGTATAGGACGTATCATATTGGTATTGGCCTTAACAAATTGGTATCATCCTATATCCGATATGTACATGTATTGGCCGAATAGCTAGGATTCATATTGCCCTTATCGATTTGGTATCGGTCATATCCGATAGGAATCGGCCGTGTTGGATTAGTATAGACCATTTCAGATTAGTATCGTGGAAGGTTTAGTAACAACTGTACAGCTAGAAGAGAGAAATCCAAGGTGATCTAGCTCTAGAAGAGAAATCCAAGTACAGTTGTTACTAAACCTTCCATGATACTAATCCAAAATGGTATATAATAATCCAACACGGCCGATACCTATCGGATATGACCGATACTAAATCGATAAGACCAATATGAATCCTAACTATACGGCCGATAGATATCGGATATGACGATACCAATTCGCTATGACCAATACCAACCGATACGGCCCAAACCAAAACGATAGATCGATACTAATCCGATACGGTCAATACTTATAAGTACCTACGGTCCAGGAGGTTGATCCGCTAGTATCCATGTACGATCAACGAAGTAATAATCCATTTCAATTTGGATGTGAAAATCTGTATCGTAAGACAAACTAAACATAATCAGTTCTATTTCACATGCTTAATTGCCAAGTATGGGAACGAATGGCTCAGAACACAACCCAAAATTCATTCTAGCATACATTAGTGTGAATCATCTATGTTCTGTACATATGGTGTAGTATATGTTCTTATCGTATCTAGTATCTGAAGGATATAACAGAATTAAGATGAACTCACATAATGTAATACTAAGACATCATCTACTACTATATAAGATATAGTGATAGGTTGTCGTATCATCATTGCCGAGGGATGAGGGTCGGAGGACAGTCAACTTTATCTACGGATACATAGTTTCTGCCTCGCTAGTCGAATGGCTTAATTGCCAAGTATGGGAACGAATGACTCAGAACACAACCCAAAATTCATTCTAGCATACATTAGTATGAATCATCTATGTTCTGTACATATGGTGTAGTATGTTCTTATCATATCTAGTATGTGAAGGATATAACAGAATTAAGATGAACTCACATAATGTAATACTAAGACATCATCTACTATATAAGATATAGTGATAGGTTGTCGTATCATCATTGACGAGGGATGAGGGTAGAGGGACAAATACCGCTCGAGTGAGCCAAAGGCATGCAGCCACTTCCCTCCCTCCATTTACCCTCTCTCTCTCACGCTATCAACGTCGCAACTTTTCCACCTCAAGTTCTAATCAAGCATTTTCCTTCTCCTCTCCTCCACCATGGCTCTGAACCCATCTGCTCCTCCCTACTTTCCTTCTTCTTATTTGACTCTCTCAGCCACATATGATATCCAGCTCAAGTGTAGAGTCGGAGGAGAAGAAGTGGGCAGGAAGAGGAGGGAGAAGTAGCACAGCCGACGGCATGACCCAGAGGAAGTACAGAGGTTTTCTTCAACATACATAGGAGAACTATAAGGATATATCTTTTCACAACGTATCACCTTGTCAAAGACCCTTAATGTGACAACCATGTTACCGCGGTATCGGAAGACTAACATGTCATAATTTTCTAAGCCATGTGTTTTGACATAATCCTCCAAACTCTTTCCTGCTATGTAATAATACAAGATTACTACATAGGAGGAAAGAGTTGGGAGGATTATGTCAAAACACACGGCTTAAAAACTTATGACATGTTAGTCTTCCGACACCGCGGTAACATGATATTCACATGAAGGGTCTTTGACAAGGTGACATGTTGTGAAAAGATATATCCTTATAGTTCTCCTACGGATGTTGAAGAAAAAATTTGTACTTCCTCCGGGTCATGCCGCCGGCTGTGCTGCTTTCCCCTCATCTTCCTGCCCACTTCTTCTTCTCCGACTCTATATTTGCGCTGGATATCATATGTGGCTGAGAGAGTCAAATAAGAAAAAGGGAAGTAGGGAGGAGCAGATGGGTTCAGAGCCATGGTGGAGGAGAGGAGAAGGAAGATGCTTGATCAGAACGGATGGCTCAGAACACAATCCAAGATTCATTCTAGCATACATTAGTGTGAATCATCTATGTTCTGTACATATGGTGTAGTATATGTTCTTATCGTATCTAGTATCTGAAGAACGTAACAGAATCAAGGTGAACTCACATAATGTAATACTAAAACATTATCTACTACTATATAAGATATAGTGATAGGTTGTCGTATCATCATTGCCGAGGGTTGAGGGTCGGAGGACAGTCAAATTTATCTACGGCTACATAGTTTCTGTCTCGCCAGTCGAATGGCTGCAGGGACTATGTCCTGATCACCATGTCGTACCGTAGATTAATGCAAATGGAGCTGGAACTGGAGCCAAAATACAGTACTACCTCACCATGTCGTACCATTTTACTCTCTCTCTCTCCTCCCCCCCTCCGGCGCTTTCACTCTCTCCGGCGCTCTCACACTACTAATTCCTATGTTTTAAGTGTGAGAACGGATGGCTTAGAACACAACCCAAAATTCATTCTAGCATACATTAGTGTGAATCATCTATATTCTGTATACATATGGTGTAGTATATGTTTTTATCGTATCTAGTATCTGAAGGATATAACAGAATCAAGATGAACTCACATAATGTAATACTAAGACGTCATCTACTACTATAAGATATAGTGATAGGTTGTCGTATCATCATTGCCAAGGGATGAGAGTCGGAGGACAGTCAAATTTATCTACGACTACATAGTTTCTGCCTCGCCAGTCGAATGGCTGCAGGAAATATGTCCTGATCACCATGTCGTACCGTAGTTTAATGCAAATGGAGCTGGAAATATCCGTCGCTAACCGGTCACTAGTCCGTCGCTAACTGAGATTGTCACATACACATATGTATATCACAGCTAGATGTATAGATATATACATCTATATAGAAGCACACAACTGATAGAACTCGCACTGTCCTTGAGACAGTGAACATATACACCATGAATCCAAACCCCATATTCACATTTACTAATCAAAATACCACCAAACTAATGGATAACACCCAATATGGATAACACATTATTAGAAATATAAACTCAGATGAATTTGAGAAGCAAAGCCCCCTGTCGCCCCCGACCAAAGTCCGCCGCCCCAAGCCTGCCGTCCAGTAGTTCGGTTGCATATATATATGAAGAGTGCTTATGGCTGTGCGACAGTTGCATATACCCCCGACGCCCCCGTCCCAAGCCAGCCGCCCAGCCTCCGACGCCGCCGCCCCAAGCCCGCCGCCCAGCCCCCGACGCCCCCACCCCAAGCCCGCCGCCCAGCCCCCGACGCCCCAGCCCTAAGCCCGCCGCCCAGCCCCCGACGCCCCGCCCAAGCCAGCCGCCCAGCAGCCGACGCCCCGCCCCAAGCCTGTCGCCCAGCCCCCGACGCCCGCCCCAAGCCCACCGCCCAGCCCCCGACCCAACCCAGCCGCCCAGCCCGACTCCCCAGCCCCAAGCCCGCCGCCCAGCCCCTGACGCCCCTGCCCCAAGCCAACCGCCTGCCCCCGACCCAACCAGCCGCCCAGCCCCCGGCGTCCCAGCCCCAAGCCGCCGCCCAGCCCCGACGCCCCGCCCTAAGCCCACCATCCAGCCCCCGACCTAAGCCAGCCGCCCAGCCCCTGACGCCCTAGCCCCAAGCTCGCCTCCCAGCCCCCGTCGCCCCCGCCCCAAGCCCGTAGCCCAGCCTCCGACGCCCCCGCCCCAAGACCGCTGCCCCGCTGCCCCTATACGACACCGCAAAAAGAGAGAGAGAGATGAGAGAGAGAGAGAGAGAGGGGATTACCTTCTAGAGAGAGAGAGGAGAGGACGCCGACGCCGACGCCGACGCCGACACCGACGCCGATCACCGAAGCCGCGGGAGAGAGCGAGAGAGAGAGAGAGGAGAGAGAGTGAATTTGGGGGAATGCGAAAGTTCCTCCCGCCGTTTCATTTAAAGTGGAACGATATTTAGCGACGAACTAGCGACGACTTGTAGCCTGTCGCCCGGTAGTCGCAATTTTTGATACTTGCCGACTGAATATCCGTCGCTACGTAGTCGAAGAAATGTCCCACCAATTCTCTACACAATTTCTGCCAAATAATCGACTACGTGGCGGCGACTATCGATCCGTCGCTATATCTCCGACACCCTAGCGACGGATGTGCGACCTTTCCTCCCCTAAAATTAAAATAAAAAATGTAAAGGCGTGTGGTCGGTAATCCATCGGCGAGCGGCCACGAAGCCGTCGCTAACGTCGACTGAAAATTTCCGTCGCTAATTGTCCGTCGCTAATTTACTGTATTTTGGTAGTGCCCGTCATGCAATTAGTAATAATTTTGTTACTTTATACGAAACTTTTTGCCAAAAATATGCTTGGATACTGATGGTGGTCATCAACTACATCAAAAGATTTGTGCTTCCAATAAAAAAGTTCCCTTCGGAGCTCTCAGATAATACATAACATAGGATCTGCTGGTGAAATTGAAACATCGTTATCATAATTTGCTACTTGACTAACTTGGGACCGATCACCAGAACCCAAGTTGGATCGTCTGGTTGACACAGACGAATCGGAAGCGCTTGTTCCAGACCCAGTCAGTATAGGTTGTAGAGGAGCTTGGATAGTCATTGATGGACTGTATAGCATGAGCACAACCGATGACATGGAAGGCCTATTGGCAGGAACATCTTGAACACATAACAGGCCTATTTGGATGCATCAGCACCTCGTCTCTCGAAAAGTTTTCGCCCAAAGATGGGTCGACGATCTCTAGCGCTGTTCCTTTGCTCCAGTGCTCCCATATCTGCATGTCGAGAATCATTAGCTTAAAAGTTGATAGAATTTTGGCTAAGTAAGCGGTTGAATCCTAGGATGCACGGGCATAAAAAATATGGGTTGTGTCATGTCTGACACACATCATACATCTAAGTTGTACGGACACAACAAAAGAAAATTATATCTGCATCGTGTCCGTACCTGGCCGTACTCGTCTAACATAGGTACTAACCTTGTAACTACTTGAAAATGTCTGCCCATACGGTACATGTATCATGTCTCCATCAGTATCCATGTTTGTATTCATGCAACATACTCAGACATGTATTTGATACAACCCCGAACTCCAAACCACACTAGGACACAAAAATAAGTGCCCTATCCGTGTTGGGCTGCTCAACTTGAATCAGATAACATGTATCACTCCAATTAAGGATCTGATACTAGTACTACCTTTTTTGGTTCACTTCAGAGTCTACTTTTCTTTTGATTCATTTCTACCAGATTATATATTCCATTTGATTGCTTTTCTTTCTACTTGGATTCTTTTTTATAAATTAAGTCAAATGTACTTATAGCATAGAGTAATAGAGATACATGTACCAGAAGAAAAAGTACTAACATAGCTTAGCAGGTCTTGAGCATTTCCAGCATCATTGTCGTTGCTTTTTTCTTCAATAACAATCTCTAGAAGTAGAACCCCAAAGCTGAACACATCCAGTTTGACTGAAAATCGCCCGCGCATTGCGTACTCTGGTGCCATGTAACCACTGCAAATCACCACACTCCAACAAAATTACTAGGCACCAAACATGATAGTTTATATCCATAACAACATAGTAATAGGAGTTTTACTTACAAAGTGCCAACAACTCGACTCGTGATGCATTGCGTTTCATCTACTGCAAATAACCTTGCCAAACCAAAGTCTGCAATTTTCGCGTTCATGTCCGAATCCAACAATACATTGCTGGCTTTCAGGTCTCGATGTATCACTTTTAGATGAGACTCTTCGTGCAGGTACCGGAGGCCTCGAGCGATTCCTCCAATGATGTTAAACCTTCTTTCCCAACCTAATTGAACGCTTTTAATAGGATCTTTCATGGCCAAGACAGTTAGTAGGATGAAAAGATATCAGGTACTTGAACTTTCAATATGAATGAATCATTAATCAAAAGTTACTAGTGATTCAAGTGAGATTTTCGGTACAGCTAATGGCTAGTACCGAACAAGAAGGTGTCCAAGCTTCTGTTTGGCACATATTCGTAGACGAGTAGCTTTTCTTCTTGCTCCAAGCAAACGCCTCGAAGCCTGACAAGATTCTTGTGCTGAAGTTTGGCAACCAACAAGAGTTCATTCTTGAGCTCTCCTATTCCTTGGTTAGAGCTTGCAGACAGCCTCTTCACAGCTATCTCTTGTCCATCAGGCAGTGTTCCCTGTACATATGAAATGTTTTGTTCTTGTTAAGATACATGAGAATAAATTGAGATCTTGTTGATTGCATTGACTTTTGTAAACAAATCCGCATTGCAAAGCAAAGTAGCACCTTATAGACTGCACCAAATCCACCTTCTCCGAGCTTATTCGAATCAGAGAAGTTATCTGTAGCAGCTTTGAGAATGGACAAGTCACATAACACTGATTCAGCACTTGTCATCTCGTCAATATCAATAATGCCTAACAAAGAGCAAATAAAATGTAACGTTAGTTTTTTGTAATAAGGCCAAGTCATTAATAACCGTCTTGGTCCGGGCTATTGGCACAAAGATTCTCTTCCATTTCATAAGTGTTACTAGTGCTACCACTAGAAACCCCTGGTAAATTTAATGTTAGTTACGAGTATCATACTTCTAGTTACAAGCTACAAGATTGTGGAGTTCAAATAAAAATATTGACTTTTTGATATCTATGACTATGATCACATGACACTCATACTCTTAGCATCGAAAACGGCTTAATAATTTCGTTATACTATCAACACTTTAGCGTCAAGGAAAATTTTGGTCTGCCTTTATGTAGGGAATCATGTTTGGGTTTGCTGAAACTTGAAGGAAATGGTGTTCCTCCCAGTTTTTAGCCCATCTCTTCTCCTTGCTGTGCTTGGTTAGATGCAAGAAGGTCAAGAAGAGGCAAAGTACAAGATTGGTGAAGTATCGTACCATTTCCGAGAACATTATCCTTGGATGATCTTCTCCGCCATAAGCAAATACATAGAGTGATTACAAGTGCCAAACCAACTGCTGAAGGGATCGCGATAGTTAGGGCTTTACCAATGCCTTTTGTTTCCTACTACCAAACATGTCGATTAGTTCCATTGTAGAAAAATAAAAAACAAACACAGAAGCATGATACTGACATTGAAAATCTAGATATATATATATTATATATATATATATATAAAAGAAAAGGTTAGGGATATTGTATTTGTAGATTAAGATGTTATTTTCAGAATTTGTTTTTTCAGACAAAATGGTGGAAATAAAATTTTTGTGTTTCATTAAAGATGATAGACAAAAACAAGTCCAAAATGTAAGTAGGAATTCCTTACCTTCACCACTTTGAGTCCCATTTTCTACAGTAGGATTTGGAGCAATGGGAGTAGTAGTAGTAGGAGGAGGAGGAGATAGAATGGGTGCCGGTGACGGAGAAATAGTTGTGTTGAGCGAAAGAGTGGGATCCCCGGCAAAGAACGTATACACCTCGTACCTAAAATTGCAGCTGTAACCAAGCACCCTCCCCCCTCTCCTTGCCGCAAAATACTGTTCCAATACATATTAAGAATCCCCTGCAGACACTGACTGCATACGTCCGCAGAGAGGTCCCTGGTGCACTGCGCCCCCATAGATCGCAGTCAAGTCCCTCCTGTACTTCATCATCCCAGTGGCGAACAAGAGCGAAGAGGAATTATGAGCCGCGCGGTCGGCAACCTTTCCCATCAGCTCCTTCGCGGCAGCCGTAAACGTATCGGGATCCGTTTGGTTGTAGCCGTTTACCAATAGTGCTACTTTCGACCCGTCTTGGGAGGAGAAGAAACGGACGTCGGAGTAGCGGAGCTGGCAGAAGTCGTACCACACGATGGCCTGCTTGGACTGCACGCAGAGCTGGGTTATGTTCTTCGATGCAGCTCTGATGCACGTTTTGCAGTCGTTGGAGTCTCTGTCGCCTCGACAGAGGACGAGGCCGAAGGCCTGGTTGGAGGAGCCCACGGCGCCGGTGGAGAAGGATGAGTTGGAGCCGGAGAGGGAAGCGAGGAGGGTCCGGAGGTTGGAATGGAAGCTGCTGTTGGCGGTGTAGTTGCTGCCTTCGCAAAAGTGATAGAGAGAGTCCTCGGCCGTGGCCGTAGGAGCGGATTGCAGAAGGAGAAGAACAAGAGCAGCGACAAGAAGAGGAAGAAGAAGAGAGCGGTAGCGAGCCATTGTTGATTGGGTTCAAGAGATCAACAAGGTTAACACGACTATGTAATACTAAGAATAGTAAGTGAATGTCTTTTTTTTCCTTCGGATTGTCCCTACCACCACCAGTAGGAAGTTTCTGAGTTACGAATTTCCTTCACTCCTGTCCTGTCTATTACAGTAATGGTGTAGCATTGATCCTTGACTTTTAGCGTCAACGGGTCTGCTGCTCTAATGCTTCTGTTCTTGCCAACTTGACGTGTAAGAAGGTTCACTCCAAAAATCCACGGACCCGTTTGGTAAATCGTATTTGGAGGTAAGATTTAAATTTTTATAGATTTGAAGACAAATTCATGGAATCCTATGTTTGGCTGGAGATGGATTTGGATATAGAAAGTATGACAAAATCCAAAACTTGAATATGGTTGAATTTTGTAGGAAAAAATAATTATTCTTTAATAATTTCGTTAAAATATTTATTATTTAATAATTTTGTTAAAAATTAGTAAATTAAAAATTAGTTAATCTTTAATAATTTCGTCAAAAATATTTATTCTTTAATAATTTCGTTAAAAATTAGTTAATTAATAAAAAATAACTATTTTATTAGTATATTAATTAATAGAAAAATAGTATTATTAATTAAAAATTAGTTAATTAGTTAATTTCGTTATAATCATAATAATAATTATTAAATATAATAATTAATAATATTAATTAGTTATAATCATAATTTACTAGTATTATTATTATATTATAATATTAATTAATAATTAATAATTATTATAATATTAATTAATCATATCCTATTTTAGTATTAAATTAAAAAATTAGTTAATTAGTTAATTTTGTTATAATCATATTCATAATTTATAGTATTATTATAATATTATTTAATAATTTGTTAATAACTATTAATAATCTTAATTAATAATATTTTAATCAAAATTAGAATCATATTTTATAATAATTTAATTAATAATTTACTAATCATAATAATATTAATTTATAATTACTATTTTTAAAATATTTAATTTATAGTGAATTAATCGTTAATTATGAATTATTAATCAATAGTTATAATTTATAATTATTAGTCGTTAATAAAAAATTATCGATTGTTAATTATTAATCATTAATTATAATTTATAGTTATTAATTATTAATCTTTAATTATTAATCGTTTTTATTTAAAATTAACTAATCATTAATTATTAATTTTATAATTTATAATAACTAATCGTCAATTATTAATTACTAATCGTTAATTATTAATTTTATAAATAATAATAACTATAATTGATCATAATTAATTAATAGCTTAATTATTGATCATGACTATAATTTAATTATTAATCATAAAACCAAATCCTATGTTTGGTTGGAGTTGAATTTTGAGTTGGATTTGAATAGTAAAATCCATGATTTGGATTTGGAGGATTTCCAAATCCAAAGCCAAATAGTAAAATCCGGTTACCAAACAAGCCTATCCATAGTGTATATGTGTTGACACATATCAGATACTCCAAATTAAACCAGTACATAAACATTCAAAATCAGTATCATGTCAGTGTTGTTGTCATCAAAGGCGGTGCCACATACAAAAAGTTGGGTTCACTGCCCCCACGAGTTTTTGTGAGTTTTTCAGATTTTTTTTTAAAAAACTAAATCATATACTCTTGTCTGCCCCCACAACACCAAAGAAAAAAAAAGTCCAGCAGCCAGCAGGCCCCAAGTCCCCCAAGACTCCCAACTCAACCGTGACCTTGACTTCTTCTTCTCCTAAAAAAAGAGAAAGGCGACGCCGGCAGGGCAGTGGTGGCCAGAGGGGGCAGAGTATGGCCGGCTGTAGTGTCCCGTCCCGCTTGGTCAATCGGAGGAATCAAAACGCCGACGACGTTCGGACTTAGCCTTGCAACGGCTGTGTCACGCCCCAGAATCAGAATACTGGAGAGCAGAGGCGGACACATCCAGCTACGTGTATTGAAGTGCAACCCACCTCGCTATACGGTCACGGCTGTCTAGATACATGAGGGTTTAACTACAAGCCATCAGTCTCTTATAGTCATGAACAAGCCTATTGTCTCAATCTCAAACAAGTAATAGCAGTTACAAGATGTCAGAGCACCAAATATACAATAATAAGGCGTCCCATACATTACATATTTGGATGATCATGAAGCTAGTCATACAAAAGTGAAGACTAGCAAGAGTTTCAGTCATACATGATCAACCCTAGGATTTGTTAATCATGTTACAGCCTATAGGCAGACAGTAAATAAAGTGCAATTGAGCTAACACATGCTCGTCGGCTAAACGCCTCAAAAGAATACTTTTACAATAAAGTGGAGAGAAAAAAATAAAAATAAAACCCACTCGTTGCCAAGGTTACGCCTGGTGGTCACCATCTGGCTGGAAGGTAGGGAGATCTTCTGGAGCTGTTCCGTTATCTGGCCATGCAAAATCAGCTGGGTCAGATCCCAGAAAGAGCAAGTACCACAAAAGAGGCTTCACTTAAGAACTAAAATCAGCATATCAGAACATAAAATAAGAACATAAATAAGACAAAATCTAAATAGGGCAATAAATACCAAGAAGATGAGAAATTATACCGATCAGTCATTGATAAGGTAAGCATAAGCAATCATGTTACCGAAGTAACCAGGTACTGGGACAAGACAAGGCTTAGAATGGTTAGACTACATTCAACATTCACGGCCAAGCAATAAGTACGGCTTGATACTTTAACTAACTAGGGTTATCAAAGGCCTAATTACTAGTAAGATGCAATGAGATGTTCCAACAACCACAAGTCCTGCAGACCATCCAGGTTATCCGATCGCAATTAGGGGTTGAGTTCATGTGGGTACATTGTCCAAAAAACACATGTACCCTTAAGTAGCTTGAAGGGTGCAACACATGACAGTGTGCTGGAAACGTGCCCTACTCGACGGCAGGCTACAAATCCCATGATGGGGCGCCCAGATAACGGGATTGCCTGTAGCTGGAAAATCTCTTCATGACTACTGGATTATTCTAGTTATTAGCCTTAGTCAGTTTCAGTAGGTACCCCTGACCGTGGTACTCAGGAGTCCCTGCCCTAGACATGATGCAAGACAATACTGGTTCATTTGTACAAACACAATCGCCCACGGTGTCCAAGCCATTTATTCTTGTCATGTCATGCTA
Source organism: Iris pallida (assembly GCA_029216955.1). Classification (NCBI taxonomy): domain Eukaryota; kingdom Viridiplantae; phylum Streptophyta; class Magnoliopsida; order Asparagales; family Iridaceae; genus Iris; species Iris pallida. The sequence goes on along the minus strand of JANAVB010004399.1, from coordinate 10,494,477 downwards.
GCCGTCGCAACAACATATCGAGGTATATCATGTTAGGTTTACTTATAAGAGTGCATCACGACGGGCCACTATCATGTCATATTACTTGTCAAGAGTGCTCCACGATGGGTCACTATCGTGTTAATGAAACATGTTCAGAATTAACATGGTATAAGCATAAATGTAACAACCAAAATAGAAAAAAAGGGTACAAAGGCTGTGGGAAGAGCCATGCGGCTCGGGAGCCAAGGGCCATGGCCTATGCGGCCAAGGATCGTCATGCGGCAAGGGCCAAATGGCCATGTAGCATGCGGCTAAAGAGGAAACAGGGCCATGCGGCAAGCACTGTCAAGAGCCATTCGGCTCGAGGAAACATGGGTCATGCGGTAATGGGGAACAGGCTCATGCGGCAAGGGAAAACATGCTCCTACAGCAAGGCTAGAGATAGCCGTGCGGCAAGGGAGAACAGGTTCATACGGCAAGGGAAAACAGGCTCATACGGCAATGCTAGAGATAGCCGTGCGGTAAAGGGGAACAGGCTCATGCGGCAAAGGAAACAGGCTCATGCGTCAAGGGAAAACAGGCTCATGGTAAGGCTAGAGATAGTCATGCGACAAGGGGAACAGGCTCATGCGGCAAGGAAAAACAGGCTCATGCGGCAAAGCTAGAGATAGCCGTGCGACAAAGGAGAATAGGCTCATACGGCAAGGCTAAAGGTAGCCATGCGACCAGGAGGGGGGCGCATTAAGACTGGAGTGCCTATGCGGCCAAAAGGGAGCTGCAGGAGACTGGGGTGCCTATACGGCCAAAGGGGAGCCGTAGGAGACTGGGGTGCCTATGCGGCCGAAGGGGACCTCGTCGCATAAAAAGGCCATGCGGTAAGCACTGTTCTTCTTCTCCAACTTTTTCGAGAAAAAGAACCTGGGAAGTTGGGGTTTCTCCACACTTTCCAACCTTCAATCCAAGCCCAAATCTGGACTTCCATAGGTCAAAATAGGGTAGAATGAAATTCTCAACAACATGGAACCATCAAAACTTGAAAGTAATAAAGTTTGATAGATAAAAACCCAAGAAATCCGAAAATGCAAAAAGCTTAGATCTATATGAAATGAACCATGGAAAATTAAAAATGCTGAGTACTAGAGTGTCTTAGAATCTCGTGATAAAGACAATAGAACAACAAAAATTGAGTTCCTCCATGAAGCAAGTTGCACTTGCCTAAGCTCTTGGTAGGTGGAGAGAGTTAATGGAGGAAGAAGAAGAAGTAAACGAAGAAGTGAATGAAGAGAGAGAAAGGGGTTGGTGGCTTAAAAAAGGGGGTTAGCATGTTGGGCCAAGTCCTAACAAACCGAGCCCAACCAAATATACCAAGCCAAGCCAAGCCAAGCCGAACCAGGATAAACCTAAAATAAACCAAGGCAAGATAAAACCAGGGTCAAGCTAAGCAAGATAAGTCTAACTACTGGTCGGGATTCCGTGCACGTATACTAGAAATACGTATACAGAAAATGGAGGTGACAACTCTACCCACCTTAAAAGAATTTTGTCCTCGGAATTTAATCAAGAGGCTAGAGATGTCGGAATAAGCTATATTAATCATAAGCAAGCTACGACTAGAAGTCAACCAAGCAATCATTCATGCAAGCAAGGAATTAAAAGCATAAGACATAAGGAAGACATTATACCTTACGAGTCAAATAGGTGTGGATATCGCAAGCGGATATCATCCTCATGCTCCCACATTGACTCACCCAAGGAGTAATGATCCCAAGCAACACGGACTAACTTGATAGTCTTGTTCTTGAGTATCTTCTCTCTTCGATCCAATATGGATACGGGTCTCTCCTCATACGAAAGGTTGGTACCAACAATCAATTTTGAATGATCAAGGACATGACTCAGATTCGGGATATACCATCACAATTGGGATACATGGAAGACATCATGTACCACACATAACGACGGCAAAAGAGCGAGATGATAGGACACATCTTCTACTCGCTCTAGAATGTCGAATGGCCCTATATACCTAGGTCTAAGCTTTCTCTGTACGCAGAAACGAATGACGTCATGGGTAGGCGAGATCCTAAGGAATACATGGTCGCCGACAGAAAATTTAAGGGAACGCCGATGAGATCGGCCCAATGACGCTGGCGATCTTGCGCAACTCGAAGATGATCTCTGACTTGCCTGACCACCTCAATAGTCCGTGTGATCATCTCTGGACCAAGCATCTGCCTCTCGTCTATATCATCCCATGCTAACGGAGATCTGTACTTTCTGCCGTACAAGGCCTCAAAGGGTGCCATCTGGATACTGGCCTGGAAACTGTTGTCATAGGAGAACTCCACGAGATGCAGGTGATCTTCCCACGAACTACCAAAGTCGAGTATAGATGGCCGTAACATATCTTCAAGAGTCTGGATCGTGCGTTCTGACTGACCATCTGTCTGCTGGTGATAAGCTGAACTGAACTTGAGACGAGTCCCCAAACTTTTCTGAAGACTCTGCCAAAAGTGCGATATGAATCTTGAATCTCTGTCAGATATAATACTGACTGGTACTCCATGCAACCTGACTACCTGTCTGAGGTACATCTCTGTAAGCTGGTCCGTCGACTGACCGATTTTGAAAGGGATAAAATGAGCTACCTTGGTGAGTCTGTCGATTATAACCCATGGCATCTCTTCCAGCTCGGGATCTAGGTAACCCAGTTACAAAATCTATGGTAATGTGCTCCCATTTTTATTCTGGGATCGGTAAAGGTTGAAGAAGTCCAGCCGGTCTCTGATGTTCAGTTTTTACTTATTGGCAAAGTAAATATCGTGAGACAAACCGTGCTATCTCCCTCTTCATGCCATTCTACCAAAAATGCTGTCGGATATCACGATTCATCTTCGTACCGCCCGGATGAATGGAATACTGAGAACTGTAAGCTTTTGCCATGACCTCCTGTCTGATATCACCACTAGGTACACAAAGATGTCTCCCATGTCGAAGTGTACCGTCCCCATGTACATAACTCTGGTCTTCGTCCTGCTATACATTCTGTCCTAAGCCGCTGAAGCTTTGAATCTGATGACTGAGCTAACTTGATCCTCTCAACTATACTGGACTGAACTTGCATGATGGCCATCAATGCCATATTGGTAGGAAGGACAACTTCTATACCCATCTTCTGAAGATCTACTAATAACTCTTGTGGTGCTGTTAGAAAATGTCACTGCCATTTTTCTAGCTTGAGGGTATTTTGGTCATTTTCAAAATTTTGGAATTATTTTGGAATTTTTATTATTAAATTATTTAATATGATTTTTAGTGATTTTTGGTGATTTTTGGTAGAATTATTTTTGACCCTATAGTCGACCTTGACTCATGTTGACTAGGAGACTGTCCTAATGGCTAACCTAGGTTAAGACATCCAGATTAGGTTAAGAAACTCTAGTGTGACCTAAATTATTCATTTCAAGTTCATTAGAATTGGTTTGGGGTGATTAGGAGCTAGTTTGGCCTAAGAATGGCTTGTGAAGTCACAAGTCAAATCATGACTTAAACTAATTAGGACTCAACCAACTAGCCAAAACCCTAGATCTAAACCCTATGGCCAGCCACATGACATGTCCCCCTCTATAAATACTCTCCTAGGGATTAGGGCTAGCCTCTCTCTTAGGGTTCATCAAGTTTTTAGAAAGAGGTAATGTTCCATCCTCATAAATTTATATTAAATCCAAATTAAGTCCTTTTTCCTTCAAACAAATTCCTATAGGCTCTAAATCTTGTGTTCTTGCTGTTGGAAATAATTTTTGACAGGAAAGGAACAATTTGGAAGAGTTTTGGTAGGTTGAGAAATCCTTCTCTTTGAAGCTTTTGGGAGTTTGAACACCTATAGGTATAATCCTCTCTAATTCATTATAAATTCTGTAAAAATCATTTCTAGGTTGCCCTAACCCTAGCCTAACTGTAGGAATAGGGTTTCCTAAATTTTCATGTCGTTTCGTGTCCGTTCTGGACACGTATCAGTGCACACTGCTAGGTGTTTGATAAAATGCCCCAATGGCATTTCGTGTAGTTTTTGGTGTTTTGTTGGAATAGGAATTTATGTTTGGGTCTCGCTTACACATTTATGTAGTTGGTGTCGTGTCTTAGTGTCGTGTCTAGGCTGCACGGACACGTGTACACTCGGTCGTGCACACGCGCGCGCGGGAACTGTGCGTGCCCTACTGCTCGGGCATGATTGCGACACGGACACGGCTCCTCGACACGCCAAATTTGATGTGTAGCTAGGGGCTGACACTGACACGGGGCTCCCCAATTTTCAGAGCCCCACGTGTCGTGTCGAACACGCACGAACGCGTGCAACCAATTTGTGCACTGTGCAGTCGGCTGTCCTTTGGGCACTGACACGCGTGTCTCGTGTCGTGTACGCACAACTTGGACACGATTCAGGGTGTCCAGTCGATAGCCCTAGTCTAGGTTGACACTGGAGCACAACCTTATGGGTTGTGTCATGTCATGTCGTGCACACGAGAGTCGGGAACACGTGCACGACAATTTGTTTTCCTGTGTTGCACAGTTCACTGTTTTAGGAATTTAATTGTTGGACACGTTTGTGTCCACTTCTGTGGACACAAACACATCATGTAGCATGTGTACATTATGTTTAATTATTACCAACCATTAATTTCTATTTTAAATTGATTTTCAATGTTAATTCTCGATTTCCCATTTTAGTCTAAAAATTATGTATCAGTGAAATACCTGTTTCTGTCCAGTTTTTAAAACTGAGTTTAAGCAATCATTTAACCTATTAGACACCCTTAAATACTTGGTATTAAGACTCTAACATGTTCTCCTATGTGTATCCTATATGTGTGTCGATTTTGAGGTGATTTGGGGCAGTTTTGAAGTGGGTTGAGGCTCGAAAATCTGAGATTTCATTTTTAGACTGTTAAACTCTTGTTTGGTTTTACTGATTTGTCTTGATTGATTCTCTTTAACTGCTAAATGATTTATCAACTGAAATATGGGGTATCATATTGGGACATGTTAATTGGTTATGTGTGATTCATGAGTTTACATTATTGGTCCAATGTTCTTCTTAATAACTGTTAGTTTTTCCTAAAACTGAGGATGAAGTTAAAAATCTGAGTTAAGTTTTGTTAAATGGAATGGAGGGGTGGGAAAGGTTAAATTCTGTGATGTGTTAACTGTTTAACATTTTCATGAGTGTTACTGTTATTTCATTCCCTTCCTTTTCAAGAACATGACTTATATTGATTCCATGTTCTTCTCATTAATCTGAATGTGAATGTATCAAACCTGAGATTTAGTTCTCAGTCTCACAACCTGAGATAGGATTAGTTCCAGTTTTTTTTATGTCAAACCTGAGATGGTTTCACCATGTTATTAGAGTGTTCACTGTTCTTTTCCTGGACTGCATTGTGTTTTCCTTGAACCTGGAAATGAGTTGGACTGTGAAAGTTCATTGTATAACCTGAGTTCATGCTATGTAAAACCTGGAATTGAATGTTCACAAACCTGAGAATTTCCTATAGGATTTGTGAACTGTTTAACATGAAATCCATGTGAGTTGAACCTTAGTTCAATAGGAAATCTGGACTTTGAGGGACTGTTTTCTTGCCACTGTTTGTTCCCCCATCACTCACACACATACATTGTTCTCTTGAGTTTCCCTCACTCTCTATGTGTATATATATGTACCTTGTTATATATATATACATAAGTTTCCCTATATATATGTGTATTGTATTTTATATATATAATGTATATATGTGTGGATAGGCAATGTATAAATATATATACATGGTACTTGTGGTTTGATTGTGTATAAATATGGGTTAGTGATGTGTTATTATAATATGGATAGTGTGTAGATAGCCCATTGGTTATGAGTATAAGTATGACTTAGCATGGTATGGCCTATTAGTCATGGTATAACCTAGAGTAGACTTGTTAGAACCTAGAATAGTTTGCTAGACCTATATTAGACTAGTTTGACCTAGATTAGACTAGATTGACCTAGTTCATGTAGAATGCATTAATTTGCATTGTATTATCATTGTAGACTCATAGTGACTTGTACTGTTCAATAGGAGACAGACACCACTCCTCGGACGGTACTTTCATCTCGGACTTTCAGATAGCAGGCGAGTACATTCTCTGATCTTTTCATACCTGTCTGGATATATTCATGCTCTAGATTACTCTACATGATGCTGACACGTATATTCACGGATTAGTACTATATGGATCCCTTCCTGAGATGTTATCCCTCTACGGGTGCATCGGGTATTTCATGTTCATGTACTTTATCATGTGCATCAGGTACTCCTTGTACTCGTACTAGTTCATGTTTTTACATGTTCTCATGTGCTTCATGTGCTCATGTGCTTATCATGTGCTCATGTACTACTCATTTCATGAGTTCACGTATCTTAGCTGTATTCATGTGCTTATGACATAACTTGAACGGATCCTTGTGTATTGATTGGGGCGGGGTGAGTAGAATTGGTTATGTGGACACAATCCCCAGTAGGTATTCATGTGCTCCTTATTTGTATTCATGTGCTCCCAAGCCGTTTACATAACCATATTGTGCTCTAAATCACGTAGTCACTTACAGTCTTTACTATCATGTATCTATTTCCAGTTACAAGATATCTCCTGTTTTACTTGTACTTCTATTCAGCATTTTCTGTATTTTACTCTATTGCAATGATTTATACTCCTAACCTGATATGAACTGTTGAGAGATATGTGCTCGTTCCCGTCCTGACTGGACCTGTTGAAATATTACAGAGGACGAGGATGAGGCTCTCTGCCCTACTTACTACGGTGCCACACTAGATGAGTGCCCAGATTTGGACCAGCAGCAGGATCCATTAGCTGTAGACGACACTCCATTAGTTTAGGATTGTCTTACTATTTGGGATTATTGTACTAGACTTGAGATATTCTGAGATGTATTTATTTTAGATACTTAGAATTCTGGATTGTACCTCTGTGATTTTCTGTTCTGGATATTGTTATCTTTCGTTATCTTTCTATCTTACCTGTTCTACCTTAGCTGTGGTTGAGTTTTATATTCTGTTATGTCACCCCCATTCGGGGAGTATAACTGCTATTACTTCAGTTGTTAGAAGTTGAGACCTAGGACAGCGTTCAACCGTCGACACTGCGGCGTAGGCTGGACGTACCCACGTCTCGTGCCCTTACTCTAGGGTGCGGGTCGTGACACGTTTTTAGTGGTGGCCCATGCAGGTCTAGATTAGAAAATGTAGTAGTGTTCGAACTAGAATACCGCTGCAGCCTGCAGAAGAAATTAGTGAATTTTTTTTCTCTGAAGGTACTCAATCACACTAGGAAAACTTCTTATCAGATTCCGTATATCTACTTGCTGCATATTGTCTTCCTTAGAATTTTAACTGTCCTTCTTTGATAATTCGACTCATTCTCAGTAATTATTTCTTGTTTGATCTGTGTCTCCAGGATAGTTGAGACGCGATCGCAGTATCCTGGGCAGGGAGATGCTGGTGAGGGGTCTAGCACCTCTCGACCCCGACAGCAGGCAGCTCCCCCTGCCACAGGGCCAGTGCAGCCCTTGGGAGTTGGTGCCTCGGCAGCCTTTGGAGGAGCACCTCCACCAGTCGGGAGGCCGAGCTTGGTGCTTCCAGAGATCCTTCCCACGCAACAGCCTCCGCCTGCGGGGATGGTTGATGCTGTCCATCTCTTCTCCTTCGTGGAGAGGATTCTGGAGTCCTCGCACCAGCGCAGTCAGAGGCAAACAGCAGATTTCAGGCTGGGGATTGATGAGGCGCACCAGCTAGTACGTACGACTGTTGAGATGGTGACTGGTCAGGGGGCCCAGTAGCAGCCCCGTCGAAGGAAGAGAGATATCCAGGACTTCCAGAAGATGCACCCTCGGCAGTTCTTGGGTACATAGGGCATTCATTATGCCGATGACTGGATTGAGCACATAGAGGAGATCTTCCGACTGGCAGAGATACCAATTCGGCTTCACATTGAGGCAGCGGGCAGCCAGGTGCAGGATTTGGCCCGTGCATGGTACCAGACTGATCCCAGAGTGGGGGTGGAGGGCCAGACTTGGGCCCAGTTCAAGGAGCTATTCAAGGAGCAGTTCTTCTCCGATGTAGCCTTGGGTGGGATCGAGGCGCAGTTCGAGGCTCTGGTTTAGTGGAACCAGACAGTTGCTGAGTATGCCGGGGAGTTCTGCCGACTGGCCCGGTTTATTGATGATCTGAAGGAGAAGACCAAGGCGAGGAAGTTTCGCCGAGGTTTGACTAGGGTGATTCGGTCGCTGACCAAGAGCGACCGGAATGCTACTTTTGCTGAGATTTATTCTAGGGCCATGGCGGCAGAGGACGACCTGGGACTGAGGCAGAAGAGAGGTCGCGACTTTCAGTCAGGCAGTAGCAGTCAGGGGCAGGCCAAGAGGCCTTATTTCCAGCAGCAGTTTCAGCAGCAGAGGCCAGTGCCGCAGTTTCAGCAGCAGGGTCATGCACCCTTTCAGCAGCAGCACCAGCAGCAGAGAGGACAGCAGGTACCTCGTCAGTTAGTCATTTGTGCCTTCTACAAGAAGCCGGGGCACATGATCCATGAGTGCAGGAAGAAGCTAGGCAAGTGCCTACTTTGTGGTGCTGGAGATCACCAGTTGAGGGACTGCCCAGGGGCTTTTAGACGAGGACAGCAGGGAGGTGGAGCCAAGGCTCCAGCAGGCCAGCAGAGGGGACCAGCCCTGCAGACCTAGCAGCAGAGGTTCCAGCAGCACCAACAGCAGGCACGGGGTGGACGGCAGTGGCGAGCTTTCGCCATGGCCACTGAGGATGCTGAGGTCATCGGAGAGCTGATAGCAGGTTCGGTTCTTCTCGACTCCCTTCCAGCATTCGCATTGTTTGATTCCGGGGCTTCCCACAGCTTTGTGTCTGTATCATATGCTATTAGACACAGTTTGGTTTCTGAACCATTGCCTAGGACCTGCAAGATCACGACCGGGGGTGGGGTCATCCTCGTGAGTGATGTTTGCAGAGGGCGGAGTGTTATATTGGGAGGCCGAGAGTTGGGAGTGAGTTTACTCGTCATGCCATTACCGAACTACGATATAGTATTAGGTATGGACTGGCTGAGTAGACACCACGCCCGTATTGATTGCCGTGGGGTAGAGTTTTGTTCGGGGCACCAGGAGAGCCAGAGTTTGAGTACACCCGACGGCAGACAGAGCAGGACGACGGAGTCTTCTGTGGAGCATCAGTCGAGGAGCAGGTGGCTCCGCATCCCTTGATCGCAGAGTTTATGAACATTTTTCCAGAGGAGTTGCCAGGGCTTCCACCGGAAAGAGATGTGGAGTTCTCGATAGACTTGGTTCCCGGTGCGGAACCGATCTCCCAGCATGTCTATCGAGTGAACAACAACGAGTTAGTGGAGCTGAAGAAGCAAGTGGATGAGCTGCAGGACAAAGGCTTCATTCGCTCTAGTTCTTCACCTTGGGGTGCACCGGTGCTCTTCGTATCGAAGAAGGATGGGTCGGTACGTATGTGTATCGACTACAGGGCACTCAACAACCTGACAATCAAGAATAGATACCCACTGCCGCGGATCGATGATCTGTTTGATTAGTTGAGCGGAGCTCGGGTGTTCTCCAAGATTGACTTGAGGTCGGGTTATCACCAGGTGAAGGTGAAGAGGGAGGATATTCCCAAGATCGCCTTCAGGACGCGGTACGGGCAGTTTGAGTTTTTGGTTATGCCGTTTGGGCTAACCAATGCACCGACAGTGTTTATGAATCTAATAAACAAGGTGTTCCACCAGTACTTGGAAAAGTTCGTGGTGGTATTCATTGGTGATATCTTGATATATTCTAAGACAGAGGAGGAGCACGAGGAGCATCTGCGGATAGTGCTAGAGACTCTCAAGCGGGAGCAGCTATATGGAAAACTCTCCAAGTGTGAGTTTTTCTTGGACCAGGTGGACTTCTTGGGGCATGTGGTGACTGGAGATGGTATCTCAGTTGACCCCAAGAAGATTGTAGCAGTTGAGGCTTGGATATCGCCGACTTCAGTGGCAGAGATCAGGAGTTTCCTGGGGCTGGCAGGATACTATAGAAGATTTGTGCAGGATTTCTCCCGGGTTGCAGAGCCGTTGACACGGTTGACCCGTAAGGATACTGAGTATGTTTGGTCAGAGGAGTGTCAGGCAGCTTTTGATGAGTTGAAGAAGCGGCTTACGACAGCTCCGATTCTGACATTGCCTTCAGGATCAGGTGGTTTCACTATTTATAGTGATGCTTCAGGGAAGGGGCTGGGTTGCGTCTTACAGCAGCATGGGAAGGTGATTGCCTATGCTTCCAGGCAATTACGTCCTCATGAGAAGAACTACCCTACCCATAACCTGGAGCTGGCGGCGGTGATTTTTGCTTTGAAGTTATGGAAGCACTATCTGTATGGCGAGAGGGTGGAGATCTTCACAGACCACAAGAGCTTGAAGTACGTGTTCACTCAGAAGGAGTTGAATACGAGGCAGCGCAGGTGGCTTGAGCTGATGAAGGACTTTGATATCGCACTCCAGTATCACCCGGGGAAGGCCAACGTGGTTGCCGATACCTTGAGTAGGTATCCGACAGCCATGTGTTTGACTATGGATCGGCACCTACTTGCAGATTTGGAGGGTCTTGAGATTGAGGTGATCGTGTCCGGAGTGCAGATGCAGTTATGGGGCCTGCAGATACAGTCAGACTTGATGGACAGGATCAAGGCGGTACAGTTTGATGATGTGGCTCTGCGGAGTATCCGAGAGCAGATCAGTATGGGAGTGCAGGATATTGAGTTCTCACTTGCAGAGGATGGTGCCCTAAGGCACGGTGCCAGGTTATGTCTGCCTAACGGGGAGCTCAGAGAGCAGATTATGCAGGAGGCTCACAGATCGCAGTACTCTATACATCCTGGTGCCAACAAGATGTACAGGGATCTGCGAGAGCATGTCTGGTGGTACGGGATAAAGAGGGAGGTGTCCAACTTCGTAGCTAGATGCTTGATCTGTCAGTAGGTCAAGGCTGAGAGGTAGAGGTCTGGAGGATTATTGCAGCCGTTGTCCATTCCAGAGTGGAAGTGGGAGCACATTACCATGGACTTTGTATCAGGATTGCCCCGTACACCAGGAGGGAAAGATGCAATTTGGGTCATCGTTGACAGGTTGACCAAATCGGCCCACTTCTTGCCATTCAAGGTGGGTACGTCTACAGAGAGGCTGGCGGAGTTGTATATGAGACAATAGTCAGGATTCACGGAGTTTCCGTCAGCATAGTCTCAGATCGGGATAGCCGCTTTACTTTCCATTTCTGGAGGAGTCGGCAGACTAGCTTGGACACTCAGCTCAAGTTTAGTACCGCATACCACCCCCAGACGGACGGGCAGTCAGAGAGGACTATTTAGACGCTTGAGGATATGCTGCGGACGTGCATCCTGGATTTTAGAGGTTCCTGGGAGGATCACCTGTATTTGGTGGAGTTTGCTTACAACAACAGTTTTCAGGCCAGCATTGAGATGTCACCGTTTGAGGCTCTGTACGGGCGTAGGTGTCGTACACCCTTATCTTGGGATGATGTTGGAGAGCGAGCTTTACTGGGACCAGAGATGGTTGTTGACGCAGCCGAGAAGGTGAAGCTTATCAGGGATAGACTTCGCGTGGCGCAGGACAGACATCAGCACTGGGCCGATAGCCACCGGAGGCCGCTGGAGTTTGAGGTACAGATTTAGAGTAGGATTAGAATTATGTTGTATTTAGTTTTGTTTGATTGATCGTGTTTGATTTTTAGTAACTTGAGACCTTGCTTGTGATTAGGTTGGAGACATGGTTTTTCTGCGGATATCTCCGACTCGTGGTACGATACGTTTTGGTGGAGGTGGGAAGCTTAGCCCGCGCTTCATCGGCCCTTTCGTTATCAGTGGGAGAGTCGGCGACGTGGCATACAGGCTAGACTTGCCGCCTGCACTAGTGGGCGTCCACAACGTATTCCACGTATCATAGCTGAGACGGTACGTGGCTGACCATAGCCATGTGCTCCATCACTCGGAGATAGAGGTTGGACCTACTCTCAGTTATCCAGAGCAGCTTGTGGAGATTCTGGATCGCCGAGAGAAGGTATTGAGGAACCAGGTGATACCCTTGGTACGCGTCGCATGGAGGCATCATTCTCCAGGAGAGTCGACCTGGGAGCGGGAGGATGAGATGCGCGAGCGGTACCCCTATCTTTTTGGACCTTGAGGTATACTTTTCTATCCTTCTCAGCAGTTTAGTTTCGCCTTTAATTTCGAGGACGGAATTATTTTAAGGGGGGTAGATTTGTCACTGCCACTTTTCTAGCTTGAGTGTATTTTGGTCATTTTCAAAATTTTGGAATTATTTTGGAATTTTTATTATTAAATATATTTAATATGATATTTAGTGATTTTTGGTGATTTTTGGTAGAATTATTTTTGACCCTATAGTCGACCTTGACTCATGTTGACTAGGAGACTGTCCTATTGGCTAACCTAGGTTAAGACATCCAGATTAGGTTAAGAAACTCTAGTGTGACCTAAGTTATTCATTTCAAGTTCATTAGAATTGGTTTGGGGTGATTAGAAGCTAGTTTGGCCTAAGAATGGCTTGTGAAGTCACAAGTCAAATCATGACTTAAACTAATTAGAACTCAACCAAATAGCCAAAAACCTAGATCTAAACCCTATGGCCAGCCACATGATAGCCCCCCTCTATAAATACTCTCCTAGGGACTAGGGCTAGCCTCTCTCTTAGGGTTCATCAAGTTTTTAGAAAGAGGTAATGTTCCATCTTCATAAATTCATATTAAATCCAAATTAAGTCCTTTTTCCTTCAAACAAATTCCTATAGGCTCTAAATCTTGTGTTCTTGCTGTTGGAAATAATTTTTGACAGGAAAGGAACAATTTGGAAGAGTTTTGGTGGGTTGAGAAATCCTTCTCTTTGAAGCTTTTGGGAGTTTGAACACCTATAGGTATAATCCTCTCTAATTCATTATAAATTCTGTAAAAATCATTTCTAGGTTGTCCTAACCCTAGCCTAACTGTAGGAATAGGGTTTCCTAAATTTTTGTGTCGTTTTGTGTCCGTTCTGGACACGTATCAGTGCACACTGCTAGGTGTTTGATGAAATGCCCCAATGGGCATTTCGTGTGGTTTTTGGTGTTTTGTTGGAATAGGAATTTATGTTTGGGTCTCGCTTACACATTTATGTAGTTGGTGTCGTGTCTTAGTGTCGTGTCTAGGCTGCACGGACACGTGTACACTCGGTTGTGCATGCGCGCGCGCGGGAACTGTGCGTGCCCTGCTGCTCAGGCATGATTGCGACACGGACACGGCTCCTCGACACGCCAAATTTGACGTGTAGCTAGGGGTTGACATTAACACGGGGCTCCCCAATTTTCAGAGCCCCATGTCGTGTCGGACACGCACGAACGCGTGCACCAATTTGTGCACTGTGCAGTCGACTGTCCTTTTGGGCACTGACACACGTGTCACGTGTCGTGTACGCGCGACTTGGACACGATTCAGGGTGTCCAGTCGATAGCCCTAGTCTAGGTTGACACTGGGGCACAACCTTATGGGTTGTGTCGTGTCATGTCGTGCACACGAGAGTCGGGAACACGTGCACGACGATTTGTTTTCCTGTGTTGCACAGTTCACTGTTTTTGGAATTTAATTGTTGGACACGTTTGTGTCCACTTCTGTGGACACAAACACATCATGTAGCATGTGTACATTATGTTTAATTATTACCAACCATTAATTTCTATTTTAAATTGATTTTCAATGTTAATTCTCGATTTCCCATTTTAGTCTAAAAACCATGTATCAGTGAAATACCTGTTTCTGTCCAGTTTTCAAAACTGAGTTTAAGCAATCATTTAAACCTATTAGACACCCTTAAATACTTGGTATTAAGACTCTAACATGTTCTCCTATGTGTATCCTATATGCGTGTCAATTTTGAGGTGATTTGGGGCAGTTTTGAAGTGGGTTGAGGCTCGAAAATCTGAGATTTCATTTTTAGACTGTTAAACTCTTGTTTGGTTTTACTGATTTGTCTTGATTGATTCTCTTTAACTGTTAAATGATTTATCAACTGAAATATGGGGTATCATATTGGGACATGTTAATTGGTTATGTGTGATTCATGAGTTTACATTATTGGTCCAATGTTCTTCTTAATAACTGTTAGTTTTTCCTAAAACTGAGGATGAAGTTAAAAATCTGAGTTGAGTTTTGTTAACTGGAATGGAGGGGTGGGAAAGGTTAAATTCTGTGATGTGTTAACTGTTTAACATTTTCATGAGTGTTACTGTTATTTCATTCCCTTCCTTTTCAAGAACATGACTTATATTGATTCCATGTTCTTCTCATTAATCTGAATGTGAATGTATCAAACCTGAGATTTAGTTCTCAGTCTCACAACCTGAGATAGGATTAGTTCTAGTTTCTTTTATGTCAAACCTGAGATGGTTTCACCATGTTATTAGAGTGTTCACTGTTCTTTTCCTGGACTGAATTGTGTTTTCTTTGAACCTGGAAATGAGTTGGACTGTGAAAGTTCATTGTATAACCTGAGTTCATGCTATGTAAAACCTGGAATTGAATGTTCATAAACTTGAGAATTTCCTATAGGATTTGTGAACTGTTTAATATGAAATCCATGTGAGTTGAACCTTAGTTCAATAGGAAATCTGGACTTTGAGGGACTGTTTTCTTGCCACTGTTTGTTCCCCCATCACTCACACACATACATTGTTCTCTTGAGTTTCCCCCACTCTCTATGTGTATATATATGTTCCTTGTTATATATATATACATAAGTTTTCCTATATATATGTGTATTGTATTTTATATATATAATGTATATATGTGTGGATAGGCAATGTATAAATATATATACATAGTACTTGTGGTTTGATTGTGTATAAATATGGGTTAGTGATGTGTTATTATAATAGGGATAGTGTGTAGATAGCCCATTGGTTATGAGTATAGGTATGACTTAGCATGGTATGGCCTATTAGTCATGGTATAACCTAGAGTAGACTTGTTAGAACCTAGAATAGTTTGCTAGACCTATATTAGACTAGTTTGACCTAGATTAGACTAGATTGACCTAGTTCATGTAGAATGCATTAATTTGTATTGTATTATCATTGTAGACTCATAGTGACTTGTACTGTTCAATAGGAGACAGACACCACTCCTCGGACGGTACTTTTATCTCGGACTTTCAGAAAGCAGGCGAGTACATTCTCTGATCTTTTCATACCTGTCTGGATATATTCATGCTCTAGATTACTCTACATGATGCTGACACGTATCTTCACGGATTAGTACTCTATGGATCCCTTCCTGAGATGTTATCCCTCTACGGGTGCATCGGGTATTTCATGTTCATGTACTTTATCATGTGCATCAGGTACTCCTTGTACTCGTACTAGTTCATATTTTTACATGTTCTCATATGCTTCATGTGCTCATGTGCTTATCATGTGCTCATGTACTACTCATTTCATGAGTTCACGTATCTTAGCTGTATTCATGTGCTTATGACATAACTTGAGCGGATCCTTGTGTATTGATTGGGGCGGGGTGAGTAGAATTGGTTATGTGGACACAATCCCCAGTAGGTATTCATGTGCTCCTTATTTGTATTCATGTGCCCCCAAGCCGTTTATATAACCATATTGTGCTCTAAATCACGTAGTCACTTACAGTCTTTACTATTATGTATCTATTTCCAGTTCCAAATATCTCCTGTTTTACTTGTACTTCCATTCAATATTTCCTGTATTTTACTCTATTGCAATGATTTATACTCCTAACCTGATATGAACTGTTGAGAGATATGTGTTCGTTCCCGTCCTAGCTGGACCTGTTGAAATATTACAGAGAACGAGGATGAGGCGCTCTGCCCTACTTACTACGGTGCCACACTAGATGAGTGCCCAGATTTGGACCAGCAGTAGGATCCATTAGCTGTAGACGACACTCCATTAGTTTAGGATTGTCTTACTATTTGGGATTATTGTACTAGACTTGAGATATTCTGAGATGCATTTATTTTAGATACTTAGAACTCTGGATTGTACCTCTGTGATTTTCTGTTCTGGATATTATTATCTTTCGTTATCTTTCTATCTTACCTGTTCTACCTTAGCTGTGGTTGAGTTTTATATTCTGTTATGTCACCCCCATTCGGGGAGTATAACTGCTATTACTTCAGTTGTTAGATGTTGAGACCTAGGACAGCGTTCTACCGCCGACACTGTGGCGTAGGCTGGACGTACCCACGTCTCGTGCCCTTACTCTAGGGTTCGGGTCGTGACAGAAAATAAACTCCAGCTCTTCTGCTCAATGCAACTACAACGACGTTGGCCTTCCCAGGATGATACTACATGTTGATGTCATAATCCACAAGCAGCTCTAGCCACCTCCTCTGACGCATGTTAAGATCCTTCTGAGTAAACACATACTTCAGGCTCTTGTGGTCGATCACTACTAAAAACTGATTAATTGGCGACGTAAATTTAGAAACGTTAGCAAAACATCGCTAAATTATTGACATTAGCAACATATAAATGAAACGTCGGTACGTGACAACAACGTATATTAGTTACGTGAGCTAGTCTTCGCGAAATGTCGCTACAACGTCGCTAATTGCGACTGATTTAGCGACGTTAATAATAATGTCGCTAAATTCTAACTAAATTAAATTCCTCCCCGATTTATTTCCCCATCCATTTTACTCTCTCACTCTCTTCTTCCGGCGCTCTCGCTCTCACTCTCTCCGGTGCTCTCGTTCTCGCTCTCCCTCTCTCCGACGACTCTCCTCTGGTACGTGACTCCCTCTCTCTCTATTTGTTGTTGGTGGTTGAAGGGGTGCTGGTGGCTCGAGGGAAGGGGCAGGGGGTGCGGGTGGTTGGGGTGAGAAATGGTTGGGGGGTGGCTGGGGGGTAGGGCAAGGGGGTGAGGGCGGCTGGGGGTGAGGAGGGAGGCTGGGGGAAGGGGAGGGCTAGGGTTCGGGTTAGAGGAGGGGCGCAGTGTGGGGGGGGGGGGTGAGGGCGACTAGGGGGTGAGGGCGGGGGGGGGGGGGGGCTTGGGAGGGGAGGGGGATGGTGGGGGAGGGGTTGGGGATAGGGTTCGGGTTAGGGTTAAAGGTGGTGTAGGGGTTGGGGGGGCTGGGGAGGGGAGGGGGGCTGGTGGAGGGGGGTTAGGGATAGGGTTCAGGTAAGGTTTAGGGGTGGTGTAGGGGGAAAAGGGGTACAGGAGGGCTGGGTCAGGGGCACCGATAGTGCCAAAAAATCTGATAATTTAGTAATATATAGTTATTTGTTTTCTGACACCGAAAAATGTGATACTCCGATTCGGAATGACGTACCGATAGTGCCGATATTTGTAACACGTAGATTTGTTGGTTGGTTAATTTGTAACACGATAGTGCCGATATTTGTAACACGTACCGATAGTGTCGATATTTGTAATACGTAGTTTCCTTGATCCCGATACTCATAGGAAAGGTCCCGAGTCACGGCCGTAGTATGTAGTATTTCGTTTTAGTTTGTAGTATATTCGTTTTAGTTTTAAAATTTTAGTTTTGCAGTTTATTCGTTTTAGTATGTAGTATGTAGTAGGAATGGTCCCGACTCATAGGAATTGTCCCGAGTCATGGCCGTAGTATGTAGTATGTAGTATATTCATTTTAGTTTTAAAGTTTATTCATATTTGCAGATATCTAGAAGTGGCTATATCCATGTATCTGCTAGACCGTTCGTGGATGTACAACCGCATTCGAGATGACATGTGCGGTGTGCGAGATGAATACAATGCCAGAGTAGAACAATTTCTCCAATTTGCGAAGGCGTTTCCTCAATCCATGGATGGCATGGACATTAAGTGTCCGTGTGCAAAATGTCGGAACATAAAGTTTCAACTAGAATTGGATGTGACGTATCACTTATACACAAAGGACCTTCCGAATTACTACCAATGGACCGCACACGGAGAGCTTGACCTTTAGCATTCCAAGCGGAGCCTTATGTGGATCCTTATGTGGAGCCTTTTGTGGAGCCTTATATGAATGTCCACAACCGAACTGGTGTTGACAACGAGTACGTGAACATGATCTTCGATGCTGCGGGGCCTAGTTTCGATCCATACAATTGTGACGCAGCTGAGGAGACACCGAATGCCGATGCCGCGAAGTTCATAGAGTTGCTGGAGAATGCAAGGACTCCTTTATACCCTGGCTGTGAGGACCATTCACCGTTAGAGGTGATCACTCGGCTCTTGAGCATAAAGTCTGACTTTAACATGTCGCAAGAATGCTACAATAAAGTGCTCGAGTTGATTACCGATATCTTGCCGGAGGGTGCCAAGTTACCGAAAGACTTCTACCGCTCTAAGAGGATGGTGAGATCCCTCTGGATGGGATACGACAAGATCGATTGCTGTCAGAACGGATGCATGCTTTACTACAAAGATCACAAGGATGCAGAAGTGTGCGGATTCTGTGGTCCTGATCGCTACAAGCCAACTGCTGCAGGCAAGTCTAGAAGATCGACTGCTTCAATGTACTACTTGCCATTGACGCCGCGGTTGGAGAGATTGTTCATGGTGAAAGAGACTGCCGAAAATATGAGTTGGCACAAGCGACAACAGACCGAAGGAGTGTTGGATCATCCATCTGATGGAGAAGCGTGGAAGCACTTCGATCGAGCATATCCTAATTTTGCTTCTGATGCGCGTAATGTAAGGTTGGGGCTCTGCTCTGATGGTTTCACCCTATTTGGTCTTTCAGGCTCCCAATATTCATGCTGGCCGGTAATCCTCACTCCGTACAACCTACGCCTTGGATGTGCATGAAGACACATTACATGTTCTTAACTATTATCATCCTCGGTCCGAACAACCTAAAAAGGAACATCGACGTGTACTTACAGCTGCTAATAGATGAGCTGAAGCAGCTATGGAAAACAGGGGCGTACATGTATGATGCTTCGAAAAAATAGAATTTTTAGATGCGGGCAACACTAATGTGGACAATCAACGAATTTTTGGCTTATGGAATGTTATCTGGATGGAGCACTCATGGTCGGCTTTCATGTCCGTATTACATGGACCGCACTAAGGCTTTTCGTTTGAGACACGAAGAAAAGCCATGCTTCTTTGATTGTTACCGGTAGTTCTTGTCGAAAGACCATCCGTACCGTAGGAACAGAACTGCATTTCGTGCCAGAGCTATGAAGAAGGGTGATCCACCGCCATTGTGGTCCGGAGAGGACACATGGGAGCAAGTAAAAGAAATCCCAAGTGCTATTGAAGATCCTACAATGAGAGCCATTGCGAGGGATTTGGCGAAGATCATAACTGGACCAAAAGGAGTATATTCTGGGATCTGCCATATTGGAGCACAAATCTGATTAGACATAACCTTGACGTCATACATATCGAGAAGAACGTGTTTGATAACATAATTAATACTGTAATGGACATCAAGAAAAAGACAAAAGACAATCAGAAGGTTAGATTGGACTTAGCCGAAATATGCAGACGCCCTACATTGCACATGATAGACAACGGAAAGGGAAAGCTTTTGCGGCCTAAGGCAATCTACTCACTGGACAAGGAGGACAAAGTGAGACTTTGTAGATGGATCGAGGACTTGAAATTTCTGGACAGATACGTCTCTAATCTAAGAAGATGTGTCGACATAAAGGAGTGTAAACTGACCAGAATGAGGAGCCATGATTGCCACGTATTCATGGAGAGGTTAATTCCTGTTGCATTTCGAAAATTATTACCGCCGGTAGTCTGGGATCAATTAACAGAGCTTAGCATATTCTTCAGAGATCTTTGTTCTTGGAAGTTGCTCGTCGATCGTTTAGAGAAGCAAGAGAAGGACATTGTGGTAACACTTTACAAACTTGAGAGAGTTTTTTCTCCTGTATTCTTCGACTCAATGGAGCATTTGCCGATTCATCTTATTCATGAGGCTCTTGTTGTTGGACCTGTCGGTTATCGTTGGATGTACTCGTTCGAGCGACAGTTGAACCACCTCAAGAGGAAGGTAAAAAATAATGCACGGATGGAGGGTTCTATTTGTGAAGCATATGTCCTTGAGGAGATTTCAAACTTCTGTTCCATATATTTTCAGCCTCATATTGCTACAAACAAAACAAGGGCTCCCAGAAATGACGACGGCTATAAAGTTGGTATTGAGACAAAGATGAAAGTATTTACTGCCTACGAAAAACCATCTGGTAAAATAAAAAACGATATCTAAATGACGACGAAGTTAGTGCTGCAATGTTATATGTATTGCTCAACTGCGACGAGGAAGAAATGGACAAGCTAGAGGGGTAAGTGAAATTATTTCGCGTGCTTCGTTGCTTCTGAATATAACTAACATACCTATGCTTCATTGCTTTTCAGCATGTTTAAGGATGAGGTAACGTCCAACAATCCGTACGCAACCGAGGAGGAAGTAGAACAACAAATGAGACTTCATTTTCCTTTTTGGTTGAGAGCATATGTACGGATGTAGTCACAATTTACTTTTTCTGTACATTTATACTTGCACATAATAATTAAGTTAGCATCGTTTATATGGTATTTAGATTGATCGTCTGGAGGCAATCCTTGAGAATGAGTATATTAAAACTCTAGCCAAGGGGCCAATTTATCAAGTGAAGACCTGGCCAAGTTACTGCGTAAATGGTTTCAGGTTCAAGTCAACAAATGCTCGAATAAGAGACGACTTCTTGGATTTGGATTCTACGAAGAATAGCTGTTTGTGCATAAAATCTTCAAACTACAAAGACGTCAACCTAGGGAATGAATTCTTTGGCGTCTTATGGGAGATTATGGAACTGACATACAATTATGCTATAGATCCTTGTAAGATCATCTTGTTCAGATGTGACTGGTTCGATCCGATCCAAGGTCAAGGTTGGAGAGTTGACAAACATGGTCTTGTTGACATAAATTATCGCCGTCGATATCAAGCTTATGAGCCGCTTGTTCTAGCAAGCCAGGCTCAGCTAGTTTACTTTACCAGCCTTGTAAGATCGTCTTGTTCAGATATGACTGGTTCGATCCGATCCAAGGTCGAGGTTGGAGAGTTGACAAACATGGTCTTGTTGACATAAATTATCGCCGTCGATATCAAGCTTATGAGCCGTTTTTTCTAGCAAGCCAGGCTCAGCTAGTTTACTTTACCAGCTATCCAAAACGAGGAGCCGGGAGATCAGATTGGTGGGCAGTCTGTAAGACTAAAGCTCGGAATACCTTCGATGTCGACGAGATAGCTTATCAGGAAGATGAACTACCTCTTATTACAAATATTGTCGATGTGGACTCAACGGAAGTTCCTCATGACATGTTTCATCAATTGGAAGAGGTAGAAGTATCAGAAGAGGAAGAGGAAGTTGATAGAAGTGAAAAGGAAGAGGAAGAGAAAGAGGAAGAGGAAGAGAAAGAGGAAGAGAAATCGGAACAAGATGAATTTTCAGAAGAGGATTGAATATGTTTAATTTTCAGATGTAGTATGGTTTACTTTTATTTTTTTCAGATGTAGTATAGTTTACTTTTGTTTTAACGACGTTAATAAGCAATGTTTTCAGATGTAGTATGGTTTACTTTAGTCTTTTTCAGATGTAGTATGGTTTACTTAGCGACGTTTTTAGATGTAGTATGATATACTTTTTTTTTCTTCATATGTAGTATGGTATACTTCTGTATTTTTTCAGATATGGCTCGACGTGGATTCTTTGGTTCCGGTGCTGGTGGGAGTCGACGAGCCCGGCAGTCTCCATCTACCACTCCTCCTACCGACTCCTCATCCCCTCGTACTGCAGTATACACTAGCGGTCTAGTCGCCGGCAGTATCTCCATACCCGGCTCTAGTAGTTTGAGGCTAGGGCCTTCTTCTTCTATGCAGCCATTACTGTCGAGTATTCCAGAGGTCGAACCCACTACGGAGGAGCAGGCTGAGGCCGAGGCCTACGTCGAGGTCGAGGGTGATGGCGAGGCCCACGCCGAGGGCGAGGGCGAGGCCGAGGGACAGGCTGCGGGAAAGGGCAGGGGCAGGGGTTGGGGCAGGGGGCGGGGCGGGGCAGGGGCATAGTACAGCTCCCATTTAAGACAGATCCTCCGTGTCGCCCGGAGGGGGATCTGAGTTTGGAGATTTGGGCCTGTACTCGGACCAGGCGGTAAGTGAAATTATTGCATTTAATTAGTTTAAATTTATTACAAACTTGTTTAATAAATTTTAATTTCTATTTTACAGGTATCATCCCTCCTCCGTACATCGGTCGCTGGGTACATTCCTGCGACAGAACTACGGGAGGCCCTGGATCAACTGGAGGGATGTCCCGGCCGACAAGAAGGCCTTCTAGTTTGAGCACTTTTTGGTACGTAAAAGTTTATTTCCTTTTAACATTTAGTATGTTATGTTATAACTTACGTACTTCTATGATGTTTTCAACAGACTTACTTCTTCCCTCCCTACCGTGCCATTGCTGTCGAGGCTATATTTTCCAGCGTCGCCAGCAAGCTCATTAGGGACGCGATCCTCGACCAAAAGGATCGCGACCGCCCGGGAGAGGCTATTCAGGGTTGGATCTCTGCCATCGATTGGGCGGTAATGAAGAGGAGATTCGAGGAGGAAGCCTACAAGGAGAAGTCCACGAAGTCTAAAAGAGCGCGACAGGCGGGGTCGTAGTGGTGTGGTGGATCACGTTCTATCATGGATTTCTTCAACCATATGGTACGTATCTCGCCGTATACCCATAATTAATACTTTATAGTAATATATTTCTTTCAACTTAACTGACAAATTATATAATAATTTCGTAACAGGTTGAATCGGGAGAAGACCCGAATATGGTGACCTTGTTCCTCGCCACGCACACGAAGGGGGAGCAGTTCGTAGACGACAAGGCCCGGGATACCTACGTAAGTTTTACTTAATAGTAGTTCATTAACATTAATTTTTAGTTACATAGAAAATTCATATAGATGTTATTTCTAGGCCATATTTTAGAAGTTTTACTTAATGCTAGTTCATTAATATTAATTTTTAGCGACCACGTGAGAATTCATATAGATGTTATTTCTAGGCCGAGTTTTTGAGGCTTAGGGAGGCCGGGCCGACACGGTCAGAGGGAGCTGGTGTTAGCACTTTCCAGCAGTCTCCGGCCGCCATAGCTCAGTCAGATGACGAGCTGTAGATGAGGGCCGTTGGTGGCATACATAGGGGTACGTACTATGGTACGGGCTCCTATGGTGCCTTCATTGCATCACAGGCCTCTGCAACTTCCACTAATGTGACCGGCCCCGCACAGACTAAGGAGTCGCTCCGCCACTAGCAGAGTGTCGATGCGCAGATCGCAGCTCTGCGTGATGAGATGCTGCAGATGATGGGAGTGCCGCATACAAATGATTTTGTTCTCATCTCACGCTTTGAGAGGCTGGAGGAGACTACGGAGGCGCTGCGACATATGACCCGTGCTACGCAGGAGGCTACACAGCAGTTGGTCGAGCAGATACAGCAATTCCAGGAGATGGCTACGAAGCGACCGTCTGTTGGTACGCCGGGAGCATCGTCTACATCCGACGGTGCACGGGAGGACATGCTCGTCCACTTGTTGTCACCGAAGGAGTATCAGACGATCCTGACGTTGCGACGACAGTCATTTGGTGGCGCTCCTCCTCCAGCTCCGGCTCCATCACCGGGTCCAGCTCCAGCTCCAGTCGATCAGTAGTTTCGTTTTTGCATTTTTGGACTGTACTATATTTTTGACTTTGTACGTATTTGGGAATATTTAGTTTCTTCGTTGAGGATATTGAGTTTGTACGTATTTGCGGATATTGATTTGGTTTGTTGAGGATATTATATATTGACATTGTTCGTTGCGGATAATATTTTTTTCTTTCTATTTTTTGTATATTCTGGAATGTATTGTGCGTGCCGGTGTTGAGTATTCCACCGAGGGGGTCGACGAACCCAGGGATTGGATTTTGTATTTTGTATTTTGTATTTTGTATTCTGTATTTTGTCTCACGCTCCAGCTCCATTTGCATTCTGGAACCTATTTTTTATATATTTTTTTAACTTAGCGACGTTCTTAGCAACGTTAATAAGTATCGCTAAATTTTTGCGACGTTAAGGAATGTCGCTAAAAGCGTCGCTAAATTGCTGACGTGCAACACGTGGCACCGAATCCGTTGTCAGTACATCGTCGCCAAAACGTCGTAAATGTGTCGCTAAACGGTGACCACACAATAACGTCGCAAATTGTGTCGCTAATTAGCGACCACGAGGGAACGTCGGAAATAACGTCGCTAATTAGTGACGTTATTAACGTCGCTAACTAACGTCGCCATAGCGACGTTTTGTGACATTTTTTTGATTAGCGATACGCTTTTTTCCGTCGTTTCTAAATCGTCGCTGAAAATGTTGCTAATTTAGGTTAGCGACATTTTTGTCGAGATTAGCGACGTTTTGGAACGTCACTAATCTGACAAATTTTTGTAGTAGGTGAAAATATCCATCATATCTCCATACAAGTAGTGTCTCCAAAGCTTAAGTGCAAACACTACTACTGCCAGCTCCAAGTCATTGGTTGGATAATTCCTCTCATGATCACGAAGTTGACGTGACACATAATCTATTACCTTCCCATGCTGTATCAAAACACATCCTAAACCTCTGCCTGAAGCATCACAATACACTGAGAATCCTCCGGTCCCATCTTGAAGCGTGAGAATGGGTGCCGTCATCAAACCTCGCTTCAACTTCTCAAAAGAATCCTAACATTCTGCGGTCCAAGCAAACTGCACATCCTTGCAGGTCAACTGCGTCAGTGGTGCTGAAATCCGAGCAAAGTCTGAAACAAATCGCCAGTAGTAGCCGGCTAAGCCAAGAAAACTGCGAACTTCTGCAACTGTACTTGGTACCGGCCACGTCTTAATAGCCACGATCTTCAGGGGATCCACTTCTACTCCACCTCTGGTGATGATATGACCCAAGTATAAAATACGATCGAGCCATAACTCGTATTTACTGAACTTTGCATACAACTGGTGTTCTCGGAGAATCTGGAGGACAACTCTGAGATGCTGCTCATGCTCCGCTTCACTCTTGCAATAGACCAGGATATCGTCTATGAACACAATCATGAACTGATCCAAATAAGGCATGAAGATACGATTCATGAGGTCCATGAATACAGCCGGCACATTGGTTGCTCCAAAGGGCATAACAAGGAACTCCCAATGCCCATACCTGGATCTAAATGCCGTCTTCGGGATGTCCTGCTCTCTGACTCTAATATGGTGGTATCCTGACCGCAAATCAATCTTTAAAAATACTGTCGCCCCTCTGAGTTGATCAAACAAGTCATTTATCCTCGGAAGAGGATATCTGTTCTTGATTGTCACTGAATTCAAGGTACGATAGTCGACACATAATCTGGACATACCATCCTTCTTTTTCACAAGAGGCATCGGGGCTCCCCAAGGCGATCTACTAGCACGGATGAATCCCATGGTCCTGAGTTCTTCAATCATCTTATACAAGATCTCCAATTCTGACGGTACCATCCGGTAGACTCTCTGTGACACTGGTGCTGTTTCGGGGATCAAATCTATAGTGAACTCGATCTCTCTCTCTGGTGGCATACTTGGGAGCTCCTCGGGAAAAACATCAGAAAACTCTTCTACAACTCTGGAAAACTGAACTGCAGCTGCTACTGCCATCCGTAACACTGGGGAGAAGGTTCTACTCCACCTCGAAAAAATGAAAGCTCTGGCTCACCAGGAATACTAAAAATAATCTTGCCGATATGGCAATCTATTCTAGCATACTGGTCCCTCAACCAATCCAACCCTCAGACCACGTCATAATCGGTCATCGGGAATTCTATTCGTGTAGCAAATCGTGCAGACATAAATGAATGCGTTGCACCCGAATCAAATAATACTGATGCTGGAAAAGAGTTGACGAGAATGGTCCCTGCTACCACCTCACCTGAAGCTAACTCTTCCTCCACGGTCAAAGCCATAGCCTGACCTTGCCCTCTATGTGCTGGTCCCCTCTGCTGGAAACCTCTCTGGCGGTTCTGGGTCTGAGCTTGGACTTGTGTATACTGCTGGGGGTTCTACTGCTGAAATGCTTGGGCCTTAGGCGGCAAGGGCCTCGGTAACGGGTACTGCTGCTGCTGCTGGACTGATACTGGGGCTGGTCCCCTCACCGAGGGACTAAAAAAGGTTGAAGAAGAGGAACTCCCCCTATTTGGGCAGTTCCCAACCCTGTGGTCTGGTTCCCCACAAACCAAGCACAAGCCCTGTGCTCTGCGACATTCCGACACTACGTGCCCTAGCTTTCCATAATGGGTGCAACCCATTGCGGAAGACTGCTTCTGCATCTGCAGCTGCTGTTAGGGATATGCCGGGATCGAATGCTGAATCGACGTAACGGAAGTCGCCCGCCTTGGAGCTCCAATGGTCAAAGTCCTAGCTGCCGGGGCTGGTGCTGAAGACTGGTTCATCTGGCCGTGAGACTACTTCCGACTTCCGGTCCGGTCCACAATCCTATGGGAGGTATACTCATGCCTCCTAGCTGCTCTCAATACTGCATCAAAAGTCTGATGCTCAAACTGCTCTACTGCCAGTAAAATCTCCAAGTGGAGTCCTTGCTGGAACCGCTAAGCTCTGTCGAACTCGGTCGCCACCAAGATGGGAGCAAACCGACCAAGACTAAAAAATACGACCGCATATCCATCGACCGTCCTGTCCATCTGCTTCAAATTAGTAAACCTCGTCTGTAGATCATACCGAGCTACAATGTCAAAGTACTTGGTGTAGTGTCCCGTCCCGCTCATTAAATTGGAGGAATCGAAAATGCCAATAGCGTTCGTACTTAGCATGCAACGGCGACTTGAAGACACGCTCGGTCGACACGACCGCTCGCTCATGTGGGATAGTTTCGGTGAACTTGCCTCATCTTAGCCTTCACATAATAAATCACATGTTTTCAACTTGCGTAAGTAGGTTTGATAATAAAAGAGACGAATCCACATAGCTAAAGGGAGTAATCCCGAAGGATAGAATTGAGTTAGAATATGGAAAGGTCCAACGGCTGGCTTAGAGTTGGTGTACGGCGTGCTTTGAAAATGACACTCGGTCCTTCGTCCCGTTGCTTGGGACAAAGAAAAGTTGGTATTTGCCGCAAAGCTAAGGGTTAGCCAAATTCGTAGACGTCATCCGCACAACGGCTTCATAAAGCATGCACACGATCTCATCGCCCAAGGCGTGGCATAGCCTCTGCTCGCCCGACGGGTTAAGTTGTATTGCACGACTTGCGGCATAAGTCTAGGCACCTCAAATAACTTGGTTGTTCAAAGTCGAACGCGTGCACGGCACGTTCCTACGACGCAAGGCTTGACGCAGCCTTTGCTCGTCAAGTTGTTACAAAGTAAGTTAGACAAGTTACGTTAAGCTAGCAGGCACTGTCCTATGAGTTCTACGGTCGGGTATGACCACATAGTCTCAAGATTGTAAGGCCCATCATATAGAGTATGACTTGGGCGGTGGTGTCACATATAGTTTCAAGTTGGTTTAAGACACGATGGCACGGACTTAGTGTTTTAAGGCACGGGCCACGGTTGATCCATTGAGTTTGGAAAGCGATTCAAATAGTTGTTCTTGAGTTGCGTGAAATGATAGGGCAAGAAATAAGAATGCTCGCGACTGGGTCATCGAGGCATGAGAGAAGAATGCTCGCGACTGGGTCGCCGAGGCAAGGTCTCAGATGTGAGAAGTGTTGAACTTAGCCCTGAAAGAGATGGTTACACTAGAAGTAGAATGACAGTGTGAGACGCTAGTTTGAGTCGAGTCTTGCATGGTCATGGACAACTTGTCGACAAGGTAAATTTGTTTCCTCGGACGATAACCTGGGGCCACAGCCGGACCGTTCCGGCCTAGGAGGAAACGGAGGGTGAATGTGAGCGGAATAGCTGAGCCTGGAGCAAAGTATTCGGTGGACGCTCATTGGGGCTAGCTACCCGCTTTGACCGTTCCATCCTATACTCAGCTAAAAGGAAGTCAACAATGGCTCTGGGAGCCAGTGACCAAATTCATATAGATGAGTCGGCATGACGACAAATCCTTATGTGTGCCTATGGATTGAGTTAAGTTGAATGTGTGTGTACAGTTAGAACATAATGTTGGGCCTAAGATTGGTTGCAACATAGGCAACGTGCTTCAGCACGAGATGTGGCATCGAGTCTTGAGTTGTCGGCATATAAGTTGCATAAGTTACTTTGAGTTGTCTTGAGTTTAAGTAAGAAAACACCGCACAGCAAAGTCAGTCGAGTGACACTTAACCCACAAGTCTTGATTGGGTCAGTTGGTGATCAAAGTAGCAAGGGCCGCGGGCGGCGATATGGTTAAGTCATACTGAGCTGCGAGGCACAACACGATTCCTAGCACGATCACATATAAATAGAGCCTCATCGCGTAGTTACGTCTCTGATTTTGGGCCGTAAGGCAAATACGACTCGATAGGTTAACGTTGTTGATGCAAGCACGGGATGGTCTAGAGTCGTAAAATAGGCCAATGCGTCTGTCTTAAAATTGATCCTAAGGCAAGAGTAGAAAGATAATTGATAAGAAGGGACTATGTTGCACAAAGTAAATCAAACGTGTTGGTTTTGTATGGGTGGGCGAGGAGCTCATTCCACCAGTATAGTTGAGTACTGATACCTACATAGTTTTCATGTCCAGGCACAGGTAGAAGCTTGTGGCATGGAGCTCGCTTGGATGCGTCAAAGCACGAAGTTTCTTGGTGATTCGAACCGTGCGGCCGCATGGATTCAAGACTTATACGTGACATAATGTATGGACGTCGTCTTCTAAAGCATCTGCTGGCTCAAGACATGTATCGAGAGATGAGAGAGAGCTGAGTGACTTGTAATGTGAGATGAGTGAGCTTGAGAGACTTGTAATCTTGGCCTTGCGCCCCATTGTAACATTTGCTTCAATATCAATAAAGAGCTTCTTTTGAATAACTTGTGTTTTGTTTTTAATTTCCGCTGCTATTATTCAATGTCTCTGCATGGGACTTCTGTGCGACGACCCCGTCGCAGCCGCTGTAATCCGTCGTTATGGAACCCGCCTTGCACGAGCGCAATCTAGGCTCGTGCGACATCACGTCTTAGCAAGAACGATCGCTCCTACGGGAGCGGGGCATGACATAATGGTATCAGAGCACTGCTTTACGTCCTTGGACTATCGATTGAATTCTTTCACTACGTACGTTGTTTCCGCAAACTCTTAATTATTGCTTCCGCAAAGTTGATATCGTTGGTGCGCTCTCTCTCAAATGTCCCACGAGATGTCCATACAATAAGTCTAAATAATTTTCAAAATATAGAAGAACAATTTTTGACAAGAAACAAAAAGATGGTTTACGTAAGCAAGGTTGGCTAAGTCGGGCTGGGCATATACACCAAGTTACGTCGACCTTAGAAAAGTCAAGTGCGAGATTGGTAATATTTCGAGCAAGAACGAGTCGAACTTGATTTAGTAATGTGAGATGACTATCGATAGGGGTGCTATCGAGCGACAATAACGTCAGTGCAATATAGATGAGTGTGCTTGGAACTAAAAGAATAGTTCGGACGGGATTCGAAGAAGTCGATTTTGATTCGAAAGATAGTTTTAAGAATTTATTGAATGACTTCATTCCTGAGTGGTGTATGTGATAGTATCAGGAATGTCGATCGATTGATTGAGGATACGGGGAGTCAAAGAGTCTATAAGCAAGCGTTGCGGGTATGCAAAGCCTTGGATTGAATATGATTGAGAAAATATAGTCTTGAAGATTTTTTGACGAGTCGATTCGGACAACCTAGAAATTGACGCGCACGGAACGTGTATGGGATTGAGGATTGGACAAGTATGAAACACGGAGATGATTGAATAGGTAAAACTGAATCGAGGAAAAAGTTAGGGTATACGAATGGATGACTTGATCGAGGAAATTGATACAGAATCGTATAAGAAAAAGTTAGCACGATGGAAAGATTGCGTGCATAAAAAGTTAAATTTTGAAGTTACGCAATGACTCTAAGGATTGGATTGAATGTTGCTCAATGATTTGAGTTAGCAAAGAACGATGCGAATTGAGGAAATACGTTGGTCGATGACTTAAGGTAAACGGATGAACAATACGTGAAATTGGTTTGAGAAAATTGTTGTTGTGGATGATAAGAGGGATAATGATCGAACTTGAATTTGAATGTCGAGGACATTATCCAGTCGGACGATAGCTTCATTCGCACGACTCGAAATTGGTTGCAAAGGAAGATCGTCAGGTTACGCATATCGTCGATGGTATTTAGGCGTATCAAAGACTGACATGCGATAACTCGGGGGTACTCTGACTCGGCGAATAACGATCATGCAAGTGTTATTGTTCGGTTGGATGCTATACTTAGGATTTTGATTGAGATAATGTTGGAAGAAAATGATTGTGTCTTGATGGTTACGTTGATAATCACAACGTCGACGATCTTGTCTTATGCAAGCACAACTCTAGTCTCGCACATGCGTTAAGTCGGATATGGGGCGATCGTTCCGCGTGAGCGCTGACATGGTGATTCATGTCGCGAGAAAGATTGAACTCGGAAAATCAGGATGCGGCAACTTTGATTATTTCGACTTGTTGATATGATGCGAAAGAGAACTCCAGGATGTTAGGACTTGTGATTGATGATTGAATAAAACTTGAGGATTGAGTAGGTCCAATCCGCGCATCGAGAATGAACTAGTCCAGACGCAAACAAGAGTTACGTCCCGATGAGGATGATTATCCCGCGGGAGCGTGCATGGTGATTCATGCCCACCTTGGATAATCTGACTCACGTGAGATCGGGACGCAACATATTGTTAAGTCGGACGACCTTGCAATCGATTACGTGAATTAGAATGAATGACTTGGGGAGTATGAAATGTGAATTATGGTTAGCGATGAATCGCGTCGTAGCGTGCTTGACTTGAGAAGGATTGATAGGTGGATTATGTCGAACGTGTTCGAAGAGATAGACTATACGAAATGGCTTGATGAACGAGCGATATGTTCTTGTCGAGGATCGGTTGAGACGTGAGTTATCATAGGACGGCTTTACTGAATGACTCAGACCTCGTGCGACGGACGTTGGGATGTGTGTAGGAAATCTATGCTCGATGTTTAGAAATCGGAGCGATGCGAGCTTGGGTAGAAAACCCCGTACCATCAATTTGGTTTGACCTTAGGATGGGGTCAGTATTGATATCATTGTTTGGGAACTATGATTCCAATACTGACGGAAAGACACAGCCTAGCGGTTAGGCAGACGTCCGAGTGCGAAGTGGTAAAAAATTATGGAGGCACCACCGCGAGTCTCGGTTGACATGTATATATATCAGGGACGCCCGAATATGTGCACGATCTGACTCGAGTGGTGATGGCAGATTCTCTATCACGAGGCTTGGCTGAAATGTATATATTTTGGAGACGCCTGGAATATGTGCACGATCCAACTAAGTGATACGTTGAATCAAGTGAGACTTGAGGAACTGTCACGACCCGCACCCACCGTGAGGGTACGAGTACGTAACAGCGCCCAGCCTACGCCGCAGTGTCGACGGTAGAACGCTGTTCTAGGTCATGAACTATAACTAGCTAACATGAAATACTCTCCAAAAGGTGTCCAACACAGAGGTACAACTCAATCACAAACTAAGGTAGAAGGTAGCACGATAGGAATAGATAAGAACTCCTCAACTGAGGCACAATAGAAAGAATACAAAACTCAACATCTACCAGCTCAGTATCTCTAAGAATATACAACTCAGGAAATAAAGACAACAGCTATACATGAAAATAGAAAAGACTAAGCTATCTATACTAAGCAAGGGTGCCATCCTCAGTAGCTGCCTGAACCTCCCCAGGGGTCCAGGTCGCGGGTGTCATCTAGGCAAGCTCCAAAGTAAGGGGTGCAGGGTTCCTCATCATCCTCTATAAAATTTTCAACAGGTCCAGTCAGGACGGGAGCGAGCACAATACATCTCACGCAGATCATAACAGGTTAGAGAATATAAACATGCAGGAGAGTACGATACATGAAACTAAAAGAAATACATGATATAAACAGGAAGAGAACTGTAATAGAAATATCTACTATAAGTAGAGAGCTACCAGTGACTAGTGATTTAGAGTACAAAGTCGACATGTGAACGGCTTGATTTGCACATGGCTATACTAAAGAGGTGTACATGGCTATTCCACTTTGGAATTGTTCACATGACTATTTATACTCCCCCAAGCCCCAATCAATACACAAGGATCCAGACAGGT
Source organism: Iris pallida (assembly GCA_029216955.1). Lineage (NCBI taxonomy): Eukaryota > Viridiplantae > Streptophyta > Magnoliopsida > Asparagales > Iridaceae > Iris > Iris pallida. The sequence continues at coordinate 10,462,009 of JANAVB010004399.1, read as the reverse complement.
TATGTTACGCACATGATTTTCACATGAAGCCCATAGATGGGTATACATGAAGTATTCACGAGGCTCAGAGAACTGAGTGCACATGAATTCCATACGAAGGCCCACGAAGGGTGCACATGAAGTATAGGTTATACATGAGATTCATGGGAAACACGATCGATCATGATAGCATATGAGAGTACACAAGCAAACACGAACGAGCATGAAGCACATGATAAACATGGATAACAGGAGAGCGAGGAATACACGATGTACATGAAACACATGGCACAATGTATCCGATGCTCCCGAGGGGGATAACATCTCAAGCAAGGATCCATATAGTATCAATCCGTGATAATGTCGTGACAGCATCAAATAAGGTAAACTAGAGCAGGAATATAATTCTAAGCAAGTTATGAAATGATCAGAGAATGTACTCGCCTGGTATCTGAATAGCTGTGAAAATATACTGTCCGAGATGAGGTACCTGGCTCCTAGTTAGAGCAACACAAGTCACAACAAGTCCAGAATGGTAATGAAATGCACTATAATGCGTTCTACATGAATCTAGGTCAATCTAGACCAAAGTCAACCCTCAGTCAACTCGGGTCAACCCTAGAAGTCAAACTGGGTCAACCAAGTCAAACCTAAGTCAAGCTAGTCTAACTAGTCTATTCTAGGTCTAACAAGACTAGGTTAGCCTAAACTAGGTTTAACAATATTGCTAAACCCCAATAAGCCTATAATAGTCTATCAAGACTTATATCTAAACCATGCTAGCCTATATTAAGTATTTATATACCACAAGACCAACACAAGCTATTTACATTCAAACTTAACATATATATATATATATATATATATATATATATATATATATATATATATATATATATATATATATATATATATATATATATATATATATATACACACATATTGTATATAGGACATACTTTAGGTATTTATGCATAATACAACACATTACATATATACATATATATAGATACATACATAGAGAGATACCTACATACATATTTACTTAGATATAGGGAGAGGGTTAAGGGTGAAAACATGTGTGTGTCAAATTCATATGTGTGTGTGAGAATTAGGAATAGAGGGCAGTGATGTACTAAGGGAAAACAGTGGCTAATCCTAAAAACAGAGAATGCAGGAAATAAGAACCAATACCCTTCAATTCAATTATAATGCAACTAAAACTCAGTTCTTTCCCAATGCAAGATTGTGTGTGCTCACATTGTTTGTGTGAAAGTGTGTTCCTGAAAACAGGGACTAATTCCCAGGTATCAAACAAGGAACTAGATTTTAATTAACATCAGAATTCCTGAACACACCCACTCTCCATAACAGTTAACAACTCATCTCAGGTTTTACTCATGTGCTCAGTTTTGTGTGACTGTGTGATCTCAAAACAAGGATGGCAGATAGGTTAGGAAGAGTAATTCTCAGGTTCCTATATTGAGGGAACACTTATAGCTGTCCAAAAGAACACACAAAATACTTTAAACCATTTCCATTCCTGCTTCACACAGGAATCCTCCCCCTCCTAATCACAATCCCAGATTTGTGCTCAAGAAATCAAACTCAGAAATCCATAGTCACTTAAAACCAAAACATAGCAGTGAAAACAGTCCTAAACTAATTGGAAAAAAAAAATTGAACCAATACTGTAAAAGGGAAGAAAAGGAAACCAATTTGTATATTCAGATTTATATTGGATATCCAATTTCAGTCTACAGTTAATGACAACCTAACTAAATCAAAACCTATAGTCTAAAGCATATCAGTGAACTGAACAATCAATTAGAGAATCAATAGGATGCCATCACTCAGGAAAACAATTTAAAACTCAGGAAAACAGTTCAGGTATTTCAAAGAGAACCATGTATCAGTCATTTGGTATATTCGAAATCCAACACATGCCAAAATCCCATTTCCAAAAGTCTATGTTAACATATGTAAAAACATATAATTTTGATTATCTTAAACATTGGTTTTTGAAGAACTTGGAAGGAAATCAGAATGGTTCATTGGGGATATCAGGAAATTCCCACCTCTCAAAACAGTCCAAAATAAATCAACTCAGTTTATTAGATGGAGACTAAGGTTCTCAGTTAATTGAACTAAAATTTTACCTACACTTAGCAGTTCCAAATCCAGTTTGCTAATTTAAAACTCATCACTAACATCAACCTACACCACAGTGAAATATTACAATGTGAATAAGGAAAATCAAATTTGAAATCAGGAAGGACAATCTAATCAGTCTCAGTGCAATATCTATCACCCCATTCTCATATTAATACACAACTCACAACAAACATATAGCCCAATGAACTAATGAACATCAAGCCCCATGTAAAACTAAGAATCGAATTCTCTGAAAAAAATGAAAACAATATTTCATGAGATTCAAAACTGGAAGGAACTGACAGGTATCAGAATATTCAAAAAACCCAATTTGGATATCCAACAATTCGAAAACCCAAAACTCTTACAAACAGACACATGTCCCAAGTGTACGTGTCATATGGGAGTGTTCTCGTGTCCACACAAGTGGACACGAGGTGTCCAAGCATACTAAATACTTCACATTAGAAAACAGGGAAACAAATCCTCGTGCAGCCGTGTCGAGCTTGATTGGGCTCGACACAGGGCTCAAGACATGCCGTGCTTGTGCACACGTGTGGAGGGAACCTAGGGGCGTGTGTGTACATGCCTGCACGACCCTCAACCTCTGTCGTGTCCAAGAAAGTCGGGCGTATCAGACGCGATTTCTCGCGTGGAACAGCACAGTGCGTGTCCAGTGCGCCTGCGATTGCTCTCAAACCACTGAATAAAAACCCATGAAAATTGGTGAGCCTCATGTCAGTCACCTAAACAGTGTCCACACCAAAATTCGTGTCCAGAAGTGTTGTGTACAGGGAGTTATAGCCCCCGAGTAGCAGGGCACTGCCCGAAGGCTGCTGCGGGCGTGTTCGTGTCCGTTTTGGACACGGACACGACTCGAGTTTGTGTTCAGACCATACGAAACATGATGTACACATATAGATCTGTCAATCCATGCAATGGTTTCACAAAAATCAGAAATAAATTCCTCACAGGCATTTCATCAAACACATGCACACTATTCATGATACGTGTCCGATACGGACACGTATTGGACACGAATCAACACGAAACCAATACCTACGACTAGGGGACACCTAGGGCTGTCCAAATACGCAAGAAAACTAGAATTTCATGGAGAGAATGAGAAGTTACCTATCGGTGTTCTTCTCCAAAGAAAGCTTCAAAATGGGGGATCCTTCTTGCAAATCCCAAAGCTCCAAATTGTCCCAAATTTGAGAATGACCTCCATGAACAGTAGGGGAATGAAATTTAGATCACTATGGAAGAAGTTTGAATGAAAAAGGAATACTATAGAATAAACTATGAAGAAGTTTCAATGGGGAACAAACCTTTCCTTAGAAAAATGAAGGAATGACTAAAAAGAGGCACAAACTTTGAGAGGGATTGTATAGGGATATGTGCCCTATGTGGCTGGTCATCAAGGCTAGGTTTAGGGTTTTGGAGAATCAATCTAAGGGCTCTCATCCCATCTAGTTTATCCAAGGGTCAAAATCAAGGTCCCCCTTAATCAAGTTGCAACCTAGTCATTTCAACTAGTCATGACTAACCATGACCAACTCAATTTCTAACTTAGTCTAACCATGACTAACTAGGACTAACCTAGGTTAGGTCAATTCTAGGTTGGGGCTACTAACAATCACATGGCAATTAATTAAATAATATTAAACCACACCCTTTAATATAATATACATTAAATTTCAAATAATTATAATAAATTCAAGATGACCAAAATACCCTCAAGCTAAATGTACTAACAAACTCTACCCACATGATTAGGCTCTAAGGCAGACAGTCACTACGGCTTACTAGCCAAACACCCAAAATTATAAGTCATGACTCAAGCAGTTTTTAAATTGTTTCAAAATTATTAAAAATCACCAAAAATCATATTATTAAACTAAATACCATAATTAAATAATTTAAATACAAAATTTCAAAATTACCCTCATTTCAAAAACTGGGTGTTACAGGAACGGAAAAGTGTCGAGGATTTTTGAGATCGAGAGTTTTGAAGAAAAGATTGTGGGTAGCACGAGCGTGGCTCGGATTGAGGAAACGCATAGGAGTAGTGTATGCGAGAGTCCTTGAATGTTGAGTAAAGTGACAAGACGATAAGTATACTCAGTTAGTTTTGAGGACGAAACTTTTTCTGAGTGGTGTATGATGTAGTGTCCCGTCCCGCTCAGTAAATCAGAGGAATCGAAAATGCCAACGGCGTTCGGACTTAGCATGCAATGGCGACTTGAAGACATCGCTCGGTCGAGGCGACCGCTCACTCAGGTGGGGTAGTTTCGGTGAATTTGCCTCATCTTAGCCTTCACATGATAAATCACATGTTTTTAACATGCACAACTAGACTTGATAATTAAAGAGACGAATCCACATAGCTAAAGGAAGTAATCCCGAAGGATTGAATTGAGTTAGAATATGGAAAGGTCCAACGGTTAGCTTAGAGTTGGTGCACGACGTGCTTTAAAAATGACACTCGGTCCTTCGTCCAGTGGCTTGGGAGAAGGAAAAGTGGGTATTTGCCGCAAAGCTAAGAATTAGCCAAATTCGTAGGCGTCATCCGCACAACGGCTTCATAAAGCATGCGCACGATCTCGTCGCCCAAGGCGTGGCATAGCCTCTGCTCGCCCGACGAGTTAAGTTGTATTGCACGACTTGCGACATAAGTCTAGGCACCTCAAATAACTTGGTTGTTCAAAGTCGAACGCGTGCACGGCACGTTCCTACGACGCAAGGTCTGACGCATCCTTTGCTCGTCAAGTTGTTACAAAGTAAGTTAGGTAAGTTACGTTAAGCTAGCAGGCACTGTCCTATGAGTTCTATGGTTGGGTACGACCACACAGTCTCCAGATTGTAAGGCCCATCATATAGAGTATGACTTGGACGGTGGTGTCACATAGAGTTTCAAGTTGGTTTGAGACACGATGGCACAGACTTAGTATTTTAAGACACGGGCCACGGTTGATCCATTGACTTTGGAAAGCGATTCAAATAGTTCTTCTTGAGTTGAGTGAAATGATAGGGCAAGAAAGAAGAATGCTCGCGACTGGGTCGTCGAGGCAAGAGAGAAGAATGCTCGCGATTGGGTCGCCGAGGCAAGGTCTCAGATGTGAAAAGTGTTGAACTTAGCCCTGAAAGAGATGGTAACACTAGAAATAGAATGACAGTGTGAGACGTCAGCCTGAGTCGAGTCTTGCATGGTCATGGACAACTTGTCGACAAGGTAAATTTGTTTCCTCGGACGATAACCTGGGGCCACAGCCGGACCGTTTCGGCCTAGGAGGAAACGGAGGGTGAATGTGAGCGGGATAGCTGAGCCTGGAGCAAAGTATTTGGTGGACGCTCATTAGGGCTAGCTACCCGCTTTGACCGGTCCATCCTATACTCAGCTAAAAGGGAGTCCACAATGGCTCTGGGAGCCAGTGACCAAATTCATATAGATGAGTCGGCATGGCGGCAAATCCGTATGTGTGCCTTTGGATTGAGTTAAGTTGAATGTGTGTGTACAGTTAGAACATAATGTTGGGCCTAGGATTGGTTGCAACGTAGGCGACGTACTTCAGCACGAGATGTGGCGTCGAGCCTTGAGTTGTCGGCATATAAGTTGTATAATTTACTTTGAGTTTTCTTGAGGTTATTTCAGGAAACGCCGCAAGGCAAAGTCGGTCGAGTGACACTTAACCCACAAGTCTTGACTGGGTCAGTTGGTGATCAAAGTAGCAAGGGCCGCGGGGCGGTAATATGGTTAAGTCATACTGAGTTACAAGCATGGAACGATAGATTCCTAGCACGATCATATGTAAATGGAGCCTCATCACGTAGTTACGTCTCAGATTTTGGGCCGTAAGGAAAATAAGACTCGATAGATTAACGTTGTTGATGTAAGCGCGGGATGGTCTAGAGACACAAAATAGGCTAAGGCATCTGTCTTAAAACTAATCCTAAGGCAAGAGTAGAAAGACAATTGATAAGAAGGGACTATGTTGCACAAAGTAAATTTAACGTGTTGGTTTTGTATGGGTGGGCGAGGAGCTCATTCCACCAGTATAGTTGAGTACTGACACCCATATAGTTTTCATGTACAGACACAGGTAGAAGCTCGTGGCGCGGAGCTCGCTTGGATGTATCAATGTACGAAGTTCCTTGGTGATTCGAAGCGTGCGGCCGCATGGATTCAAGTCTTATACGGGACATAATGTATGGACGTCGACTTTCAAAGCATCCGCTAGCTCAAGACATGTATCGAGAGATGAGAGAGAGCTGAGTGACTTGTAATGTGAGATGAGTGAGCTTGAGAGACTTGTAATATTGGCCTTACGCCTCATTGTAACATTTGCTTCAATATCAATAAAGAGCTTCTTTTGAATAACTTGTGTTTTGTTTCTAATTTTTGCTGCTATTATTCAATGTATCTGCATGGGACTTCTGTGCGACGACCCCGTCGCAGCCGCTGCAATCGGCCGTTATGGAACCCGCCTTGCACGAGCGCAATCTAGGCTCGTACGGCATCACGCCTTACCGAGGACGATCACTCCTACGGGAGCGGGGCGTGACACTTGGTCTGGAATCTCTCACGGAATACTGTCCAAGCAATAGGTGCTACTAATCCAACGGCCTGTACCGCCCACTAGCTGCGGGCCAGATCCAATAACTGCAGGTGCACCACGGCCACCTTCTCGTCTTCTGGGGTCCTGGATGCTTCTAGAATAACCTCAGTATCCTACAGCCAAGCGTCTGTAGCAATAACATCTTCGCTGCCATCGAAGAAGGGAGGGTTCAAGCGCTTGAAGCTGTTGGCCGTACTGTTACCTTGATAACCATCTCTGCTCAGAGCATCTTGTACTGTCTAGTGCAATGAATCACTTCGACGATTCTTTGATGCAAGCAACTCCCTGATGAGTCCAACCAAGACTTCATCATCCTGCCTTGCAGGCTGGGCTGGCTGCACTGGGGTTTTGGACCTCCGGAAAGTATGACTCGGGAAGCTACTCCTGAGTGCTGAGCTTGATCCTCTTGTTGCGGGGGTACTCGCTGAGCTCCTTTCGGCAGATTGGCAGGAGCAGGAGCATTGCCGTTGAGGAAGACGATATAGGGAACAATAAGGAAGGACCAGGACAGATCAAAGATACAAGCATGTGATCAAGTCAAAATTTCAGGAATTTAGAGGGTACGAGCAGAGATCAAGGGCGAGTGCTAATTGAGACATCTATTCAGTAAACCCTCATATATCTTGATTCACAAGACATGCATGGGCCACCACTTAAATCGTGTCATGCCCCAGAACTTGAATATTGGAGAGCGGGGGCGGACACAGCCAGCTACGTATATTGAAGTGCAATCCACCTTTCTATACGGTCACGACTGTCTAGATACATGAGGGTTTAACTACAAGCCATCAGTCTCTTATGGTCATGAACAAGCCTATTGTCTCAATCTCAAGCAAGTAATAACAGTTACAAGATGTCAGAGCACCAAATATACAATAGTAAGGCGTTCCATACATTACATATTTGGATGATCATGAAGCTAGTCATACAAAAGTGAAGACTAGCAAGAGTTTCAGTCATACATGATCAACCCTAGGATTTGTCAATCATGTTACAGCCCATAGGCAGACAGTAAATAAAGTGCAATCGAGCTAACACATGCTCGTCGGCTCAACACCTCAAAAGAATACTTTTACAATAGAGTGGAAGAGCAAAAAAATAAAACCCACTCATTGCCAGGGTTACGCCTGGTGGTCACCATCTGGCTGGAAGGTAGGGAGATCCTCTGGAGCTGCTCCGATATCTGGCCATGCAAAACCAGCTGGGTCAGATCCTGGAAAGAGCAAGTGCCACAAAGGACGCTTCACTTAAGAATTAAAACCAGCATATCAGAACATAAAATAAGAAGATAAATAAGACATGAAATCTAAATAGGGCAATAAATACCAAGAATATGAGAAATTATACCGATTAGTCATTGATAAGGTAAGCATAAGCAATCATGTTACCGAAGTAACCAGGTAATGGGACAAGACAAGGCTTAGACTACATTCAACATTCACGGCCAAGCAATAAGTACGGCTTGATACTTTAACTAACTAGGGTTATCACAGGCCTAGTTACTAGCAAGATGCAATGAGATGTTCCAACAGCCACAAGCCCTGCAGACCATCCAGGTTATCCGGACGCAATTAGGGGTTGAGTTCATGTGGGTACATCCAAGAAACACATGTATCCTTAAGTAGCTTGAATGGTGCAACACAAGACAGTGTGTTGTAAATGTGTCCTACTCGACGGCTGGCTACAAATCCCATGATAGGGCACCCAGATAACAGAATTGCCTGTAGTTGGAAAATATCTTCATGACTACTGGATTATTCTAGTTATTAGCCTTAGTCAGTTTCAATAGGTACACCTGATCGTGGTACTCAGGGGTCCCTATCCTAGACATAATGCAAGACAATACTGGTTCATTTGTACAAACACAATTGCCCAGGGTGTCCAGGCCATTCATTCTTCTCATGTCATGCTAGTCGTCGCAGCAATATATCGAGGTATATCATGTTAGTTTTACTTATCAAGAGTGCGCCACGACGGACCACTATCATGTCATGTTACTTGTCAAGAGTGCACCACGACTGGTCATTATCGTGTTCATGGAACATGTTCAGAATTAACATGGTATAAGCTTAAATGTAACAACCAAAATAGAAAAAAAGGAGGAACAGGCTCATCCGGCAAGGGAAATAGGCTCATGCAGAAAGAGAAAACAGGCTCATGCGGCAAGGCTAGAGATAGCCGTGCGGCAAGGGGGAACAGGCTCATGCGGCAATAAAAAACAGGCTCATACGGCAAGGCTACAGATAGTCGTACGGCAAGGGGGAACAGGCTCATGCGGCAAGGCTAAAGGTAGCCATGCGGCCAGGAGGGAGGGCGCATGAATACTTGAGTGCTTATGCGGCCAAAGGGGAGCCGCAAGAGACTAGGGTGCCTATGCGGCCAAAGGAGACCTCGTCGCATGAAAAGGCCATGCGACAAGCACTGTTCTTCTTCTCCAACTTTTTCGAGAATAAGAATCTAGGAAGTTGGGGTTTCCCTCGACTTCCCAATCTTCAATCCAAGCCCAAATCTGGACTTCCATGGGTCAAAATAGGGTAGAATAAAATTTTCTACAACATGGAGCCATCAAAAATTGAAAGTAATAAAGTTTGATAGATCAAAACCCAAAAAATCTGAAAATACAACAAGCTTAGATCTACATGAAATGAACCATGGAAAATTAAAAATACTGAGTACTAGAGTGTCTTAGAATCTCGTGAGGAAGACAATAGAACAACAAAAATTGAGTTCCTCCATGAAGCAAGTTGCACTTGCCTAAGCTCTTGGTAGGTGGAGAGAGTTAATGGAGGAAGAAGAAAAAGTAAATAAAGAAGTGAATGAGGAAAGAGAAAGGGGTTGGTGGCTTAAAAAAGGGGGTTAACATGTTGGGTCAAGTCCTAACAAACCGAGCCCAACCAAATATACCAAGCCAAGCCAAGCCGAACCAGGATGAACCCAAAATAAACCAAGGTAAGATAAAACCAGGATCAAGCTAAGCAAGACAAGTCTAACAACTGGTTGGGATTTTGGGTATGTATATTAGAAATACGTATAACGAAAAATGGAGGTGACAGGCTGCTCGAGGACTAGCTCGATCGAGATGACTCCTCGTTCAGGTGGTGTAGTTTCGATGAACTTGCCTTATCTTAGCCTTTATATAATAACTCGTATGTTTTCAACTTGTACAAGTTAGGCTTGATAATAAAAGAGACGCATCCATATAGCTAAGGGAATAATCCCGAAGGGTCGAAATGTCTTAAAACACAAAAAATGGTCCCACAGTCTGCTTAGAAGTCGGCTCAGCGTGCTTTCAAAATGATACTTGATCCTTCGTCCCGTGGTTTAGGAGAAGGAAGTTGGCCTAAGTTGCTGAGTTGCCTCAACACTCGAATTATCCTAAGTCATAGGCGTCGCCCGCATGAATGCTTGATAAAGCATGCATGGTCCCGTCGTCCAAGGCTTAGCATAGCCTTCTTACGTCCCGTGGGTTAAGTCATATTGTACGGCTTGTGGCTTAAGTCTAGGCACCCGAGAACTTGGTTGTTCAAGTCGAACACGTACACGACACGTTCCTTCGATGCGAAGCTTGGCATAGCCTTTGCTCGTTAAGTTGTTGCGCAAATAAGTTAAGCAAAGTTATTGGTCGATCTAAGCCAATTCTAGTACTGTCCGCTCTATCTGCGGTTGTCAAGCCGCGTAGTCCCTCGAGAACAAGGCTCGTCATATAAAGTATACGACTTGAGCGTTAGCGTCGCCTAGAGAACAAGGTCTTTCTAAGGCATGAGGCACGATCGGTTTAGTGAAAAGCATGCCACGGATAAAGAAACTTCATGCGACTAGTTATCGCTGAGATCGGTCCCGCTTCTTGAGAGTCTCGATAAGTCTCACACGTGAGATCGGTCCCGCTACTTGGGAGTATCGCTAAGTCTCGATAAGTCTCGCACGCGAGATCGGTCCCGCTACTTGGGAGTCTCGCTAAGTCTCGATAAATCTCGCATGCGAGATCGGTCCCGCTATTTGGAGTCTCGCTAAGTCTCAACAAGTCTCATTCACGCGAGATCGGTCCCGCTACTTGCGAGTCTCAAAAAGTTCGAATAAGCAATCACGCGATATCGTTCCCGCTACTTGGGAGTCTCGATAGAAAGATAAAAAGTATGGTCATGGTTAAGGAAGGAATTGATATATCAAGTTGAGTCTGCATGGTCATTGGACAACTTGTCGACAAGGTGTAGTCTTCTCAAATGATCGTCGGGGCGCCGGGATCATATCGGCCCGGGGGAAGCACGTTGCGGCTCAAGGTAGGATGCTGGATAACCGCATGGGAGATTTGGCGCTTCCGGAGCTAGCTACTCGTGGAGGGACGGGCCGATATCCCCGAGCCAGTCCAAGATAGCTTGACATTGCTAGTGTCCACTTATATAGATGGTTCGACATAACAGCGACAAACTGCATGTATGCCTTTGGATTGAGTCTAGAACTTGAATGCTTGTCCAGTCGGTAACACAATGTCTGGGCCTAAGATTGGGCTGCAGCATAGGTACCATGCTTGGCACGATACTTGGTATCGGGATGTTCATGAAATCGATACTATGTTTCACAAGTCTTGTCTAAGTTGGTTTATGAGTCGAACAGGAAGGCCGTAAGGCAGTAGCATGGATAAGTCTTGATAAGTTGTGAGGAACGGTCTCAATCTTGAAGCACGAACAAGTCTAAGCAAGGTCTAGAGGCACGACCTACACAAGTTATCTCCTTAACGTCATTGGAAACTAGAATAGACAAGTAGATGTCATGGCACAACCCTGCCATCCCGAGTTAAAGTTCGGTCAAGTACATAAGCCACGAGGCACTGCCTCGATCGAAATACACGTTGACATTATAGCACGACCATGTCGTGGCACATCAATTTGGTCAGACGTGTACGTCTTAATACTGATCCTAAGACAAGACTAGAAAGACAATCGAAAGGGACTTGTATTGCACAAAGTAAATGATTGTGTCGGTTTTGTATATGTGGGCGAAGAGCTCACTCTACCAGTATAGTTGAGTACTGACACCTACAGAATTTTCATGTGCAGGCACAGGTAGAAGCTCGTGGCACGAAGCTCACTTGGATGCGTCGAAGCACGGAGTTCCTTGGCAATTCGAAGCGCATAGCCGCATGGAGTCAAGACTTATACAGGACATAATGTATGGACATTGCCTTCCGAAGCATCCGCTGGCTCAAGCATTGTATCGAGAGAAGAGAGAGAGCAGAGTGACTTATAAAATAAGAGAAAAGTGAGCTTAAAAGACTTGTAATCATGGCCTTGCGCCCCATTGTAATCTTATTGTTCAATATCAATAAAGAGCACTCTTGAATAACTTGTATGTTGCTTCTAAATTTTTGCTGCATGTTTTAATATTTCTGTTTCGGACTTCTGTGCGACGACCCTGTCGCAGCCGCTGTAATCGGCCATTATGAAACTGCCTTGCATGAGCGCAATCTAGCCTCGTGCGGCATCATGCCTTAGCGAGGACAAATGCTCCTACGGGAGCGGGGCGTGACATAATGGTATCAGAGCACGGCTTTACGTCCTTGGACTTCAAGTCGAATCTCGCAGTTTTGAAAGCTCATCGTTGATAAGAAGTGTACGCTCTCTCTCAAATATCCTGCGGCATGTCCATACAGTAAGTCTAAATATTTTCAAAAGCTCATACAAGCGTTCAATCGGACGAATCGGTATGCGATGGCCTTTGTGCCGAACGGTGTCAAACTTGACTTGATGGAAAACACATGCTAAAGTTAGCAAGTCATGTGCGTGTCCGAATAGTCCTGCATCGACATTAGCGAATGAGCATGCAAACTTGGAGTATAGTCCGTACGGGGTGGCTATGCACACGGTCTTTTGGCTAAGTTGTGCCGTGTGTCGCGCACCTAGACTTTATGGTGCAAACGAATCACGAGCGATATTAAGTATCGCTTGGTTGGGAACGGAGATACACTTAGAGTGTATATCGATAGAAACGCTATCGGACTAACACTTGGGCGTACATGGAAGAATGATTTGATTTTAAGGAATAGCGTGAGCGACTTAGTACGTCAATACGACGTGAGCGATTACACTAGAGATTCGTCGAACGAATCTGAAAGATGTATTAGTGAAAACTGCGAACATGATTAAGGATTAGATCGGATGGCTCGAATCCTGAGTGGTGTATGGTTTGTCTTAAAAATCATTCGAGCAAAATTGAGGATTAGAGGTAATAACGAGTATGTCGGCGTAGCAATGCAATCGCGCACATAGAGGACCGTACTTATGATTTCAGATTTGACCGAATGAAATTATGGTATATCCAATTCGGACAAGAGAATTAGTTGCACGACTCAGAGTTTGTTGCAATGGAAGACCGTCAGGTTACGTACATCATCGATGGTATTAAGGCATATCAAAGATCGACGTGCGATAACTTAGGGGTACTCTGACTCGAGGAACGATGATCGTGTAAAATGTCATTATTTCGATGGATGTTACACTCGGGATATTGAAAATGTGTCGAGGAAAAGACAGACTTGGCTCAAGGATTTTCTAGTTGAACGAATTACGGTCAGACTATTGAACTGAGATCTTGGCTTGTATGAAAATCAAATATTTGGATTGCTTCGACGATAACCACAATGTTGGCATTCTTGTCTTATACGACCGCAACTCTAGCCTTGCACATGCATCGTGTCGAATTAGGACGATCACTCCGCTTGAGCGTTGGTATGGTGATTCATACAGCGGGAGTGATCGAACTTGCATGGTGTGGCAATTTGATTGCTTCGACTTATGGTTTGACGCAAAGGTGGGCTCGAGAATGAATCAGTGTTCTTGACGATTGAACTTGAAGATTGAGTAGGTCCAATCTGCGTATCGAGAATGAATTAGTCTAGACTCAAGCAAGAGTTACGTCCCGATGAAAATGATTATTCCGCGGGAGCATTGCATGGTGATTCATGAACCACCGTGGATAATCGGACTCGCATGAGATTGGGACACAATATATTGCCAAGCTAGACAACCTCATGATCGATACTCGAATTGGTTAGAATGGATATGTAAATTATGTCGATTTGGTGATTTGAATGGATTCAAATTCGTTGCACTGCACAACGAATGCCTTGATACAAATTAGGTGATCATGCTCGATGTTTAGAAATCTGAGTGATGCGAGCTTGGGTAGAAAATTATGTATAATCGAACTTGGTTTGACCCTAGGATTAGGGTCAACATTGGCATTATTGTTGGGGAACTATGATTCCAATCCTGACATTGACTTTAGCCTTGAGAAATGGCGTAGCGGTTAGGCGAGATGCCCCTGTTTCAAGAGTTAGCATTCGTGGATTGATCTTGCGGATTGGTATGGATGGATTGAATGATTCAAGAATAGAAAACCCTGCTCACGAGACTTCACTAACATGCATATATTTCAGGGACGCCTAGATATGTGTACGATGCGACTCGAGTGAGACACAAATTCGCTATCATACGGCTTGGCTGAAATGCATGTATTTTGGGGACGCCTAGAATGCGTACATGATCCAACCAAGTGATATATTGAATTAAAGTGAGACTCGTTGAATGGAAAAGTGTCAAGGATTTGAAATCGTGTTAAAAAAAGATTGATGGTAGTGTAAGCGTGGCTCGGATTGAGGAAACGCATAGGCGTAGTGTGTACGATAGTCCTTGGATCAAAGTATCGAAAGCAAGTACTCAGTTAGTTTCGAGGACAAAACTTTTTCTGAGTGGTGTATGATGTAGTACCCCGTCTCGTTCGGTCAATCGGAGGAATCAAAAAGTCGACGGCGTTCGGACTTAGCCTTGCAACGGCTGCTCGAGGACTAGCTCGGTCGAGGTGACTCCTCGCTCAGGTAGGGTTGTTTCGATGAACTTGCCCCATCATAGCCTTCACATAATAACTCGTATGTTTTTAACTTGCACAAGGCTTGATAATAAAAGAGACGCATCCACATAGCTAAGAGAATAATCCCGAAGGGTCGAAATGTCTTAGAACATAGAAAATGGTCCCACGGTCTGCTTAGAAGTCGGCTCAACATGCTTTTAAAATGACACTCGATCCTTCGTCCCGTGGCTTGGGAGAAGGAAGTTGGCCTAAGTTTCTAAGTTGCCTTAACACTCAAATTAGCCTAAGTTATAGGCGTTGCCGGCATGAATGCTTGATAAAGCATGCACGGTCCCGTCGTCTAAGGCTTGGCATAGCCTTCGCACGTCCCATGGGTGTTAAGTCGTATTGCATGACTTGTGGCTTAAGTCTAGGTACCCGAGAACTTGGTTGTTCAAGTCAAACGCGTGCGCAGCACTTTCCTTCGATGCGTAGCTTGGCGTAGCCTTTGCTCGTCCAGTCGTTGCATAAATAAGTTAGGCAAAGTTATGCCGGTCGATCTAAGTCAATTCTAGCACTGTCCGCTCTATCTGCGGTTGTCAAGCCGCGTAGTCCCTCGAGAACAAGGCTCGTTGTATAAAGTATACGACTTGAGCGATAGCGTCGCCTAGAAAACAAGGTCTGTCTAAGGCACGAGACATGATCAATCTAGTGAAAAGCATACCATGGATAAAAGAAGTTCACGTGACTGGTTGTCGCCGAGATCGGTCTTGCTACTTGGGAGTCTCGATAAGTCTTGCACGCGAGATCGGTCCCGCTACTTGGGAGTATCGCTAAGTCTCGATAAGTCTCGCACGCGAGACCGATCCCGCTACTTGGGAGTCTCGCTAAGTCTAGACAAGTCCAGTTCACGCGAGATCGGTCCCGCTACTTGGGAGTCTCGATAAGTCCGAATAAATAATCACGCGAGATCGGTCCCGTTATTTAGGAGTCTCGATAGAAAGATGGAAAGCATGGTCATGGTTAAGAAAGGACTTGATAGATCAAGTTGAGTCTGCATGGTCATTAGACAACTTGTCAACAAGGTGTAGTCTTCTCGAATGATCGCCGGGGCACCAGGATCATGTCGGCCCGGGGGAAGCGCGTTGCGGCTCAAGGTAGGATGCTCGATAACCGCATGGAAGATTCAGCGCTTCCGGGGCTAGCTACCCACGGAGGGACGGTCCTATATTCCCGAGCCAGTCCAAGATAGCTTGACATTGCTAGTGACCACTCATATAGATGGGTCGACAGAATAGCGACAAACTGCGTGTATGCCTTTGGATTGAGTCTAGAACTTGAATGCATGTCCAATCGGTAACACAATGTCTGGGCCTAAGATCGGGCTGCGGTATAGGCACCGTGCTTGGAACGATACTTGGCGTCGGGATATTCATGAAATCGATACTATGTTTCATAAGTCTTGTCTAAGTTGGTTTATGAGTCGAACAGGAAGGCCGCAAGGCGGTAGCATAGATAAGCCTTGATAAGTTGCGAGGAACGGTCTCAATCTTGAAGAACGAACAAGTCTAAGCAAGGTCTAGAGGCACTGTTTCACTTAACAAAATGCCAGGAGAATTGGCTTTTGAAAATAAAACGAGAAAAAGTACAAGAAGTACAAATTTGATTCTGGAAAAGTATTGCTGTAGAAGTCTGATATGTAAATGATCACTTTGTTCCTTGGACCATACGATAATGATGAAGATCGCTGCTTGAAGATGAACAACTTGGAAGAACTAAGTCACCAGAAAGGTATCGACGCACTTGGGCACTGATGGCGAGGCCGAATGCTTTCCTGCTTTGCTTCACTCTGTTCTGAAAGAAAGGTTGAAGAAGAATGCTCTAGGGAATCAAAAATCTCTGAGTTCTAATCTCTCTGTCTTCTCTCCTGTCTCTGTGTGTGTTATATGAGAAAAATAAGTCTATTTATAGACTTGGGATCTTGTGCGTAAAAACTCAGCAAAAGTTCCATCTTTATGCTAACAACTGCCACCCACGACCGAAGCCATCATCTGTATATGTTGACACATGTCCCATCATTTCAATAAGAATAGGATGCACGTACACACGTTCTTCGAGAAGAGTGGCATGAAAGCCACGTAGGCAAACCACGTTCCAATTTGGTGGAGAAGAATAGGGCGTAAAATAACCCCAATGTAGTCTGAGCGTAAAGCAGTGGACTAGGCATAAAATAGTCCTGTTATAGATTTCCCGCGTAAAGTGGTTATTAAATAACCTTGAGCGTAAAGTAGCCCAAATAGACTTTATGCACACGTCGACTTTCGAGCGTAAAAACTCATATAATCTCCGTGCGTAAAAGAAGCCATTCTGTGAGCGTAAAAATAGCTCAGTCCACATACTAAACGACAACATAGGTCTCTGTGTACAATAAATCCCTTCGAATTCTGTGGTATATGCCATCATTAAATCTTTATGTCAGACTTTGCATTAAATGCAAGACTTGACAGCTTTGTCCAGCGTAAAAGTGGCTAGCCTGTCCTAGGCGTAAAACCATCAGCTTGACCCGAGCGTAAAAGTGGTTAGTCTGCTTGGGCGTAAAACCATTAGCCTCTCCTTGGCGTAAAATAGATCATTTTGAGTAGAATGACCTATCTCTTTGGCTCACTTTATGAAGCACTTTTTACGCTCCTACAAAACCCCCTTCAAAGTTTTCGAATGCCTTCATAATTTGAAATACTTTGAACAGCAGCGTAAAAACTAGGATTTGACCATTCAGCGGGATATGCAACAGTCATCCGCGTAAAAGCGGGGATATCCAACAGTCGGCGTAAAATCTGGAATTTGAACCGATTTGAAAAACTCCCTATAAATAGGGTTCTTCGGGGAGAGAGAGATTTTTACTTTATTTCCTTGCTCTTGAATCCCTTTGCCTTCTCCTTCTTCAAAACTTTACTCTAATCTGATGGATCCTAAGAAATCATCCACCGCCGGCAGCAAGGGAAAGAAACCCGCCATTGATTCATCGTCGACCGATAGTGTGAAAACCCCTGTTCGATCATCAACACCACACCGACAGCCCAACCCAGCCGTAGCTCCACCTATGATGGGTAAAACCCTATTCTTCGGCTGGAAAAACTTGTTTGAGGAAGAAGAAGAGGATAACTCTTCAGCTTTTTATGCCTACGTCATACGTGTTAGCGTAAAAGCTGGAATAACAATATACGCCCACGTTGTACGTGTTAGCGTAAAAGCTAAAGAAAAATACGCCTACGTTATACGTGTCAGCATAAAATATGAATTTCGCTCACAATTAATGTGCTAGCGTAAAAACTGAAATACGCTAATGTCAGCGTAAAAATTAAAAATACGCCCACATCTAATGTGCCACCGTAAACCTTCAAAAAAATTAAAAAGACTTTGTATAAAAACAAAAGACTTTTTCCATTTTAATTTGTAACATTCAGATCACTTTATCTGCATAAATGTCATCAAATTAGATTTCCTTTCTAACTTGATTTCTTTTTCTTTTTGCAGTAGACTTGCAAATTCATCCTCTTGCAGAAGTCTTTGGCTTGTTAGTTGGCATGGTGGGCTCGAACTATCTGGAGAATCTGTCTCACGTAACATTTCTTCAGCCAAACCCCGACTACCCTATAGAGAGGGAACAATTAATAGCAGCTCAAGGAGATAGGATGTTGCTATCCATGATGAATGGCGATTTATTGACTTCACTAGATGTACAACAATTTGCAAAACCGACCTTCTTGTTTGGGGACGCAATTGACTGTAAGTCCCAGACACACCCCAAGAAGGAGTCTTGGGTATTCAAATTTGAAGATAGAGCCATGTATCTCCCGAATATGGACAGATTATCCTTTGTCAGCATTCTTTCATGCTACCCACCATCGACAAATGTTGTAGAATCTGACTCCTAACATTTATGGAAGACCGGGTAGAATTGTTTTCAAAATGGAACGTGCTAATGACATAGGGTATTTTGCCAGTGTTCCAAGTGGTGGTGTTACTTCTATTTTTGGCCTCATGCCAGAAGCTAATCCCAGTGAAGACTCGGGTTTAATTCAACCAGTACAAACTCCGATGTTCATCAACAATTTTATGAGGGCCGCTGTATTATATCCTCAGACAAACCCCAGGCTGCCGAGATGGTTGACTCCATTCAACCAAAACTGGATCCAAATAAGTATTTGGATGATGAAGAACTTTGAAGCAGATCTGAAAGACATTGGTTTATATGAAGCGATAGCTTCCACCAGTCAGGGTATTCCTTCGAACAGAAACTTATTTTTGGCCTTGATGGAGATATACATGAGTTCGACTGGAACTTTTGCCACCCCAAGAGGCAAAATGGGCCTTGCTCTTCATGAGATGCAGTTTATCTCGAAGCTGCCAATGTGGGACGCCCCATATGAAGAATACGTTCCCTCCAACAGGGAACTTGCTGAAATCAGAGAAGTTAACCCTCAGTTGTTTCGAGGTTTACGAAGAATTGATGTGTCACTACATGGTTTGTACCACAATGTATGAAAGTACATCTCATTTGGCGTACATCAACAAGTGGACGACTTATCTCTTTTTCCATAAGGATAAGATATCCAAGAAAGACAAAGAAAGGTTTCAGGAAAACAAAGCTCCGGTAATCAACATAGATTCGACAATCCCTTCTAACAAAATTAGGGATATGACGATTGCCTACAAATTCCCTAATAAATATCTGTCTACAAAGACTGGGGAATTCCTTGCCGGAACTGAAGCCTTGAGCTTCCTTAGATATGGTAATCAGAAAATCTCTAGGAGAGCTTTGCTGGCATGCTTTCTTTCTCTATGGCTGAGAAGATGGATTGTGCCGGGCACTGGTACTGTTGACAGAATCCACCGTAGCGTACTATGGCCAGCAGTACGTTTAGTTTTTAAAGTCAGGATTAATCTGCTGTCGCCCATGGTATGTCGAATAAATGCAGGTTTAAGGACCTTCGGTGAGGAGTTAATCAACAATGCTCCTTATCGGAATGTTTTTCCTAGGGTAGAAATGTCCTACACTTATTTGATGGGTTGGCTGTTGCATCACAACTGCAGATTGTTGCCACCATGACCGGGTGATGATACGGAGGTCTTCCTCCAAAAATTTAGCAAATCCACATAGAGAACTACAACATTGGCAGACACCCGAGCAGCATTAAATTATTCTTACGGCTGGAATTTCTTTTGCACCAGGCCACCAGTTCCAGCCGACTGCCTTGGTGTGCAATTTGAAGATAAAGTGGATAAATCAGCCTTATTGTCGAGGTCTGTCTACTAATGGCTAGTGTACATCAGACCCTCTCATCTGATGTATAGGAATGAAGATAACTACGCGTTCGAGCCTTATCTGCCAAGTAGATTTGCTCGTCAGATTGGATATGACCAACTTCATGTTGGCAATCCTTCCACTAGTTTCTATCATTATGGAAAGCTGATTGATGGTGCACGAGCATGGAGATATTTCGGAGCTGCATGTACTGGTGCTAGATTCAGCATATCTACAGCCACTAGTCCAACTGAGCTACACATACTTCATTCGTATGCTCGTTTCTATACATCGATTCGTTCGTTTGAGGACGGCTATAGTATGCAAGAAAGTCTTCGATAGGCTCGAGAGGGAAATGTTGAAGAGCCTATTAGGATAACCCCTGATGTACCAGATAATACTGCTACTATAGATGAATTTTTGGCAGTAATTCCTAGAGGAGCTGGAGAGATACCCACGGGACCAATAATTATTGGAAAGACCCGCAAACGAAAACAGAATGCGGCTACCACTTCTCCGGTGAAGTCTCCAGAGAAGAAGAAGAAATCTACCATGAAAGGGCCTTCCAAACTAAGAGCCCATACTCCAGAAGATGATACTTTGATTGAAGAGGATCATCTTGTCGGTTCTTCTTCCATCCATCTGGGAGAAAGATCTTCAACCCATCCACCAATAGTTGGATCAGGAGCTGTAACACTTTTGTCTCCTGGATGTCTTAGCATCTCACTCCATTTATCTTTGCCAGCCAAGGCACAAGTTACAGAGGGTGCTACTACTGTATCCACCGCTGATCAAGATCGCATCCCATGAGACGAACCGGCTCTTGACTTCGAGGATGATGACTGGGATGGTGATTATGATACATATCTTGAAAAAAATGCATATATTCCAAGTATTATACAAAACCTATACAGAATTATATATCATGATTTTGTATACTAACTTATTTTGTTCGTTTTGCAGATGTCATAATTGCACCAAAGCCTATGGCTCCTCCTCCTCAAGAAGAAGATATTTATAAGGAAAATGAGGAATCTTCTGATGAGACTTCTTTTTTTAGCAAAGAGGATGCTGATAAAGAGGAAGGACAACAACCCGCGGTGAAGCATCAAGAAGCACATCCTGAAATATCCTCTTATGTTGAAGATCAGTATCAGAAAGAGGCTGCAATAGACCTCACTGTAGGTGATGATGAAGCTGCTGGAGGAGAACCAGCCTTAAATAAAGAACCATCTATAGAAAATTTTACTGCAACTGAAGCAGTGGAAAATCCTACGGAGCCGACAATTGAAGAAGGTGCTGAGAGCATGCTTGAACCACCAACTGAAACTAGGGAAGTGATAGCATCTTCTGCTGCAGCTGCTGATTCAATATTAGTTTCTGATAAGCCAATACCGGAACCTGAACCAGCTCCTGTAATTGTCACCACATCCACTAATATCACCGCCGCCAGAGCTCCATAAACGGTTGGAGTAACAAATATTGAAGACATTGCTCCTGAAGTTCTTGGGAACCAAATAACAGCAGTGATGACACCAGCACCACCTCCATCTGTTGTTACACCAATGGTAGCTATAGGTGTTGGAGATACAATCCCTGAAGCTCCTAGGGATAACTTGGCTATGGCAATAGTAACATCAACAACTCCATCTCATCCTGCCGTCGTGCCAACCATATCTGCTCCCGAGCTTCAAAGAAGAGATCTATTGGATATTACCGCCACACCAAGCTCCAGCGTATAAATGAATCTCCTGGTTGAGATTCATACTGAAACTTTTTATAAAACTCTGGCAACTCTGATAAAGATGGTCTTGAATAAAGGCCTCAGTTATGAGATTTTGAAGACGACAGTGGCTCTGACTATCAAGAATGTTGCCATGTTCAATGATGTTGAGAGAGCTGCAACATTGGAGAAAATTGTGGAGGACCGTGAGCAGCCGATCAGAGAATATCTCAGGCTATCAAATGAGACTATAGAAAGCCTCGTTTAGGAGGAGTATGATGCTTTAATGGATGATTATCTTGCTCGGGAGACTACATATAATGCAGCTCTCCATGAACACAGTCTAAAGGTTGCCAAAGAGAAAGCCTTTTTGGCTGGCATAAAATCTGCACTGCATGGTCACAGAGTGGTTTATGGTGCTTTAAACGTAGATATTCAGAGCAAAAATGATAAAATCTGCGAAGTCGAGGCCGAGCTAGCTCGCTTGAAGGCTGAAAGGGAAAAGATGATCGATGCTCGAAATCTACATCTCATCCAAAGCTCAATTTTAGAAGAACAAGCTTTTGGGGCTGAGTCGACCATCAGAACCATTGATGAAGCCAAGGACAATCTGATAATCACTTTCGCTGAACTTTCTTGTATTTGCACCCCTGAAGCTCGACGTGCTGAGGCTACCAAGAAGGTTATGAGTTCTCATGGCAAGCGACTAGAAAAATTAAAGAAGTTGTCATCTTTTGTCTTATTCATTTTGTAGTGTTTCCACAAAAAAATGAATGAAAGATTTGTTTTGTGATCCTATCGTTTATTTGGAATTTAAACAATAGGTATGAGATAGAAAATACTTATCAGAGGTAATATGAACGTGATAAGTCTTTTAAATTCAACATATTATATCTATCCAGAGGTAATATGGACATGATAGATAATGAAATCTTGTTTTCTGTTTTAGAGTATAATACTATCAGAGGTAATATGAACATGACAGTATGTAAGAACTCAAAAAAAAGTATATTAATATCTATACAGAGGTCAAATGGACATGATAGATAAGAAATACCAGTAAATTTAATATTTATTCAGAGGTTATAATAACGTGATAAATAATAAATTTAGCTTTCTATACCAACTGATAAGATGGAAGATAAAAAATTTTCTCCAAAGAGATGAGTAATCAGCTTAACCAAACTTTGGTAGCTGGAGATTAAGAAGACAGACATCATGAGCATATATGTCAAATATCGATAAAAGAAATAGATGACATAACCTATTTTATAGGAAAGGAAAGGAGGTCAATTCAAGAATGAATCCTAATGGAAAGTTGACGATATACGTTCGAATTCATCATATGAGGAACGAGATATGTTCGATTCGATGAATTGGATTTCTTCTGAATCAGATGATTGTGAAGAATTAGAAGAGAATTCTTCTTGTATATCGTCATTAAACATATGGGACGAATCATATCCCAACCCATGACGAGTCTTCTGGTAAAACGGATCACCACATAACGGAAGTCGTCTACCTTTGCCCTGATTGAGACCTTGCATAGTCTTCAAATCATATCCCATATTCTGAATGATCTTGATGGATTGTTGACTATATTTGTCAATTCGGATTCTTCCTTTATCTTTATCTTTCAGATCGTCTGTCTGAGCAACAGGTATATTTCTAGCCAAGCCAAAAATAATTTGGCACTTGTTTTTCTTATCAGACGGAACCATGAAATAAGATTCTTCATGACGTCTATAAGTTACACAAGCTTGTGATTGGGCAACTACCGGAAGTAGATAAGGAGAAGATGTTAAGAACTTTTGAGCATAAGGTCCAACATCAACTTGAAGAGGGAAGGAATTTTCCTTGTAGTTAATGTATAGAGTTTCTTCTGGCTCTATGTCGTCTTTGTGTTGATGACTTTGATTATCAGGAGATAAAGTCATTCTTTCAATAAACTTGACAGCCATATAATCGAAAAGAAAATCTTTATTGATATCAAAAAGTACAGAATGATCAATATTTACATCATTTACAATTTGATTGCCATGCGCCGGATTAATCATTAATGGATCATTATCTGTCTTCCGCATAGATTTACCAAGATTGACAATCAATGGTGGTTCTGGATCATTCGTACAAGAAGTATGCCCTTTGACCTTAATCATAAAAGGTTGAACTTGGCTCTTAGTAGGAATATTTACTGATTCCTCAGATGAAGCTTGAGTTCTTCCTTTAACCTTGATTATCAAAGGCTGATCATTCACAGATTGGGATTGGATTCGTCCCTTGACTATGATCTTTAAAGGTTGTTCTTCTGGCGGATCTTCATTAATAGACTGATCTTCAATAAAAGATTGATCTTCAGCTATGTCTGATATCTCTTTCACATGTTCTTATTTATAAAGCCTTGAATCAGAAAAATAGGCTTCGACACCCTTGAAGGAATTGATATCAGCAAATTCAGTCTTTACAACTCCTTGAGAATCTACATATTTGAAGCATTGGTGGAGAGTTGAAGGCACAATGTTGTGTTCATGAATCCACGGTCTTCCAAGAAGAATATTGCAGGATACATCTGAGTTGATAACATAGAAGGTTACCATAGTTCGTAGATCGCCAATCTGAATCTTCAGACGAATCTTCCCAAGTGGTTTACTCTTGCCAAAGTTAAAACCAACTATTGTAGTACTAGTGTAAGTCAGCTCACTAGTAGGAATCCTCAGGGGTCTTAGCATACTTTGAAGAATTATGCTAATTGAAGTCCCAGGGTCGATGTAAATCCTATCAATTTCAGTAGATCCAATATACCCAGTGTAACACAGAGGCCTGTCATGTTTGTTATGCTTCAACAGCATATATTCTTGCGTAAAGGTGATGTTGGGAATTGCTTCCATCACACTTTGACATTGCGAACACAACACTGGAGTATTATCAGGACTCTTGAGTTGAGCCAAGCATGAATCTGCCTGAAGTAGAGCTTCACTCAAAGTCTTCCTGCTTTCTCTAAAAAGACGAAGCAGCTCAAATATGGATAGTCTAGCCGGAGTATTGGCTAACTGAGCTAGAATATCAAATTTGTAAGGTTTCATCACTACCCCCTGACTGGAAGCAGACTTCAATGGAACGTCAAAACATACTGCTTTCTGTTTTCCCTTTTCAACCACCGAAGGTTTAGCAGGAACAGGAGAAGGTTGAGCTGGTAGTGTCTCCACTACATCTTCTGCTTTTTTGGAAGATCCCTTATAATCTTTGTGGTACTCCTTCCCGGATCTTATACCAGTAAAAGTGTCTTCTTCAGACTCATGAGAAGGAAGTACCATATTACATGATTTAGTCTTCCTCCCTTTAGCCTTTTTCTTGAAAGGTTTGTTGTGAGGAATTTCAGAACCCAATCCAACAATTGATTTTTGATTTTGAATTTGTAAAGGAAGTCGTATTCCTTTATCATAATTCAAACCTTCTGAAAGTCATAACCCATTTTCTTCATGAGAAAGACAGATTGCTGACTGTATAAATGAATGGGCAGTAGACTTTTAACAAATGATTCCACAGAAGAAGAAGAAGAGATCTCTGTATCTACAGGAGAATACAGAATAGATATCTCTGTAACTATAGGAGGAGAAGGATTTGGGATACGAGAAAAAATTCCTGTAGGAGCTTTTTCGTAAGCAGCGAAGACTTGTTGTGCCCGGTATAAAGGGACACTATTCATAGCTAACCACTGCTGATGAGTAAGCTTGAGTTTAGTAGGAGGAGCTAGACTTGGAGGACATATATTCAATCCTTTTAGTCTATCTTCCAAAGGAGTGCCATCCCATAGATAATCTGAATCATCGGGATCTGGAATAATATGAAAAATCATGTTGCAGGTGTTGACTTTCTTGCCTTTCTTGGATTTTGATGTTTTACCTTCATTTTCCAATTCAGGTACTAAGTCAGGATGTACCCACATAATTTTACCATTTTCTAAGGAAAGAGGCAGCAATCCTTTATTTTCTTCTCTAGGAGGCGGGATATTCACAATCTTTATCGTCGTCTTCGGGATTGGGATGATTCCATCTGCTACTTGCTATGGAGGAAAATTCCCGAATTGAAGAGAAACCATATTGGTTGTAACCGTATGGTCATCATTAGTTAAGGCGATAGCACCGCCATTTATCAGCTCTTGGATTTTCTTCTTCAAGACATAGCAAGCACTGGTAGGATAATTAATGTATCTATGATAGATACAATATTTGGGATTGTCAGTCAGATTCACCTCATTAGGCCTCTTTGGCTCTAGAATCTGAAGTTTGCCACTCTTCACCAGACATTAAAATATCCCTGGGTTATCACTCTCATCAAAAGAGTATTCTTCCTTTGGCCTGGAAGATTCCTGACTATTCGGTGTCGTTTTATTCTTGGAAAGATTAACCATGAGGGTATATTTTCCTTTTATGTTACGATTGTCGGGATTATTACCAGGATTACTTTTCTTTCCTCTATCATCTGAGTCGAAAATCATCCCATGTTCACGAGCCAACCCACCATTGGTCTCGACAGAAACTGCTGCTATGATGAACGAAGCCCAATCTGTGAATTGGGAACCCATAAAAATAGCAATAGATGGTCGCAGATTCATCTTGCATGTATCAATGAGTGCTGAATTTGGCATACCAGGAGGCATTTTTAGAGTAGCTTGTCGAAAGCGTTCGATGAACGTCCGAGTATCTTCTTTTTCCTTTTGTTTGATTTCTATTAAGGAGGACATGTTCATGTCCATACCTCCTTCATAGAAGCGGGAGAGAAACATTGCCTTAAATTCGTCGAAAGATGAAATACAATTATCGGGTAAACTTCGATACCAATCATAAGCCGAACCCGTTAAAGCACCCAATGAACACTCGAGTGAGAAGAGCATCATTTTTCTGCAGATGTACAGTCATAATATCAAAATAATTGATATATTGACTAGGAGAAACCCTCCCATCAAACAATACCATGGATTGTGGCTTGAATTTTGGTGGAAAGGGTACATCATTCCAATGAGGAGGATAAGGTTGCTTAATCCCTAACCTCTGGAGTTGATCCTTGTACCTCAAGACTTCAAACTGTGCTTTGAGTTCACGTACTGCTTGAATGGCCTCACTAGTTTACGGAAGCATGTTTGATTGAATAGTCGTTGGATGTACCATAATCCCCACCGGAGATGGTACATCTTCTGGAATAATAGGATCTGGAGATGCAGAATTTTGATTAACAGCAGGCTTCTGGACATTCAAAGGTATATTAGTCCCTTGACTGTCTTGAGTTTGTGCTGCTACAGGTACTGGTGTTATTACTGTCGGCTGAGCAGTTTGCTGATTCAATATTATCTGATGCATGTTTTGCACCATGTTAAGCATGTATTTCAGTGATTGCTCAACGACAGTGAGACGCTGTTCTGTATTAACAGATGAGGTCTCTGGTTCATCTCCAACAGCGTAGGATTCAACCTCTCTTGAAGATATAGAAGGATCAGTATAGAAGTATGAATCGACACTGTCAGTCTCGGACTCAAAAGATTGAGTACCCCCAGCTTCTGAATCAGAAGTCTACATTTGTCTTTGTCTTCTTGATCGAGTGTTCTGATATACTCCCTCAAAGGAATCAAGAAGTCTGTTGAACTGTTGCTGACCTGGGATTTGGGACGTATTTCGTCTTGGACGTCATCCTCTGTTAGTATGAGATGCCATGTTAACTGACACATATGACAACTCATGTTCTTGGTCTTTAGTTTGTTGTTGAGGCACATTAAAACTTAATCGATCAAAAACTGACCGTTTTGAAGCCGAACAACAACAATTGATTACAACCTGGTGATAATTACAATGATATTTTTCTTGGGGAAATGTCACCGGAGATTGTCTATTCTTACGCTTTTGTATTAGCAATTCACGTAAGTCAGAAGGAGTGGAGGGAGTAGTCTTCTTTATTACATTTGGGGTAGAAAAACGTTTAGTCCCCTGTGTATAAAGAAGATTACTGGCTGCATTCGCAGAACCAAATTGTACATTTCTACGCGTTTGGAGTTGTGTGCGTAAATCTTGAGATTTTTAGCACGAAGGACTCCATTTTCATTGCGTGTAATTTGTAGATTTGGTACTTTGCGTAGAGCAGTATAAAAAGGCTGTTGGTATAGAATTAAAGTTTTACCAACAACATTTTTACGCTGCACACGTTTAGGTACATTTACATTAGATGTAGAAACATCGTTGCGAATTTTATCTACACTGTCAAAGACAGGAGACTTACCTTTACACGTAGAGCATAAAAATTGGTTATCTATCACGTCACAGACGGGAGATTTTGTTTTACGCGAGGAGCATAATTTATTTGAGCCTACCACATCACCGACGGAAGACTGATTCTTAAACCCAGAAGCACAATCATTAGAGTCTGCCCCATTACAAATGGGAGACTCATCTTTATGTACTGAGCGTAAAATTTGGTTTTTACCCACTGAGCGTAAAACCTGATGCTTACGCAGTGGGCGTGAAACCTGATTATCTTCACCGTTACAAACGGGAGATAAATCGTCACACTTTGAGTGCAACTCTGAAGTAAGGACTGCCTCGTTACGAACGGGAGTCCCTACGACAGGAGTAGGAAGAATTCCCTTGCCACTAGCAGCAACAGAGAGATCAGAAGCTATTTTGGATTTAGGAATCCAAACTTTTCGTGCTTTGCGAGATTTTTGAACATTGGAGTAGCGAAAACCACCCCCAGTTCGGAGCATCCCTTCATAAGCAGTCTGGTCGAACTGTACAACCAGAGTCTTCTTTGTCGATCCAATCGACACATCATCATATTGAGCAATTGCCTCCTCGTCAGATGAGAAGGTCGTCCCCAGCAGAGTCGCCATTTTGTTTCACTTAACAAAATGCAAGGAGAATTGGCTTTTGAAAATAAAACAAAAAAAAGTACAAGAAGTACAAATTTGATTCTGGGAAAAGTATTGTTGTAGAAGTCTAATCTGTAAATGATCACTTTGTTCCTTGGACCATACGATGATGATGCAGATCGCTGCTTGAAGATGAACAACTTGGAAGAACTAAGTCACCAGAAAGGTATCGACGCACTTGGGCACTGATGGCGAGGTCGAATGCTTTCCTGCTTTGCTTCACTATATTCTGAAAGAAATGTTGAAGAAGAATGCTCTAGAGAATCAAAAATCTCTGAGTTCTAATATCTCTGTCTTCTCTCCTGTCTCTGTGTGTGTTATATGAGAAAAATAAGTCTATTTATAGACTTGGGATCTTGTGCGTAAAAACTCAGCAAAAGTTTCATCTTTACGCTAACAACTGCCACCCACGACCGAAGCCATCCTCTGCATATGTTGACACGTGTCCTATCATTTCAATAAGAATAGGATGCACGTACACACGTTCTTCGAGAAGAGTGGCATGAAAGCCACGTAGGCAAACCACGTTCCAATTTGGTGGAGAAGAATAGGGCGTAAAATAACCCCAATGTATTCTGAGCATAAAGCAGTGGACTAGATGTAAAATAGCCCTGTCATAGATTTCCCGCGTAAAGTGGTTATTAAATAACCTTGAGCGTAAAGTAGACCAAATAGACTTTACGCACACGTCGACTTTCGAGCGTAAAAACTCATATAATCTCCGTGCGTAAAAGAAGCCATTCTGTGAGCGTAAAAACAGCTCAGTCCACATACTAAACGACAACATAGGTCTCTGTGTACAATAAATCTCTTCGAATTCTGTGGTATATGCCATCATTAAATCTTTATGTCAGACTTTCCATTAAATGCAAGACTTGACAGCTTTGTCCAGCGTAAAAGTGGCTAGCCTGTCCTAGGCGTAAAACCATCAGCTTGACCCGAGCGTAAAAGCGGTTAGTCTGCTTGGGCGTAAAACCATTAGCCTCTCCTTGGCGTAAAATAGATCATTTTGAGTAGAATGACCTATCTCTTTGGCTCACTTTATGAAGCACTTTTTACGCTCCTACAGGCACGACCTGCACAAATTGTCTTCTTGACGTCATTGGAAACTAGAATAGACAAGTAGATGTCATGGCACGACCCTGCCGTTCCGAGTTGAAGTTCGGTCAAGTACATAAGCGATGAGGCACTGCCTCGATCGAAATACACGTTGGCATTATATAACGGCCATGTCGTGGCACATCGGTTTGGTCAGACATGTACGTCTTAAAACTGATCCTAAGGTAAGACTAGAAAGACAATCGAAAGGGATTTGTATTGCACAAAATAAATGAATGTGTCGGTTTTGTATGGGTGGGCGAGGAGCTCACTCCACCAGTACAGTTGAGTACTGACACCCACACAGTTTTCATGTGCAGGCACAGGTAGAAGCTCGTGGCACGGAGCTCGCTTGGATGCGTCGAGGTACGGAGTTTCTTGGCAATTCGAAGCTCGCAATCGCATGAAGTCAAGACTTATACGGGACATAATGTATGGATATTGCCTTCCGAAGCATCCGCTGGCTCAAGCATTGTACCGAGAGATGAGAGAGAGTAGAGTGACTTGTAAAATAAAAAAAAGTGAGCTTAAGAGACTTATAATCATGGCCTTGTGCCCCATTGTAATCTTATTGTTCAATATCAATAAAGAGCACTCTTGAATAACTTGTATGTTGCTTCAAAATATCTACTGCATGTTTCAATGTTTCTGCTTGGAACTTCTATGCGACGACCCTGTCGCAGCCGCTGTAATCGGCCGTTATGAAACTGCCTTGCATGAGCCCAATCTAGCCTCGTACGACATCACGCCTTAGCGAGGACGATCGCTCCTACGGGAGCGGGACGTGACACCGGCGGCGATCAGGTTAGTTTCTACTTTTCTCTCTCCCCCTCTCTCTCACATTTGGAAATCATGTGAATCAAAACTCATTGAGATCAAGGGTTTAGTTATTTGTCTTGGTTTGTTTGGAGATTTTAGATTTTATAAATTGATTATTTGTGTATTGTATTATCATTCGACAATGGACCAGGCTTGAAATTCATCACTAGATTTAGGGTTTATGACACCTAGATTTTTGAACTTTTTATTTTATTTTCATGATTAGGTTATAGGTATGGGACTTGATAAATTCATTATGAAACTAAAAGATTCGATCCACCTCCTCATCTTACTCAAGAATGTAAGGATTGCATTGATGAAGATGAAAGACCACAGTCATCTAGAGATAGACGTATTAAAATTAATTCAGAAACTCTTCCATCAAATCCTGCTTTTGGAAATTTTTTTTTAGAATATCATCTTAATCAGCGTGAGAAAATTTGTAGATCCTATTTGCAAAGAGGTTCATGCCAACCTCGTGGTCATAAATTTCCACAAAGAGTTCAATCCAGAATGGTTTGATGAGTTTGGTGGTTGGTTAGAGTATATCATTCAAATAGATGCTGCCTTTTGCTTATGTTGTTATCTCATAAGAGTTGATGTTGAAGACTCGTAAAAAGGAACTGATTCTTTCATAACTGGGGTTTCACTAATTGGAAGAAAAAGGAGAGATTAGGCACTCATGCCAAGTACATCAAACACATACTTGCTTGGACCAAGTGTGTAAGTTTGATGAACCAAAAGCAACATATTTAAGCTTCTTTGTTCAAGCAGTCGAAATAAAAATGAAAGGATTATCGGACTCGTTTAACAGCGTCAGTTGATTGTGTTAGATATTTGTTACGTCGGGGTTAGCCTTCGTGGTCATGATGAATCTGATAAGTCATCAAATCAAGGAAATTTTCTTGAATTTCTTGTCGATCACAATGAAGATATTAATACAGTTGTGTTGAAGAATGCCCCTAAAAATTTAACAGTAACATCTCATGATATCCAAAAAGATACTGGTAGTACTGCTGCAGCTGAAATTACCAAGGCATTGGTTGAGGACATTAAGGATGATTTCTTTTCTATTATGATTGATGAGTATCAGGATGTGTCCATTAAGGAGCAGATGGCGGTTTTACTGTGACGTGAATAAAAAAGGGCTAATTATTTAATGTTTTTTTGGCATTGTCCATGTTTCCAACACGACTTTCTCATCTCTAAAAAAGGCGATTGATCCATTGTTCTTGAAACATGGATTAAGCTTTGTCAAAGTTACGTAGATAGGGGTATGATGGTTCTAGCAATATGAGGGGGAATTTAATGGTCTCAAAACTATTATCTTGAATGAAAATCCATATGCTTTCTATGTCCATTGCTTTGTCCATTAACTACAATTAGCCCTTGTGGCGTTTGCAAAAAATCACAATCAAATTGCTCTTCTTTTTAAAACTATCAATAATTTGGTGAATGTTGTTGGAGGTTCTTGCAAGTGTTGAGATACTTTGAGGGAAGCACAAAGTAGCAAGGTCATAGAAGCACTAAGAACTGGTGAAATCTCTAGTGGGTGTGGTTTGAACCAAGAATGTAGTCTTCAAAGGGCAGGCGATACTCGATGGGGTTCACATTATGGTACCCTGATATCCTTGGTTGTTATATTCTTCTCTGTTGTTGATATGCTTGAGATTGTTCCACATGATAGTACTAGTTCAAAGCAAAAGGGTGAGGCATGTGCTTTGTTAGATGGAATTCAAACTTTTGAATTTGTGTTCAATTTGCATTTAACGAAAAGTGTTATGGGAGTTACAAATGAGTTGTCGGAGTCATTACAAAGAAAAGACCAAGATATTGTAAATGCACTGTCCTTGGTTAATTTATCCAAACAAAGGCTACAAATGATGAGGGATGATGGATAGGAAAGATTAAAAACCGAAGCTTCTTCTTTTTGTGAAAAGAATCATATTTTTGTTCCAAATATGGATGATAAGTACGTAGTGTGAGGGAGGTCACAACGGAATGCTCAACAAAACACTAATCTACTTCATTATCGTATTGGCTTATTTTATACGGTGATAGATTCGCAACTTCTAGAACTCAATGATTGGTTCAATGAGATACACACAAAGCTACTTATTTGTATGGCATCTTTAGATCCAAGTGATTCTCTCTCTTCCTTTGATAAGGATAAGTTGATTCATCTTGCCAAATTGTATCCATTAGAATTTTCTGAATGTTGGATTATGGCACTTGATAATCAATTGGAGAATTATATACTTGATGTTTGCGAAGTAGTGATAAATTTTTGATAATTAAGGGAATCAGTGGCCTTACAGTGAAACTAGTTCAAACAAAAAAGAATATTGCATATCCATTGGTGTACTTGCTTGTGAAATTAGTTTTTCTACTACCCGTAGCAACGACTTCGGTTGAAAAAGGATTTTCAGCAATGAAGATTGTAAAAAATCGACTGAGGAACCGGATGGGCGATCAATGGATGAATGACTGCTTGGTTACATATATTGAGAAAGATGTGTTCACTCGTCTCAACAATGAAAAGATCGTTCAACGCTACCAAAACATGAGAGCGGGAAAAGAGGAGTTGGATGGGTTGTGAGATTTGGTATCTAATTATATTGGGTATCAGTGATTCATTTTGAATAGCACAAGTATTTTGCAGTATTAATATCATGCAGTATCATTGAGGGTCTATCAGTATGGCAACGTCATTCATTATCATTATTAGTTTGCAACAAATATGCTTGTTGTTGAATGTGGCCCAAGTGATCTTCATCGTCTCGCAGGATCACTTAATTATGTACAAGTGATCTACCAGTCGTGCGCGTTCAACCAAAGTTGAATTTGAGCACAAGCAACTCACCTCAACTCGTCCATGCCGAGTGCAGGCTGAGGAATCTTCAGTTCCCTTGAATGAAGTATTACACATCTTCTTGAATTCTGAGATTTTAGAAGAGGCATACTTTGTAGGTGCAGGCTGAGGCTCCTCATGGTCGACTTCGCTGCGTTGGTTTGTCGGCTCTGTTACGGCAGACACGGTCGCAGAATGATTGTTATTGACCATGATTGTCTGTACAATTTGCTGTAAGGTGTCAAGCTACTTATGTTGTACCTTAAATAGGTCCACAAACGTGTTCTCGAACTGCGTGTGTCAGGCATTCGCCCATTATTGTTGCACTTCTATCTTGAGTAATATCCGCTCCATTAGGTCAACCGATGGTCAGCCTTCTAGCTGCTAGAGCCTCTCGAAGCACTCAAATCGATCGCGGCCGCAGGTTTCACAACTTTTGAATTAAAAATGAAACTCACATTAGTCTTAGAAAATATTACAGGCTCATTATATGGAATAACTCATCTCATCGACACGAGGGCAAAGGTTTCGAGACTCAAGACAAAAAGCCAAAGGACATAAAGCTGTTCTTTGATACCATTATGTCACGTCCCGATTCCAAAGAATTAATAGTTATCCCCCGGACGTGATGCCATGCGAGCCTAAGTTGTGCTCGCACAAGGCAATGTCATAAGGTTATCTGAAATGCAACATCTAATAGAGTACGCAAAGAAATTGAACAACACATTTAAAACAAGAGAAAACTTAAATTTATTGATAATGAACATCATTTACAAAGACTCTATTACAATAGTTATTGTACGGGCTTACAACTTGACTCGATTATAAAATGAACACTGATAAGATAGTTGTTCCATACATTACATCTCCCTTTTACAAAACAAAATATTCAAACCACCTGGTATCGAGGAAAGTCAAGCAATATTCCTTGGTCTGATGTAGTAGAGTCTTCAAAAGAGGGGATTCAAGCTTTCGAGCATACGAGCAAGGCTTTAAAATGTTTCAAGCGCCGGTTTCAGTTCCTACGTACGCTTTCTTGGTTCGGAGCACCTGTGGAGAGCGAGGATCAGTACATTATGGTCTACAGGTTGTCACTACCACTTTCTAGAATAAGAGTATTTTGCTAATTGTGAATTTTTTATTATTTTAATATTATTTAATTTGGTATAATGTGATTTTGGGCTTTTGCTAATGAAACCTTATAATAACTTAGCCTAGAGACTAACCATGACCACGGAGACCTAGCTAACATAATTGAATTAGTAATTATTCTCTAATCTAGCTATGAATGACTTAGAAACTATTTGGAGATTGGAATTAAGGTGCTAGTTTGGGCCTTTAGCTTAAGGGCTTATTTTTACAACATAGAAAGAGGTTTTGGGCCATTGTGACTTAACCAAATCCTAGCCTATCACCCATGGCTGGCCAAAATAGGTTTTTCTCCACCTATATAAGTCATCATTAGTCCTCTCTTGCCTCTTTTATTGCAAACCCTAACCCCAATTGCGTTCTTCCTCAAATCTGCCTCATTTCATCAAATCAACTCCAAATCCAACCAAACCAATTGCAAGTGTAAGCCCACGTCCCCATTTTTTTAATTTGATTATGATTTACTTTTATAGTCATTTGGATCTTAGTAAGCATTATTTGGCTATTTTATAGTTTATCATAATTTTTAGATATTTTAGATAATTTTTAAATATCTATTTTGTGAAGATTTATATATATTTTTAAAATTTCATGATTTACCATATGGACATTCGGGGTTATGTTTGGGATCCAGTATTTTATTTAGGTTCTAGAACCTCAAAAACTGTTTTCTAAATTTTTTGGATTTTTTTGGTATTTTTTGGAATTACTTTGATAATTAAATATAGGAAAAACCTATTTTCTAGGACTTCTAGAATTTATTGTGCTAGCCTAAAAGAAAATAATGACCCCAAATGTTTTTCTAGGGTTCATTATTCTATTTTATATTTTCTAGAATTTTTTATTTTTTTGGGAATTTTTAAGTATTTATTTATTAAGGTTTATATATTTTAAAGGCTTCCAATATTTATTATAAGGCCATTTGGGCCTAATATGAGGTAAACCATTTTTATTTATATTCTAGAAGGTTAGATATATTTTATGTCATTTTCTATAATTTTTTTAGGAATTTTTAGGATTTTATTTGAGTTTATTTGGCCTTAAAATCATTCTAAATCAATTTCTGGAAAATAAATACACAGTCAATATCCAGTCAGCACTGGCCGGGTCTACCCGTCAGCCAGCACAACGCCCAATCAGCGGTTATGATTGTACCCGCCTGTTTATATATATTACACGCAGAACAGAAAAAACCCTAGTTAATTCTGGCCGACTTTGAGGTGTTTGATTCCAAGGAGACCCTGACTTCCCGAGGAGATTGCCGTCAGCCCCGACCTCTGATTCGCGTGCCATTTTTTTGTTGGTTTCGTATCGAGATAAACTTTCTGAATATGTAATTTATTTTTGTATAAGTTCTTCCTAAATTTCTGAAAAATTCGTAGAATGTCGGTTGTCTGAAACTTGACACGTTTTGGTGTTTTCGATATTACGGGAGAACCAGAAATCAAAATTAAGAACCGTTTGAAGTTTTGAAAAGCTAACACAGAGCTCTATGACATATAATTTTTCAAGAAATTAATTCTTTCATCTAATATTTTAATTATTCTGTTGAACTTAGAATTGATCGGTGAATCACCGTTTTGGTCAGGATTAGCCATAACGGCGCTATCTTTTGATCAAAATGTGAATTTGCGGCATGGTTGATTCTATGCAATCGTGGCGCTAAAATCTACCAAGGTTCATTTTCAAAATCTAGAGTTCATGATGTTTGACTAGATAGTCAACGATATGCCTCGATTTGCGTGCCATGGTTTCCAAACTTGAAAACTTGACTTTGGATGGCCAAACTTGCATGTTTAAATTGTATTTACATTACTATTAGGTTAAATTAGGTTTCTAAGTAATTTATTCCAGAATTAGCTATTAATAGATTAGTTAACCCATTCGCCACTTATTTCATGAATTTAGAACTGTAACATTAGAATTGACTTGTGGTTTTCGTGCACGATTTGTGATACGATATGTGTTATAGGTTGACAGCTTCTAGTTCAGCATTCCCCTCATCCTCTACTTGTGACTATGGTTTGTGCAAGGATCCAGGCAAGTACAGTATTGCATTTATGTTTTGGTTCATTATAATGTTTTCTTTATGATCATTTCCTTGTTTGATATCCAATTGAGATATTGCTTGATATTCTATTGAGATACGATTGTGATACCGTAGTTATTGTATCCTTTTTAGTGTATCATTGATCGTTATTGATTGTTAGAGAGTGGAGAGGGGAAATACTCGGTAAGTACGTGAACAAACCCAACTATTTTGATTGTGGATAGCTAATACACCCCACGTATGAGTTAGTCATACCTTATTATTATTGATAGCCATCGTATGATGTGCCGTATTAGCCCAGTCGTTTACGTATTAAAAGGTATTTTACACACACATAGTTGTTCTTATTTTTTCTTTATCTAGTCCATTATCTAGTTAGTTCCTATCTTGTTAGTTCACATGTTGCTAGTTTATATTTTGTCAGTTCGTATCTCGTTAGTTCATACCTTGCTAGTTTCATTCTGCTAGTTCATATCTTGCTAGTGCTAGTTCATACCATGTTAGTTCATCTCTTGCTAGTTCTTTATATACTCTTTG
Organism: Iris pallida; assembly: GCA_029216955.1. Lineage (NCBI taxonomy): Eukaryota > Viridiplantae > Streptophyta > Magnoliopsida > Asparagales > Iridaceae > Iris > Iris pallida. The sequence goes on along the minus strand of JANAVB010004399.1, from coordinate 10,424,967 downwards.
CCATCATAGTTTCTCGTTGTTCTAACTTATTTTGGACTAACAACATTAATTACAATATGATTGTACTCTGCTCCTTTCCTGACTGGATCGTTATTATAGGTGAGGTTGACGTGCCTACTCTTGCGCTATGGACCATACGAGGGGGAGATAAAGACTCGAAGGCCAAACCATAGACGACTAGTTAGTTATGTGGTAGTTTTCTATAAATGTAAAATCTTACATTCTTCTTCAAATGTAAAACTTTTATATTTTGTAAAGTTGATTTAGTTGTTGTGAATGAGTAGTTAGCATTTATAAGCACTTGTTTATTTTGGGCTAGACAGCGTACTACCGTCGATACCGCGACATAGGCTGGGCTTTGGCACGCACTCGTATCCCAAAAAACCGGTGCGGATCGTGACAAGTTTTTATGGTGGCCCACGCAGGTTGGATTTCGTAAATGATTACGAACTTATGGTAGTACTTAATTTAGTTGTACTACTACAAGCCTGCGACTAGGAAGTGCTCATTCACAATTAGGATTGATTTGATTTTAGGAGAATACCAGGACTATGAGTCCCTTATTTAATTCTATTGGTTGGTAGATAAGGTTGCTACATAAGCCATGTAATTCTATTGTATTTTAATACGAGGGTATGATCTAAGGTGGGTAGAATATACGTTTGGTAAGTTTGGCCGTCATAGAATTTAATTCCTAATTTTGATAATTTTTTGTGCCATTTTATCTTCTGCCTTCTCTAAACCTCATTTTATTTTCAAAACTATTTTGCGATCATTTTATTTTCAAAACTGACACTTTTATTCAATGACATATACTTACATTTTTTTATCATGATCGACTTGTTTGAATTTATAGAAGCTCCTTAAAATTCTTATAGATATAGTTGAAATAATTTTTGATGACTTATAATGGTAAGGTAGATGCACACTTTTCCCATTTATTTGAATTATGGAGACTGCGGATTCACTGCAGTCAGTGGCGCACTGGCTGACATGATCCCTAAGTTAAAATAATTTAAAGTATGCTTAGTTTGTCGAATATTACTAAAACTATATCCTAGTTGTATTATTTGATCCTTTGATTTATTATGTCAACATTGGATAGAGTTGATAGAGTGTTCGATACCATATTATATTTGAGTCATGATATCAAAGGTTACTGCAGTCAGATGTACACTAGTAGGGCATAAATTTTAGGTAAAGTGACCTCAGGTATACATACGGTTTTTGAATATTATAGAGACTACATCCTTTCGTCATATGACTATTAATTTATTTCTTATTATTTTCCTTTATCCTTGAACATTTTTATCTTATCCTTCTAATTTTGGAATGTTATTTGGCTCCTAGCAACCTTTAAAACCTATTTGATTTTCTTCTGCTAGATTCCTAATCTTATCTAGATATTGATTCTTATTCGTATCCTCCAAAATTTTGAGCATAATTTTTTTCTAAGGTGGGTAGATTTGTAAGCCCACTTCCATTTTTTTAATTTGATTATAATTTACTTTAATGGTCATTTGGACCTTAGTAAGCATTATTTGGCTCTTTTATAGTTTATCATAATTTTTAGATATTTTAGATAATTTTTAAATATCTATTTTGTGAAAATTTATATATTTTATTAAATTTCACGATTTACCATATGACCATTCGGTGTTATTTTTGGGATCAAGTATTTTATTTAGGTTCTAGATCCTCAAAAACTATTTTCTAAATTTTCTAAATTTTTTGGTATTTTCTGGAATTACTTTGATAATTAAATATAGAAAAAAACTATTTTCTATGACTTCTGGAATTTATTGTGCTAGCATATGTGCAAATATTGACCCAAAATATTTTTCTAGGGTTCATTATTCTATTTTATATTTTCTAAAATTTTTCCATAATTTTTGGGAATTTTTAAGTATTTATTTATTAAGGTTTAAATATTTTTAAAGGCTTCCAATATTTATTATGAGGCCATTTGGGACTAACATGAGGTAAAGCATTTTTATTTATATTCTAGAATGTTAGATATATTTTCTATAGTTTTCTACAATTTTTTTAGGAATTTTTAGGATTTCATTTGAGTTTATTTGTCCTTAAAATCATTTTTAAATTAATTTCTGGAAAATAAATACACAATCAATATCCAGTCAGCACTGGCCGGGCCCACCATCAGCCAGCGCAACGCCTAGTCAGCAGGTGCTGACTGTACCCGCCTGTTTATATATATATATATATATATATATATATATATATATATATATATATATATATATATATATATATATATATATATATAAATATATATATAAAAAAAAAAAATTTTTTTTTAACCGAACACCTCCATTTTATTATAAAAGACCAAAATATTCGAGGTACAAAAAAAGTTAAAGATAAACAGAAACTAAAGATCTGGTAGCTCCGCATGAGTGCAGCGGTTTGTCGCCTTCTTCACTTGACGCTTGACTTCATTAATCAACTGGGACGAAGTGAAAGAGTATCCTTCGTATCTAAATTTATTGCGATTTTTCCAAACAACCCAGCAAATCGCACCCACCAACACTTGTTTAATATGTTTCTGTCTTCTGCGCCACCAACAAAGAAACCTTTGTAGCATATCATTCCTGCACATTCGAACTCCAAACAGAACTTGGAAATAGCCCCAGACGTCCGTGGCCAGCTCGCCATCCCCGAACACATGAACAACCGATTCACATTGTTGATCCCTACAACAGTGGCAAGAGGATGCTAGTGAAAACCCAAGCTTCTGCACATTATCATCCGTTGGTAGCTTATTGTAGATAATTCGCCAGAGAAGTATAGACCACTTTGAAGGCATGCACTTATTCCAGATATTTTTGAAATAATGCTGTTGGGGATGATGGACTCGAATTTGTTCCCATGCCGAAGAGATAGAGAACTTATGATTCGGATGAGGTAGCCAAATTATATTGCCTTGATCATTATCCTGGATGAAGACATCCCCAAGTTGACGCCCTCGCAGAAGACGCTTCCACACGTGAGTTGCTGCAGACGTAACCTCTACCTCTTGAGGAGAAGAATAAGAACAATACTTAGCTTTCATGAAAGTAGCCCATAGCGAATTAGTCGAACGAAGCTTCCACCAAAGTTTGATCGTCATCGCATCCATGACATCCCCCACTCTTCGAATCCCAAGTCCGCCTTCATCCGTCGTACGAGCCACCCGCTCCCAAACAAGCCACGAACGTTTAGGCAATCCATCTTTTGAACCCCAAAAGAAAGTATCCATCATGCTTTCAACTCGATTTAATACTGCTATCGGAGGATTGCAGGCCGATAAACAATGAACAGGAATCGAAGAGAGCACAGATTTAATAAGCACTAACCTGCCACCATACGACAATAACTTGTTGTTCCAGCCTGAAATTCGAGCTTGGATTTTTCCAATCAACTCATCATACATAGCTGCGTTTTTACGTCCCACCATGATAGGACAACCCAGATATGTGAGGGCCCCTTGTTGTAACTGAAACCCTGTCAACTGTTGCAGCTCTGTCCTTTTCTCATCAGAAATTTTGTCCGATAATAACATGGCAGATTTCATATGATTGACAAGTTGTCCAGAATTCGCTTCATAACGGTGGATCGTCTTCATCAATAACTGAACCGATCTCTTGTCTGCTCCTGAAAATATAAGAATATCGTCTGCATAAGCTAGATGAGATACACGAGGGCAGCCACGCGGAGAGTAATATCCAGAGTAGCCCGACAACAAGTTCAACTGTATGAGGCTACGGCTCAAAGCTTCTGCAGCCAATATGAATAGTGCGGGAGATATCGGATCTCCTTGACGTATACCACATTGACTATGAAAAAATCCGGAGGATCTTCCGTTGATCAATGTAGAGAACCAGTTGTTGTCTAACAAGTGTAGAACCATAGTACACCATTCATTACAAAAGCCAAACCTCTTCATGACCTTCAACAAAAAAGCCCAGCTGACTCTATCATACGCCTTGCTCATGTCGAGCTTGACCGCCATGTTGCCTCCCCAATGTTTGTGATCAATCTCTGCAATCATCTCCTGAGCCATGATAATGTTGTCAACAATTTCTCTACCCCGCACAAAGCCACTTTGCACAGGAGAGATGATTCTAGGAAGGAAATCCACCAATCGACGAGCCAATAGCTTAGATATAATTTTATTGATGAAATTACATAAGCTAATTGGTCTATAGTCATTAAGAGATTTAGGATGCTTTACTTTCGGGATAGGAAGTAAGAATGTGCTTGTAATAGTTCTTGGCAAGGCGAAATCGTCCATGAACAAACATATAGCCTGGTAAATATCATTTCCAATAATCTGCCAACAAGAAATATAGAATGATCCTGTGAAGCCATCAGGTCCAGAGGAGCTATTAGGATCCAAGCTTTTAACTGTATCCAGAACTTCTTCCAGTGTTGGTTTGGCAGTCAAATAGGAGTTATCTACTTGAGTAATAAGCATAGGAATATGATCCAGATAACCATCATCAATGACAAAATAGGAGGACTCAAATAACTTACTATAGTGATCATTAGCCTCTTGTTGGATGTCATGCAACGACGAAATAGTAGAGCCCGACGAAGTTTTGATATGATGGATATGCAGACGATTCCGCTTAGAGGAAACGCAAGAATGATAGAACTTCGAGTTTCGATCTCCTTCGTCATCCCATTTTACTCTTGCTTTCTGTTTCCAATATGCATCTTCAATGCGAATACGCTGCTTCAACTGAGCACGAGCGAGCAGCCATTGGGGACGAAGAGCAGGGTTGGCTTCATACTCTACTTCCATCGCAGTCAAAATGTCTTCGGCTCGCTTAACTTCTTGAAAAATATCACCAAATGTAGCCCGACTCCAGGAGGATAGTGCTCTTCTAGTAGCCCCAAGACGTAAACCAATACGAACAAGAGCATTAACATGATCAATAGACGTCCAAGCCGACTCTACCACGGCGTGGAAAGTATCATGATCCTTCCAGAAATGAAGAAAACGAAATGGCCTAGGAGAAGTAGGGTTTTCACTATTGATAGAGATCAAAATGGGAGCGTGATCTGATTCTGATCGATTCAAGTGCAAAGAGGACGAAAGAGGGGCCCATTCCATCCATTTAGAATCAAACAAGACCCTGTCAAGCCTAGAACCCATCTTAGGGATCCCACATTGCCTATCAACCCACGTGAAGCAATTGCCAGTATACGGGATTTCATGAAGTCCCGCCGCAGACTGGAACTCTAGAAACTCCCTCATAGAATGGATGGCCAAACTTGCATGTTTATATAATATTCAAATTATTATTAGGTTAAATTAGGTTTTTAAGTAAATTATTCCATAATTAACTATTAATAGATTAGTTAATCTATTGGCCACTTATTCCATGAATTTAGAACTAGAACATTAGAATTGACTTGTGGTTTTCGTGCACGGTGTTCGTGGTACGATATGTGTTATAGGTTGACATCTTCTAGATCGACATTTCCCTCATCCTCTACTTGTGACTATGGTTTGTGCAAGGATTCAGGCAAGTACAGTATTGCATTTATGTTTTGGTTCTTTATAATGTTTTCTCTATCATTTCCTTGTTTGATATCCCATTGAGATATTGCTTGATATTCTATTGAGATACGATTGTGACACCGTAGTTATTGTATCCTTTTTAGTGTATCATTGATCGTTATTGATTGATAGAGAGTCGGAAGGGGAAATACTCGGTAAGTACGTGAACAAACCCAACTATTTTGATTGTGGATAGCTAAGTCATACACCCTACGTATGAGTTAGTCGTATCCTATTATTGTGGATAGCCATCGTATGATGTGCCGTATTAGCCCAGGCATTCACGTATTAAAAGGTATTTCATGCACACATAGTTGTTCTTATTTTTCCTTTATCTAGTCCATTATCTAGTTAGTTCCTATCTGGTTAGTTCACATGTTGCTAGTTTACATTTTGCCAGTTCGTATCTCGTTAGTTCATACCTTGCTAGTTTCATTCTGCTAGTTCATATCTTGCTAGTGCTAGTTCATATCATGTTAGTTCATCTCTTGCTAGTTCTTTATATACTCTTTGCCATCATGTTAGTTCATCTCTTGATCGTTGTTATAGGTGAGGTTGACGTGCCTACTCTTGCGCTATGGACCATACGAGGGAAGAAAGACTCGAAGGCCAAACCATAAAAAACTAGTTAGTTGTGTGGTAGTTTTCTATAAATGTAAAAGCTTACATTCTTCTTCAAATGTAAAACTTCTATTTTTTGTAAAGTTGATTTAGTGTTGTGAATGAGCAGTTAGCATTTATGAGCACTTGTTTATTACAGGCTAGACAGTGTACTACCGTCAATACCGTGGCATAGGCTGGGCTTGGACACGCACTCGTATCCCAAAAAGCGGGTGCGGGTCGTGAAAATAAGCTACTCCCCTTGAGTAGAGAAGGTCTCTCTAGGCTAGCTAGCAAGGAATGGGAGTGATTTGACCATTGGATTTGGTGGGAGAGCTTTGCAAGAGGATTTTCATTGGGATTTCAACTTCCAATTTGTAATAATCTCTAAACCTATTAATTTTCAGATTTGTCACCATAGATCCATTTATTTAGGGTCCCCCTAGCCTTAGGCTAACTTTGGCTAGAAATCGAATCCATTTGATGCCCGTATCATGGGCGTATCGCTCCGTATCGGAGAGATATCTTAAGTGTTCGACGAAATGTCCCTTAGAACTTTTTGTTCTCTAAATTCTAAATAAATTATATATTTGGATAGCCTATTAGATGTAGATCTCATTGATGTGTGACTGAGTTTGTTTTTGTGTCGTTTGCCATGTCGAAATGGATACGGAGACATGCGGGTTGGTTCTGCGCACGCACTGTAGCAGTCCCTTACTACTGCTATGTCCGTGCATGCTGGACATGACCCAAATTCTTGTACTAGTGACATGATTGGGCAACCCTCATGACTGACACCTAGCCTAGGAAATAGGGCTCCACTTGGTGTCAAATTCGCACTGTGGTTCGACCCACAGATTTCTACCCAGAACAGTCGAGCACTGTTGTACTCTATGTTCTAATACATATTGCTTGACACTGCATTGGACACTCTTCACATTCACATCCTTTGACACTCTTTGGACATATGTTAGACACAGGATAGACACACATGGTTGACACCTACTCACTGCTCACTCATGATATACTATGACACCACTTTAGGACACATTCACTTTTTATTTGACACATACTTGTATTCACATACCAATTGACACTTCACTGAACACATTGATACTCTTTTGACACACCATAGACACTTGTATCTGACACATGTATACACATGCCTGTTTACAAAAAACAAAAAAAATTCTATTTCTACAAACTGAGAAAAAGTACAAAGAGTACAATTGATTTCAGGGGAAGTACAACTATAGGAATCTGATCAGAAGACGATCACTTTATCCCTTGAACGATGTGATATCGAAGACACGAGCCTCCGGAGGATGCAACAAACCTTTTGCAGGAGATTATGATCCTTGGTGATGTTTGAGAACTGATTTGAAACTCTATTTATAGAGTTCTGGAAATAACTGTTTAGCAGTTATTTTGGGTTACGCGGGCTTTAGATGCGCGCCTGTTCACTTTCGCGTGTGGTTACACCAACTGCTGTGGATGCATGACATCGTTTGAATAAGATGCACGTGGTCATGGGTAGTGTAGTGGGCATTATTGACACAAAGTCACAGTCAACCAAATATTGACTACATTGACCAAATAATACTTGTATTAATTCAATACGACACACGACGACTGCATTCAGTTCAAGACAGATGACAGCTCAGTCTTCAGCTCTCAGTGTGTTCTGGAGTCTGTATTTTATGATTTCATTGAGTCTAGATTTATGTACTCTGAGTTATGCTGAGCTCTTGGAACTTAGTCTACAAGCCTACCCAAAATCCCAAGCTCCACCAAAACCAAATTGCCCACAAGTCCCTCTTAGGACCATTCTGTGCTCTGGAGACAGAGTTCGGGCCGAACTCTGCCTCCACACAGAGTTCGGGCCGAACTCTGTCCCCTAGAAATCAGGAACCCTAATTTTAGGGTTAGCTGTTTGCTAGCTGTCCAACGGCCAAATTTTTGAATTTCCTTACCCGAATTCTGGCCGAATTCTGTCCCTAAAATCAGTATAAATAGGGCATGAATTCTCTCATTTTGAATCACTCAATCTTCTCTTCTCTTCTCTCTTACAAGCTCTATAAGCCATACCCTTCTCATCTACTAGCCACAAGCCTCCTAAGTCTCGAGTGCTCAGCATCTCTCATTTAGGATTCTTGTGCAAGAGTGAAGAAATCGCTTGGACAATTCCAAGCAATCGCCACTGCGATTCTCTGTAAGAAGTTGACGTGCTCTTCTGAAGTAAAGGCACGGGTTGTAAGCTACTATTTCACAAATAGTGGATTTAATCCTGAGCTAGAGTTCTCAGGCCTGGACTAGTCCTCCACGAGGGAAACCAGGTTAAAATTGCTGTGTTTGCGTATGCTCTCTTGTCTTTCATTTACATTCCGTATTTTACTCTGATTATTCATTGTTAGTGAAAGAGTTAATTTTTAATTGGTCATTATACATATATACTCTATTCACCCCCCCTCTAGAGTTGCCAAACTGTTCTTCAATTGGTATCAAAGCTCTGTTCTCTTTATAAGGACTAACATCCTAAGAGCTGATCCATGGCAACCACACAATCCTTGATCTCCAATCATGGTGAAGGTCAGTCCACTCATAGGCCTCCCCTATTTGATGGGACTAACTACACATATTGGAAAACAAGGATGAGTTTTTATCTGAAGTCTCTAGACTTTGACCTGTGGACTGTCGTAACTGACGGTTACAAAAAGCCCGCCAGAATAGTTGTCGATGGTGACCTCATTGAGAAGCCACACGACAAATATTCTGTCGAGGAGAAGAAACAGGCAAGTCTAGATGCTAGGGCTATTAATGCTTTATTCTGTGCTATAGACAGGAACGAGTTTAACAGGGTCTCTACATGCACCACTGCTCATGAAGTATGGAGACTTCTGGAAGTGACACATGAAGGAACCACTCAAGTCAAGGAATCAAAGATAAGCCGTCTCACTCAAGAGTACGAAGCCTTTAAGATGAAGCCAAATGAGACGATCACTCAAATGTTTACAAGATTCCTCGACATCATCAACCCGTTATCCTCGCTTGGTAAGCAGTACTCAAACCATGAGAAGATCCGCAAGCTACTCAGAGGGTTACCAAAGATTTGGAACCCTAAGGTGACAGCCATCATAGAAGGAAATGATCTCACAAGTATGTCTATGGAGACTTTGATGGGCAAGCTCATGACTCACGAGCTTGACCTCAAGGACTTCGAAGAGCCTGCTCCGAAGACCAGGGAGATAGCACTCAAAGTCCATCGACGAAAGGTTGATCACGATGAGACTGAAGACGATATCTCAGATGATGAAGACCAAGCTCTCATGGTACGTAACTTCAAGAAATTCCTTCGCTTCAATCAAAGAAAGAAGGAACCACAAGAAGACGATGAAGAAGAGCCAACTTGCTATGGTTGCAAAAAGACTGGACACGTCAGAAGAGACTGTCAGCTCTTAAAGAAGAGCAACCGGTATGAAAAGCCCTACAAGAAAAACTCATCAAAAAGATATGCCAACACAAGCATCTGGCATGAAAGCGAAGCAAGTGACTCCGAGGAAGAAAAGAACTCTCCTCAAGACAAAGCAAATGTTTGCCTCATGGCAAATTCCACCAAGGTATCAAACGAAACTTTAGATGACTTCTCTTTTGATGAACTTGGCGATGCTTTCACCGATTTACTTGATGATCACAAAAAGGTTATCGGTAAATACAAGCATGCCAAGGACAAAATCAAAAGTCTAGAAGATGAGATACAAAGAATTTCCTTGCTTCTTAATAATGTTAGAAACACATCTCCCACAAATGACACTGATGAAGTATCCAAGCTTAAATTAAGCTTACATGATGCTGAAGCACGCATTGAGCAACAAACTCAAGACATCACTACTCTCAACACATTGCTTGCTGAAGAAAAGAGTAGACACAAGATTTCTATGACTAAGATTTATGGCTTAAATATTAAGGTTGATGAATTACAAGCTGTTTCTAAAAGATTAGAAATCAAATTGGGAAAACAGGTTGCTAAACCTCAAACCCAATCACATGAGCACAACACCACTCATGCTAGTCAACCACATCACCCTCATACAGCACATAACCATGCATTTATATACACAAACTTTCACAAACCGCATGCACGTAAAAATACTCCTCATACTCATCATATTGCACAAAGACACAACCAATATCACTCTACACATAGACAAAGTCATCATACCATACCTCATCAACATGCCATGCCACGTAGACAAAATCATCATGTTATGCCACATAAGCAAAATCATCATATCATGCCACAACATCACACTATGCCATATAGACAATTTCAGCATGCCACTCCTCACAGTCAATATCATCATGCTATGACACACAGACATAATCATCATGTAACTCACTCTAAGCATAGTCATCATTACCATGCTAACTCTCCAAATCATCCTCATCCTGTTGCTCATAGATATCATTCTCATGCTCCCAGTATAAATAAAAATGCCATCTGTACTTACTGTGGAAAACATGGACACATCTCACCACAGTGTAGAATTAGAAGACTGGTAGACAAGAAAATATATGCTTGGTTTCCAAAAACTAACTTTTCAGGACCCTCGAGAAAATGGGTACCAAAGGTCACATCTACTCTTGATGTAGGTGGACCTTTCCTCCTCAACTGAGAGTAAGTGGATTCTCGATAGTGGATGCTCGCGACATATGACGGGAGACGCAAATCTTTTTGCATCACTATCGATGAAAAGAGAAGGATACGTATCCTTCGGTAACAATCTCAAAGGGCACATAATAGGTAACGGTATCATTGGTCATCCTCCTTCTCCTGTTATAAAGAATGTCTGCCTAGTGACCGAGTTAAAGCATAACCTGCTCAGCATTAGCCATCTTGCTGATCATGGATATGATATTAACTTTGGACAAAACTGTTGCTACATATACGATAGGTCAACAGGAGACATTGCTTTTGAAGGGAAAAGAGAGGACAATATATATATTTTCTATCTCTCTATAAATACTAACAATGCAGGTAGATGTTTATATGCCCACAAAGACGAACGACTACTTTGGCACCAGCGTCTCGGTCATGCCAACATGGATGCTATATCCAGGCTTTCTACCAAGAAGCTAGTGAGAGGATTGCCTGACATCACATTCAAAAAGGACACGGTATGTGCCGAATGTGAACTAAACAAGGCAACTAAATCCTCATTTCATTCCATCAACTCTGTAAGTACTACTAGACCCTTGCAATTACTCCATATGGATTTATTTGGTCCTAGTAGAATAGCTAGCCTTGGTGGCAAACTATATGCTTTTGTTATTGTTGATGATTTTTCGAGATTTACTTGGATTTTCTTTCTCGCTAATAAGAGCGATGCTATCTCTGTTTTCAAAGTTTTTGTAAATAAAGTTCAAAACGAAAAAGGCTACATGATTACTCGAATCCGAAGTGATCATGGAGGCGAATTCGTAAATTCAGATTTTGAAAGTTTTTGTAATGCAAATGGTTTTGATCATGAATTTTCTTGTCCTAGAACTCCTCAACAAAATGGTGTTGTGGAGCGGAAGAATAGGACTCTTGGCGATATGGCTAGAGTCATGTTGAATAAATTTTCTCTTCCGAAATATTTTTGGGCAGAGGCTGTAAGTACAGCATGCCACATTTTGAATAGGGTGCTTATTCGTCCCATTTCGAAGAAAACACCCTATGAGCTTTGGTTTGGGAGAACCCCAAATGTTTCTTATTTCAGAGTTTTTGGCTGCAGATGTTTTATCCTTAACACCAAAGACAACTTAGGCAAATTTGATGCCAAAGCTGACGATGGTATCTTTCTTGGTTATGCTGCCAAAAGTAAGGGATATAGAGTTTTCAATAAACGCTCACTTATTGTGGAGGAGTCAACTAATGTGACTTTTGATGAAGATAACAGTGCAGTAAGTACTCTTGATGATGATGTTGTGCCATCAACTTCCTCTACTCCAATGAATACTTCAACTGAAACTAATTCTCTGGAAGGTTTGCCTAAGAAATTCTCATTCAAACCTTCTCATCCAGAAAATTTAGTCATAGGTGAAGTTTCACGTGGAGTTACTACTAGATCATCATTAAGAGACTCTGTTGCTAGCACTGCCTTCATTTCACAAGTAGAGCCTAAAAACATTTCTGAAGCTTTTACTGATGAATTTTGGATCTCTGCTATGCAAGAAGAACTCAACCAATTTGAGAGAAGCCAAGTATGGGAACTAGTTCCTAAACCGGCTAATCACTCAATAATTGGTACCAAATGGGTGTTTAGAAACAAAGTAAATGAAGATGGTTCAGTCACACGTAACAAAGCTCGTCTAGTAGCTCAAGGATACAACCAAGAGGAAGGTATCGACTACGATGAGACATATGCTCCTGTTGCTAGACTAGAATCCATTCGGATGCTTTGTGCTTTTGCCAATCATCAGAACTTTAAATTATTTCAAATGGATGTTAAAAGTGCTTTCTTGAATGGCTTTATTAAGGAGGAAGTTTATGTCAAACAACCCCCTGGCTTTGAAAATCACAAATTTCCCGACCACGTGTTCAAGCTAAAGAAAGCGCTTTATGGCCTTAAACAAGCTCCCAGAGCTTGGTATGAAAGGCTAAGCAGCTTCCTGCTTGAGAAAGGTTTTTCTAAAGGGAAAATTGACACTACACTGTTTATCAAATCTTTCAAAGACACCATTCTATTAATTCAAATTTATGTTGATGATATTATTTTTGGATCTACTGATGAAACTCTTTGTCAAGAATTTGCCAAGTGTATGCAGACAGAATTTGAGATGAGCATGATGGGAGAGCTCAACTACTTTCTTGGCCTGCAAGTAAAGCAACTGACAAATGGAACGTTCATCTGTCAATCGAAGTATACCAAGGACATGCTGAAGAAGTTCGACCTTGACAACGTCAAACCAATTAGCACGCCAATGGCTACTTCAACCAAACTCGAACCAGATGAGAGCGGCAAACCTGTTGATCAACGTAAGTATCGAGGTATGATAGGCAGCTTACTTTATTTAACTGCTAGTCGCCCCGATATCATGTTTAGTGTTTGCCTATGTGCTAGATATCAAGCAAATCCTAAGGAATCTCACATGACTGCGGTTAAGCGTATCTTTCGATACCTTAAGGGTACGGTTACAGTGGGCCTATGGTATCCCAAGTCAACATCATTTGACCTCATCGGTTACTCTGATGCTGACTTTGCTGGATGCAAGGTCGACCGTAAAAGTACGAGCGGCACGTGTCATTTATTAGGAAAGGCTCTAGTCTCATGGTTTAGCAAGAAGCAGAACTCTGTCGCACTATCCACAACAGAAGCTGAATATATAGCAGCTGGGCGTTGTTGTGCACAGATTCTGTGGATGAAGCAAACCCTTGAAGACTATAAGTTATCTTTCATGCATATTCCTATATTCTGTGACAATACTAGTGCCATAAATTTGACTAAGAACCCTGTCTGTCACTCACGCACTAAACACATTGAGATCAGACACCACTTTTTGCGTGATCATCAGCAAAATGGCACGATTAACTTAGAATTTATTGACACTGATCATCAGCTAGCAGATTTCTTTACTAAGCCACTATCCGAAGAGCGCTTTAATTTTCTTTGTCGTGAACTTGGAATCTTAGATGAAGCAGTCATAAATTGAAACTCACCTGCGTAAATATCGAGTATATTGTGATTCCTTTACGAAGAATTTGGTATGGGTACAAGCCGAAAGGACCCTTCTGACAACAAGGCGTAAAAGCCTAAGCGATACGGTGCACTAGTCTTCAGGACTACCGCTAGCTGGGATCCGGCCCCTGCAGCTAACCCATGGCAAATTTGGACTATTGAACTGCAGTATATGTCCTTATTTATTATATGGCTTGTTTCGATTTAATATTGCCTAATTGACATTTTCTAAAAGTTCATTCTACTTTCTGTATACCTCTTATTTGCATTCAACACTCTTTGTTTTCCCCGACTATCATTTTGTTTATTTATTAAACATTTTCTTCCTGACTTTTGCCTATTTTCAGTTCTGGACTATTGAACCAGAACTCGGGCCGAACTCTGCCCCTATCAGAGTTCGGGCCGAGTTCGGTACCTAGGTTCCAGAATCGGGATCTGGCTCCACCGTTGGATCTTTTCTAATCCTATGGTCAATATTTCACCCGACCAAAGACAAAGCCCTACTTTATGTCGGGATTCCTTCTCTTTCCTCCCATATTTCCTTCTTCTCCACCTCTTCCATCTTCTTCCTTCCAAACCCTAACCCTAGTTCTTGATCTAGAGGACTCTATTTCTTCTCAAAATCAAGGGAAAGGGGTTTTTCAACGTTCTCTTCAACTGTTTGACATTATTTTCAGGTATAACTCTCTCTTTCTCTCCATTTTGAGTTATCCAATTTCTTGTAAATGGCTCCACGCTTGCCCAATCGCGGGAAGAGGATCCGAACCGAGGGTGCTTCCTCTTCGAATCCTCCTCCTCCGATTGAACAAGTAGTTGAACAACACCCCATTCATCCGTTGTTCAATCCGCCGAGTCCCGATGACCCTAACACATACGACGACCGTCTATTTGTATCGCTAGACGCCTCTAATGAATGGTTTAGCGATTTTAGGACTCGTCCGGTGTTTGGGGGCCATCCCATCAATTTCACAATATTTTCTCAATATGAGTCTTTATTCCATGATCTTTGTTTGGATGCTTTAGTTGCTTCAAATTCTGTCATCTACCGTAGTGCAATCCAAATGTTCTATTGCAATTTAACTTTTGATGCAACACACATCTATTCCCGGGTTGCCGGTATTGACATCGCCTTCAATGATTCTGAGTTGGGGGATTTTCTTGATCTTGTTAATCTTGATACTTGGAATAAACTTGTGGAAGCACGTCAATTTCAATTTGTTGGCGATACTTCTCTTGAAGGATTCAAGGAGGAATTATGTGCTCCTAACATAAGTCCTCGCAAACTTATGGCCAAGCATCTCAACCCCTACTTCTATGAGCTTCACCGAATGGTTTTTAACACCATCTTACCCAAGGCTGGCTCAACAGATGAAGTCACTTATCTTGAGATCTCCGCCTTATATCATCTCCACTATCGTATTCCATTCAACTTTCCACGGACTATGATGGATTGGATGATCAACTGTCGGAAGAAACCAAGAGCTTTGGTTTATCCTCTCTATCTTCCTTTAGTTTTTCGTCCTTTCATCATTCCTATCCATGATTGTCCGTTCCTGCCTGCACCTGCTTTTCTATCCAAAGCACGACGCCTTCAGCCTGTCGCTGCTTCTGAGTCATCTGAGCATTCTGCTGATGAGGAGCCTGACGCCCCTCCTTTTGGTCAGGATGCACCACCTCCACCTGCCACTCTTGAGTCCATTCAGACCATGCTCCGGGATCGTTTTACTCTTGAGGACGATCGCTGGACACAGCTGGACTATCGTACCACTCTGCAGATGAGTGCTCTCGGCAACTCTCTGCATGATATCCGGTACTCTCTGTCTCAGCATCTGCACATTCCCATGGAGAGGGATCCAGCGCGCGCGGGTTATCGCATTGATGATCCGTGGGTTATGCGTTACATGGATCCGGATGATGCTTTTGTGGACCCTCGTCGCTCCTTCCATGGTCCATCAGATGTTCCAGGACCTTCTCGTGCTCCATGATGGAGACTGGCTACTATCTGCTGCTGCTACTACTGATGATGGTCTTAGTTACTTTTGCTTTCAGTTATTTAGTTTATCATGGATTTATGTAGCTGGTTTTATGTACTCTGTTTATGAGTTGGCCACTTGGTTTGGTGGATGACATTATCTATTTTTATTATCATTCTCTGTCAGTGCTTATTTTGCTTAAAATTATACTGTTTCTTCTCTTAGTGTGGTTGCATTACTATTCATTGCTTCTTATATTGCTAACTGCCAAAAGGGGGAGAAACATATGTATATTTTTGTTTTGGGAAACTATTACTGGTTCTATGCATTCGTATATCTGTGTATATCTGTGCTTCTTGCTCTGGAAAATATTATCTATCAGATCACAGGTACTATGCATTTTGTACGGGGGAGAGCTATAGTTTCTAGTTTCTAGCTCGACACCGCTCATGATTTATGGGGGAGCTATTTTTGCTTAGCTCAGGCATCGTTTATGGGGGAGCTATGGAGCTATATTACAATCAACTGTGTCCAGGTATGAATATTGAAATATACATATATTATTTTGTCAATTATCAATATGGGGGAGATTGTTGACACAAAGTCACAGTCAACCAAATATTGACTACATTGACCAAATAATACTTGTATTAATTCAATACGACACACGACGACTGCATTCAGTTCAAGACAGATGACAGCTCAGTCTTCAGCTCTCAGTGTGTTCTGGAGTCTGTATTTTATGATTTCATTGAGTCTAGATTTATGTACTCTGAGTTATGCTGAGCTCTTGGAACTTAGTCTACAAGCCTACCCAAAATCCCAAGCTCCACCAAAACCAAATTGCCCACAAGTCCCTCTTAGGACCATTCTGTGCTCTGGAGACAGAGTTCGGGCCGAACTCTGCCTCCACACAGAGTTCGGGTCGAACTCTGTCCCCTAGAAATCAGGAACCCTAATTTTAGGGTTAGCTGTTTGCTAGCTGTCCAACGGCCAAATTTTTGAATTTCCTTACACGAATTCTGGCCGAATTCTGTCCCTAAAATCAGTATAAATAGGGCATGAATTCTCTCATTTTGAATCACTCAATCTTCTCTTCTCTTCTCTCTTACAAGCTCTATAAGCCATACCCTTCTCATCTACTAGCCACAAGCCTCCTAAGTCTCGAGTGCTCAGCATCTCTCATTTAGGATTCTTGTGCAAGAGTGAAGAAATCGCTTGGACAATTCCAAGCAATCGCCACTGCGATTCTCTGTAAGAAGTTGACGTGCTCTTCTGAAGTAAAGGCACGGGTTGTAAGCTACTATTTCACAAATAGTGGATTTAATCCTGAGCTAGAGTTCTCAGGCCTGGACTAGTCCTCCACGAGGGAAACCAGGTTAAAATTGCTGTGTTTGCGTATGCTCTCTTGTCTTTCATTTACATTCCGCATTTTACTCTGATTATTCATTGTTAGTGAAAGAGTTAATTTTTAATTGGTCATTATACATATATACTCTATTCACCCCCCCTCTAGAGTTGCCAAACTGTTCTTCAGGCATGCTCTACGAAATTGGTGGCTTGTGCACCACGTAACCCTGTTCTGGTCACTGTTCGATCACCTTGTGCGTGCTTCATCAGGTTGTGCGGGGGCACAATATAACAACTTGTGCAAGCGGTTGCACCACCTGCTATTGATGTGTGGCATCGTTTGAGTGAGATGCATGTGGTTGTGGGCAGTGTAGTGGACACGCTTTAGGAAATTGGTGGCTTGCGCACCACGTCACCCCCTTCTCTAGACACTGTTCGATCACCTTACGCAAGCTTCATCAGGTTGCACGGGGGCACAATGAAACAACTTGTGCCTGAGTACAACCTCGCGTACCCTGACACATTGTGCAAACTGCTAGCTGACTAAATCTTTTCGAGCGCCATGCTGCACGGGATTCGAACGAATTTTCCTTGGTATATGTATTATTAGCTGTCAGGTAATGGTGATTTTGTTATAGTTTTTTGAGGAGGTTGCCACGTGGCTCTCTCGCAACTTGAGGTTGGCGCAACCTAATGTGGCACAGCTTGAGGTAGGCATGACCTAATATGGCGTAGTTTGATGTAGGCGCAACCTGATGTGGCACAACTTTATTGATGCATTTTGATGAGATGACTTCATAGCTTAATTTTTAACCTCTACGATGCCCACATTCACATATCTGTGCACCTTACTGCATGAAACTTGTAGCACATGACTTCATTGCTTAATTTTTAGCCTCTATAATGCCCACACTCTTGTTCGCTCGACACTTGTTGCACATGACATTTTGATGAGATGACTTTATAGCTTAATTTTTAGCCTCTACAAGACCCTTTCAAAGTTTTTTAAACTTGAAAAGACTTCAAAGTTTTGAAATACTTTGAATTAGAAAATGTGTAATGCTTCAGTCCCAAAATACTTAGGACCAAGTACGTAGACATGCCAACTGCATACATACGAAGCATACTCCAATATACGGAAAACTCGTATGTATACATAAGCTGTAAAATACAGTAACCATAAAACTAATCTCATCCATAAACCAATATATCATAAAATTAACTTATTAAAGTCATTTGTACAAAATGTTGGGCGGAGACAAATCTACTACCAACAAAAAGAGAGAAATACGTAGCAACGAGGGAAGAGTCGAGCGAAGCGAAAGACGATCCAAAAGCTAGCATCGCGAAAGTAGATTGTAAACTATGTCCTTGGCTAGAGCACCTGTGAAAATCACAAACACACCTGGAGAAATCACCAGGTCCTCAGAGGGACGTAACAAGATGCATGAAGAACATGCTAATATGAACTGTCAAAATAATAAAATAATATACAAAAGACTAACCTAGACACAAATATGCAAAGGAAATTCTAACCGTCTATTGTGCAATTTAGACGACAACTTTCATGCGCATGTGTGGGATTTAGGCTATAAGTACGTAACTGGCATCCATTCATCCGCATCCGGCCGTAACGTCCAAAACGTCAAAGGGTATCTACAAATATATCACGCCATAATTCCTTTCAAAAACTATGGTTTACCTGTTTGGCTTCCCATACGCACCAGCGACAGTCCTCCCCCAATATTTTCTACACTGAGCAAGTCATGTCCATGACCTATCCAGTTTTGTAACTGCTCGAGTCTCTATACCTTAATCATTGCAGTTACGATCAACTATCCGACACACGACCATAGAGATGGCCAATCAGTATGCAAGCCGTGCCCCTAGCAAAATGACTCAACCCGTGTAGTGTGGGTGTCATGGCCAAAGGAGATATAAGGATATCCCACAATAAGGAGGTAGTCCGCTAAAACTAGGTCAACATGTATCAAATAAAATAAAACAAAGAAAACAACTAATAGAGTCTCTTGCACCCAAGTATGGCTTGGACGCACAGTTTATAACAAATAAAACTAACAAATATGAAACAAAATAAATAACTGCTGAAAATACATAATATGACAGTAAATTAGCACGGTATACTTGCCTGGTAGTGTCGCCTGGTGTGGTATGATGATCAAGGACCACGAAATTTAATTTCAGTGTAATAATTACACAAGACGGCCTCCGATGACGGCACAGACTGTTCCATCGGGTCCCGAATGGTCTAGTTAGCTAGGGTCGATAGGTTGAGGTACAGATTTGGTGAGGGAATAGGAAAACTAGGATTAATCACGGATAGAAAGATCGAAGAAAACCGGATAAATAATAACATATATAATTTTAGAAAACTGTTTGTAATATTTGAAAAATATATTTTACTACCCAAAAATACTTTTAGATAAGATTCATTATTGAAAACTACTAAAATAATTTTTGAAAAATACTTGAAAATACTGAGAAATTAATTTAGGTTTAAAACAATATTTGAAATATGGCTAGGATTACTCTAATAATATTCACAGGCCAAAAACTACATTTTTAAATAAATAAACATAATATACAAATATCTTAGGGCTTTTGGCTTTAAAACTATATTTTAAATTCTATGTAGAG
The DNA here is from genome assembly GCA_029216955.1 of Iris pallida. Classification (NCBI taxonomy): domain Eukaryota; kingdom Viridiplantae; phylum Streptophyta; class Magnoliopsida; order Asparagales; family Iridaceae; genus Iris; species Iris pallida. The sequence goes on along the minus strand of JANAVB010004399.1, from coordinate 10,405,099 downwards.
TTAAGCACAAACTATACTTTTGCTTCAAAAATATTTTCTGGGAAAATATACATTAAAGAAAACAATAAAAATAATACTAATAGTTTTAATAATAATAATAATAATAATAGTAATACTCGGTACGGATATGTACATATATTCATGATATTAATAATAACCATAACTATTACATGTATATAGAATACTCTGAATAATAATAGCAACGCAACAATCAAAGCATTTGTTGCTTGTGCTATTCACTTTAACTCAATTAAAAGAACAAAATTAATAATATTAACAACAATATTGAAGTAGAGACAAGTTTTACACAGAAGTTATGCTGCTGCTTTTCGTGGGAATTAGGAAGCTTAAGAAGGAAGAAGCAGGAAAGAAAGGAGAGAGAAAAGCGGGATTTGGGGAAAAATTCAAGAGCGGAAGAGAAGAGAGAGGAAGAGGTGTGAAGTTCGGATAGAGTTCAGGGAAGGGTTACCAGTGCTGTGTGCCACTGGACGGAGCTCACCGCGGCTCGTCGGCGTTGCCGAGGTCGGGGCGGCGTGCGAGAGATCACGACGGAGGGCGCTGGGCTGCTACGACGACTTTCGGAGGAGGGCGAGACAATGTGTTGGCGGCGGGCCGTGGAGGTCTGGCGCCAGGTCCTGGCGGCGGAGCACGCTCGGCCTCGGGGCTTCGATGTAGGCGACGCCACGGAGAGGTTCAGGTGAGGGTTAGGAAATTTTGGGTGTTTGTGATAGTGACGGTGGAGATTCGACAAGGAGTTGGGGATTGATGGTTGGGTTTGGGTGACCGGGGATAGATGGTCGAGATTTTGGCTCGACGGAAGGAGAGATGGGGGTTCAGTTTTGGCCGATCATGTTGCTGGTGATGGTCGAGGGAGGTAGGGGCCAGAGACAATGATGATGGTGGTGATGGGTTGGTTGAGGGTTACTACACTCTCAGGTGATGGTGGTGGTGATGGCAGCGGGTGTGGGCGGAGTAGGTGGTCGAAAGGGGCCGAGGTCGGTGGCCAGGGGGACGAGAACTAGAGGAGATAGTGGTAGTAGTAGTAGTTGACCGCCAAAATTTTGGGCTTGTGATGTGTCGTGGGTGTGTCCGACACGAGAAAGTTATGTATTTGTAATAGATGGAATAAGAATTTGGATGGACACAGACACGATGCACTGCCTATTTTGGTGGAGAAATTAGTGGAACATAGAATAATGAGCCTCTCCTTATATAGGAGGTGGACGCTCCTATTTAGATAAGGATTATGATAGTTGCAAATCCCTTTTTGATATCTCACTTTTAAATTTAAATCAATTTAAAACCGATTCAATCCAAATCCAAATCCAATCCAAATATAACATAGATAACTTCCATATTTAAATTAAGCATATTAAAAGTAATAAGAAAATTTCAAATTTAAATACCCATAATAAGTTTAATTAAATAGAAGAAATTCAAAATAACTATTTATAAATAATATAAAAGTAATAATAAATAATTTTGAAAATTATAATAAATATTTGACTATTTGAAAAACCTTTTTAATAAATTAAAATAATTACTAAAATAATTTCAAAAATTCAAAATGTATACATGAATTGAATTTCATGTACTAGCATGCAATTAATATTTTACATAAAACATATTTTTCTAGTATAATACATAAAAAGAGAAAAATATCATTTCTTAAATCATTACCTATACTTGTATAAATAAAAAGCATTTTTATAGTAATGAAAATAAAACATTTGAGTAAATTTTTGCCGAAAAATTATTTATATACAAATTATTTACTCTTTAAGTATTTCAAAAAGAAAACTATTTACTATATTTACGAAACCTAAAATAAACTCCTTATGTAAAATAACTAAATAAATAAATATCACGTATGTACGTACTCGTACTTGTCGTATATATATTCGCATAAAACAAATATAAAATATTGTAGTAAAATTTTAGGGGGTTTACAAAATGACCGTGTCCAGGTTGCGCCAGTCAACTCGAGCCCGATTCTTCAGCTGCGCGGTTCAGCCTCACTTGCAAAGCTATAAATAGTCAACGTGACTTTTCTGAAAATCCTATCTCATTCTCTTCTTTACGAGCTTCTTCGACCACCGACGGGATTCCCCACAAGTCTGTCTCTTCTTCTTCTAGACTCAGAAGCTTCTTCGACAAACCCAAATGGCGCTCAGGAAATTCGATGTTAAAAAAGGAGAGGGCCCCGCTGAGTCTTCATCTCGCGCTCCATTATGCAAAGAGCAGCGATGTACGTGTCAGTATATTCTGCCTTCGTCACAACGAGAGACTGTCAACCCAGCCATGGAAGGTGAGCGTTTTGATCATTAATCCATGCATCGATTGTATCAACCAAATCCTTTTTAGGGTTTTTTTTTTTGACATTTTGAACATTATGGCAATAAAAATAATGCTTTTTTTTGTGATTCTATTGCTTATTATATACCTATAGTAGATATAAGTAAAATGATAGAAAAATATGTTCAGAGGTATCAGATATGACATATCCCCTAAAAGAAAATAACAAAACTAATTATATCTGTTCACAGGTAATGTGGACGTGACAGAATATAACTCAGAATATTGTCATTTCAAAAGGCGACTTTATCAGAGGTAATGTGGACGTAATAAGTCCATGATATAGATGATAGAATTCAGAGGTAATACAAACATGAATCTTTTGATATAGAAAATAGAATTAAGAGGTAATGTGGACGTGAACTCATTTTTTCTATTAATGATCTTCAAATCGGCTAGGACTTAAAGACAGGATATCATGTCTAAAAAGGCGATATCTGTGATAATACAGATTTATCATAAAGATAAGATATCTTTTAAAAGAACTCGGTTTCAAAAGACAAAATTGATGATTCGGATAGACTCCACTAGGAATTTTGAGTATTATTATCTGTGGTTTTATTTACGAGAAAGTAAATAAACGAAAATAAATATAGACTCATTCACGAGATGAACAGAGGTGAGAGGATCGATGAATGAATGATCATGCCTTTTTGAGGAAAGATCGCGTCGGTTCTCGAGATAGACAATAAATGAAGATTTATTCACAAGATGAATAGAGATGAATGAACGGACATGCCTTTTCGAGAAAAGGTCACTTCGATTCCTGAGACAGACCGCTTAGCCTTTCTGTCTATAAATAGTGCGGACTTAAAGCCGCCATCAACACTCATTCCGGCGAGCCTCTGCCACCTATTCAGCCGAAAGTGGAAGAAAGCTCGGCTGTTCCTAAATTAAAATAGGACATTCTTGCCAAACTAGTGGAGCCTGAAAGTACTGTGGATGAAGAAGGTCTGAGGAAAGCTGCGTGTGAATTGTTGGTGTCTTCTAACAATAATGTATTCGAACTCCTTGTAAAATATGTCTTCGATCAAGAGGGCTCTGGTCCTCGTTAAATTTTTGTATTTCCTTCTGTTCAAACTATGCAATAAAAGAAATTTTATTTACATTTTGGTTCTCGGTGTGGATATCTCTTATGTCTCTAAATATAGTATTTCTTGAGAAATTTGCCATTGATAGGCATCATAGCGACTCGGCCATCCATACCAGTTAGTTGATAAGCTCCGTTTGAGAAAACTTTGCTTACAACATAGGGTCCTTCCTACTTTGCTTCGAATTTGCCCTTGCTTATGTGCGTCATAGTCATAGGACGTCTGACGGTTAGAACTAGTTCTCCTTTCTAAAATATTCAGACTTTGACTTTACGGTTGAAGGCTTTTGATAAACGGGCTTGGTATAACTCAATATGGTGCTGATCTAGAAGCAGTTTCTCGTCAAGCGCTTCAAGCTCCTGAAGTCTCAGACGATCATTGTTTTCAGTTGTGAGTTCATTGGCAATGGCAATCCTTAGGGAAGGGATTTGGATTTCTAGTGGTAAGACAACTTCGCATCTATACACCAAGGAGAAAGGTATGCACCCGGTGGAGTACATATAGTAGTGTGATAAGCCCATAGACATTCTTCAAGCTTTTCACTCCAGTTCTGTTTGTTGGTTGAAACAAACTTTTTAAGGAGTTTGATAATGGTCTTGTTAAATGCTTCTGCTAACCCGTTAGCTGCAGAATTGTAAACTGTAGAAGCAATATTATTGATCATGTTGTCATCGCAGAGTCGAGTGAACTTCTACTGATGAATTGCGGTCCATTATCATGAATGATTCACCGAAGAAGGCCAAATCTGTAGATCACATGATGCTTGATAAAGTTGATGCTGCTGCTTGTCTTGACTTCAGCTAGATGTATAGACTCAGCCCATTTGGAGAAATAATTGATTATAGCTAATATAAACCTATGTCCTCGAGACGATGGTGGATTGATAGGACCAATGACATCTATGCCCCAAGCTTCAAAGGGCCATGATGCGGCCGTTAGATACAGAAACTCTGATGGTTGATGGATAAAGTCCGCATGAATTTGACAAACTCGACATTTTCTTGTGTATTCAATAGCAAATGATACCATAGTGGGCCAATAATAGCCCATACACCGAATACGATCTTGTAATTTAGGACCAGGCTGATGTGCACTACAAACACCATCATGAGCTTCCGTAGTATTTGTTTTGCTTCATCTCCAACAAGACATCGTAGAAGTAGACCATCAAATGTCCATCGATAGAGGGTTTTGGTATTATGATTATAATAGAACCGGAGTGATCGCCGACGAATAGTTGTAGCTTCTTTAGGATCTTCAGGTAAAATATCATGTACCACAAAGTCAATGAAAGGAGCTCTCCAATCTTCACTGATGACATCAATTTCAAGTAGATTACTGAACTCAAAGTTTGAGTTATTCTCAGTGCAAAATAACTCTCTATTAGTGATGATAATTATTTGTTGCCTTTTTATTGGGATTGCTAATACGGCTGCCAGATTAGCCAATGCATCATCCTCCGTATTGTATGCCCGACGTACATGTTGAAGAAGCCGTTAAACGATGTAGCCAGCCTAACTGCTGCTTTATGATATAGCACCAAATCTTGATGTCGAACTTCATACGTGTCCCTAACCTGATTGATAATCATTTCAGAGTCTCCATATACTTTAAGATATTCAATATCTAATTGTTTAGCCAATTGGAGACAAATAAACAAAGCATTGTATTCAGCCACATTATTGGAGCATGACTAGTTTAAAGAACAAGCTCTTTGAATAGCTAATCCTTCTGGGGATACAAGGACAATCCTAACTCCAACGACAATGGCACCTTTTGGTCCTATTCTAGATGCACCATCAAAGAATAGACGCCAGACAAGAATTTCTTCTGAAATTATGTTGGATTCCAAAGTTTTGTCTGGAATCTCATCATAGAGTTTCGGTGTTTCGGGAATTGGATGAGCTGACAGGAAATCAGCGAGAGCTTGACCCTTAACAGACTTTTGAGGAACATAAACCATATCATATTGTGCTAATAATATGGCCCATGTAGCAAGCCTGGAGTTAAGTGTTCTAGGCTTCTTCATCAAAACCCAGAGAGGGTTAACTCTAAAAATCACATGGATAGTTTGGCCGGTGATATAATGTCTCGTCTTTTGAACAGCAAACATCAGAGCTAGACATTCTTTTTCCACTGGAGTGTATCGATGTTCAGTTCTGATCATTGTACTACTGAGATAATAGATAGCCTATTTATGACCTTCTTTATTCTTCTGAGCTAATAAAGCACCTAATGAATGTTCTATTGCTCGAACATACATTAGGAAGGGTATTCCTGAAACTGGAGGTACCAGAACTGGAGGGTTCATCAAGTAATGCTTTATGTCTTCAAATGCTTGCTGACATTCTTCAATCCAAATAAAAGACACACCTTTCTTCATGAGTTGAATAAATGATCTACAGCATCCAGAGAGATTTGAGATGAATCTCCTGATGTATGCAAGCCGTCCTTGGAATCTTCGTAGCTCTTTTAGGTTGCGTGGAGGACGCATCTCTTGAATGTCTTTGATCTTCTCGAGATTAACGTGTATACCTTTAGAGGTAATGACGAATTCGAGAAATTTGCCATGGAAGACTCCCAGGAATGACTTGGTAGAATTCATCTTGACTTGATACTGGCGCATTAGATCGAATATAGTTCTCAAGTCTTGAATGTGGTCTTCCTTTAGACGACTTTTGACAGCAATATCGTCAACATGGCATTCAACAGTCTTTCATAAATGATCACTGAAGATAGTACTCATAGCCCGCCGATAAGTTGCACCAGCGTCCTTAAGACCAAATGGCATGATAATGTAGCAATAGACTCAAAGAGGAGTGCAAAAAGATGTATATTTCTCATCATCTAGATGCATCTTGATTTGATTATATCCTGAGAATCCATCCATAAAAGACATTCGTTCAAATTTGCAAGTATTGTCGATCATGACATCAGTGATCGCAAGAGGAAATTCGTCCTTTGGACAAGCTTCATTAAGGTCTCTAAAGTCAATGCAGACTCAAACTTTCCCTGTTTTCTTTAAAACAGGGACAACATTAGCTACCCAGTCCGGATGTTGTTTTTCTCTGACGAAACCACATGCGATGAGTTTCTTGACTTCAGCTTTTATGGAATCCATCATGTCAGGTCAAAATCGACGTTGTTGCTGCTTGACTAGCTTCGTATTCGGTAGAATATTAAGCTTATGGGTAGCGATCTGTGGATCCAATCCCGACATGTCTTCATAGCTCCAAGCGAATACATCAATGTATTCCCTAATAAGTTGGATTAGTTCTTGTTTATCTGCTTCATAGAGGCTTTTTCTGACAAATATTGGTCTTAAGGAGGTTTCATCTCCAACGTCGACTTGAACCAACTGATCTTCGGTAGGCGGTTCACGTTGCTCGAAGCAAAGCTCCCATTGAGTATCCATCATTTGTGTCCAAGGATCAGATTCAGAGACTTCGGTAAAATCTTCGTCCTATTTCGAGAATTCGGCAGTTACCATATTGGAAGATAGAGTCACTCGATGGATGTGCCCTACACTGGTGTCTAAATTCCATGAAACAGAATTAGAAGAGTTAGATCATTCTTCTTTTTTGAATCCGGAAGCTTCTGGAGTCGGTATTAGCAAAGTATAACCCAGTCCCCACTTCATTTTGTTGTAGTATTGTTGTGATTTTTCTTTTGGAACAGGAATATGAATAGGAGTTCGCCTTCCTTTACCGCCATTGAGACCAGCTTTAAAATTATATCCCATCTTTTGTATGATATCTTTTGATTTTTCACTATAATGACGTAGTTGAAGTCTTCCATTGTCTTGATTTCTTCTTCACTATCGGACATGATCTTCTGTTCCGTTCCTTTACTAAAAAGTATAGAAAGTTTATCTTTCTTTCTGGAAGAAACTAATTAAGAAGGAGTCCTACATTGGTTCGAACAATACTTCATCTTGTAAAGCTTGAACTGCTCCTATGGTAAGTGGTTCGAAGTTATCTAACATTCTTAAATAGCATCGAGTATAATAAAAAACATCAGTATATTGTAAAGGAGATACTACTTTATTGATTTGTACATCATCATTTACAACATGATACTTAGTCTTAACAGAAGGCTTAGTAAGGTTGATAACCAGAGGAGGAGAAGGAGGATTCTTAGCCTTAATAAAAGGCTTAGTAAGGTTGATAACCAGAGAAGGAGAAGGAGAAGGTTTGTAACAACGAAGGTCGATAACCAGAGGTTTAAAAAAAAAGGTAAGCTCCTTTTGTTCCCTTTCTACAGTAGGAGGCTGTTTATTATGAGAGGAAAGATGGATAGTCAACGTCTGAGAAGAAGAGGGACGAGTAGTACGTCCCTTAACGGAGATCATGAGAACATCTTTTGAAGTATCTTTCTGATCTTCCTCACTATCCATCGCCAATATAACCTTCATGAACTCTTTCTTGTACATCCGAGAGTCAGTACAATACGCTTCAATGCCCCTGAAAGGATTTAGGTCGGCTACTTCCTTCTGAACCTCTCCATTGACATCTACATATTTGAAGCATTGATGTAGAGTGGATGGTACAATGTCATGCTCATCTAAAAAGGGTTTTCCCAGGAAAGTATTATAAGAGCCATGATTATCGATCACGTAGAAGGTAACCTCTGTACGAAGTTTGCCTATTTGAACCTTCAAACGAATCTTTCCCAGAGATTCACTTCTTCCAGAATTAAATCCTAAGATTGTCGTGATGGTTGTTGAAAGATTATGTAAAGGAATCTTTAATGCATCTAGTAGAGTCTTTACGTGATGCTAAGTGCAGATCCAGGATCGATCAAGATGCGATCAACCTTCATGGTATCGATATATCCTATGAAGTAGAGGGGTCGGTCATGACGATTATCTTCCAACAGCATATCATCTTGTGTAAAGGTGATGTTGGATATCAGTTCCATTACACTATGACAATAAAGACATGTTATAGGCTCTTCCTTTGGCTTCTTGAGGAATGTTAGACAAGTATCAGCTTGCATCAAAGCTTCACTCAATATTTTTTGAGTTTTCTTCGAAAGACGTAGTAACTCAAAAATTGACAACCTTGTCGGGGTATTAGCCAGCTGAGCTAGTATATCAAAGCTATACCGCTTTTCGAGTCCCAATGTTGGAGTCTTCTTCAATACTTTATCAAAACGAACATATTGTTTTCCTTTGTCGGCTGTCATTGTTTTGGGAAGAGTTGGTTCTACTGGAGGTGATGAAGCTGATGGAACATTGATAACAGGAAAAGATAATGCTTGAGAAGCCTCCAGAGCTGGAGCAGGATTTTCTTGACCTTCTGAATAGTCTCTGAGTTAAGGTTTCCCAGACTTGGTACCAGTTAAGGCTTCTTCTTCGGATACAGGTTCGAAAGACACCATATTGTAACCCTTTGTCTGGATCTTATTTCTAGAAGATTTCTTTTGGCAAGATGAAGAGTTTGTCTAGTAACCAAACCAACCCGAGATTGGTTGTAAGAAAGACATAGAGAAAGAGGTACAGAAGATCCTTTTCCATGGTTCAAACCATGGGCCTTTTGTAGATTATATCCTATTTTTGTCAATAGTTTACGAGACTGTGGACTATACAGATGGAAAGCTGGTTGATATTTAGCTTCTAGTTTTGACAGTATTGTCTCCGCAGGAGAAGAAGAAAATAGATTATCTGCTGCCGAGATGAAGGTAGAAGTTAGAGGTGGAAGACAATGTTCACCTAACGAAATCATATGACATGATTTATATTTAGTGGCCTTCTTAGACTTGGTAGAGGAAGACTGTCACGCCCCGAAACCAGAATACTGGAGAGTGGGGGACAGACACAGCCAGGTGCATACATTAAAGTATAATCTACCTTGATATACGATCACGGGTGTCTAGATGCATGAGGGTTTATCTACAAGCCACAGTCTCTTATAGTCATGAACAAGCCTAGTGTCTCAATCTCAAGCAAGTGAGTAAATGTTACAAGATGTTAGATCATCAAACATACAAGGTAAGGCGTCCCAAACATTACATATTCAGATGATCATGAAGCTAGTCATATAAAATATGAAGATTAACAAGAGTTTTGGTCATACATGATCAACCCTAGGATTCGTCAATCATGTTACAGCCCGTGGACAGACAATAAGTAAAGTTGCAAACGAGCTAACACTTGCTCGGCGGCTAAACGCCTCAAACGAATATTTTTACAAGGGAGTGGAAGAGAAAAATAAGAACCCACTCGTTGCCAGGGTTGCGCCTAGTAGTCACCATCTGGATGGAAGACAGGGAGATCCTCTGGAGCTACTCCGAAATCTGGCCATACAAAACCAGCTGGATCAGACCCCAGAAAGAGCAAGTGCCACAAGGGAGGCTTCACTTAAGAACTAAAACCAGCATATTAGCATATGATACATAAAGGATAACGAAAGACATGAGTTAGAGAAAGCAGGGTGATAAATGATAAGATGACTAACAGACTATTCCGGTAACCAAGTTACAACCCGTAAACCAAACAAGGACCGGGGTTGTAACCCTTCACCTGAACAGAACTTAGTCTCTAACCAATTATCGATAAGGTAAAGCATAACAAGCATGTCATGAGATAGCCATGTACTGGATCTAGACAATACTCCATCCATCAATCACGACCAAGCAATGAGTACGGCTTGATACTTTAACTAACTAGGGTTATCACAAGCCTAGTTATTAACAAGATGCATCAAGATGTTCCGACAGCCACAAGCCCTGCAGTCTTAATCCAGGTTATACGGTCATAAGTTGAGAGAGTAGGATTAGGTGACTTAGAAGTGCAACACATGACAGTGTGCTGGAAATGTGCCCTACTCGACGGCAGGCTACAAGTCCAATTAAAGGCACCCAGATAACGGGACTGCCTGTAGCTGGAAAATCTCTTCATGAACTACTTGATCACTCTACTCATTATCCTAGTCAGATTCATTAAGAATCCCTGACCGTGGAAATTAGGAATTCGTATCCTATACATGATGCAAGACGAGACATATAGCTTATACAAGCACAAACACCCACGGTGTCAAGACGAGATTTACTTAGCAAGGCATATCGAGATTATCATGTTAGGTTACTTTATCAAGTCAAGAGTGCGTCACAATGAACCACCATCAAGAATTATCATGTCAAGCTACTTGTTACTTGTCATGGTTACTTGTCAGGAGTGCGCCTCGATGAGCCACTATCCAGGTTTTACATGTCTTATCAAGATATTTATCATGCCAATATTGCTGGTCAAGCTCACATCGCATTCATATCGAGTTTATATCAAAAAGGCGTAAGGATATAAAATGGGTGCAAAAATCATAAAAAAGGGAAAAACTGGGGACATCATGCACCCAAGGGGGACAAGGGGTACCATGGCCAACAAGTGGCACTAGCCAAGTTGCGCCAGGCACTAGACTGTACGAGGCTAGGTGCGCCTGACTCAGGTTGCGCTGCGCTAAGGAGCGCGCACAATCGGGTCAGACTGTGCCGCGCTAAGGAGCGCGCGCAATCGGGTCAGACTGTGCCGCGCTAAGGAGTGCGTGCAATCGGGTCAGACTACGTCGTACTAAGGAGCACGCGCAATCGGGTCAGACTGCACCGCGCTAAGGAGCGCGCACAGTCGGGTCAGACTGCACCGCGCTAAGGAGTGTGCACAATGGGTCAGACTGCACTGCGCTAAGGAGCCCGCGCAATGCAGTGGCGCAAGCTAAAAAGCTGGCGCACACTGCTCACTGTCTTCTCCAAATCAGCATGAATTCTATGGTTGAACCCATAGCTTCAAATGTCTATAACTTGGTCAACATGAGTCCAAATCCAACTTTTCAAAGGTCAAAATTGGATAGAATGAAATTCTCTTTGACATGGAACCATCAAAACTTGAGAATAAAGATGTTTGATAGATCAAAACCACTAAAAATTTGAAAATGACCAATTTCTAGATCTACAAAAATCAAAGCTTCAAAATGGAAAATGACGAGTTCTAATGTGTCTTAGAAACATGAGAAGAAGCTAATGGAACAATAAAATGGGTTCTCTTGTGGAAACAAGTTGTACTTTTTTATGGAGAGGGAGAGGTTTTAATGGAGAATGAAGAAGAGTTATGGAGAATAATGGGGAGAGAGAAAAAGTGGATGGGCTTATAAAGGAGGATGGTGGTAGGTAGGGGGTTCTCTCCATGATGAACCAACCAAAATAAACCAAGCCAACTCCAAAACGAACCAAGTTAAACCATTACATGCCATGATGAACCCAATCAAGATTAAACTGAAATTAGCTAGCCAGACAGAAAAATAAAATACATGCCAGGATTCCGTATACGTATACTGGAAATACGTATAACGAAAACAAGGATGACAACTCAACCCACCTTAAAAGAATTCTGTCTTCGAAATTTAATCAAGAGGCTAGAGATGTCAGGACAAGCTACACTAATCACAAGCAATATATGACTAAGCAATCAATCACACAATCATTCATGCAAGCAAGAAATTAAAGCATAAGGCATAAGAAAGATATTATACCTTACGAGTCAAACAAGTGTGGATATCGCGAACGAATATCATCCATATGCTCCTACGTTAACTCACCTAAAGAGTGATGATCCCAAGCAACACGGACTAACTTAATAGTATTGTTCTTGAGTATCTTCTCCCTTCGGTCCAATATGGATACGGACCTTTTCTCATACGAAAGGTTGGTACCAATAACTAATTCCGAATGATCAAGAATATGGCTCGGATCTGGGATATACCGTCGCAATTGGGATATATAGAAAACATCATGCACCTCACGTAACGACGACGAAAGAGCGAGACGATAGGACACATCACCTACTCGCTCAAGGATATCAAACGGCCCTATATACCTAGGACTAATCTTTTTCCGTATACCGAATCGAATGACGCCACGGGTAGACGAGATCCTAAGGAATATGTGGTCACCGACAGAAAACTCAAGGGGACACCGATGAGAATCGGCCCAATGGCACTGACGATCTTGTGCAACTCGAAGATGATCTCTGACTTGTCTGACTACCTCGATTGTCTGCATAATCATCTCTGGACCAAGCATCTGCCTTTCACCGACATTATCCCAAGCTAAAGGTGATCTGCACTTCCTGCCATACATTCCTTCAAAGGGTGCCATCTGGATACTAGCCTGGAAATTGTTGTTATAGGAGAACTCCACGAAATGAAGATGATCTTCCCACGAACCATCGAAGTCGATTGTATATGACCGCAACATATCTTCAAGAGTCTGGATCGTGCATTCTGACTGACCATCTGTCTGCGGATGATAAGCTGAACTGAACTTGAGTCGAGTCCCCAAGCTCTCTTGAAGACTCCACCAAAAGTGCAATGTGAATCTTGAATCTCTGTCGGATATAATACTGACTGGTACTCCATACAACCTGACTATCTGCCTGAGGTACATCTCTGCTAGCTGATCCGTCGACTGACCAATTCTGAATGGGAAAAAATGAGCTACCTTCGTGAGACGATCAACTATAACCCATATAATATCTCTTCCAGCTGGAGATTTAGGTAACCCTGTTACAAAATCCATGGTAATGTGCTCCCATTTCCATTCTGGGATCGGTAAAGATTGAAGAAGTCCAGTGGCCTCTGATGTTCAGCTTTAACTTGTTGGTAAACTAAACAACGAGAGACAAACCGGGATATCTCCCTCTTCATGCCATTCCACCAGAAATGCTGACGAATATCGCGATACATCTTCGTACCGCCAGGATGAATTGAATACTGGGAATTGTGAGCCTCTACCATGATCTCCTGCCTGATATCACCACTAGGTACACAAAGACGCCTTCCATGTCGGAGTGTACCATCTTCGTGAATGCATAACTCTGGTCTTCGTCCTGCTTCACACTCTGCTCTAAGCCACTGAAGCTTAGAATCTACTGATTGTGCCATCTTGATCCTCTCAACTATGCTGGACTGAACTTGCATGCTGGCCATCAATGCTACATTGGTAGGAAGAACTACTTATATTCCCATCTTCTAAAGATCTGCCAATAACTCTGGCTGTACCGTTAGAAAATAAGCTCCTTCTCTTCTGCTCAACGCGTCTGCAACTACATTGGCCTTCCCAGGATGATACTGCAGGTTGATGTCATAATCAACAAGTAGCTCTAGCCATCTTCTCTGACACATGTTAAGATCCTTCTGGGTAAACACATACTTAAGACTCTTATGGTCGGTAAAAAATCTCCACCCGATCACCATACAAATAATGCCTCCACAACTTGAGTGCGAAAACCACCGCTGCTAATTCTAAGTCATGGGTTGGATAATTTCTCTCATGATCATGAAGTTGCCATGATGCATAAGCTACAACGTTTCCATGCTGCATCAAGACACATCCTAATCCCTTGCCGGATGCGTCACAATAAACTAAAAATCCTCCAGTCTCATCTGAAAGCGTGAGAATGAGAGCCGCCATCAATCTCTGCTTTAACTTCTCAAATGAACTCTGACACTCTGCTGTCCAAGCAAACCGCACTTCCTTGCGGGTCAACTGCGTCAGTGGTGCTGAAATTCGAGCAAAGTCTAACACAAACCGCCGGTAATAGCCAGCCAATCCTAGGAAACTTTGAACTTCTGCGACGGTGCTACGTGCTGGCCACGTCTCTATGGCCAATATCTTCTGGGGGTCAACTTCCACTCCACCTCTGGTGATGATGTGACCTAAGTACAAAATGCGATCAAGCCAAAATTCGTACTTACTGAACTTCACATACAACTGGTGCTCCCTAAGAATCTGAAAAACTGTACAAAGATGTTGCTCATGCTCTGTCTCGCTCTTGCTATAGACTAAGATGTCGTCTATGAATACTATCACAAACTGATCCAAATAAGGTATGAAGATACGATTCATGAGATCCATGAACACCGCTGGCGCATTGGTCGCTCCAAATGGCATAACAAGGAACTCCCAATGTCCATATCTTGATTTGAACACTGTCTTTGGGATGTCTTGCTCTCTGACTCTGATCTGATGGTACCCTGACCGTAAGTCAATCTTCGAAAATACTGCTTGCCCCACTGAGTTGATCAAATAAATTATCTATCCTTGGTAAAGGATATCTGTTCCTTATTGTTACAGAGTTCAAGGTACGATAATCAACACATAATCTTGACATACCATCCTTCTTCTTCACAAGAAGCATCAGGGCTCCCCAAGTTGATCTACTAGCACGAATGAATCCCTTGGTTCTGAGTTCTTCAATCATCTTATACAAGATCTCTAATTCTGAAGGTGCCATCCTGTAGACTCTCTCTGATACTGGTGTTGCCCCTGGAATCAAGTCGATAGTGAACTCTATCTCTCTCTCTGGTGGCATACCTAGAAGCTCTTTGGGAAACACATCAGGAAACTCTTCTACTACTCTGGGAAATTGACCTGCTTCTGCTACTTCCATCCGTAATACTGGTGGAGAAGGTTCTACCTCGCCTCTAGAAAATAAATACTTTGGTTCGCTTGGAATATCAAAAATAATCCTGCCAATATCGCAGTCTATTCTTGCATATTGATCCTTCAACCAATCCATTCCTAGGACCACACCATAGTCGGCCATCGAAAATTCTATCAATCTAGCGGAAAACTCTCTACCGCTAACTACGATTTGACATGAGGAATAGACTCTATCTACCCCTAAAAGACCGTTACCAGTAAGTATATTGAGTCTTACTGATAATGACTCGAGCTCCAGTCCTATCCGTGTTGGGAATCGTGCAGACATAAATGAATGTGATGCACCCGAATCAAATAATACTGATGCTGGAAAAGAGTTGACGAGAATGGTACCTGCCAACACCTCACCGGAAGCTAACTCTTCTGCTACGGTCAGAGCCATAGCCTGACCTTGCCTTCTTGGTGCTGGTCCTCTCTGCTGGTGACCTCTCTGCCTGTTCTGGATCTGAACCTGGGAATACTGCTGAGCCTGAGGCGGCAATGGCCTCGGAGGATGATACTGCTGCTACACTGGTGCTGGACCCCTAACAGATGGACTGGTTAGGTTTGATGATAATGAACTTACTCTATTCGGACAGGACACTATCTTGTGATCCGGTGCCCCACAAGCCAAGCACAATCCCTATGCTCTACGACACTCTGATACTACGTTTCCTGGCTTCCCACAATGAGTACATCCCATTTTAGAAGACTGCTTCTGCTTCTGCTGCTGAGGGTACGTCGGTGTCGAGTGCTGAACAGACGAAACTGAATTCGCCCTCCTTGGAACTCCAATAGTCAAAGCCCTAGCTGATGGAGCTGGTACCGAGGACAAACTCATCTTCCCAAGGGACCTCTTCCTACCTCCGGTTCGGTCCACTATCCTCTGAGAAGTATATTCATGCCTCTTTGCTGCTTGCAAGACGACATCAAATGTCTGGTGCTCGAACTGCTCTACTGTTAGAATGATCTCTAGGTGGAGTCCCTGCTGGAACCGCTGGGCTCGGTCCAATTCGGTCGCCACCAAGGTGGGAGCAAACAAACTAAGCCCAGAAAACTCGGCCGCATATCCATCGACCGTCCTTCCCATATGCTTGAGATTACTGAATCTGGTCTGCAGATCATACCGAGCTACTGCATCGAAGTACTTGGTCTGGAACTTGTTGCTGAACACCGCCCATGAGACAGGCATCGATAATCCAACTGCTAGCATCGCCCACCAGCTGTGGGCTAAGTCTAACAACTGCAGGTGCACAACGGCCACCTTCTCATTCTCAGGATTCCTAGCTGCTTCCAGGATAACATCTGTGTCCTGAAGCCATGCATCAGCAGCAATAGCATCTTCAGTGCCTTCAAAGAAAGGAGGGTTGAGACGCTTGAAGCTGTTGGCCGCGTTGTTCCCTTGGTAATCAACTTTGTCTATAGCATCTTGTACTTTCTGTTGTAGGGCATCGCCCCAACGATTTTGAGATACAAGCAATTCTCTGATGAGACCCACCAGGGTTCCTTTATCAGGCTCTGCAGGCTGGACGGGTTGAATTGGGAGCTCTGGATCCCCGGAATACATGGAAGGCCGCCCCAGAGTGCTGGGCTTGGTCTCCAAGTTGCTGCTGGTCCACTGGGGGTGCTCCGCCTTGCTGATCGGTAGGACCAGGAACAACGTCGCTGAAGAAACGACATGAGGAACAATAAGGAAAGACCATGATAGATCGAGGATATAAACATGTGATCAGGTCAAGATTTTGGAAAGATTAGAAGACACGAGTAGAGATCAAGGGCGAGTACTGATTGAGACATCTATTCAGTGAAACCCTCGCACAGCTTGACTTAAAAGACCTGCTTGGGCCACCACTTAAACCGTGTCACACCCCGGAACCAGAATACTGGAGAGCGGGGGACAGACACAGCCAGCTGCGTACATTGAAGTATAATCTACCTCGATATACGGTCACGGCTGTCTATATACATGAGGGTTTATCTACAATCCACAGTCTCTTATGGTCATGAACAAGCCGAGTGTCTCAATCTCAAGCAAGTGAGTAAATGTTACAAGATGTTAGATCATCAAACATACAAGGTAAGGCGTCCCAAACATTACATATTCAGATGATCATGAAGCTAGTCATACAAAATATGAAGACTAGCAAGAGTTTTGGTCATACATGATCAACCCTAGGATTCGTCAATCAAGTTACAGCCCGTAGGCAGACAGTAAGTAAGATACAAACGAACTAACACTTGCTCGGCGGCTAAACGTCTCAAAAGAATATTTTTACAAGGGAGTGGAAGAGAAAAATAAGAACCCAAACGTTGCCAGGGTTGCGCCTAGTGGTCACCATCTGGCTGGAAGACAGGGAGATCCTCTGGAGCTACTCCGAAATCTGGCCATACAAAACCAGCTGGGTCAGACCCCAGAAAGAGCAAGTGCCACAAGGGAGGCTTCACTTAAGAACTAAAACCAGCATATTAGCATATGATACATAAAGGATAACGAAGGACATGAGTTAGAGAAAGCAGGGTGATAAACGATAAGATGACTAACGGACTATTTCGGTAACCAAGTTACAACCCGTAAACCAAACAAGGACCAGGGTTGTAACCCTTCACCTGAATAGAACTTAGTCTCTAACCAATTATCGATAAGGTAAAGCATAACAAGCATGTCATGAGATGAGATAGCCATGTACTGGATCTAGATAAGACTCCATCCATCAATCACGGCCAAAAAATGAGTACGGCTTGATACTTTAACTAACTAGGGTTATCACAAGCCTAGTTACTAACAAGATGCATCGAGATGTTCCGACAGCCACAAGCCCTGCAGTCTTAATCCAGGTTATTGGGTCACAAGTTGAGAGAGTTAGATTAAGTGACTTAGAAGTACAGCACATGACAGTGTGCTGGAAATGTGCCCTACTCGACGACAGGCTACAAGTCCAATTAAAGGCGCCCAGATAACGGAACTGCCTGTAGCTGGGAAATCTCTTCATAAACTACTTGATCACTCTAGTCATTATCCTAGTCAGACTCATTAAGAATCCCTGACCGTGGAAATCAGGAATTCGTATCCTAGATATGATACAAGACGAGACATGTAGCTTATACAAGCACAAACACCCACGGTGTCAAGACGAGATTTACTTAGCAAGACATATCGAGATTATCATGTTAGGTTACTTTATCAAGTCAAGAGTGCGTCACAATGAACCGCCATCAAGAATTATCATGTCAAGCTACTTGTTACTTGTCATGGTTACTTGTCAGGAGTTCGCCTCGACGGGATACTATCCAGGTTTTACATGTCTTATCAAGTTATTTATCATGCCAATATTGCTGGTCAAGCTCACATCGCGTTCATATCGAGTTCATATCAAAAAGGCGTAAGGATATAAAATGGGTGCAAAAATCATAAAAATGAGGAAAACTAGGGACATCATGTGCCCAAGGGGGAGGGGCAAGGGGTACCATAGCCAACAAGTGGCACTAGCCAAGTTGCGCGAGGATAATAGGTTGCGCCCAAGGTCGGGTCAAGTTGTGCCAGAATGAGTCGGGCCAAGTCATGTTGCGCCAGGCACTAGACTGCACGAGGCTAGGTTGTGCCTGACTCAGGTTGCGCTGCGCTAAGGAGCGCGTACAATCGGGTCAGACTGCGCCGCGCTAAGGAGCGCGCGTAATCGGGTCAGACTGCGCCGCGCTAAGGAGCACGTGCAATCATGTCAGACTGCGCCGTGCTAAGGAGTGCGCGCAATTGGGTCAGACTGTGCCGTACTAAGGAGCGCGCGCAATCGGGTCAGACTGCGCTGTGCTAAGGAGCGCGCGTAATCGGGTCAGACTGTACCGCGCTAAGGAGCACGCGCAATTGGGTCAAACTGTGCCGCGCTAAGGAGCGCACGCAATGGGTCAGACAGCGCCGCAGGAGCGCGTGCAATGCAGTGGCGCAAGCTAAAAAGCTGGCGCACACTGCTCACTGTCTTCTCCAAATCAGCATAAATTCCATGGTTGAACCCATAGCTTCAAAAGTCAATAACTTGGTCAAAATGAGTCCAAATCCAAATTTTCAAAGGTCAAAATTGGATAGAATGAAATTCTCTTTGACATGGAACCATCAAAACTTGAGAATAAAGAAGTTTGATAAATCAAAACCACTAAAAATCCAAAAATGACCAATTTTTAGATCTACAAAAATTAAAGCTTCAAAATAGAAAATGACAAGTTCTAATGTGTCTTAGAAACATGAGAAGAAGCTAATGGAACAATAAAATGGGTTCTCTTGTGGAAGCAAGTTGCACTTGCCTATGGAGGGGAAGAGGTTTTAATGGAGAAGGAAGAAGAGTTATGGAGAATAATGAGGAGAGAGAAAAAGTGGGTGGGCTTATAAAGGGGGGTGGTGGTAGGTAGGGGGTTCTCTCCATGATGAACCAACCAAAGTAAACCAAGCCAACTCCAAATGAACCAATTTAAACCATTACATGCCATGATGAACCCAATCAAGATTAAACTGAAATTAGCTAGCCAGGCAAAAAAATAAAATACATGCCAGAATTCCGTATACGTATACTGGAAATACGTATAACGAAAACAAGAATGACAAAGACGGTGTTTCGAAGTCAGCCACTAAATCTGGATGGATCCACGTAATTTCCCCTTTATCAGTAGACAGAGGAACAAGACCATCAGTTCGTGCAGGTAGAAGATTAATAATCTCCAAAGTAGTTTTCGAGATGGGGATGACGCCATCTTGCACAAGTTGAGCCAAAAATCTTCAAACTGTAGTAAGACGACGTTAGCCGTTACAGTTTTCTCGTCTTGTTGGAGAGTGATTACACCAGAATTGACCATCTCCTGTATTTTACCCTTGAGCATATAGCATGCTCGAGTTGGGTGTTTGATAAATCTGTGGTAAATATAATATTTAGAATGGTCAGTCTTACCAACTTCCTCTGGCCGTTTTGCTTTTGGCAGTTGAAGTTTGTTGCTCTTGATTAAACAATCAAAGATACTCATAATATCATCTTCATCAAAAGAGTATTTTTCTTTTGGATGTGGTGCTCTTTGTGGTGGTGCCGTTGGGGTAGATGTTGGCTGACTTACATTGATAGCTAGAGCTTCTTTACCTTTGAGATTATAGCCAAAGTCTTCTTGCTCTTAAGATTGTTCTGACGGCCACTATTATTTGGTGTAGTGTGTTCATTTTTTTAAGATTAGGCATTTGAATACCTAATTGTTTAAACTTGTCAGCGCTCTCTTCTACTACTTTGGCATTCACTATAAAGAAAGGCCAGTCTTGGAACTGTGTTGATTCCATCCACATGCTGATTATAGGCAACAGTTTTGATTTGCAAGTGTCTATAGTCAAAGCATCTAGAGTTCCGAGAGGCATTTTGAGTGCTTCCCGACGAAATCGTTCAATGAAACGTTCAGTAGTTTCATTATATCATTGTTTGATATTGATAAGAGAAGACATAGTCATGTCGTTGGTTCCCTCATAAAATCGTTCCAAGTGTATTTGTTTAAAGCCAAAGAAAGAGGTTATACAACCATCTGGTAAACTACGATACCAGTCATATGCTGCACCAGCTAAACAGCCGATAAATACTCTAGTAAAAGAGCATCATTTGGTTGGAGTTGATCAGTCATTATTTCAAAGTGATTGAGGTATTGACTTGGAGATGTGCTGCCATCAAACAGGATAATAGTAGGGGGTTTGTATTTAGGAGGAAATTGAACTTCTTTCCATTCTATGGGATAGGGCTGTTTGATCCCAAGCTTCTGCAAGCCGTCTTTCTGTTTGAAAGCTTCAAATTGAGTACGTAAAAGTTTTACGGTCTCATTGGTATTTTCTGATGATTGTGGAGCAGTGGATTAATTTGATATGTTAGGAGGAGGTACTGCATGATAAGTACCACCTCCAGCACCAAATTGACTTGGAGTAGCCTGTACTAGTATGGAAGTAGTGTAAAAAGATTGTACTCCCAGACCAATGTTGATGGGAGCTAATATTGTTACAGGTTCTTGAGTCAGAATCAGATTCGCGATCGGTGGAACTGTATATTGTGTCATAATTACCGTATGCATATCTATCATCATCTCAACCATGCTTTTTAAACCAGCTTCCAAAGCAGCAATTCTCTGCTCTTGACTGTTAGAACTGGAAGTATCTTGATCTTCTATGATGACATAAGCAGTCACTTCTCTAGCCCTCGAGGATGAGCTAGGGGAAAGAATGGTCCTTTCAGAACTTTTACTATCAGCATCAAAGTCATATAAGGAACAACACCCAGAATAAGTGATAGGGATGTCTTTTTGACTGAAGGAATCTTGGTTAGAATCAAGAAGATTCTTTTGACCGATTGTGTCTTGGTCGAAAGGAAGATTCTTTTGACTGATTGTTTCTTGGTCAGAAGGAAGATTCCTTTGATCAATTGTGTCTCGGCTTCTTGATCTAGTATAATGGTATACCCCTTCGCTTAATTCATGAATCTGATCTAAGTACTGTTGACTGGGATTACGGGATACATTACGTCTTAGGCATTTTTTACCCCCAGTATTTCGAGACGTCATGTTGACATATGCATACAATAATTTATCTTCATCCACTATCATCGGTTGAGGAGTTTGAAAATAATTCAAACGGTCGAAGATAGATCGTTTATCTCATTGACAATAATATTTGATAACTACCTCATGGTGATGGTTACAGTGATGTTCTTGGGGTTGCATTACAGATGGATTCGTGATCTTATGCTTCTGTTTAAGAACTTCACGGAGATCGGTTATGACATCAGGATGAGAAGAAGTTGAAGGAACATATTCTTTAATGATGTTAGGAACATGGTTCATATTCTTGAGATGTCCCCTTCGTTGAGTGTATAAAGATGTGCTAAGCTGGTTAGCATAAGTCAAAGGATTTGTCCTCTGGCACAAGTTAACAACTGGTGCAGATTGTACTTGAGATATGTTGACATAGGTGCGCAAGTCAAAGAGGGGTGCTGTTCATGCATCTGTTTGGGACACGAGTAGCTTGTCTCATTGAGATCTTGAGATATGCAAAGTTGGAAGATCATGACCTGACCTCTTTGGAATAGGCAGAATCCCCTTTTGCGTAGAAAGTTTATTTCGAATAGAAACCATCTCATCGACAGAGATTTGGTTGTCTCTGTTAGTGGGGTTTCCATTTGAATCCACTTTTGTACTAAGAGGCAAAAAGGTGCAACCAGCAGTATTTTCTACCCAATCAGCGACTCGAACATAATGAGGAATAGCCAAAGGGCATTTTCCCTAGTTTAGTAGATACTTAGTAGGTTTCATATACGACAAAGAGGGAGTCACTAAAAATTGTTTCCCCTTAGTTGCACAAATACAGGAATGTGCGCAGGTTGTGCCAAAGCAGGAATGGGCTCTGGTTGTGCCAAGGAAGAGAAAACCAGAGGATGGTTTCATTTGTTTTGTCTGACAGAGGTCTTGGACACAGTTTTCTCCAAGTTCAGAACTGGAGAAGCAGAGGGAGTGGCTAAAGGGCCCTTTCCCTTAAAGTTGTGCTAGGGAAGAAACATGTGCAACTTGTGCTGTAGCAAGATTAGGCGCAGGTTGCATCCGAAAAAAAGGCCAAAGGGCACTTTTCCTCGTTTTGGACAGCAGTGCATCGGGATAAGGTCTCATTCGATTTCAGAATCCAAGAAGTGGAAGGATTAGCCATAAGGCCATTTCCCTTAAGTTGTACCAAGGTAGCAGTAGGCGCAGGTTGCACCGAAGCAATAGTAGGTTGTGTCATCGAAGACTTGGGAGCCCAAACAGAGCGTTCCTTGCTCTTGGCAGTGGCAGTGGTGCGCTTGGCACCCCCGACATTGATCATAGCCTCGTTGGTCGACTTGAACGACCAAGGTCTTCTGCGTCTTGCCGATAGATGCGGTATCACATTGAGTTGTCACTTTCTCGTCAGAGGAGAAAGTCGTCTCCAACAGAGTCACAATTTTGTTTACAAAAAACAAAAAAGAAATTCTATTTCTAGAAACTGAGAAAAGGTACAAAGAGTACAAATGATTTCTGGAAAGTACAACTATAGGAATCTGATCAGAAGACGATCACTTTATCCCTTGGATGATGTGACATCGAAGACACGAGCCTCTGGAGGGTAAAATAATACTTTTGCAGGAGATTATGATCCTTGGTGATGCCTGAGAACTGATTCAAACTCTATTTATAGAGTTCAGGAAATAACTGTTTAGCAGTTATTCTGGGTTACGTGAGCTTCAGGTTGCGCGCCTATTCACTTGCACGAATGGTTGCACCAACTACTGCGGACACGTAGCATCGTTTGAGTGAGATACGCGTGGTCGTAGACATTATAGTGGGCACGCTCTGCGAAATTGGTGGCTTGCGCACCATGTTACCCTGTTCTGGTCACTGTTCGATCACCTTGCGCGTGCTTCATCAGGTTACGCGGGGGCACAATGTAACAACTTACGCAAGCGGTTGCACCAACTGCTGTGGATGCATGGCATCATTTGAGCGAGATGCGCGTGGTTGTGGGTTGTGTAGTGGGCACGCTTTATAAAATTTGTGGTTTGTGCACCATATCACCCTGTTCTGGACACTGTTCGATCACCTTGCGTGAGCTTCATCAGGTTACACGGGGGACGCTATAAAACAACTTCCGCCTGAGTACAACCTCGCGCACCCTGACACATTGCGCAAACTGCTAGCTGACTAAATCTTCTCGAGCGTCGTGCTACACAGAATTTGAATAAATTTTCCTTGGTATATCTATTGTCAACTGTCAGGCAATGATGATGCTGTTATAGTTTTTCGAGGAGGCTGCCACGTGGCTTTCGCACAACTTGAGGTTGGCGCAATCTGATGTGGCGTAACTTGATGTAGGCGCGACCTGATATGGCATAGTTTGATGTAGGCGCAACCTGCTGTGGCGTAGCTTTATTGATACATTTTGATGAGATGACTTCATAGCTTAATTTTTAGCCTCTACAATGCCCACATTCACATATCTGTGCATCTTGCTACATGACACTTTGGCTCACTCTTGTTCACTCGACACTTATTGTACATGTCACTTTGGTCCCATGTCATATACACACTTGAACACTTCTTTGTCTGCAAAGGATACAATGTATTGACACTCTGTAACACTTGTATTTGCATACATTGACACATGAACACTTTGCTGTCACCCTCTCTTCCACTGACCGTTGACACCTCTGTATAGCAGACCTCATATGGGTTATGCAGTAACCAGAGTTCGGACCCTTGTGACTGAATTTATTTTGATGCCCAGTCCACTTTCCTCCATGTCCTGGACAGATTTGGGATTTGTATGTATATATGTTATTGTAAGGGTATGTGGGTATTCATTTGTGATAGGTTATTGATGTGGGGTTAGATATATTGTATGATATATGTATGTATTACGGGTTATACATATGAGTATGCTATATTGACATGTGAGATATGAGAGCCCTCATATCTGAGAGCAAGTAAAAGTAATACTATATATATATATATATATATATATATATATATATATATATATATATATATATATATATATATATATATATATATATATATTTTACACTCACATATATATATATATATATATAGCATACATATATACATATATCCCTCTATATACGTAGTAATGCTATATACATGTTATATATAGAGGGATATATGTATGTATGTATGCTATATATATGTGCGTGAGTGTATATATATATATATATATATATATATATATATATATATATATATATATATATATATATTTGTGATAGGTATGTTTATATGGATTAGCCTACTAGGTATCCTGGTCTATTTTTAGTTGTTAGCCTATATAGTATCTTAGGTATTCTAATATATTAGTCTATAGCTACTATGAGATAACCTATGGAATGACCTAGAATTGACCTACTAGGCCTAAATGAACTTGTTGACTAGAGTTTGACCAAGCCCCAGACAGTTGACCAAGTTAGTTTAGATATTGACCTAGTTTGACCAGAAGGTTGACCAGAGTTGACTTTGACCTAGAATGACCTAAAATCATGTAGATTACATTGTAAACTTCAATTATTTTGTATTGAACACATTGTAACCTGTATTGCTCTAAATAGGTCTCAGCGACTCCAGTTCGGACCTCTGTTCACATCAGTCGCTCAGGATATCATGCGAGTACATGCTCTGATCGTTTTCATACTTGTTAGGTTTTACATTCTTGTTCTAGACTACTTTACTTGATGCTGACACGTTGTTCACAAGGATTAGTACTATATGGATCTTTTTATGAGATTTTATCCCCTTATTGGGTGCATCGAGTACTTCATGTCATGTACTTTTCACATACATGACGTACTCCTTGTACCCTTATTATTCATGTACACTCATGTGCTATCATGTACTCTCATGTTCCCATGTGCTTCATATATAGAACAATCATGTACGTAACGTAACTTGAACGTATCCTTGTGTATTGATTGGGGACAGGTGAGTAGAAGTGGTTATGTTGTTAATTTCCAAGTAGTGTAATTATGTACATGTCTGTTATACCTTCACGTATAATGGAGTTACCTTAGTATAAACATGGCAAACCTAACCCGATTACATGTAACTGCATGTTTTCAAAAATGAGGGTAATTTTGAACTTTTGTAAAATTGATTATTTAATAGTAGGTTTAAATCATGTTATTGATTTATTGATGATTTTGATTATTTTAATTTAATTAGTGTTTTGTGATTTTGTTCCTTGGCTAGTGTAACCTTAGAGCTGCTTAGCCTAGAGACTAACCATGACCATGGAGGCCTAACCCATGTGATTAGATTAGCTAATTACCACTTTTTAGGCTAATGATATTTTGGTCAGTTTGTGACTTTTAAATTATTTAGAATTTTGATTAATTGGTAAATTTTATATTATTTTAATAATATTTAAATGGATATATTATAATTTTGGTTATTTTTTATATTTTAATATTTTGAGAATTTTTATATTTTAATATTGTATTTTCGGGTTTAGTTTGATCGGGTTTGAGTTTTGGCTTATTTTGACTTGTGTTAGTGACCTGGGTAGCTTAGACTCTAGTTGGAACCCAGAGTTTAACTAGACATGGCCCATAAATCCTACTAATTAGTGTAGTGCATTTAGACTAATCCCACATGACTTAATTGGTCCATTTGGTCATTTAAACTTGACCCTTTTAGCCCCAAACTTTCACAAAAGACAAAATTGACTCAAAGGGGCCTTGGAGGGCATTTTGGACATTTGCCAAATTCCCCCAAATCCCTCAAATCTGGCCGGCGGCAAGGAGACTTCTCTCCACTCCATTTTCTTCATATCTTGTTCTTCTTCTTCTTCTTTGAGAGTTCATTTCCAAACCAAGCCAAAATCCTTTGATTTTAAGCTCCAAAGTAAGTCAAATCTCTTCTAATTCTCTTCCATACTCTAGATCCCTCTCTAATATTGGTGTTAACCCTTGTTTATCTTTTATTTGTAGTTTTTATCTAGGTAGAACCTAGCATGGAGGGGTTGGAAGCATAGAATTGGCTCTTGACCCAAAAAGAACCAATTTTGGGACTTTTCTTGGGATTCCAACTCCCAAGAGATAAACCCTAACTCTAACTCTTGTAATTACTCCTAATTAGTGTTATTTGCATATTAGAGGATGCCCGAGGCATAGGACAACCCATTAGAAGAGGTTTGGAACCCATTGGACTCAATTCGGGACTTTCGGGCTAGGTTTAATGCCAATTTTAGAGAAAATCCTAAATTGACATGTTTGTGTTTTACCCCTAACCTAATTAGACCTAATTAGGTTAGTTAGAGTGAGATGAGACTAGGTACGTGTCCATATTTGGAGACGTGGGGTCGTTTTGAGAGAAATCATAAAAATAGGCTTCTTCGGAGTTTTCGGGTTACAACACACAGGTAACTTTTTGCACCGACACTAGAATCAGCAAGTTAGTACTTAGAATAGGTTCTTATCATTATTTAGAACTCGTGGTAGAGTTTGGGTCAAATCCGGATAGGTTTGGTGTCCGTATCACGCGGTATCGCGAATCGGACACTCCGGAGTCACCAAAATGGCCATTTGGCCATTCGGTCCTCGTTTCTCGTTTTCGCTCGCGTACGCGAGTTAGATTTCTTGTGTGGGGCACGTGTCTAGGCCCTAGATGGTAGAATTGTAAGAATTGGATATTCGGATAAGATTTTGGGTCGTTTAGGAGTATATGTGTATGTATGTGTGTGTGGTGGTAGTGGTGGTGTTGGTAGTGTGTGTGTGGTGGTAGTGGTGGTGTTGGTAGTATGTGTGTGTGGTGGTAGTGGTGGTGTTGGTAGTATGCATGTACGTATGTATGTGTGTGTGGATGTTCATGGATAGATAGATAGATATATAGATATGTAGATAGAGAGATAGATGGATAGATAGATAGATAGATAGATAGATAGATAGATAGATAGATAGATAGATAGATAGATAGATATATAGGTGTATATATATATATATATATATAGAAGAAGAAGAAGAATAAGAAGAAGTAGGAGCTGCAATAGCAGCAGTAGAAGCTGCAATAACAGCAGCTACAGCAGCCGTATAGGCTGCTCACAACAGCCTTGTTCAAGAGCAGCAACAACAGCTTAGTAGCTGCTGAAATCAGCAGTAAATCCCCTGCTTTGAGCCCTATTTGACCCCCCAATACACCCCTAATTGACCCTCCTATATCCACCATATTTTCTACTATACAACCCCTTGATTAGTGAGTGTTAGAGTGGTGTAGGTTGGTTAGAAAATTCGTGGTTAGAGTGATATAAAATAAGCTAAGCCGCATGTTAGTAGGTAATGAGAATTTACTCTTTTGGACTTTCTAGTATCAAGATACCATGATACGGTATCGAGATACTAGAAGAAGGTTGGAATACCATAATAGAGAGTGGGAAAAATCTTAGGATGAAGTGGGAAAGCCTAGAGTGGGAGTTAGAAGCTAAAGTGGCATTTTTACCAAGATAATGGGTAAATCAACAACATGGACCGTAAGATGGACTGGATGTCCACTTTACCTAAAAAAACGTGGTAGGTAATGTTAGTGTTGGTTAGTATCCTACTACCCTAGGAAGCCGGGAGTGGAACTCCTAAGGAAAAGCTACTTGGCCTTAGTAATTGGGGTAGAGAGGGTAAACGGGATAAGTAGGGATAATACCAATTTCACAACATATGGGTTTAATACCTTAAGATATAGCTAAAATTAGGTTATTATGGTTGGTAATGGTTAGGAATAGTGGACTTGGACTAGTTTTGACTTTGGATGACCACGGTTGACTATTTTGACCAAAAGTCAACCGTAGCCTAAAATTTACTAGAACTTGACCAAACTTGACCAGTTGACCAAAAGTCAACTGTTAGTTAACGTTAGTCAAGTTTGACCTAAAGTTGACCTAAAGTTGAACTAGAGTTGACCTAGGGTTGACCAGCGTTGACTAGTTGACCAAAAGTCAAATGTAAGTCAACATTTGACTTAAATCGACCTAATTTAATTCTGTTTGACTTGCATTGACCCAGTATGACTTTGTTAAGCCTAATATGACTTAGATTGACCATGTACAATCTAGTTTGACCTTGTTTGACCTAGATTGACTTAGTTTGAAGTGTTTTGACCTATTTTGACTCAGTATGACTTAATTTCACTTCCAAACCATTATATTGATACAGTATTCCATTTATAGGTCCTCGAGGCACTGTTCTTGGACTCGGTCGACTTATCCATCACATCATAGGCGAGTACATTCTCTGATAATATTTCTGTTTTATGATATCGTCTTTGTTTCTAGTACATAGTGTCGATATCCTTATTCTCTTGACACATTGTTCACACGGATTGGTATTTGTCTGGATCCCGTCATAAGATATTATTTCTCTTATATATGGTATGCCTTGTGCAAGTCTTTCTAGTTCCTTGTGCATTTTATAGACAGGATTCCTGTGAAGGCTAGCTACCTTTTTAGAGAATCACGTGTCATGACTGGATCCACTATATTAGTCAGGGATGGGGGTGTTAGAGTAGATATGTGATCAATACCCCATAATATTATATTATATCATCATTGTATAGTGTTAATCATACACTCACATATGATTAGCCAGGCCAAACATTGTATCAAGTTCTAAGCCAATCACATGTTAAAACTAGTACTAAACTCACATAGATAGCAGTTCCAGATTTTCGTACATGTTATACATTGTTCTCTTGTCTTATCTTATTACAGTTTTGGATATACCATGTCAGGATGCATGTACGCTCTACTTTACCTAGTATATTCTCTCTATCTACTGCTACATTTTCAATATTGTATAACTAGAACTGTTGTTTGAGATTTTGTACTCGTTCCATCCTGACTGGATATGTTGACAAAATATTACAGATGACAGTGAGGAGGATTACTGTACCTACTATGGTCCGGTTAACGTAGTGGTCTTAGACATGGAGACCTTGGTTCAGCAGGGCTTAGCTCCGTCCGACGAGCCTCTAGCTTAGTTTAGTTAGAATAGACATTTTGGACTGGACCTTGCCTCCAGATTGCTACTTATGTTATTATATTATATTTGGAATTGTATAACCATGTTACTTTGTGACTCTCTCTCTTTCTCTCGTTGTTGAGATGGATATTGTACTTGTGGTTTTTATCTATCTAGTTTTCGTGCAATGATTCTTCCTTCTAGATTGTGATTGAGTTTATCAGTAATACATACTATATTCCTCCGTACGGAGATGACAGGTTATTATATACTATTTGTTGGCTAGTAGACCTACAGCATTCTACGCCGTTTTTACGGTGTAGGCTGGGCGTGGTCACGCACTTGTGCCCCTACCTAGGGTGCTGGTCGTGACACGTTTTTAGTGGTGGCCCATGCAACTCGAGAGTCGCAATTAGTACGATGTCTTAGTGGCACTCGACTTAGAGTGCTATTACGAGCCTGTGGTACGTATCTAGGATAGGCTATAGGCTAAGTTACTCAATCACAAAGTAGAAAAACTTTCACTTGATGATCTTTTAACTTTCCTTTTTGATATTGATTTTTGCATTCTAATTGTCCTCCTTGATATAATATTTCATGTGCCATATTAATTTCCTTCCTTTATTCTATCTTCATGATGGTGCAGACCAGGTCCCAGCATCCTGAGTCCGCAGACATGGAGAGGTCTGCTATGACTCGCGGACATGATCCAGGCACTCCTGTCGCAGTCGGGGTGTCAGCAGCAGCTCTTGGGGGCGCTCCTCCGCCAGTTTCGAGGGCTGACCCAGGGATTGCTATGACTATTCCGACCGTAGTACCAGTGGTTGATATGGGCACTCTTTCTCTTCCTATACAGCGGATTCCTCCGCCAGTTGCAGACGTACTTCCACCTCCACCTCCTCTGCCTACAGACTTGGGACAGATGCTTGCTTTTCTCCAGCAGATGTTGGAGACTCAGAGAGCCCAGGCTGAGGCTCAGCCGAAGCAGATAGACGCAATACGTCAGGGCATGGAGGATGCCATCAGTTAGCCCTTGCAGCCGTGGAGCAGAGGGCTCCACATCATGGGATGCGTCCGAGGTACGGAGATATTCAGGACTTCAAGAAGCTCGGGCCCCGTGACTTTAGCGGGACCGAGGGTATGGTCTATGCCGATGATTGGCTCGAGGATATCGAGCGGCAGATGAGGGCCTCCCGCCTCGCAGACGACCTGAAGGTCCAGGCGGTAGGTTTGCAGTTTCTAAACATTGTAGGGAGTTGGATTAGGAACGAGCCAGCCCTTGCTAGGGAGGGCCATACTTGGGCAGAGTTCAAGCTTCTCTTTAAGGAGTTCTTTTCCCCTACAGATAAGATCGACCGGGTGAGGCAGTTCCAGGATCTACAACAGGGTAGCTTATCTGTGGAGGAGTACGCCACAGAGTTCGACCGTCTGAGCCGATACGCGGAGTACATGGTTCGTGCCTGGAGATCCGGGCGAGCCATTTCAGAAAGGGGCTGTTCTGGGATATCAAGATCCTCATTCCCTCCTTTTATGAGACTTATACCCAGATCTATACGGAGTCCCGCAAGGTAGAGCGGGAGTGGGGCCTGAAGCCCAAGAGGGACCGTGATCTATTTTTGGGGACTACTAGCAGCGCGGGGGCTGCTAAGCGTCCTCAACTCCAGTATTATTCTATTCCGCAACGCCCGCAGCAGATTCCTGCTCCGATTAGGGCACCAGTTCTGCAGGTGTCCCGGCAGCAACAGGGACCAACGCAACAGGCACCTACTTGCCACTACTGCAAGAGGTCCGGACATCTTTGGGAGGTTTGTAGGAGACTTTTGGGTGTGTACCTATACTGTGGCACCGAGGGACATCAGACGAGGGATTGTCCTTCGAACCATCGTCGTGCAGCTCAGGGAGCACAGGGTAGACTACCTATGGCATCGCATCACGCCCCCCACCAGCAACGGGATATACCCCGCCAGGGTAAGGCTTTTGCAATGACAGTTGAGAATCCTGCAGGCATTGGATTAGGAGGTAGGGTCTTGCTCTTTCTTTTTACCTGTTTCTTTCCATCTATTGATTGTTGATTGCTTTATTAGTACCTTTAGTTTGCATATGTGATGATCATGCTAGATAAATAGAACACCACAATGAAGACTGCAATAACATGATACTGTAGAGACTAAAACCATACATGTTTGTTCCTATTTCCTAGAATTGCATGTTGTATAACTTTGGATAGAATTTAGTAGACTTTGTTTGTTGGGGGCTTGACCTAGAGAAGAGTACAACCAATTTGAATTTTGAGGACAAATTTTTTCCAAGGAGGGTAGGATTGTAATTGCCTGTTTTAAAAAATAAGGGTAATTTTGAACTTTTGTAAAATTGATTATTTAATAATAGGTTTAAATCATGTTATTGATTTATTGGTGATTTTATTATTTTAATTTAATTTAATTAGTGTTTTGTGATTTTGTTCCTTGGCTAGTGTAACCTTAGAGCTGCTTAGCCTAGAGACTAACCATGACCATGGAGGCCTAACCCATGTGATTAGATTAGCTAATTACCACTTTTTAGGCTAAGGGTATTTTGGTCAGTTTGTGACTTTTGAATTATTTAGGATTTTGATTAATTGGTGAATTTTATATTATTTTAATAATATTTAAATTGATGTATTATAATTTTGGCCATTTTTTATATTTTAATATTGTGTTTTCGGGTTTAGTTTGATCGGGTTTGAGTTTTGGCTCATTTCGACTTGTGTTAGTGACCCGGGTAACTTAGACTCTAATTGGAACCCAGAGTTTAGCTAGACATGGCCCATAAATTCCACTAATTAGTATAGTGCATTTAGACTAATCCCACATGACTTAATTGGTCCATTTGGTCATTTAAACTTGACCCTTTTGGTCCCAAACTTCCACATAAGATAAAATTGACTCAAAGGGGCCTTGGAGGGCATTTTGGACATTTGCCAAATCCCCCCAAACCCCTCAAATTTGGTCGGCAGCAAAGAGACCTCTCTTCATTCCTTTTTTTCACATCTTGTTATTCTTCTTCTCCTTTGAGAGTTCCTTTCCAAACCAAGCCAAAATCTTTTGATTTCAAGCTACAAAGTAAGTCAAATGTCTTCTAATTATCTTCCATACTCTAGATCCCTCTATAATCTTGGTGCTAACCCTTGTTTATCTTTTATTTGTGATTTTTATCTAGGTAGAACCTAGCATGGAGGGGTTGGAAGCATAGAATTGGCTCTTGACCCAAAAAGAACCAATTTTGGTGCTTTTCTTGGGATTCCAACTCCCAAGAGGTAAAACCTAACTTTAACTCTTGTAATTACTCCTAGTTAGTGTTATTTGCATACTAGAGGATGCTTGAGGCGTAGGACAACCCATTAGAAGAGGTTTGGAACCCATTGAAGTCAATTCGGGACTTTCGAGCTAGGTTTAGTGCCAATTTTAGGAAAAATCCTAAATTGACATGTTTGGGTGTTACCCCTAACCTAATTAGACCTAATTATGTTAGTTTGGGTGAGATGAGGCTAGGTACGTGTCCATATTTGGATACGTGTGATCGTTTTGAGAGAAATCATAAAAATAGGCTTTTCGGAGTTTTCGGGTTCCAACACATGGGTGACTTTTTGCACCGACACTAGAATCGGCAAGTTATTACTTAGAATAGGTTCTAATCATTATTTAGAACTCGTGGGTAGAATCTAGGTCAAATCCGGATAGGTTTGGTGTCCGTATCATGCGGTATCGCGAATCGGACACCCCGGAGTCGCCAGAATGGCCATTTGGCCATTTGGGCCTCGTTTCTCGTTTTCGCTCACATGCGCGAGTTAGATTTCTTGTATGGGGCACGTGTCTAGGCCCAAGAGGGTAAAATTGTAAGAATTGGGTATTCGGATAAGGTTTTGGGTCGTTTAGGAGTATATGTGTATGTGTGTATGGTGGTAGTGGTGGTGTTGGTAGTGTGTGTGTGTGGCGGTAGTGGTGGTGTTGGTAGTATTTGTGTGTGGTGGTAGTGGTGGTGTTGGTAGTATGCATGTACGTATGTATGTGTGTGTGGGTGTTCATGGATAGATAGATAGATATATAGATATGTAGATAGAGAGATAGATGGATGGATAGATAGATAGATAGATATATAGGTGTGTGTATATATATATAGAAGAAGAAGAAGTAGGAGCTGCAATAGCAGCAGTAGGAGCTACAATAACAACAGCTACAGCAGCAGTATAGGCTGCTCACAGCAGCCTTGTTCAAGAGCAGCAGCAGCAGCTGCTGAAATCAGCAGTAAACCCCCCGATTTGAGCCCCATTTGACCCCCCAATACACCCCTAATTGACCCTCTTATATACCCCCTATATCCACCATAATTTCTACTATACAACCCCTTGATTAGTGAGTGTTAGAGTGGCGTAGGTTGGTTAGAAAACTAGTGGTTATAGTGGTATAAAATAAGATAAGCCGCATGTTAGTAGGTAATGAGAATTTACTCTTTTGGACTTTCTAGTATCAAGATACCATGATACGGTGTCGAGATACTAGAAGAAGGTTGGAATACCATAATAGAGAGTGGGGGAAAGCTTAGGATGATGTGGGAAATCCTAGAGTGGGAGTTAGAAGTTAAAGTGGGATTTTTACCAAGATAATGGGTAAATTAACAACATGGACCGTAAGATGGACTGGATGTCCACTTTACCTAGAAAACTTGGTAGGTAATGTTAGTGTAGGTTAGTTTCCTACTACCCTAGGAAGCCGGGAGTGGAACTCCTGAGGAAAAGCTACTTGGCCTTAGTAATTGGGGTAGAGAGGGTAAACGGGATAAGTAGGGATAATACCCATTTCACAACATATGGGTTTAATACCTTAAGATATAGCTAAAATTAGGTTATTATGGTTAGTAATGGTTAGGAATAGTGGACTTGGACTAGTTTTGACCTTGGTTGACCACGGTTGACTATTTTGACAAAAAGTCAACTGTAGCCTAAAATTTACGAGAACTTGACCAAACTTGACCAGTTGACCAAAGTCAACTGTTAGTCAACGTTAGTCAAGTTTGACCTAAAGTTGACCTAGAGTTGACCTAGGGTTGACCAGAGTTGACCAAAAGTCAACTGTAAGTCGATGGCCTTATATGACTTAGATTGACACTGTACAATCTAGTTTGACCTTGTTTGACCTAGATTGACTTAGTTTGATGTGTCTTGACCTATTTTGACTCAGTATGACTTAATTTTACTTCCAAACCATTATATTGATACAATATTCCATCTATAGGTCCTCGAGGCACTGTTTTTGGACTCAGTCGACTTATCCATCACATCACAGGTGAGTACATTCTCTGATAATATTTCTGTTTTATGATATCGTCTTTGTTTCTAGTATTTAGTGTAGATATCCTTGTTCTCTTGACACATTATTCACACGGATTGGCATTTATCTGGATCCCGTTATAAGATGTTATTCCTCTTATACATGGTATGCCTTGTACAAGTCTTTCTAGTTCCTTGTGCATTGTATAGACAGGATTCCTACGAAGGCTAGCTACCTTCTCAGAGAATCACATGTCATGACGTGTCATGACTGGATCCACTATATTAGTCAGGGATGGGGGTGTTAGCATAGAAATGTGATCAATACCCCATAGTATTATATTATATCATCATTGTATAGTGTTAATCATACACTCACGTATGATTAGCCATGCCAAACATTGTATCAAGTTCTAAGCCGATCACATGTTGAAAATAGTGCTAAACTCACATAGATAGCAGTTCTAGATTTTCGTATATGTTACACACTGTTCTCTTGTATTATCTTATTACAGTTTTGGATATACCCTGTCAGGATGCATGTACGCTCTACTTTACCTAGTATATTCTCTCTATCTACTGCTATATTTTCAATATTGTATAACTAGAACTATTGTTTGAGATTTTGTACTCGTTCTATCCTGACTGGATATGTTGATAAAATATTACAGATGACGGTGAGGAGGATTGCTGTACCTACTACGGTCCGGTTGATGTAGTGGGCTTAGACTTAGAGACCTTGGTTCAGCAGGGATTAGCTCCGCTCGACGAGCCTCTAGCTTAGTTTAGTTAGAATAGGCATTTTGGACTGGACCTTGTCTCCAGCTTGCTACTTATGTTATTATATTATATTTGGGATTGTATAACCATATTACTTTGTGACTCTCTCTCTCTTTTTTTCGTTGTTGAGCTGGATATTGCACTTGTGGTTTTTATCTGTCTAGTTTTCGTGCCATGATTCTTCCTTCTAGATTGTGATTGAGTTTATTAGTATTTCATACTATATTCCTCCGTGCGGAGATGACAGGTTATTATATATTGTTTTTTGGCTAGTAGACCTACAGCATTCTACGCCGTTTTTACGGTGTAGGCTGGGCGTAGTCACGCACTTGTGCCCTTTCCTAGGGTGCGGGTCGTGACATTACATAACCATCTTATGCTCTAAATCACTTATACTTATATCTATTTACAGTTCTTACTTTCTATACATATTTTCTGTATTCATATTATCTATTTCTATTACTCATGTACATCTTCTTACAACGTTTCATGTATTTTATTCTGTTGCTTGTATTCCTATCATGTTATGAGCCTGTTTCAGAGTTATGTATTCGTTCCTGTCCTGACTGGACCCTTTGACAAAAATATTACAGAGAACATGGAGGATATATGCACTACCTATTATGGAGCTGATGTAGACGACACTTGCAACTTGGATCCTCAAGAGGATCCAGTTGGCACTGAGAAGACTACCGTAGTTCCTAGGCTAGATTGCTAGGATCTTGTATCTTATTTTTCTATTGTCATTTTGAGATGTATTATTCAGATGTTGAGATTTTGGTATTGATAGCACTTAGACTTACTTCTTTTCTAGTTGTATTTTATTCTGTGTTTCGTTTCTATCTTATCATGCTATTTATCTATCTTAGAATTGTGATTGAGTTGTACCTTCTAAGTTGTCTTCCGATTGGAGAGTATATTCTGTACAGCTACATTTATATTGTGTTAGATGGTTATGACCTAGGACAGCATTCTATCGTCGATACTGCGGCGTAGGCTGGACGTACCTACGGTCTCGTGCCCTTATATTGGGTGCAGGTCGTGACACGTTTTTAGTGGTGGCCCATGCAGGTCGAGTTCTGAGTTATGTCACAGTTCGTGGTGGTACTCGAACTAAAGTATCAAAACAACCTGCAGTCGGATATAGGATATAAGTTTTAAGGTACTCAATCATATTTAGGAAAAAAACTCCTATCTAATTCTTGACATCTAAATCCTTACTGCTAATTTTCTTCTTTTGAAATAAACCGTCCTCCTTTGATTATATCACTTCATGTCCAGTATTGATTTCCTTGTTTGATTTGTCTTCAGGATGGCGAAAACTAGATCGCATCTATCTGGCCCAGCAGACACTGTCTGAGAGGTTTGCCACCTCTCGCCCGATTCAGCAGGGCACTAGGACCGTGACACCTCTAATTCCTGCTCATGTGGGAGCGTCTGTATCTTTTGGGGGTGCTCCTCCACTTGCTTCGGGGATACCCTGGTGAATGTAGATGTGCTTCAGCCGTCACCACCTCTGGCACCAGTTGATACATCACAGCTTTTTGCGCTCTTTCACGAGATGATGGAGGGCATTGATAATGCCCATTAGGTGGCGATGGTGGCAGTGGAGAGAGTGGCTGCTCAGCCACAAGGAGACTAGGGAGGCCAAATTCAGTAGCACCAGCCCGGGAACATCTTGGCCTTCCAGAAGATGAGGTCGAGGGAATTTAGGGGTACAGAGGGTATTCTGTACGTAGATGACTGGATAGAGCATATTGAGAAGATATTTCGGTTGGCATAGATTTCGATCGGGATACAGATGAGGCAGCAGGCAGCTAGATATAGGATCTTGCTCGGACATGATACCACACCGATCCCAGAGTTGGTGTTCAGGGACAGACTTGAAAAGCCTTTAAAAATCTTTTCAAGGAAAAGTTTTTCCCAGATGTTGCACTCGGTGCGTTGGAGGCTCAGTTTGAGAACCTGGTTCAGGGGAATCAGACTGTAGAGGAATATGCTGGAGAGTTCTGTCGTATGGGTAAATTTGTGGAGGCTTGAGCGAGACAGCGAAGGCGAGGAGGTTCCAGAAGGGTTTGGTGAAAGATGTCAAGTTGTTGACCAAGAGTGACCGCAATGCCACCTTTGGAAAGATCTTGGTAGGGGCTATGGCAGGAAAGAACGACCTAGAACTGAAGCTGAAGAGAGGTCGAGATACCCAGGGAGCTGGTAGCAGTACAGGCCCGGCCAAGAGGCCCCACTTTCAGCAACAGCATCAGCAGAGACCCTTCCAGCAGTAGCAGTATTAGGGCCAGGGTCGTACATCTTTCTAGCAGGCGCAACAATAACAAAGGCAAATCCAGCAGGTACCTAGATAGCAGCAGGCCACCATTTGCCTCTTCTGCAAGAAGCTAGGGCTTGGATGGAATGAATACAGGAAGAGGCTAGCCAAGTGCCTGCTTTGTAGTTCAGCAGAGCATCAGTTGAGGGATTATCCCATGGCTTTGGGACGTTTAGATCAGGGAGCAAAAGCGAGGGCATCGGCGGGCCAGCAGAAGGGACCGACATTACAGACTCAGTAGCAGAGGTTCATTCAGCATCAGCAGCAGGCTAGAGGAGGCCAGCAGGATCGAGCTTTCGCAATGGCAGCTGAGGAGTCCGAGCTAGTAGAAGATCTAATTACATGTTCCATTTTTTTCGATTCCATTCCAGTATTTGCTTTATTTGATTCCGGTACTTCTTATAGTTTTGTGTCTGTATCATTTGCTATTAGACACCATCTTGCTTCTGAATCTTTGCCTAGGACTTGCAAGATCACGACTGGGGGTGGTATTATCTTAGTCAGTGATGTATGCAAGAATCGGAGAGTTATTTTGGGAGGTCGAGAACTGGATGTATGTTTTCTCGTGATGCCACTACCGAACTACGATATCGTACTCGTGTTGGATTGGTTGAGCAGGCATCACGCCAACATAGATAATCGTGGAGGCAGAGTTCTTTTTAGATCGCCAAGAGATCCAGATTTTGAGTTTGCCAGATGAGAGGTAGAGCAGAGCAGCGAAGTTTTCTGTGGAGCTTTAGTAGAGGAGCAAAGCGTGCCACATCTATTGATAGCTGAGTTCATAGATATTTTTTTGGAGTAGTTGTCAGGACTACCACCGGACAGAGATGTAGAGTTCTTTATAGATTTGGTGCCTGGCGCAGAGTCGATATCTCAGCACGTCTATAGAGTGAACAACAGTGGGCCGGTGGAATTAAAGAAGTAAGTGGATGAGTTGCAGGACAAGGGCCTTATCAGATTGAGTTCTTTACTTGTGCCGAATAATGATGGGTCGGTACGGATGTGTATCGACTACAGGGCTCTTAACAACCTCACGATCAAGAAAAAGTACCTGCGATCGAGGATTGATGATCTATTCGATCAATTGAGCGAAGCAAGGGTATTTTCTAAGATTGATCTGAGGTCAGGTTATCACTAGGTGAAGATAAAGAAGGAAGATATTCCGAAGACAACTTTTCGGACGTGGTATGACCAGTTTGAGTTCATGGTGATGCCGTTTGGGTTAACCAATCCCCCGATGGTATTCATGAATCTGATAAACAAGGTGTTCCATCAGTATTTAGATAAGTTCGTGGTAGTGTTCATCGACAACATTTTGGTGTATTCGAAACCCAGAGGAGCATGAGGAGCACTTGAAAGTAGTTCTGGAGACTCTCAAGAAAGGAAGAGCTTTACGGCAAGCTTTTGAATTGTGAGTTGTTTCTTGTTCAGGTTGAGTTCCTAGGTCTTCTTATGACCGAAGATGGAATCTCAGTCGACCCGAAGAAGATCACAGCAGTTGAGGCGTTAACCGCTATGAGTTCAGTTACAAAGATCAGGAGTTTCCTGGAATTGGCAGGGTACTACAGGAGGTTTGTTCAGGATTTCTCTTGGGTTGCAGAGCCGTTGACTAGGCTGACACGGAAGGATGCAGAGTTTGTTTGGTCAGAGGAGTGTCGGGTCATCTTTGATGACTTAAAAAAGAGGTTGACGACAACTCCAGTTTTGACGTTGCCATCAGGGACACGTGGATTCACTATCTATAGTGACACCTCAGGGAATGGTCTGGTTGTGTCTTACAGCAGCATGGGAAGGTAATTGCCTATGCTTCTCGACAATTACGTCCGTATGAGAAGAACTATCCTACCCACGATTTGGAGTTGGCACTGGTCATTTTTGCTCTTAAGTTGTGGAAACACTATCTATACGGAGTGTGTATGGAGATCTTCACAGACCATAAAATCTTGAAGTATGTGTTTACCCTAAAAGAGCTCAACATGAGGCAGAGGAGATGGTTGGAGTTGATAAAGGACTTCGATATCTCGTTGCAGTACCATCCAGGGAAGGCAAATGTGGTTGCTGATGCCTTAAGCAGGTATACGGTAGCCACGTGTTTGATAGCAGACCGTCACTTGTTAGCAGATCTGAAGAATTTTAGAGATTGAGGTGATAGTACCTGGAGTTGAAGTATAGTTGTGGGGACTGCAGATCTAGTCGGACTTGATGGATAGGATCAATTCGACGCAGTTTGAGGATGTAGCTCTACGGAGTATCCGAGAGCAGGTTTGGACAGGACTTCTGGACGAGTTTGTTATTGCAGAGGATGGAGCGTTGAGGCACGGTTCCAGACTATTTGTGCCTAGTAGAGAGCTTCGGGAGCAGGTTATGCATGAGGCTCATCGCTCTCATTATTCTATGTATCCAGGTGCCAACAAGATGTATAGAGATCTGAGAGAGCATGTTTGGTGGTATGGGATGAAGCGGGAGGTAGCACGCTTCGTAGCCAAATGTTTGGTCTGCCAGCAGGTAAAGGCAGAGAGGTAGAGACCTGGAGGATTATTTCAACTGTTGTCCAGTTCGAAGTAAAAATGGGAGCACATCGCTATGGATTTTATATCAGGATTGCCACGTACACCGGAAGAAAAAGACGTGATTTGGGTCATCGAAGACAGGTTGACCAAATCGGTCCACTTTTAAAGTGGGTTTGCCTACAGAGAAGCTAGAAGATATGTACATGAGGCAGATAGTCAGACTTCATGGAGTTTCTATGTGCATCATCTCGGATCGGGATAGTCGCTTTACTTTCCACTTTTGGCGGAGTCTACAGGCTAGCATGGGCACTCAGCTCAAGTTCAGTACCGCTTACCACCCTCAGACAGACGAGCAGTCGGAAAGTACTATCCAGACTCTCGAAGATATGCTCCGCACTTGTGTTATGGATTTCAGAGTTTTCTGGAAGGATCATTTGCATTTGGTTGAGTTTGCCTACAACAACTGTTTTCAGGCCAGCATTGAGATGTCACCATTCGAGGCGTTATATGGACGGAGATGTCGTACTCCCTTGTCTTGGGATGACGTTGGGGAGAGAGTTTTATTGGGACCTGAGATGGTTGTGGATGCAGCTGAGAAGGTGAAGCTCATAAGAGATCGACTTCGCGTAGCGCAAGATAGACAGCGACATTGGGCCGATAGCCACCGAAGGCCTTTGGAGTTTAAGGTACAGCTTAGATTTAGGATTAAAAATTTGTTTGATTTTGTGATTTTGTTTGATCATGTTAATTGTTATAGTTAAGAGTGAGACCTTGTTTGTGCTAGGTTGGAGATCTGGTGTTCTAGAGGATATCTCCGACGCGAGATACTATTCGCTTTGGTGGGGGTGGAAAGCTTAGCCCTCATTCCATCAGACCTTTCATTATCCGTGAGAGAGTCGAGGTCGTAGCTTACAGGCTAGACTTGTCACCTGCACTAGAGGGAGTTCATAACGTGTTTCATGTGTTGTATTTGAGATGGTATGTGGCGGATCCCAGCCATGTACTAGATCATTCCAAGATCGAGGTGGGCCCTACTCTCAGTTATCCAGAACAACCTGTGGAGATTCTGGATCGACGGAAGAAGGTGTTGAGGAACCTGACTATACCCTTGGTTCGTGTCACGTGGCGGCAGCACTCTCCATGTGAGTCTACCTGGGAGAGGGAGGATGAGATGCGCGAGCGATACCCTTATCTTTTGAGCCTTAAGTTATGATTTTCTATCCATCTCTTCTGTTTAGTTTCGTCTTTAATTTTGAGGACAAAATTATTTTAAAGAGGATAGATTTATCATTACCTCTTTCTAGAATAAAAATATTTTGGTAATTGTGAATTTTTTATTATTTTAATATTATGTAATTTTGTGTAATTTGATTTTGGGTGTTTGCTAGTGAAACCTTAGAACAACTTAGCCTAGAGACTAACCATGACCACGGAGACCTAACTAACATAATTGGTATAGTAATTAGGCTCTAATCTACCTAGGAATGACTTAGAAACTATTTGGAGATTGGAATTAAGGTGCTAGTTTGGGCATTTAGCTTAAGGACTTATTTTTACAACATAGAAAGAGGCTTTGGGCCATTGTGACTTAATCAAACCCTAGCCTATCACCCATGGCCGGCCAAGAGAGACTTTCCCCCACCTATATAAGTCTCATTAGTCCTCTCTTGTATCTTTTATTGCAAACCCTAACCCTAATTGTATTCTTCCTCAAATTTGTCTTCTTTCATCAAATTAACTCCAAATCCAATCAAACCAATTACAAACTACTTCCCTAGAGTAGAGGAGGTCTCTATTGGCTAGCTAGCAAGGATTGGGAGCGATTTAACCATTAGATTTGGTGGGAGAGCTTTGCAAGAGGATTTTCATTAGGATTCCAACTCCCAATTGGTAATGATCTTTAAACCTATTAATTTCCTGATTTCTTACCATAGATGTATTTATTT
Organism: Iris pallida; assembly: GCA_029216955.1. Taxonomy (NCBI): domain Eukaryota; kingdom Viridiplantae; phylum Streptophyta; class Magnoliopsida; order Asparagales; family Iridaceae; genus Iris; species Iris pallida. The sequence goes on along the minus strand of JANAVB010004399.1, from coordinate 10,362,804 downwards.
AGGATCCTCCTAATCTTAGGCTAAGTTTGGTTAGAAATCGAACCCCTTTGACGCCCGTATCATAGGCATATCACTCCGTATCGAAGAGATATATCAAGTGTTCGACGAAATGCCCCTTAGAACTTTTTGTTCTCTAAATTCTAAACAAATTATATATTTGGATAGCCTATTAGATGTAGATCTTATTGATGTGTGACTGAGTTTATTTTTGTGTCGTTTGCCGTATCGAAATGGACATGGGGACATGCGGGTTGGTTCTGCCCACGCACTGTAGCAGTCCCCTGCTATTGCTGTCCGTGCACGCTGGACGCAACCCAAATTCCTGTGCTAGTGACATGATTGGGTAACCGCCATGACTGACACCTAGCCTAGGAAATAGGGATCCATTTGGTGTCGAATTCATACTGTGGTTCGACCCACAGATTTTGACCCAAAGCAGTCGACCACTGCTGTACTCTATGTTCTGATACACATTGCTTGACACTGCATTGGACATCGTTCATATTGACATCCTTCGACACTCTTTGGACACATGTTTGACATAGGGTAGACATGCATAGTTGACACCCACTCTCTGCTCACTCATGATACACTATGACACCACTTCAGGACGCATTCACTTTTCATTCGACACACACTTGTCTTCACTGAACACTCTGATACACTTTTGACACACTATGGACACTTATATCTGACACATGTGGACACATGCCCACATTCACATATCTGTGCACCTTGTTGTATGACACTTTGGCTCACTCTTGTTCACTCGACACTTGTTGTACATGTCACTTTGATCCCATGTCACACACACACTCGAACACTTCTTTGTCTGTACTGGATACAATGTATTGACACTCTGTGACACTTACAATTGTATATATTGACACCTGAACACTTGCTCTCACCCTCTCTTGCACTGACCATTAACACCTCCGTACAGCAGACCTCATATGGGTTATGCAGTAACCATAGTTCAGACCTTTGTGACTGAATTTATTTTGATGCCCAGTCCAGTTTCTCCCATGTCCTGGACAGATTTGGGATTTGTATGTATATATGTTATTGTAAGGTTATGTGGGTATTCATTTGTGATAGGTTATTGATGTGGGGTTAGATACATTGTACGATATATGTATGTATTGTGGGTTATACATATGAGTATGCTATATTGACATGTGAGATATGAGAGCCCTCATATCTGAGAGCAAGTATAGGTAATACTATATATATATAATATATATATATATATATATATATATATATATATATATATATATATATATATATATATATATATATATATATATATATATATATATTTGTGATAGGTATGTTTATATGGAATAGCCTGCTAGGTATCCTAATCTATTTTTAGTTGTTAGCCTATGTAGTATCTTAGGTATTCTAATATATTAGCCTATAGCTATTATGAGATAGCCTATGGAATGACCTAGAATTGACCCACTAGGCCTAAATGAACTTGTTGACTAGAGTTTGACAAACCCTAGACAGTTGACCAAGTTTGCTTAGATATTGACCAAGTTTGACTAGAAGGTTGACCAGAGTTGACCAAGAGTTGACTTTAACCTAGAATGATCTAGAATCATGTAGATTGCATTGTAAACTTTAATTATTTCATATTGAACACATTGTAACCTGTATTGTTCTAAATTACTCCAGTTCGAACCTCTGTTCACATTAGTCGCTCAGGATATCAGACGAGTACATGCTCTGATCGTTTTCATACTTGTTAGGACTTACATTCTTGCTCTAGACTACTTTACTTGATGCTGACACATTGTTCACACAGATTAGTGCTATATGGATCGTTTCATGAGATGTTATCCCGTTATCGGGTGTATCAGGTACTTCATGTCATGTGCTTTTCACGTACATGACGTACTCCTTTTATTCTTATTATTTATGTACACTCATATGCTCTCATGTACTCTCATGTTCACATGTTCTTCATGTATAAAATAATTATGTACGTAACGTAACTTGAATGGATCCTTGTGTATTGATTGGGGACGGAGAAATAGAAGTGGTTATGTGGTTAAGTCCCAAGTAGTTTAATCATATACATATCTGTTATACCTTCACGTATAATGGAGTTACCTTAGTATAAACATGTGCATGCCTAACCCGATTACATAAGCATATTGTACTCTAAATCACTTATACTTATATCTATTTACAGTCCTCACTTTCCATACATATTTCCTGTATTCAGATTATCTATTTCCATTACTCATGTACATCTCCTTACAATATTTTATGTATTTTATTCTGTTGCTTGTACTGTATTTCCTGCCATCTTATGAGCCTGTTTCAGTGTTTTGTATTCATTCCTGTCTTGACTCGACCCGTTGACAAAAATATTATAGAGAACATGGAGAATATCTGTACTACCTATTATGGAGCTGACGTAGACGACACTTGTGACTTGGACCCTCAAGAGGATCCAGTTGGCACTGAGGAAACTACCGTAGTTCCTAGGCTAGATTGCTAGGATCTTGTATCTTATTTTTCTGTTTTCAGTTTGAGATGTATTATTCAGATGTTGAGATTTTTGTGTTGATAACACTTAGACTTATTTCTTTTATGGTTGTATTTCATTCTGTGTTCGTATCTATCTTATCGTGCTATTTATCCATCTTAGAATTGTGATTGAGTTGTACCTTCTGAATTCTCCTTCGATTGGAGAGTATATTCTGTACAGGTACATTTATACTGTGTTAGGTGGTTGTGACCTAGGACAGCGAATACCGCCGACACTGCGGCGTAGGCTGGACATACCCACAATCTCGTGCCCTTACACTGGGTGCGGGTCGTGACAAAGGTGGATGGCTAATTAAATTTTATGCTCTCATTTGGTTCAAGAGTAATAAGTAAAGCATGTAGTATATTTGGTGACCTTTCTAGCCATCTTAGTAGATTGCATGTAACATTCGGTGGGCATATTAACATAATCTACGTTGTAAGTTACCCGTGGCAGAGTCGACCGCCTTTGAATAAACTTACAATGTTCTTCCTTGTTCAACAGATATCAATAACTCTAAATAATGTGTATATGTGTAAAGGTCACTGGCAAAGTCAAGCCATGTTGGACTATAGCTAGGTTAAACGATGACCCTTTCAAGGCGGGGAGCGTGCCCTATTTGAAAGTTCCTGAATCATCCTGTTGGTTAAGCCATCACTGCTATCCCCGTTCCTCCTAGGTCGAATGAGTTCCTTGGCCCTGGCAACTATTCGAAAAAACTAACTCTATTCTGCAAAAGTTGTCCAATGACCCCACTAAACTGAACTAGTTATTCATGCATGGCCTACAAATTCATAAGCAACTTAGTTATTTACATCATGTCTCGCCTTATTGTGGCAGTATTTATTTATTAATTGATTTACTCGTTAACACAGTTCTATATCAGGGATAACAAGTAAGCATGTTGTAAATCATGGCATAGCAGTTCTATAGCAAGTGTATATAAGAAATCGTGCAACAGTTCATTGATTAAATTATATAAAGACAAATATTCTACTATATTGTGTCTCTGATTGGTTTAGAAAGCAAGAGGGTCAAGGGAGAGAATGATCAGCCACTCACCTAGATTTGACTGAGGTGAGGGAAAGAGGCCGGTTGTACTTAGACGGCGCCTACGCGATCACCTAAAATCGCATAAACAACGGATCAGCACCTTACCCTTATATCCTGAGTTCGATATGAAATGTGAAGTTCGAAGAACGCAAGCAAATCAAATCCATCGCAAATATTCACGAAAACACATTCAAAAAATCAAAGCCAAAGAAGCAAGTGCGGCATGAAAAGAAGACTAACGGAAGGTCTCTCCCGACTTAGCTCCAGAGTCTATCCTCGAGGCGTACCCCGCTGAATATGTCACTTGATTCCGAAGAAGCCAATCCATAATGAGGAAATTATCTTGATTCAATCGGTCCCGACCAATCGACATCGACAGTATTTCTTAACCGTGTTTTCTGCGCCACGAACGAAAAACGGCACACGAAGTTGGGACGGAACACTATACATATGATATAGCATGTGCATAAATCCGCATGTACATTATTCATGCGCATATTATGCCACGCGCATGAAAATCTATACACATAACATTCAGTTCAAAATTCTCTCTTTTAAGCAAGAGACAAAATAGGGTTATTTCCATGGAGTCTTTGATCCCTCTAGCACACACACCACACAAGCTGTAATACCCTAGGTGTATAAATCAATACAAAGCCGAAGCATTTTTATTGAGATGCACAGTTAGGGTTCTCGACAATGTGGGTCTAAAACCTCTCTTTGAGTGTTGGCTCACCAAAGAACCCCAACAATCTCTGAATTTTTAACCGCGATAACTATTTAACGAGAAATTACTTTTTTGAAAAATAAATGATTTTCTAATCATCGAGTCAAAAGGCTAACTATTGTAATTGATTAATATTTTAGATTGTTAAAAAATTCTTTGATTCCTGTAAAAAATTAATATAACAAAGTCTAGTGTTACCAATCTCTAGGAAAGTCTTATACGAAACACTACATACTATTCGATGTATATGTGCAGACTTGTTCTCGAATCTTTTAGAGGTAAAACCCTCGTGCTACTGGCTTCTCGTTACTGCACACAACTTCGAGAGAGACATCCAAACTTAGCTTTGTCCAACAGAGAATTGAAATGAACTCGAAGAGACAAAAATGGAAGAGTTTAAGAATGGAGAGATGGAAGATCTCGAGTGAGAAACATACGAGTTTTGCGTACGCTGGTTGACAAAAACCTCGGCATACGACAATGCTCCGACGGACAACAATCTACACTCCTATAGACTCCAGGGACTGGAACAGACTGCTCAGGATGCTCGGCTACACACATGATATCAATACGAATGCACTTGTGCAGTCCAGGTACGGATGAGGTGTTGGTGCTTTATTTACATGGAGAGAGCTTGCTTTCAACATTCCTTGTAAATTTTAGTCCCACATCAGAAATGCACCATGAGTTATCTCAACATATATACTTGAGTGTGTTGTTGAGAGATGTACATGGGGTGGTGACCCCAAGGAGGGAACCATGTGGGTGATTTTACTAGGAGGTAAGAATAAGGCTCCATGGATTAAGCATTAATGCTTTTGTCATTCTCTTGGATTAATTCCATTTGGAGCTAAGCCCCAAAGGGGCTTAGCGACTCGGACTCGGACTCGGGCTCATGGGCTCATGGGACGTAATGTGGCATTTTGTTGGCGCACTTTACACTTAGCACGTCAGCAGTCATGCGGTCTTTATGCGGCTCATATGCGACCATGCGGTCTTATGTGGCATGCGGCTCATATGCGGCCTCATGGGGCTCATGCGGCCTTATGCGGCTCATGCGGCCATGCGGCCATGCGGCTCATACGGCCATGCGGTCCATGCGGCTCATGCGACTCATACGGTCCATGCGGCACATGCGGTCCATGCGGCTCATGCGACACATGCAGTCCATGCGATCCATGCGGCTCATGCGGTCCATGCGGTCCATGCGGCCCATACGGTCCATGCGGCTCATGTGGTCCATGCGGTCATGAGGCTCATGCGGCCAGGCTGCTGCTGCTGTCGCATGGAGGGATCCGCTGACTGTGCAGATTACAAGTCAGTTATGGAAAGGCTGAATCAATGCAATTAATTCAGATTCTATCTTTGTGGTATTTGAATTAATTCCGTTCCTATATTTGTGGGATTTGAATTAATCTCGTTGCTATCTTTTTAGGATTTGATTCAATCTTTCCATAACTGAAGAGGCGGCTAGGGTTTCCACCCTCTCTCTATAAATACTCTCTTCTGGCCTCCTTTGTAGTGACAACGAAAATATAAGTCAGAAAAGGATAAAGAGAGAGAGTTGCTGCCGCCATTGCAAGTCCATCCGAGGAGTCAGAACAGAGGTGACTTCGAGCGTTCCACAAGTTCTTCAAACTTGCTGGTTCCTGGAAGCAGATCGTGTGGGGCGAATCTTGCTTTGAGCAACGGTATTTTGATACCCCAGCATTGTTCTTCTTCTCATCTCTCTCTAGATTATTGTAACTCGTTCTGTCCCAATTGCAACACGTTTGTAAGGAAGAACGAGAGATCTTCTCTTCTCTATTTCTTTCCTCCATATTGTAATCGGATTATTTGGTTTTTGTATCATCGTAGATCTTTATTGCATCTATTTTACCATCTTTGATCAAGCCCCGGGACTAACAATCTCAAAGCAAGATCCGTGTAGATGGAAAACATTAATGCTTCGCTCCTCCAATCAAACTTCTGCAAGTTGGAAAAGTTCGATGGAGAGCACTATCAAGTCTGGAAGAGAAAGGTTTACCTAACTCTTCAACTAAAAGACGTTGATCATGTTCTGTTGGAGGAAGAACCCTCTGTTCCAGACACTGGTTCTACTGCCGCTATCAACGCGGCTACCAAACTCCAGGCCAAATGGAGAAGGAAAAATAGCATCTGCTGGCTTCTCATCCTGAATGCTATGGAGGACTCCCTGGCAGAATTCTACTCGAAGAAGGAACTTGCCAGAGACATATGGGAGTCTGTGGAAAGTCTGTATGAAGAAGACAGAAACATGAGCAAGATGTTTGTGGTTGAAAAATATCACAAATTGCTCTTTGAGGACGAAAAGTCCATGTTGCCACAGGTGAAGGAATTTCTAAAGCTGCATCAGAAACTGGAAGACAAAGAGATACCCCTTCCCGACAAGTTTGTCGTCGGAGGGATCGTCTCAAAACTTCCTGCTGGATGGAGTACCTTCTATGCAAGGATGCACAGAAAGAAGCTAGACATTAGCTTGGGAGATCTACTTCAAGAGATCCATGTTGAGGACGAGATGCGTTTCCAACAGAAGGTGGACACTCTGTCCAACCAGTTGGCTAAAGCCAATCTTGTGCAGACGAAAGATCCCAAGGGGAAGCAGGCGGCTTCTCATCCCAAGAAGAAGGACTTCACTAATCTGAAAGTGAAGGGTCCTTCATTCAAGCAACAGAAGACTAAGTCCCACGTGACTTGTTACAATTGTGGCAAGAAAGGCCACTACAAGAGTGAATGCAGATCTAAGCCTAAACAATCAGAGAAAGGTTAGCCTAATAAGGTTTCATTGGTTTCTAACTTTGTTGCTATGATCGCACAGGTCACAACTATGGGGGTTGACTCTGACTGGTAGATAGACACTGGTGCGACTTGCTATGTCTGTTCTGACATGGAATGATTCGTCATGTACCAGCAGATATCTGAGAAGGTTGTCATGGCGAACCAAGCCCAAACTGAAGTTCTGGGAAACGGGACCGTGGAACTGAAACTCACTTCTGGGAACACTCTAACGCTTCAAGGTGTGAAGCATGTTCCGGCGATTGCCAAGAACCTGATCTCTGGGAGCCTGCTCTGCAATACAGGCTTGAGGATGGACATCAATGCTGGTCAGATAGTGATGTCCAAGAAAGGAACATACTTCGGAAAGGCTTATCAAACCGAAGGAATATTTAAAATTCAGCTTGTCAACCAGTTTGATGACATTAATGCAGTTGTATTTTCTGATTATTCTCTTGAGTTGTGGCATAATAGACTAGGACATGTTCATTGTAAAAGAATTAACAAAATATATAGTCTAGGACTTATCTCCAACTATGGGGGTAAGGTGGAGAAGTGTGAAGTGTGTGCTCAGACGAAGATCACAAGAAAACCCTTTCATCGGGTCAATCGAAGCACAGATCTTCTGGAGTTAGTGCACTCCGATATCTATGACTTTAAATATTTCTTCACAAAGGTCGGGATAAAGTATTTCATAACCTTCATCGACGACTTCTCAAAATACGCATTCGTCTACTTCCTCAAGTCTAAAGACGAAGCCTTCGAGAAGTTCAGAGAGTTCAGGGCCGAAGCTGAACGGCAGACTGGACAACAACTCAAGAGGTTTAAAAGTGATCAAGGTGGAGAGTACAGGTCTCATGAATTCGCATCATTCTGCAAAGAACATGGAATCATATGCGAGACTACTGCTCCATATTCTCCTCAATCCAACGGAGTAGCGGAGAGGAAGAACAGAACGTTGACAGAAATAATAAATTCTATGCTGCTTACTGCAGGTCTTCCAAAATGCTGCTGGGAAGAAGCTACATTAACGGCCACTTTCATTCTGAATAGAGTGCCATATGCAACTTCGGAGGACGTAACTCCTCATGAACTCTGGTTCAAAGTCAGACCAAACTTGAATGTCATTCGAGTGTGGGGGTGTCTGGCGTATGTGAAGCTCCCAGATCTGAAGATTCAGAAGCTAGGGACAAGGACTACGAAGGCGATCTTCTTGGGGTATGCCGAGAAGAGTGATGCTAGGAGATTTCTTGATATTGAGTCAAATCATATCATCGAATCTCACGATGCTGAATACTTTGAAGACAAGTTTGCAAAAGACAAAAACATTGTTCTTTCGGACATTCCGGAAAATGATGTAGGTACAAATGAGACTGAAATCTCATATGGGCCAGTAGTCCAAGAAGAAGCTGTTGTTGATGAAATAACTCTTGTACCAGAACTCGCAGAGCTGTCAGCTAAGCGAGCAAGGAGACCGAAAGATTTCGGAGATGACTTTGTCACCTATCATGTGGAGCAGATCCGCTTACCTATGATGAGGCGATGAAGACCAGAGATGTTATCTTCTGGAAGGAGGCAGTGAGTGACGAGTTTGACTCTATCACCTCCAATAACACATGGGTGTTGGTAGATCTACCTGAAGAAGAAAAGCCCATCGGATGTAAATGGATCTTCAAGAAGAAGATGAAGGCAAATGGAACTATTGACAAGTTCAAGGCCAGGCTAGTAGCCAAGGGATTTTCTCAGAAACAGGGGATAGACTACTTTGACACGTACGCTCCAGTAGCTCGAATGACCACCATCAGGATGTTAATCACTCTAGCAGCTATACATAAGTTGGCGATACATCAGATGGATGTAAAGACAGCATCCCTGAATGGAGAGCTGACCGAAGAGATTTATATGCAACAGCCAGATAGATTTGTCGTCAAAGGTCTTGAAGAGAAAGTCTGCAAGTTGATGAAATTATTGTATGGTTTGAAGCAAGCTCCCAAGATGTGGAATGAGAAGTTTGACAAAGTTATTAGGTCAAACGGCTACAGAGTCAGCGAGACGGACAAATATATTTACATAAAGTTTGCTGATGGAAGAGGAGTCATCGTTTGTCTGTACGTGGACGATATGCTAATCCTAGGTACGGATATAGGCTGTGTCACACAGACAAAGAAGTTCCTCTCAACCAAGTTCAGTATGAAGGACTTGGGGGATACAGATGTCATCTTGGGCATAAAGATCATCCGGACAGACACTGGAGTAGCGCTGTCACAATCTCACTACATTGAGAAGATGATCACACGCTATGGGTATAAGGATCTTCCAGGGATCGATACGCCTTACAGGTGTGATCAGAAGCTGAAGCCAAACTCAAGGAAAAGCATTAGGCAGCTGGAGTATTCTAGCGTTATCGGAAGTTTGATGTACGTAACCACTGCCACAAGGCCTGACATAGCTTTCGCCGTGGGAATACTGAGTCGGTTCATAAGCAACCCAGGAGTTGAGCACTGGAAAGCTGTGAAGCGGGTGATGAGATATCTCAAGAAGACTCAGACATATGCACTGTACTAAATGGGTATCTGACAGTAGTGGAAGGCTTCAGTAATGCTAGCTGGTGTTCAGAGGTAGAAAGTGAGAGATCCACAGGTGGATATGTCTTTTCCTTGGGTGGAGCTGCTATATCGTGGAAGTCGAAGAAGCAGACTATACTCTCTCGTTTCTCCATGGAATCTGAATTCTATGCACTTGAAACTGCAGCAGATGAAGCAGAATGGCTTCGGGAGCTCATGTATGATCTTCCAGTGGTTGGGGCTCAGATACCGGCAATACCGATATACTGTGACAACCAGGCGACTGCAGCGGTGGCATCAAATGACCTCTTCAACGGGAAGAAGAGGACTGTGCGGTTGAAGCACAGGGCAGTACACGATCTTATCAAAAGTGGTGTAATTACAGTGGTTGATGTTCGGAGTCAGGAGAACCTGGCAGATCCGTTCACAAAGGGCCTCAAGCGCCAATTTGTCGATGACACAGCTTGTAAAATGGGCTTGAAGGCATTCTGTTAGTGTGTCTTTGTAATCCTACAATAAAGTTTTATGCTATTAGTCCAAAGAGATATCTACTAGGCATCTAACTTTTGGTTCAAAGGAGGATCACTGACTGGAAAACTATCAGGTAATAGTGGGTACTTGTTCTCTGGAACATGGAAGGGATACGGACCCATAACCACTGTTGTCTACTATGTATTTTTCTGCGAAAAAAATAGATCCTGTGGAAGGTTGGCTTAAACGCCTTAATGAGTTCTCAGACAGAGTGAATGCCTGGTGTGCTTTACAGAAAGCATGGTAGAGCAGCACTACAAGGAGTGAAACTCCATGCTACAGTGGGATGACTCTACCTTGAGGTTTCTAGGTAAGGGTAATTCCTCGACTTTGTAAGCCAAGTCATAGCGGCGTAGCACCGCAAATAGGCAGGTAGCCTAATGCTGTATGACGTAATTAAAGAGTTGTAGACAGCACTACAAAGGGGAGGATGGCCCCATGTTACAGTGGCATGACACCACGATGAGGTACCCAGGTAGGGGTAAAGCCTCGGCATTGTAAGCTATGTCGTTGCGGCATAATACCGCAAGGAAGCCTTAGGCTTCATGCTGGGTAGTTTGGCACTACAAAGAGGCTTGTGACCTCATGCTACAGTAGTATGACACTACGATGAGGTTCCTAGGTAGGGGTAATGCCTCGGCTTCAGGCCATGTCATAGCGGCGTAGCACCGCAAGGAAGCGCAAGGCTTCATGCCATATCTCTTTAATAAAGAACTCACCTATAGTGTATGGAAAGAGATATCAGGCCATCTCTTGAGGGTAAACTTATAGACGCCCAAAATTATACACTGAAACCAGGCTGGCACATGGCCTTTAATATGCAGCCAGAAGCACACGTAACTACACTTTGTGAGTGGAAAGAATTACAATTGTGGTACATAATTCAAGGCGTAGTCCATTCTTGTATCACATTGTTATTTAATCCATGCGGGAAGATTCAAGTCGTCAGTGACATCTATCCTAATGCAAAATGGACAGTTACTGTGGGGAACGCTCAACCCTGGACACATATATATGTTGTGATATGTGGGAGATTGTTGGTACTTTATTTACATGGAGAGAGCTTGCTCTCAACATGCCTTGTAAATTTTAGTCCCACATCGGAAATGCACCATGAGTTATCTCAACATATATACTTGGGTGTGTTGTTGAGAGATGCACATGGGGTGGTGAGCCTAAGGAGGGAACCATGTGGGTGATTTTACTAGGAGGTAAAAATAAGGCTCCAAGGATTAAGCATTAATGCTTTTGTCATTCTCTTGGAATATTTCCATTTGGAGCTAAGCCCCAAAGGGGCTTAGCGACTCAGACTCGGACTCGGACTCGGGCTTATGGGCTCATGGGACATAATGTGGCATTTTGTTGGCGTACTTTACACTTAGCACGTCAGCAATCATGCGGTCTTTATGCGGCTCATATGCGGCCATACGATCTTATGCGGCATACGGCTCATATGCGGCCTCATGCGGCTCATGCGGCCTCATGCGGCTCATGCGGCCATGCGGCTCATGCGGCCATGCAGTCCATGCGGCTCATACGGCTCATGCGGTCCATGCGGCACATACGGTCCATGCGGCTATGCGGCACATGCGGGCCATGTGATCCATGCGGCTCATGCGGTCCATGCAGCTCATGTGGTCCATGCGGCCATGAGGCTCATACGGCCAGGCTGCTGCTGCTGCTGCCGCATGGAGGGATCCGCTGACTGTGCAGATTATAAGTCAGTTATAGAAAGACTGAATCAATACGATTAATTCAGATCCTATCTTTGTGGTATTTGAATTAATTTCGTTCCTATCTTTGTGGGATTTGAATTAATCTCGTTGCTATCTTTTTGGGATTTGATTCAATCTTTCCATAACTGAAGAGACGGCTAGAGTTTCCACCCTCTCTCTATAAATACTCTCTTCTGGCCTCCTTTGTCGTGACAACGAAAATACAAGTTAGAAAAGGAGAGAGAGAGAGAGAGAGAGTTGTTGCCGCCATTGCAAGTCCATCCGAGGAGTCAGAGCAGAGGTGACTTCGAGCGTTCCACAAGTTCTTCAAACTTGCTGGTTCCTGGAAGCAGATCGTGTGGGGCGAATCTTGCTTTGAGCAACGGTGTTTTGACACCCCAGCATTGTTCTTCTTCTCATCTCTCTCTAGATTATTGTAACTCGTTCTGTCCCAATTACAGCACGTTTGCAAGGAAGAACGAGAGATCTTCTCTTCTCTATTTCTCTCTTCCATATTGTAATCGGGTTATTTGGTTTTTGTATCATCGTAGATCTTTGTTGCATCTGTTTTACCATCTTTGATCAAGCCCGAGGACTAACACAAGGTAGTGCACGCAAAAAAATGAGACGTACAGTTGCTTGCAATTAATGGTGGTAATAGTGATTAGTTGGATGAATCTAATTTTTGAATGAAGAAATATATGTAGAGTGGTTATTAAGATGGTCGCTTGAAAATATGAGTGTTGGTTTGAAATGATCATGGGAAGTTGGTTATGGGAAGTTAGTTTTTTCACAAGGAAATACAGTAATAAATATGTGCCAAGGCAAGCGCAAAACTGTACATCACCCCACCCCCTCCCTACACGACAGTGTCACCCCTTCCCTATATGAAGACACCTCCTATAGTCTATACACACATTTTATTCTTCTCAACTTCACAACTTGACTAAAATAGAACATACCCTTATTCTTAAGGTCATCTCCAAGACTCCAACTCCAAGCAAGAGGCATTCATGTTGCCCGTATTCAAGGGCAGAACCAGAAAATTAAGTTGGGATGGGATGGAATAGACTATGGTGGGCTAAGTGTGTACTAATCCATATAGGAAAAAAATTACAAAAAAATCATAAGAGAAAAAAAAAAGAAATTTTTTTTTAGGGGGGGTGGGCTTAGTTCCGCCCTTGCCCGTATTGCTATCAACTTCTTAAGTTCTTCTACCCAATCCACAAGCTGCAAGGTATATTCTTTCTCTTGTTTTCTTTTTCATGTATTAGATTGAATATGAATATAAATGCAATGTGAATCATGTGAGTATGTGACATATCTGTAAATTGCAACACAAGTGATTATCTAGTGAAAATGTTGAAGTAGGAGAGAATGATTTTTATTTGTCCATATTATGTGCAGTGCAGTACAGTACAGAGTACCCTGGTCAGTTGGTTGTCCACATTTTTGTTTGTATAGTCTTGTTTTGACTCTTATTTGTTTTGAAATATATGTGCTTTGTGTTAGGCTATTAGCAGAATCCGATGTTTTTTTTTTTTTGAAATATATGTTCTTTGTTAGCAGAATAGCACTATCACGTTCAATATATTGACTTGATAAAAGTAATATTTTAGGTTATTAAAGTGAAAAAAAGTAATACATGTTATTAATTTGGAAAATACGATAGTTTAGGTTATTAAAATGAGAGATAAATTAGATTTCATTCACAATTTCTGAATGCAAAGGTTTTTTTTTCTTCTAAGGTGTCGATACCAAAGTCTGCAAATATGAATGCTTCCTGTAGAAATCAACAAGAAATTCATCGTTCTGCTCCACCTATGCTCCCTCACGACCCTCGTATAAAGATCAACTTGAATAAGCTTCATGTTGATCCTAGATTAAGAAAGAATATTTATGAGTATGATGTTGATGACATAGAGAAGGTTCGACGTTAGTATTTACAAAAAGGACCATGTCAACCTAGAAATCATCAATTTTTGGAAACACTATTTTCTGGAGTCAATCTTAGTTTCGCTGCTGCTTGATTTGTGGAGTTCGATTGGTTGGAGTATAATATATGAAAGATATTGCCTATTGTTTTGTTTGTTATCTATTCAAACCTAACTACGGGCACCAAGGTGGTGGTGATGCATTTGTGGAGAGGTGTTTAAAAATTGGAAGAAGAAGAGCAGATTCAGTATTCATGTTGGAGCTCATAGTAGTACTCATAATCAATGTTCAAGGGCTTGCAGTAATCTATTACTTCAATTACAACACATTGAAGTTTGTATGTTTAGTCAATCCGAACAAGTTCAAGCAGATTATCGTATTCGATTGACTTCATCAGTTGAATAGGTTCTTTTGACTCAAGGTTTGGCGTTTCGTGGTCATGATGAATCTGAGGATTCAGCAAATCATGGTAACTTTCTTGAACTCCTATAATTTCTTGTCGACAATAATGAGAAAATCAATAATGTTATATTGAAGAATGCTCTGAAAATCATAAATTGACATTGCCTAGAATTCAAAGAGAGATTGTTAGTGCATTACAAGTAAGACTACAATCATTAAAGACTTTGGTGATGGTTTGTTCCTATTTTAGTTGATGAGACATGATATATATATATATATATATATATATATATATATATATATATATATATATATATATATATATATATATATATATATATGTGTGTGTGTGTGTGTGTGTGTGTGTGTGTGTGTGTGTGTGTGTGTGTGTGTGTGTGTGTGTGTGATGGCTGTTGCTTTACTTTTTATGGGTGATAGAGGATGCATAGTTGAGCACTTGCCTGAGATTGTACATATAACTGTCTTATCATTTAAGAAAGCTATCAGTGCCTTATTTTTTAGTCATGGACTATGTTTATCAAGTATAAACGTAGGCAAGGTTATGATAGAGTGAGCAATATGCGAGGTGAGTTCCGTGGTCTTACAGCTTTGTTATGATGGAGAATCCAGTTGCCCATTATATTCATTGCTTTGCTTATCAATTACAACTGATACTTGTAGTTGTTGCTAAAAATCATACAAAGATTGATGCATTCTTTGATATTGTAGCACTTTTGTCAAATGATGTTGGAGCTAGGGGTGAGCATTCGGTTTATTCGGTTCAAACCGAACCGAATAACCGAAAACCAAATTGGACCGAAAACTGATTAAGCAAAACCGAACCGAATTGATCCATAACCGAATCAAACCGAACTGAATTAAATCGGTTCGGTTTTCGGTTTATTCAATTTTTCGGTTTATTTGCACTTTTTTTGTTAATATATATAATAACTAAATATACCTAAATTTATTTAGTATATACCTATAGTATATACATATGTATATTCGGTATATACCTATATATATTAATACATGTGTGTGTGTATATATATATATATATATATATATATATATATATATATATATATATATATATATATATATATATATAGTAACTAATTTTTCTTATTCGGTTTTCGATTTTGGACCGAAACCGAAACCCAAAACCGAAACCGAAACCGAATAAGAAAATTTAGTATTTTCAAAACTGAAACCGAACCGAATTTTTTTAAAACCGGGACGAATCTCTTATTCGGTTCGGTTCGATTCAGTTTTCGGTCCAAAACCGAATAATGCTCACCCCTAGTTGGAGCCTCCTAAAAATGGAGAGTTCTTCGAGTGAGAAACAACTTCAAAAACTTTTTCAAAGAATTGGTGATGGTGAAATATTGACTGAAAGAGGGTTGAATTAAGAAACAACATTGAAACGACCGGACGATACACATTGGGGGTTCTAATTTCGGCACGATAGTGAGTTTGATTAACTTATTTTCCTTAGTAATTGATGTGCTCTTGATTAACTTGATCCTTCTGCTTCCCAAATATCTTTAATTCAACTTTAAATTCTAGGTTAGGTTTTACTAACTAATCCAATTTTGAACTATGGTTGGGTTCAATTTAGGGATTTGTGGAGAAAGTTAGGTCAATCTCCAACCCAAGGCAAGTCCTTTTTTCTCTTTCCCCTTCACCTTGAAAAATCATTGTTTTCGGTTTTCTAATGTTATTATGATCAATTATAAACAATTTATAATCTAAAATTTAAAGGATTTCTAACAAAAAAAAATCCATTTTGTAGGATGTTATATGGAAAAATAACCTACACAAATAAATTCTTTGAATAGGTGTAAATTATACATGAAGACACAATATGGATATTTGTATGAAAGGGTAGACAAGGACACAACATATGGACACATATAGTTCTCAATTTTACATATGTGTACAAGGACACCTACATACACATATATACTTATATCTACATATCTTGACACAACAAGTGTGCACAAACTTACGTACATGTAATCACATAAACACTTATAATCCTTGGCATAGTTAATATCTACATGAGTTATATTTCATGGCATAGTTCATATTTACATAAGTTAGTTCTCAATTTTAACACATTAATTCAATTTTGTCCCAAACTTAATTAATGCTCAATTAATGTGTTTTAGTATGAACAACTAATTAAAATTAGGTGTTTTAAAAAAAACTTTCTTTTTACATCTTTAAGGAAGCATAGAAAATAATTTAATGTGTAGTAACATTGATTGATAGTTAGATGTTATATATCATCATGTCGCTAACAAATCATGTTTCTGGAAATTTGATTAGTTTATAAACAGAGCAAATCGCAATAATTAGAAAGAAAGATTAAAATGCTTGCTTGCTCGTTTAAATTGTAAAAATAGCTTGCTAAGGTAAGGAAGTCAGTAATTAATTACATTTCTATATATATGATTCTTGCTTGAGTTTTCCGGTGTTGAGGGTTGCTCCACCGAAGGGGTCGGCGAACCCGATATATATACTTGAGTGGTTCCGGTGTTGAGAGTTGCTCCACCGAAGGGGTCGGCGAACCCGGTTTTTAATTATATCATATATTTATCTCTTGTGAATTTTCGGAGTCACCCGATACAAAGGAGACTGCGGAAATTTTTGGAAATTCCAGAAGATAGTCAAAATTCTTGACTTTCAGGAAATATCGGATTAGTACTTAAGACCTAAAATCATTTAGGAAGGATACTTAGTAACAGTTAGGAAGCATTGGGCGGAGGAGAAAAACCTGGATATCCCTAAATAGTCCCATATCATAATTAATTTAAAAAGCTGATCAGTAAATTTTCCACTCGTTCGTAAGGCCATGCGAAGCGAGTTTGTGAGGCTTAGCTCACGTATTTTCTGTTTGCTCAAGGGAGGCAAACTAAGCCCAAGGGAGGCACTTATTTTGGTTGCTCAAGGGAGGCAAACTAAACCCAAGGGAGGCTCAAGATTATTACATCTATTTCGACAATAACATCAAATAGGTGATTGTTAAGCCCAAGGGAGGCTCCAGGACGGATACTAAGCACCGTGCCGTCGAATTCACAGCCTGATCCCAGGTTAACGGGATTGTTGATGGGAAATCATTTAGATGAATATTCAGGGGTTGTTCTCTAATGTTGCATTCCATGTTAGGTTCATTTTCTTTTGAATTACATTACCTGTCATAACGCCTATCTGGATAAGAGAAACAGGATACTCACACATTAACATAATACTTCATTTTAATATGACTACTTTAGAAAACTATTATGTCACATTTTATTTCCTATTTCTTTTACTTTTAACCGTTCTTAGCCGAGGACTTGCTTGTCGTTTCTAAACGACCTAGTATTTTTCCACTAGGAGAAGAAAAAGATGTTCATGCCGAGGCATTACCGCTGTACGTCGATGAGTAGTTATCTGAAGACTCTCAAGAGACGACCGTACTGTTGTAGTTAGTTTATGTGAATTACCTCGTTGTAATGAACTTGTAAGACAATATATCCTTAGAAAAGGTTTTATGTATAATAAGTTACAATATGTGTAATGCAATGTAAGTCCTTGTATTTTCCATTCTAATGGTTACGGGCGACAATCGTGAATTCTACGCATAGCCTGGAGATGTGTTTATGACGTCACCGTTTGAATCTGGGAAGCGGGACGTGACACATCTTTTAAGTGGTGGCCCATGCAGGTCGGCGAGAATGGAAAATCTAGGATGAAACATAGGTTTAGATAGGACGTAGGTTCTAGAATTATAAGGAGGACCTTGAGTCCCAATCACACCCTAGAAATCCTTAAAGAAGGTAGTATCAATAGCTAGTAGCATTGAACAGATGATTACCTCTTTTCTATCTAAATTATTTATTTTAATCTTAGTTAAAGGGATACTGACCTAAAGATTCTTGGTGAAGATCATGTCCCATTTTGCGCCTTTTGCAAGATTGGGCAACGATAGCCACAGCTTAGACGAATATTACGCGTTCGTGAAGAAGATGCGACGAGTAGCACCCAAGGGGATGATAGAAGCTTACGGGGTGCATTACGAACTGAAATACCCGGTAGTAACGGATATAGTTGATGAAAGAAGAGAATATTATAATACGGTAAATTACTATGTCCTGATCAAGGCAGAACCCTCTGAAGGTCCAGAAACCGATCGCAAAGGTACTCTGGAGGAATGGATGCAGACGTATCCAGAGGCAAAAATCCATAACATAAGGAAAATATGGATCTAGATCCCAGTATGTAAATGATGTGTGAATGTATGTAGCTGGAATGTAAATAAGTAAGCATGTAAAGTTTAAAAGCATATTGTACTGTCAATAAATAAAATGTGCTTTCCTGTATTCCTATATTCCTTATAAGTACTTCTTACTTAAGGATACTATGAATGTAGGTATGGACCCGTTCATGCCAAGTCTGGAATAGAATGGGAGTGACTATACTCTGTACCTATACCAGCGATATGCCAGAACAATGTGAAATGCACCTGATTGGTATGACATTCACGTCTACCAAGTGTTCTATGAAATCAGGTGTCCCATTATCAGGGATATCGAGGACGGCACTGAAGTATATTTCAAAAATACAACATACTGCCTTTATGTCCAGGATCTAAACCGTATCTACATCGCACTACATGGCTACGAGGGCACAATAGATGACTTCGAAAGACTTCACCCAGAGGTCAAAATCCTCACCGAGGAGAGGATCCTCATTGAGGCTGTGGAATAAGAAACCTTAACCATGTATATAGTATAAAAGGGGGTCCTTCTCTTTTGTCTGTTGTATTGTATTTTGGGAATCAGCAGATGTATATAAGTATGGATTAGTAGAAGTAGAATAGAATACTGTGTCACGTTTTGGGAAGATGGGTGACATGAGTAGACTAAGTTGGAAGAATGTAAGCAAATGTAAGTTGGAAGTAGAAATACCATTTTGAATTACTCTCATCATGATTATATACTCTCATCATGATTATATATATATATGGATCTTGCTGTACACCTTTGTTATAAATAAACATTGTGAGTCAAATATTCCCTGAGGATTGTGTCTTTCAATTTTTTAGGATATGGACAACCCGGATCAACCCAATAATCCACAACCTCAAGTATCAGCTGAACCAAACGTGGCTGATATATTTCGATTGTTCCAATAAATACTGGAATCCAATAGTTAGCATGTCAATATTGTCCATGCTACCAATACCTCAATATTGGAACAAATGCAGAATTCCGGCAATGCAAAGGATGGGACCCTAAAGGATTTCAGGGATCTTAGACCACCCAAGTTTAAGGGAACTGAAAATGCAATGAAAGCGGGTCAATGGCTAAAAACCATTAAAGGCTGCAAAGACTCGACCCGAGGATATGGTAATAGCGATCCGCATTCAGTTGGAAGATATTACTGGATACTGGTGGAGTGCCGAATATTCAGAAGATTCTGATAAGGATATGTCCTGGACTGAATTTAAGAAGAAGTTTGAAGAGAGGTTCTATCCTAAGTCAGTAAGGATAGAATTAGAACGGTAATTCAACTACCTTAAATAAGAGGAGCACATAGTTGATGAATATACTGCAGAATTTTTCAGACTTAGTCGGTTTGCCACAAATATGATAAATGACGAAGAAACGAAAATATCCAGGTTCTTAGAAGGGCTTGGGACCCAACTGAAAAATAGGGTTGCATCTTATCGATGTCTGACTTTTTTTGGGTAACAGAAGCTGCTCAAGACCAGGAGATAAGAAAAGAGCAACCTTTTCGGTCATCACAAACTAAAAGAACCTTCGAGGAAGGGGCACCCTCCAACAAGAATCATTGGCAGGGACCATCTAAGCGCCCTCAAAATGGTAACCCAGATAGGTTCATTATTTGCAACTTCTGCCAGAAACCAGGACACAAGAAAAATGTATGTAGAAAATTGTTGGGACTTTGTTTGAGATATGGAGCGGGAAATCATCCAACAAATCAATGCCCTCAGCTGCATGTAATTGGAGCGACGACACAAGGCTTCAATCAAGGATATCGACCTCCGATTCAGGGGAACAAACCTCAAGCAAGGATTCAGGCACCAACCTCACAGGCTGTCATGACTTATGGGAATCAGCAAAGGCCACCATATTCCCCTCAGGCATATCAGTTCCAACAAGCGCAAAGGGCGGGTCAAGCCCAAAATCACAACAATAAGAGAAAGGGACAGGGGCAAGCATTTATAATGGGAACTGAAGATGCAAATATTCCGGGAGAAGTAGTTTCAGGTACGATTCTAGTTTTTGCATATCCAGCATCAGTATTGTTTGATTCCGGGGCTACTCATTCATTTATAGCATCTTCTTTTATATCACAACGTGAAATAGAATCCCAACCTCTGCCTAAATCACTAAAGGTTCTCACCGGTAACGGAGTGGTAGAAGTCGATCGCGTATGTAGTAAATGTTCCATAAAGTTGGGTGGAGGAGCTTTTCGAACCCGGTGATTTATTTTTCCCACAAGCAACTACGATGTGATACTAGGCATGGATTGGCTAACCGCAACATTAGCCAATATAGTTTGCGGTCAAAGGAAAGTTTTATTTCAACTTCCTGACGGAGAGTCTTATGAATTTGTACGAGACCAAAATGAATTCAATATAGAAGAACTAGAGAAGTTTGAATTACCAGTTCAAGCAATGTTACAAGGATCAGTAGAGCAATCATTTCCAAGGATAATAAAGGAATTTAAAGACATATTCCCAGAAGAATTGCCAGGGCTACCCCCAGATAGAGCTATAAAATTCTCTATAGACTTAATACCTGGAGCAGCACACATAGCCAAGAAGATATACCCAATGAACAAAGAAGAGCTAGCCGAGTTAAATAAACAGATAAAGAAATTATTATCAAAAGGATTTATTTAATCCAACGCGTCGCCATGGGGTGCACCAGTATTGTTTGTGAAAAAGAAGGATGGTACCCTATAACTAGTAATTGATTATAGAGCTTTGAATGAGGTCACCATCAAGAATAAGTATCCTCTATCTAGAATTGATCAACTATTTGACCAGTTAGGAGAGGCAAGAGTATTCTCGAAAATTGATCTAAGGTCCGGATACCATCAAGTGAAGGTAAAGAAGGAAGACGTCCCTAAGACTGCATTTAGAATTCGATATGGGCATTACGAATTCCTAGTTATGCCATTCGGGTTAACAAATACACCTGCCATATTTATGGACTTGATAAATCAAATATATTATCAATATCTGGATAAATTTGTGATTGTATTCATTGACGACATTCTTATATACTCTAAAAGTGAAGAGGAACATGAAAAACACTTGAGGATAGTACTACAAACGCTGTGGGAAAAACAATTATATGCCAAGATTAATAAATGTGAATTTTGGCTGGACCAAATACCATTTCTAGAGCATATTATCAGCGGAGAAGGTATCTCGGTAGACCCGAAGAAGGTGGAAGCAGTTAAGTCTTGGCCAACACCTAAGTCCGTAGCAGAAATTAGAAGTTTCTTAGGACTAGCTGGTTACTACCGAAGATTTGTAGAAAAAATTTCAAGAATTGCAGAACCTTTAACCCGTCTTACCCGGAAGGAAGAAACATTTAATTGGACGGAATAATGTCAAATAGCATTTTATGAATTGAAGGAAAGATTAATTTCAGCCCCAGTGCTAGCATTGCCCTCTAGTTCGGGTGGATATGAGATATATAGTAATGCATCAGGTAAGGGTCTAGTATGTGTACTGATGCAGCATAGGAGAGTCATAGCCTATGCATCCCGATAATTAAAGACACATGAAAGGAATAATCCAACTCATGATCTCGAACTTGCAGCTATGATATTCGCACTCAAGTTATGGAGGCATTATTTATATGGAGAGATAATCAAAATATACACAGACCACAAAAGTTTAAAATTTGTCTTCACATAAAAGAAAATCAATATAAGACAAAGAAGATGGTTGGAGTTACTGAAGGACTTCGATATGGAGCTGGAATATCACCCGGGCAAGGCTAATAAGGTGGCTGACACTATAAGTAGAAGGCCTGAAGCTTTCTTTATGAATATACCTAAGGAAATCCAGGAGGATTTAAGAAAAATAGGAATTGAAATATTATGTCCGGTAAACCAAGGTATATGGCAAAACTTACAAGTGCAATCCTCCTTAATAGATAGAATTAAGGAAGGGCAGTAGAATGATTCAAAACTTTAAAAAATTTGGAAACAAACAGAAGCAGGGCTCCAAACCGGGATAAGGAAGCATCCGGACGGATCATTAAGATTCGGAGATCGACTATGCGTGCCCAGTGGAGATCTAAGAACGGAGGTTATGTCAGAAGCCCATAACTCAAAATATTCTATTCATCCGGGCAGCACTAAAATGTATAAAGATTTGAAACAAATGTTTTGGTGGCACGGAATGTAAAGAGAAATCACCAGATTTGTATCTAAATATCTCGTTTGTCAGCACGTGAAAGCAGAACATCAAAGGACAGCAGGACTTTTTCAGCCTTTGTCCATACCCGAATAAAAATGGAAGCATCTCACAATGGATTTTGTGACAGGACTGCCTAAAACCCAAAGGGGTAATAATGCTATCTGGGTCAATGTAGATAGACATACGAAGTCCTCTCGACTTCTGCCCTTTCGAGTTGGACAGTCGACAGAGGCACTGGAAGAAATGTACATGAAACAGATTGTCAGTCAACATAGAGTACCAGTGAGTATAGCATCAGATAGAGATGCCAGGTTCACTTCTCATTTCTGGAAAAGTCTGCAAGAAAATCTTCGCACTCAACTGAAATATAGCTCCGCCTACCACCCCCAAACAGACGGCCAGTCGGAAAGAACCATTCAGACCCTAGAAGACATGCTGAGAGCCTGCTCTTTAGATTTTGGAGGATCTTGGGATGATCATCTACATCTAGTAGAATTTTTATATAACAACAGTTACCATGATAGCATCAAAATGGCTCCTTTTGAAGCACTATATGGTAGAAAGTGCAGATCGTCGGTATGTTGGACCGACGTAGGAGAGAGACAATTACTAGGACCAGAACTAGTAACACAAACTGTGGATATAGTCAAAGCAATAAGAAGTCACCTGCAAGCAGCCTAGGATAGACAGAAGATGCGGGCTGATAAGCATCGAAGAATACTAGAGTTCCAACCTGGAGATCACGTGTTTCTGAATATTTTACCAACAAAGGGAACTATCAGATTTGGGACCAGAGGAAAACTAAGTCCGAGATACATTGGACCCTTCGACATATTGGAAAAAGTAGGAAATATGTCATATCGACTTGTCTTGCCACAACTCTAGAAGGAGTTCATAATGTATTCCATATTTTCCAGCTACGAAGATATGTATCGAATCCGAACCATATACTCGACCATTCAGGTAGAACAGAAACACGTTGGGATCTTGGATCGAAGAGATAAGGTACTCCGCAATCGGATCATTCCATTAGTACGAGTTGCGTGGAGCAAAGATTCTCCTGGAGATTCAACTTGGGAGAAAGAAGAAGATTTACGGAGGCAATATCTGTATCTATTCCCTAAGCCAGGTTAGTAATCAATTGTTGTTCTAGTTATTCCAAATTTCGAGGACGAAATTTTTCTAAGGGGAGTAGACTTGTCATACGCTAAATATTTTTTCCTAAGTTTACTTTAAAAAAAACCATCCATGGCATGACACATGTCTTACCATGTGTCCCCATGAGAATCCCCTAGAACAAGCCATGTGTCCCTTAGAGGGGACAAGAAGGAGGGACACATCACCCTTCCTTCCCCTCTTTAAATAACCCCCTCTCTTCACATGCACACATACACATCACACACCCACACATACATACACCACCACCCCCTATCCCCATCTGCTGCAGCTGTCATCCGCCGCCGCCGGCCACCCCCTCTCCGGCCACCTTCTCTTCCTCCTCCTCTTTCACATCCAAAGAAAAAAAACCTAGCTAAATTCTTAATCCTTCTTCTTCCCAAATCTTTTTAATTCAACTTTAAATTCTAGGATAGGTTTTACTAACTAATCCAATTTTGAACTGTGGTTGGGTTCAATTTAGGGATTTATGGAGAAAGCTAGGTCAATCTCCAACCCATGGCAAGTCCTTTTTTCTATTTCCCCTTCCCCTTGAAAAATCATTGTTATCGATTTTCTAAAGTTATTATGATCAATTATAAATAATTTATAATCTGAAATTTAAAGGATTTCTAACAAAAAAAATCCATTTTGTAGGATGTAATATGCAAAAATAACCTACACAAATAAATTCTTTGAATAGGTGTAAATTGTACATGAAGACACAATATGGATATTTGTATGAAGGGGTAGACAAGGACACAACATGTGGACACATATAGTTCTCAATTTTACATATGTGTGCAAGGACACCTACATACACATATATACTTATATCTACTTATCTTGACACAACAAGTATGCACAAACTTACGTACATGTAATCTCATAAACACTTATTAGCCTTGGCATAGTTCATATTTACATGAGTTATATTTCATGACATAGTTCATATTTACATAAGTTAGTTCTCAATTTTAACACATTAATTCAATTTTGTCCCAAACTTAATTTATGCTCAATTAATGTGTTTTAGTATGAACAACTAATTAAAATTAGGTGTTTTAAAAAAAAACTTTCTTTTTACATCATTAAGGAAGCATAGAAAATAATTTAATGTGTAGTAACATTGATTGATAGTTAGATGTTATATATCATCATGTCGCTAAAAAATCATGTTTCTGGAAATTTGATTAGTTTATAAACAGAGCAAATCGCAATAATCAGAAAAAAGATTAAAATGCTTGCTTGCTCGTTTAAATTGCTAAAATAGCTTCTAAGGTAAGGAAGTCAGTAATTAATTACATTTCTATATATATGATGCTTGCTTGAGTTTTTCAGTGTTGAGGGTTGCTCCACCGAAAGGGTCGGCGAAACCGATATATATACTTGCGTGGTTCCGGTGTTGAGAGTTGCTCCACCGAAGGGGTCGACGAACCCGATTTTTAATTATATCATCTATTTGTCTCTTGTGAATTTTTGGAGTCACCCGATACAAAGGAGACAATGTCGAATTTTTTAGAAATTCCAGAAGATAGTCAAAATTCCTGACTTTCAGGAAATATCGGTTTAGTACTTAAGACCTAATATATATATATATATATATATATATATATATATATATATATATATATATATATATATAGTAGACCCGAAGAAGGTGGAAGCAGTTAAGTCTTGGCCAACACCTAAGTTCGTAGCAAAAATTAAAAGTTTCTTAGGACTAGCTGGTTACTACCGAAGATTCGTAGAAAAAATTTCAAGAATTGCAGAACCATTAACCCGTCTTACACGGAAGGAAGAAAATTTTAATTGGACGGAAGAATGTCAAATAGCATTTAACGTATTGAAGGAAAGATTAATTTCAGCCCTAGTGCTGGCATTGCCCTCTGGTTCGGGTGGATATGAGATATATAGTGATGCATCAGGTAAGGGTCTAGGATGTGTGATGCAGCACGGAAGAGTCATAGCCTATGCATCCCGACAATTAAAGACACATGAAAGAAATTATCAACTCATGATCTCGAACATGCAACTAAGATATTCGCACTCAAGTTATGGAGGCATTATTTATATGGAGAGAGAATCAAAATATACACAGACCACCAAAGTTTAAAATTTGTCTTCACATATAAGGAAATCAATATGAGACAATGAAGATGGTTGGAGTTACTGAAGGACTTCAATATGGAGCTGGAATATCACCAGGACAAGGCTAAAAAGGTGGCTGACGCTCTAAGTAGAAAGCCTGAAGCTTTCTTTATGAATATACCTAAAGAAATCCTTGAGAATTTAAGAAAAATAGGAATTGAAATATTATGCCCGATAAACCAAGGTATATGGCAAAACTTACAAGTGCAATCCTCCTTAATTGATAGAATTAAGGAAGGGCAGTAGAATGATTCAAAACTTTAGAGAATTTGGAAACAAACAGAAGCAGGGCTCCAAATCGGGATAAGGAAGCATCCGGACGGACCATTAAGATTCGGAGATCGACTATGCGTGCCCAGTGGAGATCTAAGAACGGAGGTTATGTCAGAAGCCCATAACTCACAATATTCTATTCATCCTAAAGATTTGAAACAAATGTTTTGGTGGCATGGAATGAAAAGAGAAATTGCCAAATTTGTATCTAAATATCTCGTTTGTCAGCAAGTGAAAGCAGAACATCAAAGGACAGCAGAACTTCTTCAGCCTTTGCCCATACCCGAATGGAAATGGAAGCATCTCACAATAGATTTTGTGACAGGACTGCCTAAGACCCAAAGGGGTAATAATGCTATCTGGGTCATTGTAGATAGACTTACAAAGTCCGCTCAATTTTTGTTCTTTCGAGTTGGACAGTCGACAGAGGTACTGGCAGAAATGTACATAAAACAGATTGTCAGTCAACATGGAGTACCAGTGAGTATAGTATCAGATAGAGATACCAGGTTCACTTCTCATTTCTGGAAAAGTCTGCAAGAAAATTTGGGCACTCAACTGAAATATAGCTCCGCCTACCACCCCCAAACAGACGGCCAGTCAGAAAGAACCATTCAGGCGCTAGAAGACATGCTGAGAGCCTGCACTTTAGATTTTGGAGGATCTTGGGATGATCATCTACATCTGATAGAATTTTCATATAACAACAGTTACCATGATAGCATCAAAATAGCTCCTTTTAAAGCACTATATGGTAGAAAGTGCAGATCGTCGATATGTTGGACCGACGTAGGAGAGAGACAATTACTAGGACCATAACTAGTAACACAAACTGTGGATATAGTCAAAGCAATAAGAAGTCACCTGCAAGCAGCCTAGTATAGACAGAAGATGTGGGTTGATAAGCATCGAAGAATACTGGAGTTCCAACTTGGAGATCACGTGTTTCTGAAGATTTCACCAACTAAGGGAACTATCAGATTTGGGACCAGAGGAAAACTAAGTCCGAGATACATTGGACCCTTCGACATATTAGAAAAAGTAGGAAATATGCCATATCGACTTGTCTTGCCACCAACTCTAGAAGGAGTTCACAATGTATTCCATATTTTCCAGCTACGAAGATATGTATCGAATCCGAGCCATATACTCGACAATTCAGAAATCACCATCGGTCCTATACTACGGGTAGAACAGAAATCCATTGGGATCTTGGATCGAAGAGATAAGGTACTCCGCAATCG
The DNA here is from genome assembly GCA_029216955.1 of Iris pallida. Lineage (NCBI taxonomy): Eukaryota > Viridiplantae > Streptophyta > Magnoliopsida > Asparagales > Iridaceae > Iris > Iris pallida. Next base: position 10,335,258 of record JANAVB010004399.1, on the reverse strand, counting down.
GATCATTCCATTAGTACGAGTTTCGTGGAGCAAGGATTCTCCTGGAGATTCAACTTGGGAGAAAAAAGAAGATATGCGGAGACAATATCTGTATCTATTTCCTAAGCCAGGTTAGTAATCAATTGTTGTTCTAGTTATTGGTTTCTCCAGCTAAGCACCTCAGGCAAGTGCACTTTCTGATTGTTTTTCGATTCATAGTAGTCTTTTCATTTCATGTCTATACATATATCTTGCTGCTTGTTGATACGCTCGTCACACGGAGTAGTCGGGAGGAGAAATATCTTAGTAAACATGTGAACTATCCAGAACTTTCCCATGAGTCTATTCTTGCATGATAGCAGCTGCACACGACACGTGCAGTGAGCCGGATTTACTCCCTAGCCGTTCACATGTCGAAACAGATATTTTACACCACCTAGATAGATGTCTTTTATTAGTTTTTTCTTGTTTACTTCTCTATCGTGCTATGTCATCAGTTTTCTTACTAGCTTTCATATTCTATATGCTATTTTCATGTCCTGTTAATTCTATTGTGTTTTGCATTATCGTTGATTTGTGTACTTGTTCCATTCCTGACTGGAAACTAACATTTTTCAGGTTTAGCCGCGATCACTCTTAACACTAGGGAAGGCTTGGGTATGCTGATGACAACCTAGAGATAGATAGCAGTGGTTTTATTTTTTCATTAATTGCGAGAACCTGTATTTCTTTTAATTTAAATATTATAACTGTTGTAATAAATTTAGAAATGTGAATGAGCAGCAATTATTATATTTAGCATTTATTCCTTGCGGGCTTGACAGCGTTCTACTGTCGACTCTGTGGCGTAGGCTGGCTTGGACACGTCTCGTATCCGAAAAGCGGGTGCGGGTCGTGACAAGTTTTTTTGGTGGCCCATGCAGGTGTTTCGCAAAAGATTGCGAACTCGTGATGGTACTTAAGTTAGTCTTACCATTGCGAGCCTGCGACCAAGAAATGCTCATTCACAACTAGGATTAAAATTATTTAAGAGAATGACTAGGACTAGGAGTCCCTTGTTCAGATTAACCGTGGGATAGTTAAGATTGTCTGTTAGGCCTTACAATTTGGATACCAAGTTGTTAAATTTAGATTTCTTGCCAGATCTTTATAGACACACTATCTCTTTTGATATGACAATGTGACATAATACGGATATACTATTTGCTTGATTAGTTAGGCTTACCTAGAATTAAGGCTTTGATCTTGATGAACTGTTTAATTTTCTTTATTAGACGTAAATCTTATATCATAAATTAGAATTGCCTTTTTAAAAAAATATATTTTGTTGTAAGGAACTGGTTTATAATTTTGATTCTGTTATTCGTGTATGAATCTCGAGTTAGATTTGATTTAAAGTTTTCCCTCAGCCATTTGAAATATTATGAAATCAAGATTAGGATGTTCTTATTTTAATTGCCTTCAGATATTTTCTTTCGACCAGCCTTTTACCTTAAGGATTGAGACTTATAGGCAGATGTTACACTTTCTATCATAGTCAACTAGTTTGAAACTTTGGTAACTCCTTGAAGTCCTTAGGAATATAGTTAGATAATTTAACGACTGCGATGGTTAGACAGCAGCGCATTGTCGTCAATTGTTGAGAGTGGATAGTGTGGGTTTACTGCAGCTAGCAGCGCACTGGCAAGGCACAACCCACAGAATTGAAATCATTCCGAAGAATCATAGCCTATGGAACATAGCTAAAACTATGTCCTTATTGACCTCTTTAGACCTTAGATACCCTTGCGTCAGTATAAGGTAGAGTACCTGATAATATATCGCCTCTGAATCACGGAACCAAGAGTTTACCATGGCCAGATTATATGGGCGAGGCATAATTCTCGGTAAAATGATTTTAGACGTGATCACAAGATTAGGATACTATAGAGAATAGAAAGATGCCCGATGTGTTCCATAGGATCCAAAGCCAAAACTAGTGGAAGTTTCGTAAGTTGAGTAGCCTCTCCCAACCTAGCATCCCGTGGTCCTTGTGATCTATGACAATGTAATTGATTGACACTAATAGTTTTACCTAGAATATAGAATTTAGAGGTCCATAACCCCTTAGTCGACCAAAGCCTTATGGATATGAAGATAATAGATTGACTGTATAAGCAATGACATCAGGTAAGGTTTTGATTTTCTCAAAACTCAAACTACTAGTACCTCCTTTCAAAAATCTCGCGTACTTGTAATTTGACTCTCTGGACCAATGCTGCTATTACAGCCTAGTTTTGCAAGCTTACTCTTTTTTCGAGCTTGATTCCAGACATATGTTTATTGGGAACGCCCACTAACATATTGTCTAAACAGAATCATTGTATCACAGTCTGATCAACCATGATACATTTGGCTCCCTCTTCATCTAATTACCCTACGTGGATTGAGATATAAATGTCTCTAAGATCTCATCCGCGACTGCTTTGACAATTCCTCTTGAATTATGCATTCGCCTTTTTGTCACGTAATTGTATTCAGCGACATCCCTCTTGAACTCTTTATTGTTTTTGTCTTCGACTGATTAGAAAGACGAAAGCCTGTAATCAATAGGTAGATACAGAGTATTCCCATGGCTATGATAGTTGTATACGCAAGTGTAGCTACCATCGGCCAGCTCTGTGACTGGAACCTTGCCTTGAGTTACTCGTCCTTCCTTCGACACTAAACCTACCAATCTTGATCTTCTAGTCTAAGAATGATTAGGGTTTTACCCTCAGTCAAATGCCAACCTAGGAGACTACCTATGCTCAGCAAACCAATTATTGTGAGCCTCTAATTATTTGTTGAAGCTTGCTTTAACTATAGCCCTTGTGCCAGTAGTCTGGCAGGTTTGACGCAAATAGAAATTCACGACTCAGTTATTAGAATTCTTTTTGCCTTAGAGTTGGTTATCCCGTCGATAACTCTTGTATATTATAGACGGGTGGACCGTTCTCCTTCTATCAACCATGTGTCATCGTACACACTCGTTTTCCATTTATTGAGGAACGATCCTTGACATGACTTATATCTACGGTATCCTGTAACACCGTGCCTTATTCTATATTAACAAGAGTCGAGGTACAGTATACGGACTTTGGGAACCCTCTAACCTCATTATTCCTGAAACCCTGTCTTAGCTTCTAAGGTGGGTAGACTGTAAGCCTTCTAAATATTTTGGAATATATAAAGACTACTGATCGACCAGAATAATTTCCATTAGGATGATAAATAGTGCCCCCTGGACTCCCACTTTCTATTTAGATCATTTTGTGTCCCCGGCCGTGTCATTAATATTCGGAGCACGAGACCAACTGTTATCTTCCAACAAACTTCACATGCAAGATCTAGACGAGTCCAGCTTCATCTAGGAATATCATGTCCCACTAAAACTCGTCCCCTTGTACTCTATTTTTGGGGTACTGTCAACCCCTTGACCAAATTTTTCCTCGTATATTTTTTCTCATTTATTTATTTATTTATTTATTGTTATTTGTCCAATGTATGGTGGTATTTAAATATTTGTTTTACTGAAATACAACAGGAAGTACAAAAGAGTAATAAGAATTAGGACAAGGGCCTTAATGCAAAGGTTTCTTATTCAAATTTCCTAAACCAAATAGGTGGGGTTTACAATTAGCCAAACATGTAGGGACTGGAATGTAAGTTTCCCAGAGTTTAAATACAAACGGCCATAGAATTCAAATCCTTGGTAGGACTGAATTCGAATCCTACTCGATAAGGATCAAGGATTCGACTCTATCCCTTCGACCTACACAACCCTAGTATAAATGTGAGAGATCACCATGCCCCTGCTTTTCCCGAACCCTGAACCTCCCTGCCGCAAGCTGCTTCATCCTCTGCATCAAGGAGGTTTGAGGAGCTGAAGAAACAAATCTTCGACAGGTATTGTGCTTTCCACCAATGCTTTTAATTCATTGAATCAATTTATCGTAGGCTTGCTAATACAATTTTAATCAACATTATGGAGAGAGGGGTAGGTGTTCGACCTAATGACTAATAGAGGCTTCGTACCATTTGAACACGGATACAAAAATTTTAACCAATAGGTGTTGGTAGGAACAGGGTTGGGCGTGACACTTGATGTGTACTTAGTGTATACTTGCCAGGCACCACAGGGAAGACTTGCCCTCATAGGAAGTCAGGGTATCGTAAGAACCGTTGATTACAGGATGCACAAGGGATGCCAGATATGGACATCAAATGTTAGTGTATCAGTCGAATGAGTTGTACTGACATATGACCATATAAACCCGAGTTTAGGGACCTATAGGAGAAAGGGCAAGACGGTTACAAGTAGGTTGTATAAGGAAACCTATCCCTACCCCACCTGGATAACAGCCAATAGGAGCCTGGGTTAAGCTTCTACTTGAATATGAAGTTATTGCTTTATTATAAATGAAGGATGTAACAAAGCTAAGTTGCATTGTGTTATATTGAAATCTTGAATATTGGTTCAGTCCTTGTCCTACCTATACTTCACTTCACATTGCACCATTTTACTTCATATTTATACAACCCTGCAATCTGGACATGTCTGCATATATTAATGTGATATACTGTACTTCACTGAACATATCAATAGGCATACCAGTAAACTGATTTCACAGGTTGAAATGCTCACATAAGGAGAGTAACCGAGTTCAGTCTCTTGTTTCTGGGCTGTCCTGCATCACACGAATCACTGTCCTATTTATCAGTCTCCAAGATATATATGTTCTGTCAATTACACCTGTTAGTATAGGCTATTGCTTATGTTCAGTTCTCTTAAGCCAGTTCCAGCTCTTCAAGTATCAGTAAATGGATGTTAGTCCCTCTTTTTGATATCAGTCCATCATAGTTAGGCAGGGGACTGGTTCAACATGTTTGTAGGACAGTCACCCATATGAGGGTACCAATGGAACAAGTCCCAGATGGAGCGGAGGAGGTTTGGTTGGCCTGGGTAGTACACAGGGGGTCATCCAGGTCTGACTCAATTCAAGGGAAGGACCAGATAATGCTCATTAATGTTCATTGCACATATATTAGCCTACATCCCATAGAGATTCAGCCATCACATGTTCACTACACCATATGGTTCAGACCTAAACTTTAGGTCAGACTATGTATGTTGATCTGCCCTTTGGTTTGAGATCAGATAACCCAGTTTGTATGCACCTGTGAAAGGGTTCAGTGTTACATAGTCTTTTGATCAATTATTCATACGTGTACGATATCTGGGAACCTTGCCGCAGTAATATCCTTATGGACAACATTTAGAGCTTGTAATGGTTCCTGATTGGCATCATTTGCGTGCTTTGCTTCCGAGACGTACCCACTGCTATGGGTTGAAGGTTGCTTCCTGTAATTATGGTGTCAGCACTGATTGTTCATGTATACACGAGTGTTTTGTATTCATGTTGGTATTCTAGTGTGTCTAGATTTGGAGGGGTATAGGATCACTAAGCAATATATTTTGTGCTGCTATTGAGGGTCTCAGTTATCCCTCGTTTAGACTGCAGGACAGAAGTAAGTATCACCATACATCCTAGGACTCGAGTAGCCTGATTTCAGTCCCCAATTCAGAGATTAAGGTCGAGTTTCCAGATCTCTTCCTATAAAGGACAACATGGCACCAGTATGGACTGTGATATGCAACAGCAGGTTGCCATTGGGGAGTAGGAAATTTGTAGGAAGTTGAGGTTAATTTGTAGGAAGAGGCATTGTCAGTACAGAACATCAGTTGGATCTTGGACACGTTAGTTGTAAACCATTCTAGGTTGCCTTTGAGGTATCGGTTGTGTTTGGTAGATAGTGTACCATGAGTGCAGAAAATAGGCTGTAGTAGAGGAGATCCCATGTGAGCCACAATGTGGATACTAGAGTAGGGATATCTTTGTATCCAGAAGATAGGTTCAGTTGAGAGTTTGGTTTGTGTTCAGTAAAGAGATGGGCATAACCAGGTACAAACACGGGATAGTATACGTCCTTAGACCGATTAGTTTATAATGACACCCTAGTTGCATATCCTAAGTTGCCACGATGTACCAGTTACCCATTAACACACTTGTTGCATATCATTTACTAGGTGACCATGAAGGTCCAGGTCTGGGATACTTGGTCACATCTGGAACTATAGGGATAGTTTGGCATCAGAAGTAGTACATGTTGGGATATCAGGAAATATCCTAATATCAGCTTCATGTGGTTTAGAGTGCTGTTACTAGTACCATGCACCTGTAGGTGTAGCATAGTGTAACAAGGCTGAAGTAGTGTCCTGCAGTAGGCATCAACATAGGATTAATTGCTTGGCTGATACAAGTAGATGACAAATGCAGAAGTCAATAGATACTAAGGGGAACACATGAGTATCAGGAAAGAGTCATTGAGGTGTATTTAAGCCTGAGATAGAAGATGGGGTATGCAGCCATGAGTACTAGGAACATGGGTGTACGAGTGTTAGGTGTTGGCTAGTGTCAAGGAAGGGAAGGTGTCAAAGTAAGAATAATGTGTGACAGAACCTGAGTACAAGAGAGGATCAGGGTGGTTGCAAGTTATTGTAAATAAGAGCAGTTCTGGTACTCACATGGTACAAGGGAAAGAATGGAACAATAGGATTTTGTGTGTGGATTTAGCTATATAACCAATTTTATGGTAAGGAAAGAATGGACCTTTGTGCACATTGGGATGTTCTACTCATTAAGGCAGCAGCTTGTATCTGCATATAATAGGTATCAGTCATAATATACATGGGTATATTGTAGAGGTAAGCCATAGGGAACCAAGGGAGCTAGGGATTACAAATAGGAAGAATATCCTAGGACACCTATCTAGACATATGCTATTATACAAGCAGTGTAGTGAACCAAGCTGTGGCCTATAGAATCCAAACCAAAGTGGTTAGAAATTGACCGAGAGCCTTAATAACCAAATAGATAGGTTCATTTGTACTCTCTAAGCAGTAAATTGATTCTATTGATTTATAAACATGTTCATTGGACTTTTGACTCAACCCTTGGCCGTGCCAGCAGCTCGGGATCGCAGGCAAGTATATCTTGTCTTTCTACACAGCTTTATTTACATGCACTGTCTTTATTTATTATCCAATTTTTCTCATATTATTGATATGTATATTTCATATCCTGTTCGTATATTGGTATCATTGATTTGTAGACCGTGTTCACAGTTAGCCTTGTGTCTTATTGATCGTGCCTTGGTTGAGTCGTGCCTCCTTGTCTTGAATCTTGAAGCTAACATGCGAGTCCATGATAGGGACGAGGGTTAGTAGTAGATGCTAGCCTGCGAGTCCACACTAGGGACGAAGGTTAGTGGCATAGGGTTACGCCTGCGAGTCCACACTAGGGACGAGGGTGATGCTAGCCTGCGAGTCCACACTAGGGACGAGGGTTAGTAGTAGATGCTAGTCTGCGAGTCCACACTAGGAACGAGGGTTAGCAGTATAGGGTTTACGCCTACGAGTCCACACTAGGGACGAGGGTGATGCTAATCTGCGAGTCAACACTAGGGACGAGGATTAGTAGTTCAAACCTGCGAGTCCACGCTAGGGACGAGGGTTTGAGTATTCGTTTTGGTTATCCGTTGACACCTTGATATGAGTTCTCTAGTCCTTGTTCGGCAGTTCATCTATGTGTAGACAGTGTATAGATTCGTGCTTTATTCAGTGCTCAGTTTTACTTATTTTTTTGTATCTTTCTCCATGCATAATAAACTGTTAGAAATGCTCGTTTTTATGTATATTGCTAGTCCTCTGAGCACCTGATGATCTCTTCAGGTTAGCCGAGTTGAGTCAGGAGCAGACGAGTGGATTTGGGATAGCTTCAAATCATGGCGCTTTGCAGTTGAGGTGGTCTAGATTAGCAGTTTTATCCAGTTGGTTACGTCATGTATTACTCTATTCTTCCGTCTACTGGTAGTGGATTTGTGTCCACCGGACGTGACATTTGATATTCAGTTACCTTTATTATTATTTCAGTTTCACGTCTTTTATTGATCTTGACTGTGACATGATTATTTCTGTGGATGAGATATAGTACCATGAGATTCTAGATTGCCGTGACTTGTGTATAGACAGCGTACTACCGCCGACGCTGCGGCGTAGGCTGGGCTTGGACACGCTTCGTATCCGAAAAGCGGATACGGGTCGTGACAAGTTTTTTTGGTAGCCCATGCAGGTCGACGTTAATTACTTCGGTTACGTCACTATGCCGTCGTGAGCCTGCGAATAGGAATAGACACATAGGATCCCATCCACATGTTTTGACACATTACTGGTCTCCAATCCTTGATTTCATTGAATCCTTGAGTCACATTGGTCTCTAATCCTTGATTTTATTGAATCCTTGATTTGCATCCTGTTTGAAAATCTCTTCAACGGCTAAAGTGTTTTCTTTGTCTCGCAATTGTCCGAAGAGGAACGCAAGTGCCCCACCACTATCACCCGCAGAAGGAGGGCGAGCCTTTGCCATGATCACGGGAGAAGCGGCGACACCACACGGAGCGAATGGCAGAAATTTTCCATAGATTATAATAATTACATTGTTTCAATTTTGACTTGCGAGTGTTCGCAATAACTTTATAGCAGTTTATTCTAGATAATCAACCTAGTAGATCATGACTCATTAAATTTCGAGGACGAAATTTGATTAAGGGGGGTAGAGTTGTCAACCCCTTGACCAAATTTTTCCTCGTATACTTTTTCTTATTTATTTATTTATTTATTTATTGTTATTGTCTAATGTATGGTGGTGTTTAAATATTTGTTTTACTGAAATACAACAGGAAGTGCAAAAGAGTAATAAGAATTAGGACAAGGGCCTTAATGCAAAGGTTTCTTATTCAAATTTCCTAAACCAAATAGGTGGGGTTCACAATTAGCCAAACATGTAGGGACTAGAATGTAAGTTTCGCAGAGTTTAAATCCAAACGGCCATAGAATTCAAATCCTTGGGAGGACTGAATTCGAATCTTGCTCGATAAGGATCAAGGATTCGACTCTATCCCTTCGACCTACACAACCCTAGTATAAATGTGAGAGATCACCATGCCCCTGCTTTTCTCGAACCCTAAACCTCCCTGCCGCAAGCTGCTTCATCCTCTGCATCAAGGAGGTTTGAGGAGCTGAAGAAACAAATCTTCGACATGTATTGTGCTTGCCACCAATGCTTTTAATTCATTGAATCAATTTATCGTAGGCTTGCCAATACAATTTTAATCAACATTATAGATAGAGGGGTAGGTGTTCGACCTAATGACTAATAGAGGCTTCGTACCATTTGAACACGGATACTAAAATTTTAACCAATAGGTGTTGGTAGGAACAGGGTTGGGCGTGACACTTGATGTGTACTTAGTGTATACTTGCCAGGCATCACAGGAAAGACTTGCCCTCATAGGAAGTCAGGGTATCGTAAGAACCGTTGATTACAGGATGCACAAGGGATGCCAGATATGGACATCAAATGTTAGTGTATCAGTCGAATGAGTTGTACTGACATATGACCATATAAACCCGAGTTTAGGGACCTATAGGAGAAAGGTCAAGACAGTTACAAGTAGGTTGTATAAGGAAACCTATCCCTACCCCACCTGGATAACAGCCAATAGGAGCCTGGGTTAAGCTTCTACTTGAATGTGAAGTTATTGCTTTATTATAAATGAAGGATGTAACAGAGCTAAGTTGCATTGTGTTATATTGAAATCTTGAATATTGGTTCAGTCCTTGTCCTACCTATACTTCACTTCACATTGTACCATTTTACTTCATATTTATACAACCCTGCTATCTGGACATGTCTACATATATTAATGTGATATACTGCACTTCACTGAACATATCAATAGGCATACCAGTAAACTGATTTTACAGGTTGAAATGCTCACATAAGGAGAGTAACCGAGTTCAGTCTCTTGTTTCTGGGCTGTCCTGCATCACACGAATCGCTGTCCTATTTATCAGTCTCCAAGATATACATGTTCTGTCAATTACACCTGTTAGTATAGGCTATTGCTTATGTTCAGTTCTCTTAAGCCAGTTCCAGCTCTTCAAGTATCAGTAAATGGATGTTAGTCCCTCTCTTTGATATCAGTCCATCATAGTTAGGCAGGGGACTGGTTCAACATGTTTGTAGGACAGTCACCCATATGAGGGTACCAATGGACACAAGTCCCAGATGGAGCGGAGGAGGTTTGGTTGGCCTGGATAGTGCACTGGAGGTCTTCCAGGTCTGACTCAATGCAAGGCTGACTCAATGCAAGGGAAGGACCAGATAATGCTCATTAATGTTCATTGCACATATATTAGCCTACATTCCATAGAGATTCAGCCATCACAAGTTCACTACACCATAGGGTTCAGACCTAAACTTTGGGTCAGACTATGTATGTTGATCTGCCCTTTGGTTTGAGATCAGATAACCCAGTTTGTATGCACCTGTGAAAGGGTTCAGTGTTACATAGTCTTTTGATCAATTATTCATACGTGTACGATATCTGGGAACCTTGCCACAGTAATATCCTTATGGACAACATTTAGAGCTTGTAATAGTTCCTGATTGGCAGCATTTGCGTGCTCTGCTTCCGAGACGTACCCACTGCTATGGGTTGAAGGTTGCTCCCTGTAGTTATGGTGTCAGCACTGATTGTTCATGTATACACGAGTGTTTTGTATTCATGTTGGTGTTCTAGTGTGTCTAGATTTGGAGGGATAAAGGATCACTAAGCAATATATTTTGTGCTGCTAATGAGGGTCTCAGTTACCCCTCGTTTAGACTGCAGGACAGAAGTAAGTATCACCATACATCCTAGGACTCGAGTAGCCTGATTTCAGTCCCCAATTCAGAGATTATGGTCGAGTTTCCAGATCTCTTCCTATAAAGGACAACATGGCACCAGTATGGACTGTGATGTGCAACAGCAGGTTGCCATTGGGGAGTAGGAAATTTGTAGGAAGTTGAGGTTAATTTGTAGGAAGAGGCATTGTCAGTACAGAACATCAGTTGGCTCTTGGACACATTAGTTGTAAACCATTCTAGGTTGCCATTGAGGTATCGGTTGTGTTTGGTAGGTAGTGTACCATGAGTGCAGGAAATAGGTTGTAGTAGAGGAGATCCCATATGAGCCACAATGTGGATACTAGAGTAGGGATATCTTTGTATCCAGAAGATAGGTTCAGTTGAGAGTTTGGTTTGTGTTCAGTAAAGAGATGGGCATAACCAGGTGCAAACACGGGATAGTATACGTCCTTAGACCGATTAGTTTATACTGACACCCTAGTTGCATATCCTAAGTTGCCACGATGTACCAGTTACCCATTAACACACTTGTTACATATCGTTTACTAGGTGACCATGAAGGTCCAGGTCTGGGATACTTGGTCACATCTGGAACTATAGGGATAGTTTGGCATCAAAAGTAGTACATGTTGGGATATCAGGAAATATCCTAATATCAGCTTCATGTGGTTTAGAGTGCTGTTACTAGTACGAAGCACCTATAGGTGTAGCATAGTGTAACAAGGCTGAAGTAGTGTCCTGCAGTAGGCATCAATATAGGATTAATTGCTTGGCTGATACAAGTAGATGACAAATGCAGAAGTCAATAGATACTAAAGGGAACACATGAGTATCAGGAAAGAGCCATTGAGGTGTATTTAAGCCTGAGATAGAAGATGGGGTATGCAGCCATGAGTACTAGGAACATGGGTGTACGAGTGTTAGGTGTTGGCTAGTGTCAAGGAAGGGAAGGTGTCAAAGTAAGAATAATGTGTGACAGAACCTGAGTACAAGAGAGGGTCAGGGTGGTTGCAAGTTATTGTAAATAAGAGCAGTTCTGGTACTCACATGGTACAAGGAAAAGAATGGAACAATAGGATTTTGTGTGTGGATTTAGCTATATAACCAATTTTATGGTAAGGGAAGAATGGACCTTTGTGCACATTGGGATGTTCTACTCATTAAGGCAGCAGCTTGTATCTGCATATAATAGGTATCAGTCATAATATACAAGGGTATATTGTAGAGGTAAGTCATAGGGAACCAAGGGAGCTAGGGATTACAAATAGGAAGGTATATCCTAGGACACCTATCTAGACATATGCCATTATACAAGCAGTGTAGTGAACCAAGCTGTGGCCTATAGAATCCAAACCAAAGTGGTTAGAAATTGACCGAGAGCCTTAATAACCAAATAGATAGGCTCATTTGTACTCTCTAAGCAGTAAATTGATTCTATTGATTTATAAACAGGTTTATTGGACTTTTGACTCAACCCTTGGCTGTGCCAGCAGCTCGTGACCGCAGGCAAGTATACCTTGCCTTTCTACACAGCTTTATTTACATGCACTGTCTTTATTTATTATCCAGTTTTTCTCATATTATTGATATGTATCTTTCATATCATGTTCGTATATTGGTATCATTGATTTGTAGACCGTGTTCACAGTTAGCCTTGTGTCTTATTGATCGTGCCTTGGTTGAGTCGTGCCTCCTTGTTTTGAATCTTGAAGCTAACCTGCGAGTCCACGATAGGGACGAGGGTTAGTAGTAGATGCTAGCCTGCGAGTCTACACTAGGGACGAGGGTTAGTGGTATAGGGTTACGCCTGCGAGTCCACACTAGGGACGAGGGTGATGCTAGCCTGCGAGTCCACACTAGGGACGAGGGTTAGTAGTAGATGCTAGCCTGCGAGTCCACACTAGGGACGAGGGTTAGCAGTATCGGGTTTACACCTGCAAGTCCACACTAGGAACGAGGGTGATGCTAATCTGCGAGTCCACACTAGGGACGAGGATTAGTAGTTCAAACCTGCGAATCCACGCTAGGGACGAGGGTTTGAGTATTCGTTTTGGTTACCGTTGACACCTTGATATGAGTTCTCTAGTCCTTGTTCGGCAGTTCATCTATGTGTAGACAGTGTATAGATTCGTGCTTTATTCAGTGCTCAGTTTTACTTGTTTTTTTGTATCTTTCTCCATGCATAATAAACTATTATAAAGGCTCGTTTTTATGTATCTTGCTAGTCCTCTGAGGACCTGATGATCTCTTCAGGTTAGCCTAGTTGAGTCAGGAGCAGACGAGTGGATTTGGGATAGCTTCAGATCATGGCGCTTTGCAGTTGAGGTGGTCAAGATTAGCAGTTTTTTCCAGTTGGTTACGTCATGTATTACTCTATTCTTCCGTCTACTGGTAGTGGATTTGTGTCCACCGGACGTGACATTTGATATTCAGTTACCTTTATTATTATTTCAGTTTCATGTCTTTTCATTGATCTTGACTGTGACATGATTATTTCTGTGGATGAGATATAGTACCATGAGATTCTAGATTTCCGTGACTTGTGTATAGACAGCGTATTACCGTCGACGCTGTGGCGTAGGCTGGGCTTGGAGACGCTTCGTATCCGAAAAGTGGGTGCGGGTCGTGACAGGTACGACTTTCAGGTTAAAAGGACTAGTTCTAACTTTTACCATAGTATCGATACACTTTCCAACATCCATTAGAGCCTTGACCACGGCCCTATTCCTTCGACCCAATATAGGGTTATAATCTACTCGAAGTCCATTACGCACATGCCACTAGTGTGTCATCCAATTGAGGCCTCATGTGCTACTTAAACACAAAAGTCACTGAAGGCACACTTTGAGCTTTAGGGACCTAGCTAACCAACCTGACTAGCAACTAGCTCAATCCCCTGGGTAGAAACCTATTCTAAGATACCCTAATCTAGTAGGAATAGTTTTATCATTGAAATCTTATCCAGTCCATATAGATTGCAATCCAAGGTTTACCCAACCAACGAGGGATGTCCAATCAGGAAGCCCATTAAGACTCAGTAAAACCCACCCATACATACCACCATACTCGAACTAGAAAATCAAACTATTTAGAATAGGTCCCTGTACCTATGATGTAGTCTCCATGTGAATCCATTCGTAACCTTTATTCCCTCTACCTGGAAGTTGAGATACGATCTCGTATTGCATTTATATTCCTTACTCGTGTGTTTAAATAACCACGGAAAAGATCACAATCTTGATTTCTCAAATTCAGTCCTATTTTGGAATGTTGTCTAGAACCCCGAGAACATAATTTCTTTATTGTACGGATTGCTAGCCCCTCTAAGAAACAAGTGTCCTTCGATTTAGCAAGTGACTAGGCTAGAGTAGCCCCATCTAGCAAACAAGTCAATGGTTCGTAAACATTCCTTCTATCTGTACCATTAGATATCCTCTACCGTTCTGGGAGCTTCATATTCGCCCTCGATTATTTTTCTTATCTTCCTGTCCTTCCTATTGTAAAGGGACGAATGGTCATATTTATTAGAATTTACCAATATTTTGTTACTTGTGTAAATTTGTTGCTTGTTAGATTTTGGGTTATTTAATAGGTAGGAGAGGATTGTAGAGGCCAAAAGCAATAGATAACCATTTTAGCAAGTAGCTGGTAGACACACCATTGAGGGAGTAGTATGACCAAAGGTGGGTAGAATATCTTAGAGTTTCGTAGTTACAAAATGGCCAGAAGGAGGATACAAACTATTATGAGGAATTAAAATTTAAGGAGATTAAGATTATAGTAGACTTCTTTTTTGAATTTAAGAATAGTTATGAATTAGAATTTCGAGGACGAAATTATTTTAAGGTGGGTAGATTTGTAGCTCCCCTTCCCGAAAATTGTAAAATATTTTTATTATTAATTTATTTTAGTTAAATGGTATTTTTTAAACTGTACATAAAGGGTATATACACGATTATAGACTTATTGCATTTGATAATTTTATATTCGATATTAGAAATAAATGAATACTTTCTGCGGACAAATAGGATTAAATAAGCACGAGATTAATATGTGCACGTGAGTAATTTACATAGAAAATATTTTATGATTGCAATATTTTATAAGATAGAAAATATAATAATATATATAATTTTGTGGTAAATATATACAAATAAGTACCTATATTCTAATGGTCCCATAATATATATAAATTATATAAGTATTGTATATATCTACTGTAGATGTATATATGAGTATTTTATAGTCATTTATAGGTTTGAATGTATATATATATTATATATAGCCGTATATGTGAATGTATATGTATAAATATATAAAATATACATATGGTGTATACGTGAATGTGTGTGTATACGTGTGTGCATATATAAATATATTACGTAGATGTATATATATATGTACACGTATATTTGTATACTTATATTTGTATAATTGTATGCGTATATTTGTATACGTATATTTGTATATATATAAAAAATACCTTGGTTATTGCAAATAGAAATGAAAAAGAAAAAGAAAAATACAAAGCAGTTGCAACCTAGCTGAACCGAGCCTCTCTCACCACCTACACCCGGCCTAGTCCAGCAGGCCCAACCCGCAGACCCGTTCCTCCTATGTGCAGCAAGGAAAACCACAACCGAGCTTCTCCCTAGCAGCAATTTTTCCCGAGCCCAATACAACCCAACCTGACCTGGGCTCTGTATCAAACTCACAGTATCTTTGGGTAATTGTATATAAAGAGGAACAGCAGCCTACAACTAAAGCCGAGCTAAGTCCTATTTTTCCAAGTACCCATAGGCCCAACAGACCTGAGCAAACCCCCCCAACCGAATGAATATATAGATGTACCAAACGATAGCATGCAGAGAACGCGAAGAGAGTAGAATCGAGAAACCCTAAACCGCCGCCACGACGTCCAGGCGACCCGACCCCCAGCGTGTGTCCGCCGCCGCGCAGGGCGCCATCGACCGGCCAAGTCACGGCCAGGCCGCGCGCGCAAGCGCTGGCTGAACCGATCACAGCAGTAGAAGGGACGGGGTGAGGGTCGACTTCGTACAGAGAATTCTTCCCGACCGCTCGACGGTTTGTCAAGCCGCTTGTTCAGGTATGCTACCAAACTAACCCATTCGATACCTGTCTAATAGTTCAGGTGGAACATAACAAGATTCGACAAAGAAATCGACGCAAAGTCGGCAAAAAACCACCCCGAAACAGAACACTAGTTTAGCCCAAACCCCCATGTTCGAAGATCGATTCTGATCGATCCAGTACAATATTAGAGAAACTATTTGAAGACAGTCCTAGACACCATGTAGGGCTTCATAACCCTTTTTACGGATTTAGAAATCATCGACTGTGCGTCGAGAAATCGAATCCCAAAGTTTTCCAAAAATCTGTTTTTAAAAACTAGAAAATTGTTCCACACGACGTGCGTTCCGCCATTCCGGGCGACGTGGTCGCGAACCGAAAGCATCGAAAGCTGCGTAACGGCTTCGTGGTCGTGTGGGCTTTGGCGGAATTCAAATTGGTCGTGTGTGCGCGACGAATTTGATGTGTATCCGTCGAAATTCACCGTATCGTGCACTTTGCAAATTTCTTAATTACTTTGTGCACGCTCGTCAGATCGAGACGAAACTTGTGCCAAGAGGACTGTATAATTTTTTTGGTCCTGTATGCCAAGTTTGGTCCAATTCTGAGACAGTTGAATCGTACGTCGTTTTGCGGGCCCTACGGTCCCACTCAACGGGCGATTTTGTGCACGGCCCGCTGGAATCCAACTTTGGACATACGGTTGGGTTCGTATCGGAAAACCGGATCTGTAGACATATAGTTTGATGACTTTAGAGACCGTTGACTCTGGCATGCTTTTCGGTGCAAAGCGGGTCCAACGACGGACACTGTTTTTGCCTGAAATTACCATTTTACCCCTGTGTCCAGAATTGGACTTAAGGATAGGCAATCCTAGCTAATTTAACTATTCTGAGAATGTTGGTACTATTTATTTCAGCATCCGAAGACTTCTACATGTGTTGACTGATTGTGGCTCATTGAGTGGTATGGTATTATTGGTTTCTCCAGCTAAGAACCTCAGGCAAGTGCACTTTCTGATTGTTTTCCGATTCATAGTAGTCTTTTCATTTCATGTCTATACATATATCTTGCTGCTTGTCTATACGCTCGTCACACGGAGTAGTCGGGAGGGAAAATATCTTAGTAAACAATATGTGAACTACCCAGAACTTTTCCATGAGTCTATTCTTGCATGATAGCAGCTGCACACGACACGTGCAGTGAGCCAGATTTACCCCCTAGCCGTTTACATATCGACACAGATATTTCACACCACCTAGATAGATGTCTTTTATTAGTTTTTCCTTGTTTACTTCTCTAGCGTGCTATGTCATCAGTTTTCTTACTAGCTTTCATATTCCATATGCTATTTTCATGTCCTGTTAATTCTATTGTGTTTTGCATTGCCGTCGGTTTGTGTACTTGTTCCATTCCTGACTGAAAATTAATATTTTTCAGGTTTAGCCGCGATCACTCTTAACACTGGGGAAGGCTTGGGGATGCTGATGACAACCTAGAGATAGATAGCAGTGGTTTCATTTTTCATTAATTGCGAGAACCTGTATTTCTTTTAATTTAAATATTGTAACTGTTGTAATAAATTTATAAATGTGAATGAGCAGCAATTATTCTATTTAGCATTTATTCCTTGCTGGCTTGACAGCGTTCTACCATCGACTCTGCGGCGTAGGCTGGCTTGGACACGTCTCGTATCCGAAAAGCGGGTACGGATCATGACAATTATGCTACCAACCTAACCCACTCGACACCTGTCTAATAGTTCAGGCGGAACATAACGAGATTCGTCAAAGAAATTGATGCAAAGTCGGCGAAAAAACCATCCCGAAACAGGACACTAGTTCAGCCCAAACCCCCATGTTCGAAGATCGATTCTGATCGATCCAGTACAATATTAGAGAAACTATTTGAAGGCAGTCCTAGACACCATGTAGGGCTTCATAACCCTTTTTGCGGATTTAGAAATCATCGACTGCGCGTCGAGAAATCGAATCCCAAATTTTCCCAAAAATCTGTTTTTAAAAACTAGAAAATTGTTCCACACGACGTGCGTCCCGCCATTCCGAGCGACGTGATCGCAAACCGAAATCATCGAAAGCTGCGTAACGGCTTCGTGGTCGTGTGGGCTTTGGCGGAATTCAAATTGGTCGTCTGTGCGCGACGAATTTGATGCGTATCCGTCAAAATTCACCGTATCGTACACGTTGCAAATTTTTCAATTACTTTGTGCAGGCTCGTCAGATCAAGACGAAACTTGTTCCAACAGGACCGTATCATTTTTTTGGTCCTGTATGCCAAGTTTGGTCCAATTCTGAGACAGTTGAATCGTATGTCGTTTTGCGGGCCACACGGTCCCACTCAACGGACGATTTTGTGCACGGCCCGCCGGAATCCAACTTTGTACATATGGTTGGGTTCGTATCAGAAAACCGGATCTATAGACATGTAATTTTACGACTTTAGAGACCGTTGACTCTGGCACGGTTTTCGGTGCAAAGCGGGTCCAACGGCGGACACCGTTTTTGCCCGAAATTACCGTTTTGCTCCTGTGACCAGAATTGGACTTAAGGACAGGCAATCCTAGCTAATTTGACTATTCTAAGAATGTTGGTACTATTTATTTCAGCATCCGGAGACTTCTACATGTATTGACTGATTGTGGCTTATTGAGTGGTATGGTATTATTGGTTTCTCCAGCTAAGGACCTCAGGCAAGTGCACTTTCTGATTATTTTCCGATTCATAGTAGTCTTTTTATTTCATGTCTATACATATATCTTGCTGCTTGTTGACACGCTCGCACACGGAGTAGTCGTGAGGGGAAATATCTTAGTAAACATGTGAACTACCCAGAACTTTCCCATGAGTCTATTCTTGCATGATAGCAGCTGCACACGACACGTACAGTGAGCCGAATTTACCCCCTAGTCGTTCACATGTCGAAACAGATATTTTACACCACCTAGATAGATATCTTTTATTAGTTTTTCCTTGTTTACTTCTCTATCGTGCTATGTCATCAGTTTTCTTACTAGCTTTCATATTCCATATGCTATTTTCATGTCCTGTTAATTCTATTGTGTTTTGCATTACCGTCGGTTTGTGTACTTGTTCCATTCCTCACTGAAAACCAACATTTTTCAGGTTTAGCCACGATCACTCTTAACACTGGGGAAGGCTTGGGTATGCTGATAACAACCTAGAGATAGATAGCAGTGGTTTTATTTTTTTATTAATTACGAGAGCCTGTATTTCTTTTAATTTAAATATTGTAACGATTGTAATAAATTTAGAATTGTGAATGAGCAGCAATTATTCTATTTAGCATTTATTCCTTACGGGCTTGACAGCGTTCTACCGCCGACTGTGCGGCGTAGGCTGACTTGGACACGTCTCGTATCCAAAAAGCGGGTGCGGGTCGTGACAATTTCCTAAGCCAGGTTAGTAATCAATTGTTGTTCTAGTTATTCCAAATTTTGAGGACATAATTTTTCTAAGGGGAGTAGACTTGTCATACTCTAAATATTTTTTTCTAAGTTTACTTTTAAAAAAAACCATCTATGGCATGACACATGTCTTGCCATGTATCCCCATGAGAATCCCCTAGAACAAGCCATGTGTCCCTTAGAGGGCACTAGAAGGAGGGACACATCACCCTTCCTTCCCCTCCTTAAATAACCCCCTCTCTTCACATACACACATACACACCACACACCCACACATACATACACCACCACCCTCTATCCCCACCTGCTGCTGCTGCCGCCCGCCGCCGCCTTCTGCCGCCCGCCGCCGGCCACCACCTCTTCCTCCCCTTCTTCCTCCTCCTCTTTCACTTCCAAGGAGAAAAAAAAACTAGGTAAATTCTTAATCCTTCTTCTTCCCAAACCTCTTTAATTCAACTTTAAACTATAGGTTAGGTTTTACTAACTAATCCAATTTTGAACTATGGTTGGGCTCAATTTAGGTATTTATGGAGAACGCTAGGTCAATCTCCAACCCATGGCAAGTCCTCTTTTCTATTTCCCCTTCCCCTTGAAAAATCATTGTTATCGATTGTCTAATGTTATTATGATCAATTATAAACAATTTATAATCTGAAATTAAAGGATTTCTAACAAAAAAATCCATTTTGTAGGATGTAATATGGAAAAATAACCTACACAAATAAATTATTTGAATAGGGGTAAATTATACATGAAGACACAATATGATATTTGTATGAAGGGGTAAACAAGGACACAACATGTGGACACATATAGTTCTCAATTTTACATATGTGTGCAAGGACACCTACATACACATATATACTTATATCTACATATCTTGACACAACAAGTGTGCACAAACTTACGTACATGTAATCTCATAAACACTTATAAGCCTTGGCATAGTTCATATTTCATGACATAGTTCATATTTACATAAGTTAGTTCTCAATTTTAACACATTAATTCAATTTTGTCCCAAACTTAATTTATGCTCAATTAATGTGTTTTAGTATGAACAACTAATTAAAATTAGGTGTTTTAAAAAAACTTTCTTTTTACATCTTTAAGGAAGCATAGAAAATAATTTAATGTGTAGTAACATTGATTGATAGTTAGATGTTATATATCATCATGTCGCTAATAAATAATGTTTCTGGAAATTTGATTAGTTTATAAACAGAGCAAATCGCAATAATCAGAAATAAAGATTAAAATGCTTGCTTGATCGTTTAAATTGCTACAATAGCTTGCTAAGGTAAGGAAGTCAGTAATTAATTACATTTATATATATATGATGCTTGCTTGAGTTTTTCAGTGTTGAGGTTTGCTCCACCGAAGGGGTTGGCGAACCCGATATATATACTTGCGTGGTTCCGGTGTTGAGAGTTGCTCCACTGAAGGGGTCGACAAACCCAATTTTTAATTATATCATATATTTGTCTCTTGTGAATTTTCGGAGTCACCCGATACAAAGGAGACAATGTCGAAATTTATAGAAATTTTAGAAGATAGTCAAAATTCCTGAGTTTCAGAAAATATCGAATTAGTACTTAAGACCTAATATATATATATATATATATATATATATATATATATATATATATATATATATATATATATATATATATATATATATATATTAAAAAAAAAAATATATATATATATATATATATATATATATATATATATATATTTATATATATATATATAGATATATATGTGTGTGTGTGTGTGTGTGTGACAGTCGAGTGTAGAAGCATGAAAAAGAATAATAATTCACATACGGCCCAGACTCAACATGCGGCTCAAAACAGTCTAGGGCATATTATCAGCGGAGAAGGTATCTCGGTAGACCCGAAGAAGGTGGAAGCAGTTAAGTCTTGGCCAACACCTAAGTCCGTAGCAGAAATTAGAAGTTTCTTAGGACTAGCTGGTTACTACCGAAGATTTGTAGAAAAAATTTCAAGAATTGCATATCCTTTAACTCATCTTACCCGGAAGGAAGAAAAATTTAATTGGACGAAAGAATGTCAAATAGAATTTGACAAATTAAAGGAAAGATTAATTTCATCCCCAGAGCTGGCATTGCCCTCTGGTTCGGGTGGATATGAGATATATAGTGATGCATCAGGTAAGGGTCTAGAATGTGTACTGATGCAGCACGGGAGAGTCACAGCCTATGCATCCCGATAATTAAAGACACATGAAAGGAATTATCTAACTCATGATCTCGAACTTGCAGCTATGATATTCGCACTCAAGTTATGGAGGCATTATTTATATGGAAAGAGAATCAAAATATACATAGACCACAAAAGTTTAAAATTTGTCTTCACATAAAAGGAAATCAATATGAGACAAAGAAGATGGTTGGAGTTACTGGAGGACTTCGATATGGAGCTGGAATATCACCCGGGCAAGGCTAATAAGGTGGCTGACGCTCTAAGTAGAAGGCCTGAAGCTTTCTTTATGAATATAACTAAGGAAATCCTTGAGGATTTAAGAAAAATAGGAATTGAAATATTATGCCCGGTAAACCAAGGTATATGGCAAAACTTACAAGTACAATCCTCCTTAATAGATAGAATTAAGGAAGGGCAGTAGAATGATTCAAAACTTCAGAAAATTTGGAAACAAACGGAAGCAGGGCTCCAAACCGTGATAAGGAAGCATCCGGACGGATCATTAAGATTCGAAGATCGACTATGCGTGTCCAGTGGAGATCTAAGAACGGAGGTTATGTCAGAAGCCCATAACTCACAATATTCTATTCATCCGAACAGCACTAAAATGTATAAAGATTTGAAACAAATATTTTGGTGGCACGGAATAAAAAAGAAATTGCCAGATTTGTATCTAAATGTCTCGTTTGTCAGCAAGTGAAAGCAAAACATCAAAGGACAGCAGGACTTCTTCAGCCTTTGCCCATACCCGAATGGATATGGAAGCATCTCACAATGGATTTTGTGACAGGACTGCCTAAGACACAAAGGGGTAATAATGCTATCTGGGTCATTGTAGATAGACTTACGAAGTCCGCTCGATTTCTGCCCTTTCGAGTTGGACAGTCGACAGAGGCCCTGGCAAAAATGTACATGAAACATATTGTCGGTCAACATGGAGTACCAGTGAGTATAGTATCAGATAGAGATACCAGGTTCACTTCTTATTTCTGGAAAAGTCTACAAGAAAATCTTGGCACTCAACTGAAATATAGCTCCGCCTACCACCCCCAAACAGACGGCCAGTCGAAAAGAACCATTCAGACCCTAGAAGACATGCTGAGAGCCTGCACTTTAGATTTTGGAGGATCTTGGAATGATCATCTACATCTAGTAGAATTTTCATATAACAACAATTACCATGATAGCATCAAAATGGCTCCTTTTGAAGCACTATATGGTAGAAAGTGCAGATCGTCGGTATGTTGGACCGACGTAGGAGAAAGACAATTACTATGACCAGAACTAGTAACACAAACTGTGGATATAGTCAAAGCAATAAGAAGTCACCTGCAAGCAGCCTAGTATAGACAGAAGATGTGGGCTGATAAGTATCGAAGAATACTGGAGTTCCAACCTGGAGATCACGTGTTTCTGAAGATTTTACCAACTAAGGGAACTATCAGATTTGGGACCAGAGTAAAACTGAGTCCGAGATACATTGGACCATTCGACATATTGGAAAAAGTAGAAAATAT
Organism: Iris pallida; assembly: GCA_029216955.1. NCBI lineage: Eukaryota > Viridiplantae > Streptophyta > Magnoliopsida > Asparagales > Iridaceae > Iris > Iris pallida. The sequence goes on along the minus strand of JANAVB010004399.1, from coordinate 10,312,166 downwards.
GTCATATCGACATGCCTTGCCACCAACTCTAGAAGGAGTTCACAATGTATTCCATATTTTCCAGCTACGAAGATACGTATCAAATCCGAGCCATATACTCGACCATTCAGAAATCACCATCGGACCTATACTACGGGTAGAATAGAAATTCGTTGGGATCTTGGATCGAAGAGATATGGTACTCCACAATCGGATCATTCCATTAGTACGAGTTGCGTGGAGCAAGGATTCTCCTGGAGATTCAACTTGGAAGAAAGAAGAAGATATACGGAGGCAATATCTGTATCTATTCCCTAAGCCAGGTTAGTAATCAATTGTTGTTTTAGTTATTCCAAATTTCGAGGACAGAATTTTTCTAAGGGGAGCAGACTTGTCACACTATAAATATTTTTTTCTAAGTTTACTTTAAAAAAAACCATCCGTGGCATGACACATGTCTTACCATGTGTCCCCATGAGAATCCCCTAGAACAAGCCATGTGTCCCTTAGAGGGGACTAGAAGGAGGGACACATCACCCTTCCTTCCCCTCTTTAAATAACCCCCTCTCTTCACATACACACATACACACCACACACCCACACATACATACACCACCACCCCCTATCCCTACCTGCTGCTGCTGCTGCCGCCCGCCGTAGGCCACCACCTCTCCGGCCACCTCCTCTTCCTCCTCTTCTTCCTCCTCCTCTTTCACTTCTAAAGAAAAAAAACCTAGGTAAATTCTTAATCATTCTTCTTCCCAAATCTCTTTAATTCAACTTTAAATTCTAGGTTAGGTTTTACTAACTAATCCAATTTTGAACTATGGTTGGGTTCAATTTAGGGATTTGCGAAGAAAGCTAGGTCAATTCTCCAACCCATGGCAAGTCCTCTTTTCTATTTCCCCTTCCCCTTGAAAAATTATTGTTATCGATTTTCTAATGTTATTATGATCAATTATAAACAATTTATAATCTGAAATTTAAAGAATTTCTAACAAAGAAAATCTATTTTGTAGGATGTAATATGGAAAAATAACCTACACAAATAAATTCTTTGAATAGGTGTAAATTATACATGAAGACACAATATGGATATTTGTATGAAGGGGTAGACAAGGTTTTTTTACATACACATATATAATATCTACATATCTTGACACAACAAGTGTGCACAAACTTACGTACATGTAATCTCATAAACACTTATAAGCCTTGGCATAGTTCATATTTACATGAGTTATATTTCATGACATAGTTCATATTTACATAAGTTAGTTCTCAATTTTAACACATTAATTCAATTTTGTCCCAAACTTAATTTATGCTCAATTAATGTGTTTTAGTATGAACAACTAATTAAAATTAGGTGTTTAAAAAAAACTTTCTTTTTACATCTTTAAGGAAGCATAGAAAATAATTTAATGTGTAGTAACATTGATTGATAGTTAGATGTTATATATCATCATGTCGCTAACAAATCATGTTTCTGGAAATTTGATTAGTTTAAAAACAGAGCAAATCACAATAATCAGAAAGAAAGATTAAAATGCTTGCTTGCTCGTTTAAATTGCTAAAATAGCTTGCTAAGGTAGCTAAGTCAGTAATTAATTACATTTCTATTTATATGATGCTTGCTTGAGTTTTTCAGTGTTGAGGGTTGCTCCACCGAAGGGGTCGCGAACCCGATATATATACTTGCGTGGTTCCGGTGTTGAGAGTTGCTCCACCGAAGGGGTCGGCGAACCCGATTTTTAATTATATCATATATTTGTCTCTTGTGAATTTTCGGAGTCACCCGATACAAAGGAGACAACGTCGAAATTTTTAAAAATTCCAGAAGATAGTCAAAATTCCTGACTTTCAGGAAATATCGGATTAGTACTTAAGACCTAAAATCATTTAGGAAGGATACTTAGTAACAGTTAGGAAGCATTGGGCGGGGGAGAACAACCTGGATATCCCTAAATAGTTCCATAGCATAATTAATTTAAAAAGCTGATCAGTAAATTTTATACTCGTTCGTAAGGCCATGTGAAGCGAGTTTGTGAGGCTTAACTCACGTATTTTCTGTTTGCTCAAGGGAGGCAAACTAAGTCCAAGGGAGGCTCTTATTTTGGTTGCTCAAGGGAGGCAAACTAAGCCCAAGGGAGGCTCCAGATTATTACATCTATTTCGACAGTAACATCGAATAGGTGATTGTTAAGCCCAAGGGAGGCTCCAGGCCGGATACTAAGCACCGTGCCGCCGAATTCACAGTCTGATCCCAGATTAACAGGATTGTTGATGGAAAATCATTTAGATGAATATTCATGGGTTGTTCTCCAATGTTGCATTCCATGTTAGGTTAATTTTTCTTTTGAATTACATTACCTATCATAACGCCTATCTGGATAAGAGAAACATGATACTCACACATTAACATAATACTTTATTTCAATATGACTACTTTACAAAACTATTATGTCTCATTTCATTTCATATTCTTTTACTCTTAACTGTTCTTGGCCGAGTACTTGCTTGTCGTTTCTAAACGACCTAGTATTTATCCACTAGGAGAAGAAGAAGGCGTTGCTGCCAAGGCGTTACCGCTGTACGTCGAGGAGTAGTTATCTAAAGACTCTCAAGAGACGACTGTACTGTTGTAATTAGTTTATGTGAATTACCTCGTTGTAATGAACTTGTAAGAAAATATATCCTTAGAAAAGGTTTCATTTATAATAAGTTACAGTATGTGTAATGCAATGTAAGTCCTTGTATTTTCCATTCTGATGGTTACAGGCGACAATCACGAATTCTGCGCCTAGCCTGGGAATGTGTTTATGACGTCACCGTTTGAATTTGAGAAGTGGGACGTGACATAACCAAACAAACACACTAAAGAAAGAGAGACGGTAGATAGGAATCGTTGTTGAAAAGTGTCTTTATTTGGCATAAAATAATGAAGCAAAGTCCGAAACATGGAAGGCAAGTTTGAAGTTCATAGTAGATCATGTCGTAGTGTTGTGGAATGCACAATTTTTCAATATTATCGTGTTGAATTATTATACTTCGTTATAGATTTACGAGTTCAAGAATTGAATAATTGATCTACTGTGGTGTGTACGGAGTTGTTGTTGTGTATGTCGTGTCTTGATCCAAGCGATTATTTCTCTATATTTGATATGGACAAGTTTATACGATTTGCTGGACTTTACCCTTTTTATTTTGATGAAGAATATCTTTCATGTTTTGGGTACACTTTCAAACTATATTGAGGACGTCTGCACCAATGATCAATTTTATGATGTTATATGGATTAGTGGACTTGCTAGAAAATAGTTCAAATCAAGATGCATCGACAATATTCGTTGGCATTTCTGCTTATAAATTTAGAATTATCCATTCCGACAACAACTGTCAAGAGGGTATTTAATTCAGCCATAATAATTATCAAGGCTTAGCTATGCAATCAATTTGGAGATGAGTTTATGAATGACTGTTTGCTCACTTACATTGAGAAAGATATGTCGGAGTCTATCATCAATAAAGACATTATTCAACGATTTCAAAATATGTGCAATCGGAGAGGAGTCATTTAATATGAGATTAATAATCTTATTTTTTGTAAGACGCGCGAAACTAAATACATATATATTATTTTTTAGTATGTAATTTTATTTTAGCTTTCTTTAGTCGACTCCTCTCTCTTAAATTCTTCCCTCTGCACCTTCCTTTGATGATCTCCGCAATCAGCAAATTCATAGAGTGATTACAAGTGCCAAACCAATTGCTGCCGCGATAGTTAGGACTTTACCAATGTCTTTCTTGTTTCCTACGACCAAACAAATTGATCAGTTCAATTCTAAGGGGAAAAACAAACAAACATGATACTCATATTGAAAATCTAGCTTTTATATAATAATAAAAAAGGTTAGGAATATTGTATTTGTAGATGAGAATGAACATGTTAATTTCAGAATTTATTTTTTTTAAACAAAACGGTTGAATTAAATTTCTAGTGTTTTATTAAAGATAATTAACAAAACAAGTCTTAGGTACAAGATTATATGGATAGGGATAAAACAAGCGAGCACACACACTACAAACTTAGACTTGCTAAAAGTATGAAAGCCTAAGGGTAAGCGGATGCTTGCTATCTAACACGAGAAAGGGTACAAAGCCAGCTAGAAAGACTTATGGGGCTGATTAGACTGTTATTAGTAGTTACACAACAATAATGAAGGTAAAAAATTATCATGAATATCGCTCTCCTTATCAGCAATTTTTATTTAAAACCTTATCAGCAATGTAAAGAACACTAAATTATCATAATGACATTCCAACTATAGCATACTCACGTTTTTGGTACATTAACTTTCTACTGCTCGATTTTAGCACATCGTTCGTCAATTTGAAGCACATTTCGTTAATTTTAAAACACATAGGGAACACTTCAAAAAAAAATATCCGACAATACAAGTACCTAAATTGTATTTTTGTACTACAAGATATCTTTTAGAAATGGTATCGATGTGCTTTAAAGTTGATGAAATACGTTTCAAAAGAACAATCTATAAAGTTGGGATGCCAAACTCGAACAGTAAAAAATTGAGATGCTAAAAATATTCGAACGCTATAGTTAGAATGTGATTAGGCTAATTTAGCAGAAGGAAAATGACGGACAAACAAAGGCCCATCACAATTTTCACTTGGAGTACAGACCATATGATTGGATTTACTGGTCCTACCTATAATCTATGAGTTCTGAATATGAAAACATGTCAATTCTAGGATTGGATTTTCATATAAAGCCGTGTGAAGAATGTAGATACTCAAATGAGTCCACCCTCAAGATAATAAAAAACCTTTACCATGATGTAAGTATGAATTCCTTACCTTTACCACTTTGTCCCTCAGTTTCTGCAGTTGGAGGATGAGACTTATTTGAAGCAATGAGAGGAGGAGGAGGAGGAGGAGATAGAAGGGGTGACGGTGACGGTGACGGTGACGGTGACGGAGAAATAGTTCTCTCTAACGAAATAGTGGGATCCCCAGCAAAGAACGTATACGCCTCGTACCTAAAATTGCAGCTGTAACCAAGCAGCCTCCCCCCTATCCTTGCATAAGTACTGTTCCCATAAATATCAAGAATCCCCTGCAGACACTGACTGCATACGTCCGCAGAGAGGTCCCTGGTGCACTGCGCCAGCCCATAGATCGTCGGCAAGTCGCTCCTGTACTTCATCATCCCGGTAGCGAACAAGAGCGAAGAGGAATTATGAGCCGCACGATCGGCAACCTTCCCCATCAGCTCCTTCACGGCCGACGCAAACGTATCGGGATCCGTTGAGTTGTTGTTGTTTACCATTATCCCTAATGACCCGTTGTTGGAGGAGAAGAAACGGACGTCGGAGTAGCGGAGCTGGCAGTGGTCGTACCACACGATGGCCTGCCTGGACTGCACGCAGAGCTGGGTTATGTTCTTCGATGCTGCTTTGATGCAGGTTTTGCAGTTGTTGGAGGCGACGTCGCCTCGACAGAGCACGAGGCCGAAGGCCTGGTTGGAGGAGCCCACGGTGCCGGTGGAGAAGGCTGAGTTGGAGGCGGAGAGGGAAGCGAGGAGGGTTCGGAGGTTGGAATGGAAGCTGCTGTTGGCGGTGTAGTTGCTGCCTTCGCAAACGTGATAGAGAGAGTCCTCGGCGGTGGCCGTAGGAGCGGATTGCAGAAGAAGAACAAGAACAGCAGCAACAACAACAAGAAGAGAACGGAAGCGAGCCATTGTTGATTTGGTTCAATAGATCAACAAGTTCCACACGAATGTGTAATACTTATAGTAAGTGAAGTCTCTTTGGTATGGTTCCAACCGCGTGTAACTCTCTTCTCTTCTTTTTCCTTCGGATTGTCCCTACCCCTCACCACTAAGAAGTTTCTGAGTTACGAATTTTCTTCACTCCTGTCCTGTCTATTCCTCCAGTCTTGCCAACTTGACGTGTAAATAGGTTCACTCCAAAAATCCGTAAGTGTCCATATTGTACTTGGTAAGTTTTTTTTTTTTTTTTTTGCAAGGAGCCGAGAAACATATAAATCCATTGAACATACATTCATCCGAGCTTGCTCTTCTACTTCTACTTTCCACCATTAGCCACCACCTTAAACTGGAAAAGGACACCGCGGCTAATGTATGAGTCCTTTTTTTTCAGAATATGGAAAGTACCTTAGATAGCTGAGTAATATAACCCCCCAAAAGTACAACTCAGTAAACCTAAACTTTGTAGAAAAAGGATGAAACGCAGTTTCCAACACTGAGATGTGTTATGAACACTTGCGGATCCACATGCATTCCACTGGGGGCTAGGTGACAGCTAAAATTTTCAAATTTAGTATTTGTTATATGTCAACTCCAAATTTATTGTATGAGATTTTAAATTAGTAGGAATTCATAGAAGCATATTATTGCATACTTTAAATTTATATTTCCGAAATATGCAAAATTAGAATAATTATTTGGACATATGACAAACACTTAAATTCCTTCTAGTTAACTTACAAATCAAAACCATACTTTGGAATATAACAAATACTAAAAAAAATTCAAAGGCTAGTATTATTTTAGAAAGTATGCTTCATAGAAAAAGAGTTGCCTTAGTATTACAAATGAAGTTTTAGTTAAATGCTTTCAAAGTACGAAAACTGGTAGAAACAATTGTAAGATATTATATTTTATTATATAAAAATAAAACTATTTAATATAATATTATATTATTATACTTAAAAAATTTGAAAATATTGCATACGAATTCCTTTATGCTTGTGTCCCTAGTGGATTGTAATCCTGGATCCACCACTGGTTATGAATGTTTACTCTTAATAATAATAACAGTTTAGTGTGCAAAATGGGTCCAATTGGCCAATTTGGGTGACAACATGATAATGCAAAAAATTAGACTAACACTATTAATCCATCCAAAATGTCTTTCAAAACTATCGTTTCTTAGACAAGCTGACGTGACATATGGTATTACAGCTGACATGACAAATCAAAACAAATAATTAGTGTTAATATTAATATTATTATTAATTTTAATTTTAAAGTTTGTTACGTGAGATATCACGTCAGTTATTATAAAAAAAAAGAATAATTTGGAAAAACAGTTTAAAAAAATTAATAGCATTTTTTACACAATAATATACACGTCACCAGAGAACTTTCTACCACCACTCTCACCAAGTCCGATTCTCGCGTGTCATTTTTCTAGAACCCAACTTTATGATTCAAGTCTTGTGGCTCATTCCCTCTAACTAACCATCTTCGCAAGAAATATCCAAGTTGTTCTTCTAGTGAATCTAACCACTATTTCTCATAGAATCATACAACTTTAATCTACATGGTTATCAATCGGACTCCATCTGCAAGTCAAATTTCTACCACGAGAAGATTCTCCACACGACTAAGGGTGTAAACGGACCTGACGGACACGGACAGTCCGTTGTCCGTATTTTCGTGTTCGGTCCGTTAATGAAAATGAGTTCGGACGGACGGACACGGACAGTTCATTGTTCAAGTTCGGACCGGACGAACACGGACAACCACTGTTTGTTAATTCAATCGGACGGTCCGCGGACAAATTAAATATATTACCAAAAGTTATTATTTTATCAAGATACCTTAATAGTTGGTTCAAAAAATCTAGTTGAAAGAAAATACAATTGAAGGTTATAGAATAAAACAAACAATAGTAAAATGATAACAAAAATCGAGACGGGACAACAAAAACTTGGTACAAAACTAAAATATTTTGACATAATTGATACAAAACCAAAAGGAGTCTCCACTATCGGACTGTTCGCGGACGAATTCGGATCGGACATAGATATGTCCGTGTACTCTTGGGTAAGGTGTTATGTGGGTCCGAAGTCCGATTTGGGACCGGCTGTTCAAATTAGATCCAAGTCGGACCAACGTCCAATCAACGGACCAGTCTGGCCCTTACGAGTCTGGCTGGATTTTAATTACCTCCACTACAAAAATAAATACTTTCTGAAGGCTGAAGTACCCAAAAAAGAAAAAAAAAAAAAAAAAGAAAAATTAAAAAAAAAAAAAAAACAAGAAATCAGATTGTAGAGGCTTCAACTTGATCGACCACCAATAAGATATAACAATTCTACATACCGGTTCGAGCAGGGCCGGCCTGGCATAGGGCAGCCAGGACGACCATCCACGGTCCACAAATCCTGAGAGCTAAAAAAATTAGTTTAAATATAAATATATTAATATTTTTATATCTAAAATAGGCCTAGTATATTTTATATGCCACATTTAATACAAAAATAATTATGGTGTAGTGGTTATTATGTTAGGCTTGCATATGTGAGATCCTTTGTTCAATTCTTGGTGATAAGTTTTTTTTTTTAATTTACTTTTGTTTTATTTATTATTTTAATTTTTTATATTATGTATGGGGGTCCATTTGGAAGTTCGCCTCGTTCCCCATGAACTCAGGATCGGCCCTGGGTTCGAGAGCAGTTTGTTCTATAACATGTTTTGATTCGTTTTGGCCCAACATTGGTATATACAACTACCAGTATACCGTCGGTATACCAATTTCGTGGTTGAAGCCAAAAATAGGAATTTTATCCTCATCGTTGGATCAAAATCAACAGCCCAAAAGCTTGTAGGATTAGGGGCTTTAAATTGTTTTTTAACCCTAATCCATACTCACAGATCAAAACGAGAGTTTTCTAAATACAGAGTTGCAATGACCATGCGAATGCATATACGACTCAATTATAAGCACAAATTGTATGGTAAAATACTGAAAATAAATGTTGCACATTCTCATTCATCGCATCGTACTTGGTGTCTATTTAGTTTCGACATTTCTTCATCATTTCACTTGGTGATTCATCGATCACTTCATTTGACCATTTCTCGTATATATCATTTCATTTCTTATAGGAACATACAACATTGCATTCTTTGTGTCAATTGTATTATCAATTCATCTTTCATATGTCAATTATATTAATATTTTAGTGGTATCAACTTGTGGTATTACTATCTTTAATTCAGTTGAAGCATCATCGATCAAAGAACGTAGCAAGGTAAAATAGAGAATTCATTTTGTTAAGCATGAAGGAGTAGCGGGAAAGGGACAAGCTACCACAAAGAATCCATCTCTCACAAATTAGAGTGGTCCAATAACTCTTGGACAAATGTACCCACGATCCAATAACTCTTGTACCTATATAGTTGTCATGACCCGCACCCTAGAGTAAGGACACGAGAAGTAGGTACGTCCAGCCTACGCCGCAATGTCGGCGGTAGAACGCTGTCCTAGGTCAATCATCTAACAATATAAAGGTACATGTACAGTATATACACTCCGAATGGAGGTGACATAGCAGAATACAGTCTCAATCACATCTAAGGCAGAAAACGATAAGATAGATAGATATGAAATAAAATCCACAGAGAGATACATCAGATAGAAGTCTAAGTGTCTAAGATATCACAATCCAGAAAACATCTCAAATCTCAAATACAGTAATCCATAGAGAATAAATACAACTAAAAATCACTAATCTAAACTAATAGTGTATCACCCACTACTAAAGGATCCTGCTGGAGATCCAGGTCGCAAAAATCCTCTAAGGTAGTCCCATGGTAAGTGGTACAGGGTTCCTCATCATCCTCTGTAAAAAATTTAACAGGTCCAGTCAGGACAGGAGCGAGCACAATACATCTCAACAAATCATAACAGGAAAGGAAGTATAATCATGCTAGAGAGTAAGATACATGAAACTGAAGAATAACATGATATGAAAGAGAGAGACTGTAAGTAAATATCTACAATAAAATAGAGAACTAATCAGTAACTAGTGATTCAGAGTACAAGATAAATATGTGAACAGCTGGAGGGTGATTCATGACTATACTAAAGAGGTGATTCATGACTATTCTACTTTGAAATTATTAACATGTTCATTTCTACTCTCCCATCCCCAATCAATACACAAGGATCCAGTCAAGTTACGTTAAGATTCATGACTATACTACATTGTCCATAAAGGGTGATTCAAGAGTGATTCATGAAGATTCGTGAAGGCTCTGTGATTCATGAGAGTACAAGAATCACAAGCTGATACATGAAGATTCATGATAATAGAAGCAAGAGATACATGATGTAAGTGAAACACACGAGACAAGAGTATCTGATGCTCCCGAGGGGGATAACATCTCATGAAGGGATCCATATAGTACTAATCCGTGATACCAAAGTGTCAGCATCAAGTAAAGTAATCTAAAGCAGGAAATATAATCCTAAACAAGATATAAAATGATCATAGAATGTACTCGCCTGATAACCTGAACAGCTGATAGGTATAGAGGCCCAAACTGAAGCCACAGAGTCCTATTTAGAGCAACACAGGTTACAAGGTGTTCATGTTGTAATAAATATTCTACAAGCAATCTATATTATTCTAGGCTCCTCTAAGTCAAGTCAACTCTGGTCAATAATCTAGTCAAACTAGGTCAAGTGTTGACTTACAGTTGACTTTTGGTCAACTGGTCAACTCTGATTAAACAGGGTCAATTCTAGTCTAATTATTAAAGATATAAAGTTGTACTTCGTTATTCGTACATCGAACTTACGATACGCAAATCGAGATACGATGATCAACGGTAAGGTTAATAATCTTATTGTAGTGATCCATGTGTTTATCTTGTCAATTTCAGCGATGTGAGATCACTAGAATCGACCGATCTCAGTTTTGTTGTACTAATCCCGAAATACAAACATTAAAAGAATTAATTATAATAAATGGTGATACATAGAGAAAATATCAACAAATATTGTCGGAGGATGAAATAAACATCGCCAAAGTGTCCAGAATGGTCAAATTAGCTAGGATAGCCTATCCATTGGTCCAGTTTGGACACAAGGACAAAAAGGTAATTTCGGATCAAAAACGGTATCTGTGTCGGAGCCGTTTTGAACCGAAAAATGTGCAAAAAAATAATTTTATAAAATATAACAAATTATATATCTACGAGTCCAAAATGGCGATACGAACTCAACGGTATATCCGAAATTGGATTCCGTTGACCCGATCTCAATTTGGTCCGTTGACGAGAACATTGGAATTCCGGTTTGCACAAAAATTCGTTGACGATGAAATAAACATCGCCAACGTGTCCAGAATGGTCAAATTAGCTAGGATAGCCTATCCATTGGTCCAATTTGGACACAAGGGCAAAAAGGTAATTTCGGATAAAAAACGGTATCTGTGTCGGAGCCGTTTTGAACCAAAAAATGTGCAAGAAAATAAGTCTACAAAATATAACAAATTATATATCCACGAGTCCAAAATGGCGATATGAACTCAACGGTATATCCGGAATTGGATTCCGTTGACCCGATCTCAATTTGGTCCGTTGACGAGAACATTGGAATTCTGGTTTGCACAAAAATGCGTGCCGGACTAATATTCTCAAAACTTAGCAAATTATATGTCAACGAGTCCACAATGACGATACTAACTCAATGGCATATCCGAAATTAGATTCTGATGAGCCGGCGTCAAAAAGTTCCGTTGACCCGGACTGTGGGGCCCGCTTTGCACCGAAATACGTGTCAGGGCTCACGTCCTCCAAATCTAACAAACTATATATAAAAACAAGCCAGAACGACGCCACGAGTCTACTGGTGGTGTCAAAAATGAAATCTGGAGTCCCGTGTTCAAAAATAGAATTTTACAAGTTGGAAATTACGAATTCGGACGACCAACTTTGGCGTAAAATTCAACCAATCAAACAAGCTCACAATGAAATGAAACTGGAGGGATAGGAAGAGGGTTATACCAGCTATAGCATGCCAAAGGGAGCTGCGATGGAGGAGGTACGAGCCGACGAAGTTAGCTCCGCAAAACTGTCCAAAATTTATACAATGTAAACTGTCAACTTGGCGGCCGGTTTTGATGTATCAAACAATAAAATCAACAGACAAAACTTGAGGGGAGTGAAGATGGATATACCGAGATTGTAACGGAGTAAAGAAAACGCCGATCCAACAGTCAAATTTTTCGAAAATCGTGTGCAAAGTTTCTGCGACAAAATACTATTTTGACTCCGTTTCTGAGCTTGTCACGACGGGAACCCGTGCCAAACGCACGAATCGCCTCTGATACATGTCGGAGAGGGGAGCGGAGGCCATGGGGCCTGCCTGGGGTGTTCGTTCGGCCAAGGGAGGTCGGCCACGACGGCCATGGCCGACGGCGGTACTGCACCGTACGGCCAGGGGGGCGCGGCCACTACTGCACTGCGCTGCTGCTGTACAGCTGTTGTGCGCTTGCGTATGCTGCTGCAACATGTGCTGGCGGCACGACGGCGCCAGGTGGTAGTGCCCGGCCTGACGGCGGCGGTGGTGAAGGGTTGGTGGTGATGGAAGAGGTGAGGGAAGGTGGTTTAAGTGGTGGTGATGGTGCTGTTATGGTGTTAAGGTGGATGGAGAAGAATAGTAGGTGAGGAGAAGGAGAAGCTCGGCATGGAGGAACTCTCGGCCATGGGGGGAGAATCACTACTAAAATAACCCATTTTAGCGACGTCAGGAGACGTCGCTAAAATGGAAAATACGTCGCTAAAACCTATTTGCGACGTATTTTGCGACAAAAAACGGACGTCGCTTATATGCAAGTCGCAAATGGCAATTTAGTCGCCGAATGTCGCTATTGGCGACGCGGCGTTCATTGTCGCTAGACGTCACTAAACTGAGCGACAGATAGCGACGTATCACTACGTCGCCAACGTTGCGACGTAAAGCGACCACTTGCGACGCTGTATAATTTATATATGATGACATGGCGTGGCAGCCACGTGGGCAACTAAGCGACGGCTACCGACAGATTAGCGACGTAACGTAGCGACGTCTAGTGACGTGACATCACTATTTAGCGACGTATAGCGACTTCTACATTCCGTCGCAGGACGTCGCAGAACGTCGCTATACGTCGTAGATATTATAAAAAAATTTAAAAAAATATAATTCGTATTTTTGTTATGCTGTGTGTCTGTGTTTACAGTGTGTGTGAAGTGCAGTGTTCGAACCATCGATAGTTTTGCTTACTGTTCTATGTTTTATCTTGGATAGAAAGAGCAACAGTTCAGGGTGCACTTCTCAGAGCTTCCTCTTCACGTCCTTCACCTTCTCGGGAACCTTTACGACGTCCCGAGAAAGTGAAGGACGTGAAAATGAACCTCTCAAAAGTGTACCATGAACTGTTGCTATTTCTATCCAAGATAACACATACAACAGTAATCGAAACTGTCGATGGTTTCGAACACTGCATTTCACATTCACTGTAAATACAGACACACATCATAACAAAAATACACAATATTTTTTTTTTAAATTTTGGCAGCACCTCCTTTGTATATCAGATCATCGCTTATAACCCAGCGTAGGTATATTTGTCATCCCCATCGCAGATATCACAAAGTAAATATCACAATAAAAACAGGAGGCAGTGCAAAGTAAATATCACAGACTCAAATCCTCACAAACATCCAGTAGAGTCAAATAAAAATGGAAGATGATAAAAACTCTCCCACCAAGTGTATAAACAACAGTTGTATGAATAAACAATTTGCCCATAGGGCCAATATATACAAGTCATAAAAAAACCAATAAAATCACTGCGGACCCCTGTCGCGCAACTGGGATAGAATGTAGTCATACTGCTCCTGGGTGAGCTGTACCATAGGGGCAGTAGGAGGCAGTGCAATGTCTGGAGTCGGCACCGGAGGCAGTACAGTGTCTGGAGTCGGCGCCGTCGATGTACCGGGAGGACGTATCTGCTCCAGCTCTCGCAGTCGCTCACCATGCGCAGCAAGGGATCTCACCACCCTCTTAGTACTCGCCTCAAGCGAAGCCGAAACCTGAGTGAGTGGGGCAGACATACTCCTCTGCGATCCCTCCAGCTCGACCTGTCTACGCTCTGTACGCTGCGTAGACTCGGTGAGCGTCTGCAAGCAGGCAGCTGTAGCCCGATGCAGAGTAATCAGCTCCTGTATACTGCGCTCGACCGTATCAAATCGTCCGGTGACGATCGAAGGGTCGGATCGTCGCTCGACCGCATCAGAGATCTGCTGCTGCAACTCGTGACGCAGCTCCTCGATCTGACGAAGGATATTCCCAACTCGTGACGACGCCTGCGAAGCCGGAGATTGTGCACTGACAGAGGGGGCCCGGGATGACTCCGTAGCCAAATACGCGCCGTAGGATCCCGTACCGTAGTACGTACCCTTCTGAAGACCGCCAACGGCGGTCATCCAGAGCTCGTCCTGTGATGGAGCTGTAGGCGGCTGGGAGGAATTACCAGCCCCTCCCTCTGCTGGTGCACTAGCAGCAGCAGCCACCTCCTGCTGTAGCTGAACAAACTCGGCCTAGATCATGTTTGCTAACGTGTAAGTATTTGCTACTAAGTTATACTAAGTCAAACAAAGTCAAACAAGGTCAAGCTAAGTCAAACAAGGTCAAACTAGGTCAAAGGTTGACCAACAGTTGACTTTGTCAACTCTTAGTCCAATCTAGGTCAGATGTTGACTCTACTTTGACTTTCAGTCAAAATAGTCAACCTTAGTCAACCTACGGCCGATACCGATACGGTTTGGCATGTTCCGATCCGATACAGACCGATACCAAATATTGATCAATACCGACATTGGGGGTCTTTGTTCCGGTCAATTCGGCAAAACCAATCGGTAAGGGTGACTACTATTTCATATAATTTCAAAACTACTAAGAAATAACGCTGAAATACTTAAAATTATGCCTAAATGTATAAAATATATGTTTTTAAATGTAAATAATTTGTTAATAATTATTTGTCTTTCGATACCAAAGTCCGATACTCCGATACGATACCGCCGATACTACCGATATCGCCGATACCAATACTCATAGGAATAGTCCGATACCGATTCCGATACCGATATTGTGAACCTTGGGTATATATCGTCAACATTTCAGATTCTTAAAATGAATTTCAAATGGATTTTGGATTGTATATATATGTGTATTTGTGTGTATATCATGGTTTAAAGTATCGGCCGATACCGATCCGATACGGCCGATACCGAGACGGTTTGGCAAGTTTCGATCCGATACCGACCGATACCAAATATTGATCGATACCGACATTGGGGGTCTTTGTTCCGGTCAATTCGGCAAAACCAATCGGTAAGGGTGACTACTATTTCATATAATTTCAAAACTACTAAGAAATAACGCTGAAATACTTAAAATTATGCCTAAATGTATAAAATATATGTTTATAAATATAAATAATTTATTAATAATTATTTGTTTTCCGATACCAAAGTCTCATACTCAGATACGATACCGTCGATACTACCGATATCGCCGATACCAATACTCATAGGAATAGTCCGATACCGATTCCGATACCGATATTGTGAACCTTGGTGTATATACATTGTATACATATATATTTATATATGTATTTGTGTGTGTATGTAAGTGTGTGAGTATATATATACATGTATACATATGTATTTGTGTGTGTATGTAAGTGTGTGAGTATATATGTATTTGTGTGTGTATGTAAGTGTGTGAGTATATATACATGTATATACATTGTATACATATAGTCTGATACCGATTCCTACACCGTCCCCTGTCCCCCTCCCTCTACCCCTGCACCCACACCAACCCTCCCCTGCCCTCCTCCCCCTACCCCTGCCCCACCCCAACCCTCTCCTGCCCCCTCCCCCCTCTCCTGCCCCCTCCCCATACCCCTGCACCAACCCCAACCCTCCCCTGCCCCCTCCTCATACCCCTGCACCCTCCCATGCCCCCCTCCCCCTACCCCTACCCCTGCACCCACCCCAACCCTCCCCTGCCCCCTCCCCCTACCCCTGCACCCACCCCAACCCTCCCCTGCCCCCTCCCCCCTCCCCTGCCCCCCTCCCCCTACCCCTGCACCCACCCCAACCCTCCCCTGCCCCCGGGTACCCCCACCCCTCCCTCCACCCCTCGACAGTAAGACCCCCCCACCCCTGCAACCACCCCCACCCCTCTCTTTCCCCTCGACAGCTAGGGTTAGGGTCTCGTGTCCGTGTCTGTGTCTAGATAGCTAGGGCTAGGATTAGGGTTTACCTGAGGAGGGTGGCTTCGTCGGAGGATGGAGGCGACGAGGAGGGTGGCTTCGTCGGAGGAGGAAGGCGGCGAGGAAGGCTCCTTCGTCGGAGGAGGGAGGCTGGTCGCCAGAGGGAGGGGTCAACGGGCGAGCGGGGTCGCCGGGGGGAGAAGGGGGAGGGTGTCGCCGGAGGGGAGGGTTCGCCAGGGGGAGAGGGGAGAGCGGGAAGAAAAATTTTGGGTTAAAATTTTGTGATTTCAACCGGGCCAGGAACCCTATATGAAATACAACAGCGACGCATAAATTATACGTCGCTAAACGTCGCAATACAACGACGTAAAATGGACGTCCGTCGCAAAATGTCGCCCATCAGCGACGTAACTTATACTACGTCACTGAATGTCGCTACACAGCGACGGACAACGACGTGTAACACAAGAAGTCGCTATCGGCAATTAACAGCGACGGGTATTTTTGCCGTCGCTAATATACGTCGCTATTTTAGCATATTTTAGTAGTGAATGGCTGTGGTGCTCAGCTGCTGTATAGGAGGTTGAGGAGAGGATGGGAGGTTGGGGTGGTCGGAATGGGTAAGAGAGTAGCTGGAGTGCTGTTGAGAATGAGAGGGAGAGAAACTTAGTTGTGTATGTGTGTGTGAGTAATAATTGAGAGAGGGAGAAAGAGATTCTATACCTAGTTTTTAGGGCCGGCCACATGTAGTTGGGAGGTTTGTTTGAGTGTAGGAAAAATTGTATGGTTGGATGGGGAGTGGAATCAAGGGTTAGGATTAATATAGGAATAGATCATTCTTAGAAAATTAAATCAAGGGAATATCAAACGAATTTCCTCAATTTACATCTCCCTTTGCTAACTCAAATCATCGAGCAACATTCAATCAAATCCTTAGAGTCATTCGCGTAACTTCAAAATCAAACCTTTCATGCACGCTATCTACCTGTCGTTCTAACGTTTTGTATACGATCCGTATCAATTTTCTCGATCAAGTTATCCATTCGCTACACCCTAACTTTTTTCGATTCGATTTCACCTACTCAATCATCTTCATGTTTCATACTCGTGCAATCTCAATCCCGTGCGCGTTCCGTGTACGTAAATTCTAGGTTGTTCGAACCAATTCGTTAAATCTTCAAGACTATAACTTGTTCAACGATACTCAATCTAAGGCTTTGCATACACGACGCTTGCTGATAGACTCACCGACACCCCGAATCCTCAATCGATCGATCGACATCCCTGAGGCTATCACATACATCACTCAGGGATGAAGTCATTCAACAAATCCTCAAAACCATCATTCGATTGATAATCTACTTCCTCGAATTTTCGTCCGAACGATTTCTTAAATTTCAAGCACGCTCGCCTTATATCGCACCAACAATAACATCGTCATTCGATAGCACCCCTATCGATAGTTATCTCAATTTACTCAATCGAGTTCAACTCATTCTTATTCGACACTATTCGATTTCTGCACTCGACTTTTCTAAGGTCGACGCAACTTTGGTGTATATGTCCAGCCAGACTTAGCCAACCGTGCTTACGCGAACCATCTTTTTGTTTTGTCAAAAACTGTTCTCCTATATTTTGCAAAATAGTTAGACTTATTGTATGGACATCCCGTGGAACATTTGAGAGAGAGCGCACCAACAATATCAACTGGCGAAAGCACAATTCAGAGTTTGCGAAAATAGCGGTGTTAAAGAATTCAAACGATAGTCCAAGGACGTAAAGCCGTGCTCTGATACCATTATGTCACACCCCGCTCCCGTAGGAGCGATCGTCCTCGCTAAGGCGTGATGCCGCACGAGCCTAGGTTGCGCTCGTGCAAGGCGGGTTCCATAACGACCGATTTCAGCGGCTGCGACGGGGTCGTCGCACAGAAGTCCCATGCAGAGACATTGAATAATAGAAGCAAAAATTTAGAACAAAACACAAGTTACTCAAAGAAGCTCTTTTTTTGATATTAAAACCACGGTTACATTGGGGGCGCAAGGCCAAGATTACAATCACTCAGGTTCACTCTTTTCACATTACAAGTCACTCAGCTCTCTCTCATCTCTCAAACATATTTTGTTGATCCAGCGGAAGCTTCGGAAGGCGACGTCCATATATTATGTCCCGTATAAGTCTTTACTCCATGCGGTCGCGCACTTCGAATCGCCAAGGAACTCCATGCCTCGACGCATCCAAGCGATCTCCGCGCTACGAGCTTCTACCTGTGCTTGCACATGTAAACTATGTGGGTGTCAGTACTCAACTGTACTGGTGGAATGAGCTCCTCGCCCATCCATACAAAACCGACACGTTATTTTATTTTATGCAATATAGTCCCTTCTTATCAATTGTCTTTCTACTCTTGTCTTAGGATCAGTTTTAGGACAAACGCCTTGGCCTATTTCGTGTTTCAAGACCATCCCGTGCTTGCAACATCGACGTTAACCTATTAAGTCGTGTTTGCCTTACGGTACTTAATCAGAGATGTAACTACGCGATGAGGCTCCATTTTCATGTGATCGTGCTAAGAATCCATCGTGTTGTGCCTCGCAACTCAGGATGACTAAACCATATCGCCGTCTCGCGGCCCTTGTTACTTTGATCACCAACTGACCCGATTAAGACTTGTGAATGTTAGTGTCACTCAACTAACTTTGCCTTGCGACGATTTTCCGACTTAAACTCAAACAACTCAAACCGACTTATGCAACTTATATGCCGACAACTCAAGACTCGATGCCACATCTCGTGCCAAAGCACGTCGCCTACGTTGCAACCAAATCTTAGTCCCAACATTTAGTGTTCCAACTATACCCACGCATTCAACTTGACTTCCTTGATATACTATACTCAATACTCGACTCAATCCAAAGGTATACACGCGGATCGCCGCCCATGCCGACTCATCTATATGAACTTGGTCACTGACTCCCAAAGCCATTGTGGACTCCCTTTCAGCTGAGTATAGGATGGACCGGTTCGGGTAGCTAGCCCTAATAAGCGTCCACCGAATACTTTGCCCCAGGTGCAGCTATTTTAGACTCCCAGAGCCATTTTTGTTTCCTTAGGCCGCATCGGTCCCGTGGCGCCACAGGTTGCCGTACGGAGAAACCCTACCTTGTCGACAAGTTGTCCATGACCATGCAAGACTCGACTCGAACTGAAGTCTCACACAGTCAATCTACTTCTAGTGTTACCATCTCTTTTAGGGCTAAGTTCAACACTTCTCACATTTGAGATCTTGCCTCGATGACCCAGTCGCGAGCATTCTTCTTTCTTGCCTCAACGACCCAGTCGTGAGCATTCTTTCTTTCTTGCCTCGACGACCCAGTCGCGAGCATTTTTTCTTTCTTGCCTCGACGACCCAGTCGCGAGCATTCTTTCTATCTTGCCCTATCATTTCACTCAACTCAAGAACAACTATTGAACACTTTCCAAACTCAATAAATCAACCGTGGCCCGTGCCTTAAAATACTAAGTCCGTGCCATCGTGTCTTAGGCCCATCGTGCTCTACGCAACACTATCGCCCAACTCATACTCCATACGACTAGATTTGAAACCGTAGGACTTCGTGGCCATACTCAGCCGTAGAACTCATAGGACCGTGCCTGCTACTGCTCCTGTTAGCTTAACGTAACTCACCTAACTTACTTTGTAACAACTTGGCGAGTAAGGGCTGCGTCAAGCCTTGCATCGTAGGAACGTGCCTGCACGCGTTCGACTTGAACAACCAAGTTATTTGAAGTGCCTAGACTTATGCCACAAGCCGTGCAATACAACTTAACCCGTCGGCGAGCAGAGACTATGCCACGCCTTGGGAGAAGAGACCGTGCATGCTTTATGAAGCATTTCTGTAGGCGACGCCTATGAATTTGGCTAACTCTTAGCTTGTGGCGAATACCAACTTTTTCTTCTCCCAAGCCACGGGACAAAGGACCAAGTGTTATTTTCAAAGCACGCCATGCACCAATTCTTAGCCGACCGTTGGACCTTTCCAAATTCTAGCTCAGTTCGACCCATCGGGATTATTCCCTTATCTATGTTGATTCGCCTCTTTTATTATCAAGCCTACTTGTGCAAGTTGAAAACATACGATTTATTATGTGAATGCAAAGATGAGGCAAGTTCACCGAAACTACCCTACCTGAGCGAACGGTCGTCTCGACCGAGCGATGTCTCTGAGCAGTCGTTGTAAGGCTAAGTTCGAATGCCGTCGGCGTTCCTATTCCTCCGATTGACTGAGCAGGACGGGGCACTACAATGTCCATATTTGGGGTTGACAGGTTTGGGTCGATAGGGTATCCACAATTCAAGTCGGAAAATAAATGTGACACCGTGGGGTGAATTAAAATCGGGTCACATGTCAGAAAAGTTGTGTGAAGCAAATGGAGCACAAGATGGTGCATCTGAGTGGGACACAAAAATCATGGGTGAAGAATGTCTCGAGTAGATCATGCATGAGAAGTTGGTTTCAAGATAATGACTAGTCTGGTGCTCCTAAATTAAAAGTCACGGCAACGTGCTAATAATGATCAAGGGAAAGAGTGGGAAATTAATTAATGAACAAATGATCTAAATTGATCCGAAGTTGTGCGAAGAAAAAAGAGTACAAGAGAACAAGTTTGGATGGGACATTATATACCATCATGAAGGTAATCATGTCCACTACAACACTCGTGAAGAAGGTTTCCAGAGATGAACATCCCTGACACTCCAAATATCAAAGGCACGGAAAAGTACGTTAAATCAAATAATAATATATATATTGAAAATAATTCAATTAGAAAAATTTTAAAAATCAACCCAAAATTCAGGGTGCTCACATCCTACCCACCTTATAAAAATTTCGTCATCGAAATTAAAATGTTCCTACCCCTTCTAGGTCAAACCCCCACAATCAAAGTCTCAAAACTTAATTAATCATACAATTTAAAAGAATGGCATACATGGTCATGGCATACGGTGGCAGTTGAAAATCTCATCTAGGTATACTAGTTATGATAACCAAAACGGTCATAGGTTATCAAAACATACAAGCAATCTAGGGTGCTAAACTAGAAAAGTTACAGAAATAACAATCATCAAGGCTGTAAGGCAGTCTACCATCCTATATGAAAACTGGTAAATATCAAAAATAAAATAAGATAACTACTAATCATCTATAAAGGGGTACTATTTAAGAAAAATCAAAATCAAAAGTTTAAGAAC
Organism: Iris pallida; assembly: GCA_029216955.1. NCBI lineage: Eukaryota > Viridiplantae > Streptophyta > Magnoliopsida > Asparagales > Iridaceae > Iris > Iris pallida. The sequence continues at coordinate 10,290,823 of JANAVB010004399.1, read as the reverse complement.
GAAAGTCAATAGCATTGAAATCCAATCACGATATATATAGAGAGAGAGAGTTAGAGAGGGAAAAGCTAGCATTATGTAAATGTTATGTGGTTTGTGTGTGTATGGGTGTATGTGGACATGTTCATATGGTTAGATAGTAGGCATGTGTGTGTGTGAAATATACATGAAAGTGTATAGGAGGATTTGGGTTTCAAAACAATAGCTATCAAGTTACACTACTCATAGCATATTGGTTAAACAATCTACAAGGCACAACCTATTTACTCATAACATGCATATATATATATATATATATATATATATATATATATATATATATATATATATATATATATATATATATATATATATATATATATATATATATATATATATATATATAGGTAGAGATTTAGCCATGTTTTATATACATTATAACAATACATTATAACAGGTATATATATATAATATATATATATATATATATATATATATATATATATATATATATATATATATATATATATACATATATATATATATATATATATATATATGAACATAACATAGAGATGAAGGGTTAGGTTTACATGGCAGTTGTGAACATTAGTGTAGAGTATCAAGTGTACATGGGTTAAAACTTGAAATGAATGGTTCAATCATTCAGTTCAGTTCAACATTACATATTAATTCCGAAATTGAACTACATATTGAAAGCAATGTAAAAATGTTAACATGTATTTAGTTATCAAGATTTTGGAGAAATTCGAACATCAAAACCAACCCAATGTTTACCACAACCTAACATGTAAGAGTATGAAACCTAAAATTATATGCCTACATACAACAATGTATACGGCTCAAAACATTACATTTAAAAACTACAAATTGAACTAATCACTTAGAATCCGGGATTAAAGGGTTAATATGCACACAGTCTCAGATTTGACAAATTCAAACACAAAACTCAACCAATTTCCTTAAGAATTGAAATCCTGTATATAACATACATGTGCAGTGATGTAACAACAACTAATAATATAAAATTTACATTTAAATTAAGAATTTAATCTGGAAAAACAGAGAACTAGTCACTGATACTGTACTGTATCAGAAATATTAGGATTTTAAGAAATTAAACATCAAAAACATATTAATATGCATTTAGATAAGTTGGTAATCAAAGTGTAGCATGCATACATGTCAGGCAAGTATCTTTCTCCACTATATATATATATATATATATATATATATATATATATATAAAAGGTAATACAAAAAAATAATGGCAAGAAGGAAATAATGATAAAATTTGTTCTGCTTATCTGTTTAAAAGAAGGAACCATTTTGAAACCAGAGCTATAATATCAACTCAAGTTAAGGTCTAGCAAAATCATCGATTCATTGTATTATAAAGAAATTCATAGCAAGAAGTTACACAAAATTTATAATAACAGCTAAAGCTACTCCTACTCCTAGGTTATTTGATGATGGAATACAATTTATAACAACAGAAGGGTACAATAGAGATGATATATTTAAAAACCTTCTCAAGATACAATCTGATAATCATATGCGTCTGTCCAAAATTTTGTTACTCAGAGTCCTCGCCATGCCAGTAAGAAAGGCTGCGATAAACGATAGATTCCATAACTGAGGTATGCACCTCTATAATCATGTCGTCTAAAATTCTCGCGATGCCGACTAGTATAGCTACGAGAAATTTCAAATCTCATAACCAAGATACATACATCCGAAGTTAGGTCTATATGTTTTTGCCACGCCAGCTAATATGGCTGCGATAAACTATAGGTTCCATAATCAAGTAGACGTTTTACCATCCCTGTATTTTCGTCAACATATGTTATCAGAAAATATCGTAACTCAGGCCATAAAATTCATCTTGATAGAAAAATCAAAATTAACAATGATCCATCAAATCAAATTCAATAATCAAGGAGTGAGAGCGAACAAAACAAGGGATAGGATTTTAAATTAAAGTTTAAATAAGATTCTCAAGGGTCATCCCAGGAATCTCTCAAGTAGTCCTAACTGCGATTGAGTACCTTCAAAAATATATCCTAATCCTACTGCAGGCTGTAGCGATAATCTAGTTTGAATACCACTACATAAACTAGACCTGCATGGGCCACCACTAAAGACGTGTCATGACCTGCACCCTAGAGTAAAGGCACGAGAAGTGGGTACGTCAAGCCTACGCCACAGTATCGGCGGTAAAACGTTGTCCTAGGTCAATCATCTAACAATATAAAGGAACCTGTACAGTATATACACTCCGAATGGATATGACATAGCAGAATACAGTCTTAATCACATCTAAGGCAGAAAACGATAAGATAGATGGATATAAAATGAAATCCACAAAGAGATACATCAGATAGAAGTCTAAGTGTCTAAGATATCACAATCCAGAAAACATCTCAAATCTCAAATACAGTAATCCATAGAGAATAAATACAACTGAAAATCACTAATCTAAACTAATGGTTATCACCCACTGCTAAAGGATCCTGCTGGAGATCCAGGTCGCAAAAATCCTCTAAGGTAGTCCCATGGTAAGCGGTACAGGGTTCCTCATCATCCTTTATAAAATTTTAACAGGTCCAGTCAGGACAGGAGCGAGCACAATACATCTCAACAAATCATAACAGAAAAGGAAATATAATCATGCTAGAGAGTAAGATACATGAAACTGAAGAATAACATGATATAAAAGAGAGAGAGAGAGACTGTAAGTAAATATCTACAATATAATAGAGAACTAATCAGTGACTAGTGATTCAGAGTACAAGATAAACATGTGAACAGCTGGAGGGTGATTCATGACTATACTAAAGAGGTGATTCATGACTATTCTACTTTAGAATTATTCACAGTTTTATTTCTACTCCCCTATCCCCAATCAATACACAAGGATCCAGTCAAGTTACGGTAAGATTCATGACTATACTACATTGCCCATAAAGGGTGATTCAAGAGTAATTCAAGAAGATTCGTGAAGGCTTTGTGATTCATGAGAGTACAAGAATCACAAGCTGATACATGAGGATTCATGATAATAGAAGCATGAGATACATGATTGTAGAAGCATGGAATTTTACAACCAGAAAGCCCATGCGCCAGACACTACATGCGCCAGAACTCGGACAGAACACTTCACAGCAAAGTCAATAAGTATAGACATTGGAAGAAGGACTTTTTATTTATATACAAAAGTCTATTACATGACTAGAAAAGGTTGTACAAAGGAGAATTTCTACAAAGAAAAGATCCTAAGTCTACAACCAGCGGCCACCATGCGCCTCCAGATAGGCGCAGCAGTCACCATGCGCCGCCAGTTAGGCGCAGCAGTCACCATGCGCCACCAGATAGGCGTAGCAGATACCATGCACCTCCATCCAGACGCATCCCACCATCTCTTCAGCAGCTCAGTTATGTGCATCCAGCTCAGTTATGTGCATCCCTTCAGCAGCCCAGTTATGTGTCGCTCTTCCAGCCAGGCTCACCTGATAAGTGCTTCGACTAAACAAAGCATTTAACCCTCTGGCTGGAACCAAAGAAGAGAAGAGCACCGCAAATCTGTGGCCAGGGGAGGCTTCGGAAGAGCCTCCAAAGACCAAGGAAGACCGTAATCGAAATACGGCTAATGGAGCAGCTTTCAACACAACCAGAGTGGGCTACACCCACTTTGAAGGAAGAAAGAGCCTAGCACCGCCATTCCGATCTACGGCTCTTCCGGAACAACGGAGACGAGGCCCAAGCATCCCTATCTTTGGATGCAACAGGCACCTTCCGCCCGCCTCGGAAGCCCTCGACTCCGTCTTTTGGATGTAACAGTCACCTTCAGGAGCATTAACGACGACATGGCGTCTCATCTTCACCCTCGGGAGCACTTCGTCAACAGAATGCACCCGAGAACCCGAGTTCATGTTGGAAAGACGTAAGAGAAATAGAGGCCAACCTTCTCTCCATGCCACTATTTATAGGCCGGGCAGATCAAACCCATGCGCCAAGTGGATGGCTCTCCGAATTCTGTGCAATGAACTCACATTAAATGGATGAACCGGACGCCTCGACTTCAGCCAAACGACTATCTAAAGGTACTCGAGAAGCGAAACAGCCACATCATTAAAGATGTGTCAGATGCGCCGGCTAGACAGTGCATCACACCCCTTCAAACACCAAGCGCCTCCCACAGATGCGCCCTGTACCGAGCGCATCACAGAGGATGCACCCCCATACGTCCCCATACACCTAGTGGAACGTCAACCAACGCGCCCACTCAGCTGTCCATCGAATGTTACCAACATTAAATGCTGAACTGATAGAGTTGGCAGCACGCCTCCCCAAGCCTGAACGGTTGACAGCTTTTGCAGAAAATGAAGCGTCCACAACGTCAGCAACATCATGACTTTACTTCGACGGCTACAGCCACGTGGCCACTCAACCGCCCGCATGCGCCTCCGCAGCCATGCGCCCAAACCTGTATGCGCCTCAAAAGCCATGTGCCTCAGACCCTTCACTGATCCCTAAAGACAGAAGAGGAGTCTCCAGTTGAAGCTTTGCATGCACCTCAAAAGCCATGCGCCCCAGACTGATCTCTGATCCCGAAAGACAAAAGGAAAGTCGCTCGCATGCGCCTCAAAAGCCATGCGCCCAGAACGGTTCGAGACTCCTAAAGGTCACGAGCCAAAATCTCATCATGCGCCCAATCCAAGGCGCATCCCACCAAATCATTCCCCCCATCAAATCTGAGATCTTTGAGCCATGGGTCGATGACACGTGTCCTTTGACTCCACTCATCCAAGATTTCAGCAACAGAAAGATCTTCTCCTCTGCTATGTGCCGGCTCACAACAGCAGTATGAAGAATTCAACCCCTCGAGTAGGGCGCATCATCCATGCGCCTCCATCAGCAATCTCCACGTGGTGTCCCCACGCACCGGCGCATCCTACATATGCGCGCATGAGCAGCCAACCTGCCCAGCTATAAATAGAGGGATCATTTCCTTCTGATAGACACAGACAGATACGAACAAAGATACCACCCGAGAGGCAGATATAGACATTCAACGTCTTCCTCCTCTCAGCAAGCTCCAGCACCCAGAGCAATCTACACCTTCAGAGAACTGATAACCGTCGTCAGCCCGTCAACGGAGTCAACGCATTACCACTCGCTCCATTGGCACTAGAAACCTAGATTAAACAAAAGTGTACTCGTAGGACTACATCCAAGTCCTATATTGTAACACTGTTCTGTTTGTATTAATGTTTTTAATCAAACAATTTTAATGGCAAACAAGCTGGCGACTCTGCTGGGGACCTCTTTCTCTTCCTCCGAGAAAGTCGTGTCACAGGCCGACGACGTGAAGGTGGGCTCCTCCCACAAGACGCTGGTTGTGCGCCTCAATCAACAGGCGTACGAGGAGTTCATTTCTGAAGGAAGTGCGAGTCCTTCGAAGCGGCTGCCGAAGCCGAAGAAGACCCGCCATATCTGGATGCGCAAGGTCGACGCCTCGGGCACCACCACTGAAGGGAATGCGCCAATCCAGCCCTCCCTTCCTGCTGACGTTCTCAGAAACCAAGGTGCGCCCGCTGATGCAGCGCATCTCTCGGAGAAGCGTACGGTTGACCACGTTCCCCAGCCATCTCCCTCTCAGGCGAGGAAGATGCATCGACGGAGCAAGGGCGCAGCCAATGCCCCGCACATCACCTCTGATGCGCCACAAAAAGTCTCTGTCTTTGACAGACTCACTCGCTGTAATGGTGAGGGGAATTTGGATGCTGAGTACTATGCGCCCCCGTGGGCTAGTACAAAGAAATCCAAGGCAGCACGGGCCATGCGCCACAAACGTGCTATGCCAGCAGCAAGCCAGAGGCACGCGCTCACAATCACGCGCGCTGCCGATGGCAAGCTGTACAAGGTCGAATCAGGTGCCTCTGCACCAAAAATGACTCGACCTTCAAAGTCTTTATCTCACTTGGGCGCATCTACTGCGTGCACAACCAAGTCGAGTGAGGCAAATTCAGTGGTCTTGAACTCCCGTGCCTCCTCTGGTTGTGTATTTGAGGTTCGTTCAAGTCACTTCAAATGTTGTGGTTCCCCCACTACTGATCATGATGCCTGCTTGGTATTAGATCAGGGGGCGCAGCACTCACCTGTCCACCCTGGCGTTTGGCCTTGCCATGCGCCTGAAAGGGGTGTGAAGGTAGCACTCTCCTCCAACGACCTGCGTAACGTGATCACTCACAAATGCCGGTCAGAAGAGTCGACCAACAGGCATGATGTGCCTCTCACGGGGCATACTTGTACGGTGGTCACCATCAACTGCTGTTGCAAGACAGCAATACCACCAAGGCAGTCAGTCTTCCTGCGGCTGCAATCATCGACACCCCTCCGATATCGCCTCGGGATGAAGGTGTCAACAGAAGAAGAGCCAAGGGTTGCTTCATGCAACGTGACCTCCAACTCCTCGTCAGTCCGAAAGACGACTGGCAATTCCTCGTCTTCATCCAAAAGCCAGCCAAGAAAAACCAAGGCAGCTGTCTCGACCTCTGGAGTGTTCGAAGGCACTCGGTCGAGGAAGAAGTTCTTGGAAGAAACTGGGGGTAGTCAGACCCTTGTTGAGCCTCCTTCCGAAGAGGAAGATGTCCAAAGCACAGCTGCGACGGATCTTCATCCTCAAGGTGAAGTCAGCCTCCTAGAAGCCCCTCAAAACGAGGATGTCCCCCAGGACACAGCTGGGGGTGGAGACGAAGAGGCCCTTCAAGACGGAGCTGAGGGCCATCAGGCCCATGCAGATGCGCACGTCGAGAATAACCTCCAGAATGTGGCTGGGGGTGGTCAAGGTGGAACACCAGGAGAGGTGACTCCCCCACATGAAAGTGAGGCCGAAAGCGAAGCCTCAACCAATCCATCCACTCCCGGCCGTGTCAGGACAGTATACGTGACTAGGGGTGATTTCGAGTTTGATGCACCACCGCAAGACATTGTCCAGCGCATAGACTCATTAGAGGAAGGACTCAAAACCCTCTTTGCCTCTATGCAAGCACTGACTAAAGCAGTGTTTGATATACGGTCGACTTTGACCAGAACATCTTCAACCGGTCCCGACCCAGGAGCCAATGGGGAGTCGAGTGTACCCCTTCAACGGGCACCCTCAGATACAGAAGTACCCCGGACGTCGGAGCCCTCAAACGTTCCACTCCAGATAGTGCCACTTTCCCCGACTCCTAGCTCCACGGAGGATGTGGTCGAAATGATCAAGGACTTGTGGGAACGCTTCGAGTCCAAAAACAGACAACAGGAGCGCCAGAAGATGGGCATTCCCCAGCCCTATCCCCTCGAGTGGAACAAAGTGGTTTATCCTCTAAAATATAAACCACAAACACTCACGCCGTACGACGGAAAGGACTCTCCGCATCGGTACCTGACATATTTCCAGTCACAGACGGGGCATCTTCCAAAGGAGGATGCGCTCCTCACCAGCATCTTTGTTGGGGCTCTAAAAGGGGTGGCGTATGACTGGTACTGCAGCCTGCCCGACAATTCTATATCGTCCTTCGATGACTTGACGTGCCTCTTCCTCGATCGCTTCTACGACGGCGGGAAGGACATGACGATGGCATCTCTCATAGAGATACGCCAGAAGGAGAAAGAAACGGTTCGGGTGTTTATCGAACGCTTCCGACAGGCCTGCTTCAGGCTACCTCCAGGCATGCCAGAACATGCGCTCCTCTCCTCTTGCAGCATGAACATGCTGCCTACAGTGAAGCTCTGGCTCAACTCTACTCCCTCTTCCGACTGGGCTCCCTGATCATCGAAGCTGAAGCCGCAGAAAAGAAGGCGGCCAATGCACGTCTTCTGGGTGTCAGCTTCCCCGACTTTGATGACAAAGGGAAAAGGTCTGCAGCCAACAACTCCGGACGAGAAGCAAAGGGGAAACAGGCATTGACTGTTAATGCCTCGAAAGGCGCATCTGCGCCTACTCAGAAGCCTCCACTGGCACCGAGACCCAAGGAGGTGTATTCATTCAATGACGAAGACACCCTGCAACTCTTTGAAATACTGAAGTAGGGTGACAAGATCAAGCTCCCGGACCCAAAGTGGCCCGATGAAGTCGGGAAAGTGGACAATCCGAGGTACTGTCACTACCATCGGTTTGTCGAACACCCGACCAAGGACTGCTACGTCCTCAAGAATTACATCCAGCGCATGATCAATGCCGATGTAATCTCCGTCGACTATGAAGAGAAGACGGTGTCAGCCAATGTGGTGTCACTTCAGTTCGGCACCTTGTCGCCGACCACCACACAAGATGGTGTCATCCCCATCCCTAAGACGATAATGGAGGTGGTGAACTTGCCACCTACCCGTGACAATGCTAGTGGACTCGTCCCACTCACCACATCTCGAGGAGAGGTCCTCTGGGTTCACCCCGACCTTGTCTTCGAGGTGACTCAATCGGAGGTACGCTCTACCTCCAAATCAAAAGGCAGGAAGATCAAGTCTTGCCGTACGGTCTCTTCTTCAACGGAAGAGGCACTTCCAGTGCAGACGCATACACAACAGAACGCCCAGCCCGGCGAAGCTGCCACCGAGGTGGTGCCTCCTGGCATCATCCCCGAGGAAGGTCCGTCTAAACCCTCAGCAGCCAATAAGCAGAAGCAGGTGGAGGCTCGTTTCGACAGACCTCTACGGAAGGAGAATGCCTCGGGGCTAGCCAAGCCCCACAACTTTGACATACTTGCACAACTGGCCAGTACTCCTGCATGCCTGTCTTTGTTTGAGCTCCTGCGTCTTTCCAAAGACTCCCGAGAAGCTCTCTGCGAAGCTTTGAAGGACGCTGAATCCTTTCTCAGTCAGGTCAAGCAGCCTGAAGACCTCCCAACTACTTGTGCGTACTGTCATTATGCGGATGAAGTTATCACAAACATAACTTTCACCCAACAAGACATGTTGCTCAAGCACCACCGACATAACCGACCGCTGTATTACACAGGGTACATCGGTTCAGTCAAGGTGAGCCGGATTCAGATCGATCCGGGGTCTTTCCTCAGCATCATTCCGAAGGCGCTGCTATCAAAACTGGGCATCCCAATGTACCGGCTGGCGCCCTCCAACACAACCATCAGTGGCTTCAACGCCAGCAAAAGCGAGCTACTGGGCAAGATTCGAATGAAGTGTCATATTGGTAATCTCAAAACTGAGGTAACCTGTTATGTGGTGGATGCCGAGGTCAACTACAACATCCTGCTCGGCCGACCATGGCTACATGAGTACATGGTGGTGCCTTCCACGCTCCACCAATGCATGAAATATGTATCCACCAACGGCGTCATCCGGACGGAGTTCGCAGACATCGATCCTTTCAAAGGGATTGAAGCCTACTTCACCGATTCCGACTTGTACAAGCCACTTGACGAGGAGGAAGCCAACGATGCTGATGATGAGGCAGAGACGGCAACTGAGCCGGATACAGAGCCTGAGATGAATCCAGATGCCCCTTTGAAGATCCGACTAAAGGGCAAACCACCCCAGAAGGTGCCTCCAATGAGCATCAAACTATCAGGAAAAGCACCGACTCCTGAGGCTCCCCTGAAAATACGCCTCAAGGGAAAGCCGCCTCAAACATCGGCTCCCCTGGTGGCAAAATTACAGGGGAAAGCACCACTCACAGGAGGCGCAGTTGAGGCACCTCTGAAGGTGCGTCTCAAGGGCAAGCCCCCGCAGTCATCCAAGACGTCAGAGAGGGCTCACATAACCCTCTCGGACCCCAAGATCAAAGCTGTGGTAGACTCTCCTAATCCAGCCCCAGTACTTACAGATGAGGAGCTTGGCGAATATATCTCTGCTGATGTAGATGCACCCTCCTTAGACAATTTAATCCCACGGGATAAAATCTCGTATTTTATCAATAATAGAGTGTCGTTTAATTATTCTTGTCTTCTGCATTGGAATGCCATGTATACATTAGATCATGCTCTACGGTCGTTGCAAACACAAATAACGACCGTCCATAATGTAAATCGAGTAGTCCCGTCTCAAGGAGTCTGTTTCATAGCCCCTCCACGAAGCCGAGACGAAGGATCCATCATTCTGGACAAAGTCGAGCGTCATCAAGACCTCCCGCCACTCGAGCCAGAACCCGATACCGGCAGAGTACAAGTCTATCAGTACACAGATATGGCAAAGCACATCATCGAAAAGATGGGCTACGACCTGAAAAGCAACAAAGGCCGAAACTACGGCAAGGGTCGACGTCTCCCTCTCCGGCTTCTAACACCCAAAGGAAAGCCGCAGGACTACTACAACAAGACTCGACGGGGGGTAGGCTATGTCACGCCACCATCAACTCCGAAGAGTTCAGACGCAGAAGACGTAGAACATTCCCACTCGTCCGAAGCATCGACTTGGGATTCTGATACCAGTATCGGATCAGTCTTCAGGAGGGTGCTGTCAGCTAACATGACGTCAGCACAACCTCAAAAAGGTGAAGGCGAAGACCAAGCGTCGGAACCCTTCGAAGAAGAACCCTGGGCTCAACGCCTAGGAGAACAATGGGAGTCTCGTTTTGAGTTACGTGAACCTCCCACCGAAGACGAAGTTGAGCAGATCGACCTTGGGGACGAATCTTCTTCCAAACCCATCTTCATCAGCAAAAGCCTAGAAGGAGAAGACCGAGAGTCTCTAATCCAGCTGGCTAAAGAGTATATCGACGTCTTTGCCTGGAGTTACGAAGATATGCCGGGACTCGATCCACAGATCGTAATGCATAGGTTGAACATCTTACCTGATGCCAAACCTATCAAACAACAACAACAACGTTTCCGTCCGGACATCATGAATGCCATCGATCAGGAGGTGGACAAACTCTTGACCAGCGGCTTCATCCGTGAGGAACAGCACCTAGATTGGATAGCCAATATCGTACCTGTCACCAAGAAGAATGGAAAGATAAGAGTCTGTATCGACTTCAGGGACCTCAACTCTGCTTGCCCGAAGGACGAATTCCTGCTTCCAATCACCGATGTGATGATCGACAACACATGTGTCTTTGAACGCATGTCCTTCATGGACGGATATTCAGGCTACAATCAAATCAAGATGTCCCCCGATGACGCAAAACACACGTCATTCAGGACTCCGAAGGGTGTTTTCTGCTACACAGTGATGCCTTTCGGCTTGAAGAATGCCGGTACAACATACCAACGAGCTATGAGCACCATCTTCTGTCAACATCTTCGCAAGACAGTCGAATGCTATGTTGACGACATGGCAGTCAAGAGCCGCCTCAAAGGAGATCACCTACAGGATCTGAAGACAGTCTTCGATCTCATGCGGGCACATCAACTCAAAATGAACCCCGCTAAATCCTTCCTGGGGGTTTCTAGCGGCAAATTCTTGGGCTTTGTCATCACGGCGAAAGGCATTCATGTTGATCCCGAGAAGACCAAAGCCATCCTCAACATGGACCCTCCGAAGAATCTTCGAGAACTTCGGGACTTACAGGGACGTCTGGCATACATCCGGAGGTTCATAGCAAACCTCTCCGGTAAATGTTAACCCTTTACTCAGCTCATGAAGAAGGGAGTCTCTTATGTCTGGAGAGAGGAGTGCCAAAAGGCTTTCGACGATATCAAAGCCTACTTGACGAGCCCACCAGTCCTGGTGGCACCTGTCGCTGGCAAACCATTTCTCCTCTACGTCCGTGCCATGGACCATTCCCTTGGCACTCTGCTGGCTCAAAACAACAATACAGGCTATGAGCAAGCAATCTACTATCTCAGTCGAACGCTCATCGGGGCCGAACACCGGTACAACCCCGTTGAAAATGAGTGCTTGGCTTTGGTGTTTGTCATCCAGAAGACTCGCCATTATGTCTCGGGCCAGACAATTCATGTCATTTCCCGAGTCAATCCGCTCAGAGTCCTCATGACGAAGCCAGGTTCATTGAACTCCCGGCTAGCCACATGGGCGATCTTGCTAACACCGTATAATATGGTGTTTGTCCCGCAAAAAGCTGTTAAAGGTCAAGCCCTGGCTGACTTTTTAGCTGCACACCCTATCCCAGAATTCTCAAAACTCTATGAAGACATCCTAGATGAGGTCCAAGAATTCAACGTCACCGAAGGAAGCTCCGTTTGGCGGATGTTTTTCGATGGCGCTTCAAGAACAGGCCCCAAAGGCCAAATCATCGCAGGAGTGGGGGTAGTCTTGGTCTCCCCCGATCAGTTGGTCATCCAGCGTGCTTACTCCCTTTCGAAGCCGTGCTCCAACAATGTTGCCGAGTACAACGCACTCATCATGGGACTTCAGCTCGCACAACAGCTGGGGGTGGACCATCTGGAAGCCTACGGTGACTCAAAACTCGTCGTGAACCAGATTCGGGGGCAGTACGAGGTTCGCCATGAAGATCTGATCCTTTACCATGAAGTTGCATTGAACATCATTTCAACCTTCACCGGGTTCTTCATCGAACACGTACCTCGTCTACAAAACTTGGAGGCTGACGCTCTGGCTGGCCTCGCAACCTCATTGGCAGCGCCCTTTGGGACCCAACACTATGTCACGGTAACTGGCCGAGACTTGGTTTGTCCTAGAAACAACCTATGCTTGCGAGTGGCTCACGCCATGCCGACGAACACTGGTGTTAATGTCCGAGACTGGAGGTTCCCGTTCATCGACTTCGCTGTCTACGGAATCCTTCCATAGGACCCAAAGGAAGCCGTCTTAGTCAGTAGACGCTCTCTTCGATTCTACTACGATACAGCTACCAAAACGTTGTACCGACGCTCCTTCGATGGGCTCCTCCTTCGATGCCTGTCCAATGAAGAAGCAGCCGAAGCTCTTCGAGAAACTCATGACAGAACTTGCGAAGCTCATCAGCCCGGTCCTAAGTTACAGGATCGACTGCGACGTATGGGCTACTACTGGCCAACCATGGTCGCCGACGCTGTTGAATATGCTAAGAAGTGTCATGCATGCCAACTTCATGCAGACTTCATACATACACCATCTGAACCACTACATCCTACAGTCGCCTCCTGGCCCTTTGAAGCCTGGGTATGGACATTGTGGGACCAATCACCCCTCCTTCATCAAGAGGACACCGCTTCATCCTGGCCATCACTAATTACTTCTCCAAATGGGCAGAAGCAGTCCCACTGGCAGAAGTAAAGAGCTCCAGGGTGGTCAGCTTTATCAAACACCATGTTATTTACCGTTTCGGAGTACCCCAGCGGATCGTTCATGACAATAGTCCTCAGTTTATCAGCCACATTTTTAGCAGGTTCTGCGACAAGAATCGCATTCAAAATATGGCATCCACCGCCTACAATCCGGCTGCAAACGGGTTAGCAGAAGCGTTCAACAAAACTATTGTCAGGCTACTCAAAAAGGTCGTGGCATCTAACAAATGAGACTGGGACGAAAAGCTTGGCGAATGCCTTTGGGCCTACCGTATAACGGTACGGACCCCAACAGGCAACACACCATTCTCCCTGGTCTACGGGAGCAAAGGGTACTGCCTCTCGAGATCCAGATACCCTCACTCCGTGTAGCAATAACAAACAAACTCACAGAAGAAGACAATCAACGTCGTCGTCTGCGGGAACTGGAGGCACTCGATGAGAAGCGTCTCCTGGCTCAACAATGCATCAAACTCTACCAAGCCCGTATATCACAGGCTTTGAACAAGAAGGTCAAACAGAGGACTTTCCAAGTTGGCGACCTGGTTTTAGCAGTCAGAAGGCCAATGGTGTTAACTCACAAGACACCAGAAAAATTCGAGCCCAAGTGGGAAGGACCTTTCATCATAGAGACGGTATACTCAAACGGTGCTTACCGCCTCGCCAAACCCAATGGGGACTTGTTTATGATGCCCATCAATGGCAAGTTCCTAAAAAAGTACTATTCTTGACATCCTTCAGACATGTACTTCCCCAAAGGGGATCTGTCGGCCCAATCATCGGGGCTCACACACAATCCCCTTACACAAACTCATACGCTTCTGGAACCCAGCTGTTCCGTGGCATCCTTCAGTAGAAAGACAACTACGTCCACATCACCTCTGAGTTGTTCCTCTACACCCTACAAAGCGAAATCTTACGCTACGTAAGCCGACACTACCCTTCATGTTTACCACGTCCACATTACCTCTGAGTAAACATCTCGTACAAACAACCCCTGCGTTGTCGTACATTGATCGCAGAACTTCCACGTCCATATCACCTCTGAGTTGTTCAGCGTATCCGCCTAGGATCATTCCTACTACGTCCATAATACCTCTGAGTAGGAAGATTCTACCATTTTGAACCTAATGATTGCCATGTCCACATCACCTCTGAGCAAGCATGTTGGTTCCTTCAAACTTATTATCTGTACCTAAAAACCAAGGTGCGCAAAAGATAATAGGTCCACACAAATCATCAAGTTCATAATAACAAAAATGAACATATCACAAAAAAGGTTGTGTACTTCTTTATTTTCTAAAAAAAAGAGTACAGAACTACACTATCCCCCAGCAAGGGGTGCAAAAGAACATAAAAAGGGAGAAGCTACAATCCCTTAACCTCTCCAGGATGGGCTGAAAGCTCTCTGACTCGACGTATTAAGTCGGCTTTACGGGTCTCCACAGTCGCCAGGACTCGACGCTCAGCTTCCTGACGCATCAATTCAACAGCCTCAGCGAAAGTTTCACTCTCATGCTTCTCATCAAGCTGTTGTCGCTGCTGAGCCAAGGCAAGATTTCGCTGAGTAAAAGTTGCTTCCTCCTTCTTGAATGTTGCGTGTTCAGCCCGGACACGTTCGGCATCTAACTGGAGTCGGGCCCGTTGGTCCTCAAGGCGGCACATCTGGGTGTTGATCTCTGCAATGTTAGCATCCAACGCAGCTCGCGTTTCCATCGTCTTCTTCATTGACTGAGACAACTGCTCTACCGCAGCCTCAGTCTCAGCCACCTCGCGCTTCCAAATGCCTACAGTGGCCTGGTAGGAAGACTCGATCTCGGCAATCAACTTCCCCTTCTCCATATCTATCAGGACGGAGAGGTCATTTCGCTGGATGCGCTGAAGCTCCGCAAGCCTCTCGTCCAGCTCGATCACCAAAGCCTCCAGAATTTCGGCCATATGGTCGTGGCCTTGGTGAACGCGGATCAGCTCGATACAGGGCATTGCCAGAGTTCTTGCCGTCGTAAAGCTCCCGTTGGCATCTATCACCGCAGATACACCCTTCTGCAGCATTTTGTACACCCCCTCGACGAGGAATTTCACATATTCGTCTGCGTCTGCCAGTACCTGCGGCGTCATAACAGGAGTTGGAGGAGCTACTCCAGTTAGCGGACCGAAAGAAGATCTGCCACCCTCAACCTGCGAGGCTTCAACATCGGCATCAATAGGCTCTTCGTCAATAGGGGCTGGACTGCTAGCCCGAGGAGCCGAAGCAACAGAGAAAGCCGGCACAGGCGTCGAGATAGTTTTCCAAGTGGAAGGAGCAACAGAGGGATCCACACCTTTGCCCTTCTCAAGCCTGGAGGAACCACTGACGTCAGCGGCTACTTCTTCAGCCCCCAACGTTCTATCAACAGCCAGTATCTCCCCTGGCAGAATGGAGAGATCATCACTTGTCTCTTGACCCGCTTCAGCGGTCGTGATCGGCAGACGGGTCTAGTCACCAAGTCCCTCTACAGGGACAGAATCTGTCGCTACCTCCTGATCGGTAGCCAACTCAACTTCCACGGTTGAAGCTGGGGTAGGACTCGGCAATGATATAGCCGACCTTCCCTCGTCATGACAAGGAGGGGAATCAACCCTCTCATCTGTCCCAAACATATCTGTTGCCCCCGCAACGGACTCTTGCAGCTCTAGAGCAACGTCACCCGAAGGCGATGAACTCCAATCCACCTCATCATCAGGATGCCTCGAGTCCGTAGGACCCTCAACGTCCAAGGCCTCCACGGCAGACTGTTCCTTCCCGAAAGTTGTTGCAACCTCAAAGACAGGAGATACTAAAACCTCCGAAGGCACGTCTTCGGGATCCTCCTCCACAGGAGACATTATCATCAGTGGGATGCGCTCATCAGAAGAGCCTGCCACCTCTTTCGGTTTATTAGCACCCGGTTTTGAAATACGGGACTTCTTCTTCGACAATTCCTGCAAAAAGAAAAGCATAAGTCACCATAATGACAAAATGAATTAGAATTATGGAGCACTCCTTACCTCAGCAGGAACTGATCCCGTTGGCGTTACAAGTGGCACTTCCGTAACCTTTGGAGTCGACGTCTTCCTCGACCTCTTCGGTACAGAAGAACCAGCTTCTGTGTCAGCCCGCATCTTCCCAACAGACGGACCTTTCACTGGTGCTGCAGCAGCAGCTCGATATCCCACCAATTCTGGTGGACGATATGATCGGGCTGCCATCTCCCACCTCTGAAGGTAGGACAAGACTCTCCTACAAACGGGGACGCCAGTGTGAAACCACTTCCTCTTGTAGAAGCGGCGGATGAAGGCATCCCCTTCAACATGATCCTCTTCCAGACTGGGACTCATCACGTTCGAATGGTGCAAAACGAGTGATCTCAGCCGTCGCCTCGGGTCCTGTGAAGATAACAGCAAATAAAACCAAAAGATCATCATTAATCTTTTCGGTTACCGAGGCATTATCATATGCATTAACTGAGAAGAGCATGCGCCCGAACAGGCATGCGCCTCAACAGTCATGCGCCCAGATCGCCATGCTTCTTATTTAAAGTATTTCAAAACTTATTCAAATGTCACGACCCGCACCCTAGGGTTAGGGCACGAGAACGTAACAACGCCCAGCCTACGCCGCAGTGTCGGCGGTAGAACGCTGTCCTAGGTCTCAATGCATCTAAAAGTATAAGACTAATAGTTTATACTCCCCGAATGGGGGTGACATAGCAGATACAGTCTCAATCACATCTAAGGTAGAGCATATGAGGATAGATGAAACATAAAATCCAAAATGATACAGGAGATAGAAGTCTAAGTGTCTAAGATACAAAAACCCAGAAATACATCTCAAAACTCAAATACAGTAATCCACAAAATAAATACAACTCCAGACAACTGAGAATAGCTAACTAAACAACCTCTAATGGTCTCCTCTAGGCTAGCAGGCAATCCCAAGCTATCTGTAAAATTTGTCAACGTATCCTGTCAGAAAAATGAGCAAGTACAAACACCAACAGCAGTTCCATGTGAATTGACAAAAGCTATAAGAGACAGTATAATGAACTACAAGACAAAGATATATGAAGACTTGGGAACCGTTCGGAAGCTGAGCTACAACCCTTAAACCAAACAAGGACCGGGGTTGTAACTCTTCTCCCGAGCAGAACTTAGTCTCCAATCAAGGTACATCATAGAGGCATATAAAACATGTGAGTAACTGAAATCATAGCATGGTGAGAAGTACTGTATGTAGAACAGAACAGAATATATGATAAGATAAAGTAATATAAAATGTGCCTTGAATTATTAGAGGGATATGTGATCGGCTTGGGATAAGTGACAGGACAGGCTATCCACTTGGCTCGACAATCACACGGAACCTCTGACGAGGGCCTCCGAAGAGGGTCATACCGGCCAACCTGGATAACGAGCACAAGGCAAGAGGATCTCGCTACACCCTTCGTGAGGGAAGAGTGGCGCGAGCACATGAATAGTGACAGGGTGGCTCTGATCACATAACCCCTAATAATTCCCCATCCCCGAATAGTATAATGGACCTGGACATGACACGTCATGACACGGGATTCCCTAAGAGGATAGCTACTCCCTCTCAGGAATCGGTGTCTATACAAGTATATGGAACAAGGCAGGAAATGTACATATATACCAAAAAAATTCAGGAACAACATCTCATGTCATGATCTAACATATACTAGTCCGTGAACTATCGTGACTAGGAATCAAGTAAGACACTACGACTGAATCGGATATAGCAGATATCAAGACAATGAAAACTATCAGTGAATGTACTCGCCTGCGGTCCTGAGCTGATAGGTGAACAGACGCTCAGAGTGATCACAGACCTAAAATAAGATACTGTCCGAGGAGAGGTGTCTGGCTCCTAATTAGAACAGCACAAGTCACAACATGTCCAGAAGGGTAATATAAAGTACTACAATGCATTCTACATGAATCTAGGTCAACTAGGCCAAAGTCAACCATTGGTCAACTCTGGTCAACTGCATTAGTCAAACTAGGTCAAACTAGGTCATGTCCTAATCTAGCAAGTCTTACTAGGCCTAACCAAGACTATCCTAGCAAGCACACATCAATACAAGGCTATACAAGCCAACATACACCCAACTCTATATAGCATGCAATTATTCAATACTCAAATAGGCAAGAATTCACATTAGATATACACTAGGTAATCTATTACTTTAAGCTATACATGTCTACACATATATACACATGCATATATTGGTATTCAACATTCGGTCTATAATCATGGCATTTCAATGGCTATATAAACTTATATATTACAATACAATATGCTAACATATATATATAATATACATACATAGCTAAGTTAACTATATTCATAAATACTTATTTAAGAGGCTATGTGTGTGTATGTGAACATGGCAAACAAAGTGTCAAGTGTGATAGTGTCAACATAGTGTAAGGGGTACATGAGGTAATATAGGATTTGTGTTAACATAGAATATTACACCTCATTAACTTGTATATTGTATACATTACATCTATTATTACATTACATTCATGCTTGCATTCATTCATCATTCATTTATTCTCTTGCACTACTATATGCACCATACATTACATACTATGGAACCTACATATTCATTACAAGCCATACTTATACATGCTTATATTAGATATGATACTTACACCTCATACATTATTTATTTAACTATTTACTCATGCTTGCATTCTCTATTTAGTTATATAATGTATATACATTAACATGGGTTAAAATCAAATAGAATATTATATTACACACAAGGGTGCACAAAATGCATATGCCGAATAGTAACTCCTACTAATAATTAATACTGTACCAACTCAGCATGAATTAAGTTCAAATATTAAAGTATGTTATAGATCTATGTGTTAGCTTTCCGAAACTTCAAACGGATTGCATTTTCGTTTCCGGAAACGCCCGGAATCGCGAAAACACCGAGAACGCGTTTGTCTTTCGTACAGCTGACACTCAAATAATTCTCCAGAAAGTTACAGAAAGAATTAGGCCTATTAATGCATGTTTTTGGAAATCTAACTTCAATACGCTTCTTTTAAAAAAACGGAAGATTAAACCGAGCTTTGAGCTAGAAGTTATGGCCTTTCTAAGTTATGGCTGAAATTAAAAACGTGGATAAAAATTATGACGGATTTAAATAGTTTGAGCCAAAAGAATACACAATATATATCCTAATTATCCACAACAATAATAATATGAGGAACCACACTCACAAACTTGATTATATAATCATCATGAACCATTTATTATATATATAAATATAGATACACTCTCATTACAATATATATATAAATCTATATATGTAACATGAACACATCCACAACACAAGGACACTCCTATGACCTCCAAATGGACACAAAATGGACACAAATGGAGATAAAACCATGGGGATCATTCCTATGGGTTTAAAATATTTCTATGCATGTAGGGTGGTTTAGAGGAGAGATTATACCTTCCGGGAGAGAGATTTAAAGGAAAAGCCTTCCGACACGACACCGACACGTAGAGATTCCAAAAGGACACGAACGAGCTTCGAATCCTCCCAAACTTGGCTAACACCCTCTAACCATGGAGTAGATAAGAAATAAAGAAGATTTGGTGGAAGAAAGGGTTGATTTGGAGATGATTTGGATATTAGGGAAAGGAAATTTGAGGGGAATTTCTAGGGTTCTTAGTAAGAAGTAAAAAGAGGCAAGGCTTTTGTTAATGGGACTTATAGGAAGGGGGAGGGAGTGTTTGATGGCTGCCATAGATTTATTAGGGCTAGGTTTTAGGTCTTGATGAGTGGCTAAGGGTTGTCCAACAAATTCTAGGCATTTCCATTGGCTCAAAATGTCATAGGCTAACTTTTACAAATATCTTAGAGTAAAAATATCTTCCTATAATATCTAGATATTAGTAATTATCTCATGACTAGTTAACCTAATCATTCAAGGCTAATCTAGATTAGGCTAAGTTTCTAGGTCAAGCCTCAAACCAACAATTAGCACATATTTAAATAATAAAAATTCAAAAGCACCAAAAAGTCAAAATGACCAAAATACCCTTAGGCTAAAAAGTCATAATTAGTCATCCTAATCACATGGTTAGGCTCTCTTGGTCATGGTTAGTCTCTAAGCTTAGCAAAACTAGGGTTTAACTAGTTAACCATCAAAATCACAATTCAACATTTTAAATAGTTTTAAATTGATTAAAAAATTTACCAAAAATCACAACATCGGTTAAATCCTATTATTGATTAATCAAAATTATAAAAGTTCAAAATTACCCTCATTTTAGAAAAGTGGGTGTTACAAGTCTACCCCCCTTAGAAGAATTTCGTCCTCGAAATTAAGATGGTCGTACTTCTTCTAGAGTCTTCCCCAACAATCATGGTCTCAGAACTTTCCTAAATCATACGATTAAAAAAAAAGACGGCATACAGGGTCATGGCATATGGTGGTAGTAAAAGTCTCATCTAGGTATACTAGTCACGCTAACCGAAAGGGTCATAGGGTATCAAAACACACAAGCAATTCAGGGTGCTAAACTAGAGAAGTTACAGAAACATAAACCATCAAAATTGTAAGACAGTCTATCATCCTATGTGAAAATTGGTACTCATCAAAAATAAAGAAGGTAACTACCAATCATCAAAAGGGGGTACTATCCCAAAAAAAAAAAATCACAAGTTTTTATAACGAAAGTCGATTACATTGAAATCCACTCACAATACATAATATAGAGAACGTTAGAGAGGAAAAAGCTAACATTTAAACCAGTGAAGTATCAACATAATGCAGTCTCAGATTTTACAATTTCAACACAAAACTCAACCAAAATTTTTGAATTGAAACCCTACGTATAGCATACATGTGCAGTGATGTAAAAATAACTAATAACATGAAATCTGCATTGAATTACGAATTTAAACTAGAAAGCAGAAAACCAGAATATTGGGAAATTAACATCAACAACATATTAATATTCATTCAGATAGGTGGAAATCAAAGTGTAGCATGCATATGTGTTAGAAAAGTGTCCACTACATATATTCATATATATATTCTCATGTCCCAATATAAAAATTTAATTCTACGTTAAGACCAACATTTAGATTTCTACCAAGATCGCAAAATAGGTGATTGACGTAATCAAGACAGTTTTATTATCATTATTATTTAATACAAGAATAATAGCAAGAAAGAAATAACGATAAAATCTGTTCTGCTTATCTGTTTTAAAGAAGGAACCGTTTTGAAATCAGAGCTAAATTATCAAATCCAAGGTAAAGTCTAGCAAAATCATAAATTCATTGTATTAAGGAGAAATTCAGAGAAGAAGTTACACAAGGTTTATGAAAATAGCTAAAGTTACTCCTAAGCGAAATAATGAGAGGCAAACAACAAAACAATTAATAAATTTTTTTTTTGAAGGACTGAAACAATGTAGAGAAAATATGTTCGAAATATTTAAAGTACAATCTGATAATCATATGCCTCTATCCAAAATCATGATACTCTAAATCATCGTCATACTAGTAAGCAAGGCTACGATAATCACAGAGTTCTCGACTTTGGCACATACCTCTAGAATCATGGTATTTAATATTTTTGCGATGCCACTAGCTTGGCTGCGAAAAAATTAAATTCCCACACCCGAGAAATATATCCAAGTCAACTATATGTCCTCACCATGCTGGCTAATATGACTGTAGAAGACTAGATTCCATAACATAGATGACCTAGCCCATATAATTTCATCTTGCCAAAATTAAATTAAATCAATAATGAATACTCAAAAATCAATCAAATTTATTAAGGAACATCAAAATTCAAAAATGAACAAAATCCATCGAAATACAAACTCGAATGCAACAACTATCATCAAAATTCAAAATTCGACAATCTTCCATCAAAACTAATAAATACAAACTCAAATTCAACAATGATCCATTAAAATCAAATTCAACAATAGAAAATAAAAATAAAACAAATCAAGGGAAAAGAGTTTTCAAATTGAAGTTAAACAAGATTCTCAAGGGTCGTCCCAGGAATCTCTCAAGGGTCCTAACTATGATTGGGTACCTTCAAAATATATCCTAATCCTACCGCAGGCTGTAGTGGTACTCTAGTTCGAATACCACTACACTTTTAGTCTCGACCTGCATGGGCCACTACTAAAAACGTGTCACGACCCGCACCCTAGGGTTAGGGCACGAGAACGTAACAACGCCCAGCCTACGCCGCAGTGTCGGCGGTAGAACGCTGTCCTAGGTCTCAATGCATCTAATAGTATAAGACTAATAGTTTATACTTCCCGAATGGGGGTGACATAGCAGATACAGTCTCAATCACATCTAAGGTAGAGCATATGAGGATAGATGAAACATAAAATCCAAAATGATACAGGAGATAGAAGTCTAAGTGTCTAAGATACAAAAACCCAGAAATACATCTCAAAACTCAAATACAGTAATCCACAAAATAAATACAACTCCAGACAACTGAGAATAGCTAACTAAACAACCTCTAATGGTCTCCTCTAGGCTAGCAGGCAATCCCAAGCTATCTGTAAAATTTGTCAACGTATCCTGTCAGAAAAATGAGCAAGTACAAACACCAACAGCAGTTCCATGTGAATTGACAAAAGCTATAAGAGATGGTATAATGAACTACAAGACAAAGATATATGAAGACTTGGGAACCGTTCGGAAGCTGAGCTACAACCCTTAAACCAAACAAGGACCGGGGTTGTAACTCTTCTCCCGAGCAGAACTTAGTCTCCAATCAAGGTACATCATAGAGGCATATAAAACATGTGAGTAACTGAAATCATAGCATGGTGAGAAGTACTGTATGTAGAACAGAACAGAATATATGATAAGATAAAGTAATATAAAATGTGCCTTGAATTATTAGAGCGATATGTGATCGGCTTGGGATAAGTGACAGGACAGGCTATCCACTTGGCTCGACAATCACACGGAACCTCTGACGAGGGCCTCCGAAGAGGGTCATGCCGGCCAACCTGGATAACGAGCACAAGGCAAGAGGATCTCGCTACACCCTTCGTGAGGGAAGAGTGGCGCGAGCACATGAATAGTGACAGGGTGGCTCTGATCACATAACCCCTAATAATTCCCCATCCCCGAATAGTATAATGGACCTGGACATGACACGTCATGACACGGGATTCCCTAAGAGGATAGCTACTCCCTCTTAGGAATCGGTGTCTATACAAGTACATGGAACAAGGCAGGAAATGTACATATATACCAAGAAAATTCAGGAACAACATCTCATATCATGATCCAACATATACTAGTCCGTGAACTATCGTGACTAGGAATCAAGTAAGACACTACGACTGAATCGGATATAGCAGATATCAAGACAATGAAAACTATCAGTGAATGTACTCGCCTGCGGTCCTGAGCTGATAGGTGAACAGACGCTCAGAGTGATCACAGACCTAAAATAAGATACTATCCGAGGAGAGGTGTCTGGCTCCTAATTAGAACAGCACAAGTCACAACATGTCCAGAAGGGTAATATAAAGCACTACAATGCATTCTACATGAATCTAGGTCAACTAGGCCAAAGTCAACCCTTGGTCAACTCTGGTCAACTGCACTAGTCAAACTAGGTCAAACTAGGTCATGTCCTAATCTAGCAAGTCTTACTAGGCCTAACCAAGACTATCCTAGCAAGCACACATCAATACAAGGCTATACAAGCCAACATACACCCAACTCTATATAGCATGCAATTATTCAATACTCAAATAGGCAAGAATTCACATTAGATATACACTAGGTAATCTATTACTTTAAGCTATACATGTCTACACATATATACACATGCATATATTGGTATTCAACATTCGGTCTATAATCATGGCATTTCAATGGCTATATAAACTTATATATTACAATACAATATGCTAACATATATATATAATATACATACATAGCTAAGTTAACTATATTCATAAATACTTATTTAAGAGGCTATGTGTGTGTATGTGAACATGGCAAACAAAGTGTCAAGTGTGATAGTGTCAACATAGTGTAAGGGGTACATGAGGTAATATAGGATTTGTGTTAACATAGAATATTACACCTCATTAACTTGTATATTGTATACATTACATCTATTATTACATTACATTCATGCTTGCATTCATTCATCATTCATTTATTCTCTTGCACTACTATATGCACCATACATTACATACTATGGAACCTACATATTCATTACAAGCCATACTTATACATGCTTACATTAGATAGGATACTTACACCTCATACATTATTTATTTAACTATTTACTCATGCTTGCATTCTCTATTTAGTTATATAATGTATATACATTAACATGGGTTAAAATTAAATAGAACATTATATTACACACAAGGGTGCACAAAATGCATATGCCGAATAGTAACTCCTACTAATAATTAATACTGTACCAACTCAGCATGAATTAAGTTCAAATATTAAAGTATGTTATAGATCTATGTGTTAGCTTTCCGAAACTTCAAACGGATTGTATTTTCGTTTCCGGAAACTCCCGGAATCGCGAAAACACCGAGAACGCGTTTGTCTTTCGTACAGCTGACACTCAAATAATTCTCCAGAAAGTTACAGAAAGAATTAGGCCTATTAATGCATGTTTTTGGAAAGCTAACTTCAATACGCTTCTTTTAAAAAAAACGGAAGATTAAACCGAGCTTTGAGCTAGAAGTTATGGCCTTTCTAAGTTATGGCTGAAATTAAAAACGTGGATAAAAATTATGACGGATTTAAATAGTTTGAGCCAAAAGAATACACAATATATATCCTAATTATCCACAACAATAATAATATGAGGAACCACACTCACAAACTTGATTATATAATCATCATGAACCATTTATTATATATATAAATATAGATACACTCTCATTACAATATATATATAAATCTATATATGTAACATGAACACATCCACAACACAAGGACACTCCTATGACCTCCAAATGGACACAAAATGGACACAAATGGAGATAAAACTATGGGGATCATTCCTATGGGTTTAAAATATTTCTATATGCATGTAGGGTGGTTTAGAGGAGAGATTATACCTTCCGGGAGAGAGATTTAAAGGAAAAGCCTTCCGACACGACACCGACACGTAGAGATTCCAAAAGGACACGAACGAGCTTCGAATCCTCCCAAACTTGGCTAACACCCTCTAACCATGGAGTAGATAAGAAATAAAGAAGATTTGGTGGAAGAAAGGGTTGATTTGGAGATGATTTGGATATTAGGGAAAGGAAATTTGAGGGGAATTTCTAGGGTTCTTAGTAAGAAGTAAAAAGAGGCAAGGCTTTTGTTAATAGGACTTATAGGAAGGGGAAGGGAGTGTTTGATGGCTGCCATAGATTTATTAGGGCTAGGTTTTAGGTCTTGATGAGTGGCTAAGGGTTGTCCAACAAATTCTAGGCATTCCCATTGGTTCAAAATATCATAGGCTAACTTTTACAAATATCTTAGAGTAAAAATATCTTCTTATAATATCTAGATATTAGTAATTATCTCATGACTAGTTAACCTAATCATTCAAGGCTAATCTAGATTAGGCTAAGTTTCTAGGTCAAGCCTCAAACCAACAATTAGCACATATTTAAATAATAAAAATTCAAAAGCACCAAAAAGTCAAAATGACCAAAATACCCTTAGGCTAAAAAGTCATAATTAGTCATCCTAATCACATGGTTAGGCTCTCTTGGTCATGGTTAGTCTCTAAGCTTAGCAAAACTAGGGTTTAACTAGTTAACCATCAAAATCACAATTCAACATTTTAAATAATTTTAAATTGATTAAAAAATTTACCAAAAATTACAACATCGGTTAAATCTTATTATTGATTAATCAAAATTATAAAAGTTCAAAATTACCCTCATTTTAGAAAAGTGGGTGTTACACAAAAGTTTTAAAAACTTTGAAGGGGGTCTTGTAGAAGCATGAAATTTCACAACCAGAAAGCCCATGCGCCAGACACTGCATGCGCCAGAACTCGGACAGAACACTTCACAGCAAAGTCAATAAGTATAGACATTGGAAGAAGGACTTTTTATTTATATACTAAAGTCTATTACACGTCTAGAAAAGGTTGTACAAAGGAGAATTTCTACAAAGAAAAGATCCTAAGTCTACAACCAGCGGCCACCATGCGCCTCCAGATAGGCGCAGCAGTCACCATGCGCCGCCAGTTAGGCGCAGCAGTCACCATGCGCCACCAGATAGGCACAGCAGATACCATGCGCCTCCATCCAGGCGTATCCCACCATCTCTTCAGCAGCTCAGTTATGTGCATCCAGCTCAGTTATGTGCATCCCTTCAGCAGCCCAGTTATGTGCCGCTCTTCCAGCCAGGCTCACCTGATAAGTGCTTCGACTAAACAAAGCATTTAACCCTCTGGCTGGAACCAAGGAAGAGAAGAGCACCGCAAATCTGTGGCCAGGGGAGGCTTCGGAAGAGCCTCCAAAGACCAAGGAAGACCGTAATCGAAATACGGCTAAAGGAGCAGCTTTCAACACAACCAGAGTGGGCGACACCCACTTTGAAGGAAGAAAGAGCCTAGCACCGCCATTCCGATCTACTGCTCTTCCGGAACAACGGAGACGTGGCCCGAGCATCCCTATCTTTAGATGCAACAGGCACCTTCCGCCCGCCTCGGAAGCCCTCGACTCCGTCTTTTGGATGTAACAGTCACCTTCAGGAGCATTAACGACGACATGGCGTCTCATCTTCACCCTCGGGAGCACTTCGTCAACAGAATGCACCCGAGAACCCGAGTTTATGTTGGAAAGACGTGAGAGAAAGAGAGGCCAACCTTCTCTCCATGCCACTATTTATAGGCCGGGCAGATCAAACCCATGCGCCAAGTGGATGGCTCTCCGAATTCCGTGCAATGAACTCACATTAAATGGATGAACGGGACGCCTCAACTTCAGCCAAACGACTATTTAAAGGCACTCGAGAAGCGAAACAGCTGCATCATTAAAGACGTGTCAGATGCGCCGGCTAGACAGCGCATCACACCCCTTCAAACACCAAGCGCCTCCCACAGATGCGCCCTGTACCGAGCGCATCACAGAGGATGCGCCCCCATACGTCCCCATACACCTAGTGGAACGTCAACCAACGCGCCCACTCAGCTGTCCATCGAATGTCACCAACCTTAAATGCTGAACTGACAGAGTTGGCAGCACGCCTTCCCATGCCTGAACGGTTGACAGCTTTTGCAGAAAACGAAGCGTCCACAACGTCAGCAACATCATGACTTTACTTCGACGGCTACAGCCATGTGGCCACTCAATCGCCCGTATGCGCCTCCGCTGCCATGCGCCCAAACCTGCATGCGCCTCAAAAGCCATGTGCCTCAGACCCTTCACTGATCCCTAAAGACAGAAGAGGAGTCTCTAGTTGAAGCTTTGCATGCGCCTCAAAAGC
This sequence comes from Iris pallida, assembly GCA_029216955.1. Classification (NCBI taxonomy): domain Eukaryota; kingdom Viridiplantae; phylum Streptophyta; class Magnoliopsida; order Asparagales; family Iridaceae; genus Iris; species Iris pallida. The sequence goes on along the minus strand of JANAVB010004399.1, from coordinate 10,263,090 downwards.
CATGCACCCCAGACTGATCTCTGATCCCGAAAGACAGAAGGAAAGTCACTCGCATGCGCCTCAAAAGCCATACGCCCAGAACGGTTCGAGACTCCTAAAGGTCACGAGCCAAAATCTTATCATACGTCCAATCCAAGGCGCATCCCACCAAATCATTCCCCCCATCAAATCCGAGATCTTTGAGCCATGGGTCAATGACACGTGTCCTTTGACTCCACTAATCCAAGATTTTAGCAACAGAAAGATCTTCTTCTCTGCTACGTGCCTGCTCACAACAGCAGTATGAAGAATTCAACCCCTCGAGTAGGGCGCATCATCCATGCGCCTCCATCAGCAATCTCCACGTGGCATCCCCACGCACCAATGCATCCTACATATGCGCGCATGAGCAGCCAACCTGCCCAGCTATAAATAGAGGGATCATTTTCTTCTGACAGACACAGACAGATACGAACAAAGATACCACCCGAGAGGCAGATACAGACATTCAACGTCTTTCTCCTCTCAGCAAGCTCCAGCACCCAGAGCAATCTACACCTTCAGAGAACCGATAACCGTCGTCAGCCCGTCAACGGAGTCAACGCATTACCACTCGCTCCATTGGCACTAGGAACTCAGATTAAACAAAAGTGTACTCCTAGGACTACATCCAAGTCCTATATTGTAATACTGTTCTGTTTATATTAAAGTTTTCAATCAAACAATTTTAATGGCAAACAATGATGTAAGTAAAACACACGAGACAAGAGTATCTGATGCTCCCGAGGGAGATAACATTTCATGAAGGGATCCATATAGTACTAATACGTGATACCAACGTGTCAGCATCAAATAAAGTAATCTAAAGCAGAAAATATAATCCTAAACAAGATATAAAATAATAAGAGAATGTACTTGTCTGATAACCTGAACAGCTGATAGGTATAGTGGTCCAAACTGAAGCCACATCGTCCTATTTAGAGCAACACAGGTTACAAGGTGTTCAAGTTATAATAAATAAATTTCTACAAGTAATCTATATTAATCTAGGCTCTTCTAAGTCAAGTCAACTCTAGGTCAACTCTGGTCAACAATCTAGTCAAACTAGGTCAAGTGTTGATTTATAGTTGACTTTTGGTCAACTGGTCAACTCTGGTTAAGCAGGGTCAATTCTAGTCTAATTATTAAAGATATAAAGTTATACTTTGTTATTCGTACATCGAACTTACGATACACAAATCGAGATAAGATGATCAACGGAAAGGTTAATAATCTTATTGTAGTGATCCACGTATTTATCTTGTCAATTTCAGCGATGTGAGATCACTGAAATCGACCGATCTCAGTTTCGTTGTACAAATCCCAAAATATGAACATTATAAGAATTAATTATAATAAATGGTGATACATAGAGAAAATATCAACAAACATTGTCGGTCGATAAAATAAACATCGCCAACGTGTCCAGAATGGTCAAATTAGCTAGGATAGCCTATCCATTGGTCCAGTTTGGACACAAGGGCAAAAAGGTAATTTCGAATCAAAAATGGTATCCGTGTCGGAGCTATTTTGCACCAAAAAATGTACAAGAAAATAAGTCTACAAAATATAACAAATTATATATCCACAAGTCCAAAATGGCGATACGAACTCAACGGTATATCCGGAATTGGATTCCGTTGACCCGATCTCAATTTGGTCCTTGACCAGAACATTAGAATTCCGGTTTGCACGAAAATGCGTGCCGAAGCCAATGTTCTCAAAATTCAACAAATTATATGTTAACGAGTCCAGAATGACGATACGAACTCAACGGCATATTCGAAATTGGATTCCGATGAGCCGGCGTCAAAAAGTCCTATTGACCCGGACCGTGGGGCCCGCTTTGCCCCGAAATACATGCCAGGGCCCATGTCCTCCAAATCTAGCAAACTATATATGAAAACGTGTTAGAACGATGAGTCTACTGGTGGTGTCAAAAATAAAATCTGGAGTCCCGTGTTCAAAAATAAAATTTTACAAGTTGGAAATTATGAATTCGGACGACCAACTTTGGCGTCAAATTCAACCGATCAAACAAGCTCACAATAAAATGAAACTGGAGGGGTAGGAAGAGGGTTATACCAGCTGCGCATAGGAACTAGTAACACGCCAAATGGAGCTGCGGTGGAGGAGGTACGAGCCGACGAAGTTGGTTCCGCAAAACTGTCCAAAATTTATACAATTTAAACAGTCAACTTGGCGGCCGATTTTGATGTATCAAACGATAAAATCAACGGACAAAACATAAGGGGAGTGAAGATGGATATACCGAGATTGTGACTGAACGAAAAAATGGCCTATCCAACGGTCGAATTTCTCAAAAATCGTGTGCAAAGTCGCTGCGACAAAACACCATTTTGATCCCATTTTCGAGCTCGTCACGACGGGAACCCGTGCCAAATGCACGAATCACCTCCGATACATGTCAGAGAGGGGAACGGAGGCCACGGGGCCTGCCTTGGGTGTACGCCTGGGCAAGGGAGGCCGGCCACGACGGCCATGGCCGACGACGACGGTGCTGTACCGTGCGGCCAGGGGAGCGCGGCCACTGCTGCACTACGGTGGTGCTTGGCCTGACGACGGTGGTGGTGAAGGGCTGGTGGTGATAGAAGAGGTAAGGGAAGGTGGTTTAAGTGGTGGCGATGGTGGTGTTGTGGTGTTATGGTGGATGGATAAGAAGAGTAGGTGAGGAGGAGGAGAAGCTCGATATGGGAGAACTCTCGGCCATGGAGGAAGAATGGTTGTAGTGCTCAGCTGCTGTGTAGGAGGCTGAGGAGAGGATGGGAGGTTGGGGTGGTCGGCATGGGTAGGAGAGTAGCTAGAGTGCTGTTGAGAATGAGAGGGAGAGAAACGTAGTTGTGTGTGTGAGTAATAAATGAAAGAGGAAGAGAGAGATTTTATACCTAGTTTTTAGGGCCAGCCACATATGGCTGGGGGGATTTTGTGAGTGTAGGAAAAATTGTGTGGTTGGATGGGGAGTGGAATCAAGGGTTAGGATTAGTGTAGGAATAGATCATTCTTAGGGAATTAAATCAAGGGATTATCAAACAAATTTTTGAAAGAGATAGACTAGGTACTTAATATTTTTTAAGGGTAATGAGGGTGAGGGTGTCATGATGGAGGGTAACATGGAGCTGGGGTTGGGTTCAGTGGAGCCGGGTTGGGTCAAAATGGACTTGATACAATAAATAATTTATTTTTAGGTGTTTATGATCATATATAAATAAATAGCATGTGGGACAAGTGTCATACGGGTAGTAGGCTCAATGTGGGCTATGTCCATATTTGGGGTTGACAAGTTTGGGTCGATAGGGTATCCACAATTCAAGTCGGAAAATAAATGTGACACCGTGGGGTGAATTAAAATCGGATCACGTGGCAGGAAAATTGTGTGGAGAAAATGGAGCACAAGTTGGTGTGTCAGAGTGGGACACAAAAATCATGGATGAAGATGTCTCGAGTAGATATGCATGAGAAGTTGGTTTCAAGAAAATGACTAGTCTGGTGCTCCTAAATTAAAAGTCACGGCAACGTGCTAATAATGATTAAGGAAAAGAGTAGAAAATTAATTAATGATCAAATGGTCTAAATTGACCCAAAGTTGTATGAAGCAAAAAGAGTACAAGAAAACAAGTTTGGATGGGACATTATATACCATCATGAAGGTAATCCTGTCCACTACAAAACTCATGAAGAAGGTTTCCAGAGATAAGCATCCCTGACACTCCAAATATCAAAGGCACGGAAAAGTACATTAAATCAAATAATAATCAAATAATAATATATAATTGAAAATAATTCAATCAGAATTTTTTTAAAAATCAACCCAAAATTCAGGGTGCTCACAATAGTGCCTTTGATATCGGTCGAGTGTCTAGAAATGTATCAATCAAAAGCTCAATTTCTTGACCCGATGGCATTCTGGGTATCTGTTCTAGGAATACGTCAGAAAATTATGTAAATACTTTAATTTGATCTTAGTCTGCACCCTTCTTTTGAGTGTCCGAACAGAAATAAGTTACCCTTCACACCCTGAATACAACATGTATCTTGTCGTCACTGTCGATATTACTACTGTCGCCTTGGACGTCAAAGTACCCACAAATAAGAGAACTCTGTTTCCCCAGGCAAGCTAAACACAACTCTCTTCTTCGCACAGTCGATCATCGCATGACATGTACCTAGCCATTCCATTTCCAAGATGATATCGCACTTTTTGATGTCCAGTACTATAGCTTCCAAAGACAGTGTTCTACCTCCAACACAAATGTAACCATCCATGCAAATCAAACTAGCATGCAAATCCACTCCCGAAGGAGTACACTAACACAAAGATTCATATCTAACAGAGTCATACATAATTTATTTTATTTGATAAAATCAGACGATATAAAACTATGTGTACGTAGCACTCGAATTGAATAATACCCGAGCATATTCTCTGTACAATAGCGTACATGTTATAACAGTATCAGAGACAAGATCTTCTGCTTGGATATATCAAAGCATAAACTTTTCCTTACGCACCAGATTATGCATTCTGCACATTTTCGAGTGTTGCAGGTAAAGCTCGCGGCACGACGGGCAGAAGGAAGGATTGACATCCCCTCGATAGAGGACTAGGCCGTATGTGCGGTCGGGAGAGGAGCCTTCGACATAGTTGGCGTATATTGGAAGATGACATGGAACACTACTAAAATTTGCTCAATTGGCGACATATTTTTAGCGACGTTCGAGTAACGTCGCTAAATTGTGTATATTAGCGACGTCTTGTCTAAACGTCAACTAGCGACGACCTAAGCGACGTAACAACGACGTATATTAATCACTTGATCCAGTCATCGCGAAACGTCGGTCGGACGTCGCTAATAGCGACTAACTTAGCAACGGTAGTGATAGCGTCACTAAATTCTAATTATATCCCCCCACCGATTTATTTACCCTAATTTTCCTCTCTCACTCTCTCTCCTCCCCCCTCCGGCGCTCTCACTCTCCCCGGCGGCGACTCTCACTCTCTCCGACGACTCTCCTCCCTCTCCGGTACGTGACTCTCCCTCTCTCTCTCTCTCTATCTCTCTCTCTTTCCATCTGTTTTGGTTGTTGGTGGTTTGGGGGGGTACGGGTGGCTCGGGGGAAGGTACAGGGGGGATGCGGGTGAGTAGGGGTGGCTGGAGGGGTAGGGCAGGGGGAACGAGGGCGGCTGGTGGAGGGGAGCTAGGGTTAGGGTTCGGGTTAGGGTTAGGGTTAGGGTTCATTTTCTTCCATTTTACTCTCTCACTCTCTCTCGTCCCCCCTCCGGCGTACTCATTCTCTCCGGTGCTGTCACTCTCTCCGGCGACTCTCCACCCTCTCCGGTACGTGGTACTCTTCCCCTCCCTTTCTATCTCTCTCCGGCTGTTTGGTTGTTGGTGGTTGGGGGGTGCACGTGGCTCGGGGGAGGGCAGGGGGATGTGGGTGGTTCGAGGGTGTGTGGGGGGTGGCTGGAGGGTGGGGCAGGGGGGACGAGGGTGGCTGGGGGAGGGGATCTTAGTGTAGGGTTCGGGTTAGGGGTGGGTATGTGTGGGCGGCTGGGGGAGGGGAGCAGGGGTATGGGGGCGACTAGAGGAGGGGAGCAGGAGAGGAGGGGAGGGTTAGGGTTCGGGTTAGGGGTGGTGTGGGGGGGCTTGGTCAGGGGCACCGATAGTGCCAAAAAATCTGATAATTTAGTAATAATTATTTATTTTTTGACACTGAAAAATGTGATACTCCGATTCGAGCGCACCGATAGTGCCGATATTTGTAACAAGTAATTTTGTTGGTTGGTTAATTGGTATCATGGTGATCGGGACATATAGTCCCTGCTGCCATTCGATTGGCGAGGCAGAAACTATGGTACGACATGGTGATCAGGACATAGTCCCTGCAGCCATTCGACTGGCGAAGCAGAAACTATGTAGTTGTAGATAAAGTTGACTGTCCTCTGACCCTCATCCCTCGGCAATGATGATACGACAACCTATCACTATATCTTATATAGTAGTAGATGCTATTTTAGTATTACATTATGTGAGTTCATCTTGATTCTGTTACATTCTTCAGATACTAGATACTAGATTCGATAAGAACGTATACTACACCATAAGTACAGAACATAGATGATTCACACTAATGTATGCTAGAATAAATTTTGGGTTGTGTTCTGAGCCATCCATTCTCACACTTAAAACACATATGAATTTTGGGTTGTGTTCTGAGCCATCCGTGCTCGTCCCACAACCAATCAAATTTTTTTTATTTCTAATTTCTTGAATATGAAGCTCTGCTTCACATTTGGCTCTACCTTCTAGTATATAAGAACCAAATGTGAAACAAAGTTTCATATTCAAGATATTAGAAATGAAAAAATTCGATTGGTCGTGGGACGAGCAAGAATCCTTTGACAAAGGAGACCACCATGCTGTCAGAAACCTCTCGCTCGAGCTCTACTCAACGATGTCTACTCGAGCTCCGGGGCAAATGATTGACTCAGTGCGGATTTCTGGACAGAGATGACGAAGAAGATGGCTGCCAAAGCTTATGTAAGTTTTCTAATTCTTTATACATATTATATTTTTGTCATTTTGTATTAATGTAATTAAAATCGATCATTGCATCGTATCAATAGGTGATTTTGTACATTAGTTGCAAGTGCTACTTAGTTAAAGTTCAAGTGCTACTTAGTTGTGTCTCTCTCTCTCTATCTATCTCGCTATCAACGCTATAGTGTTGTTCCCCTCGCAATACGGAATGGTCTGATACCGATACTCGGAGTATCAGACCATTCCTATGTGTATCGGTATCGCAATCACAATACCGATACTCGAGTATCGCATTGATACTCAAGTATCACATCTGATAGTTCTCTAATTTATTTGTCAATTACTATATTTCAGTTCTAGTTAGTTTTATGTGATTCTCTGATAGTTCTCTCATTCATTTTCAACCGCTCCCTATGTAAATATTGATTTTACCAGATGACATCCATGACCCGAGGAGTGACACGTCGTTTGAGGGAAACAGTGAATGCTGAGGTGGCTCCTCCTACTGTTAAGGATAAAGTGGCACCAGTAGCTAGTGAGACCGGGAGTTCTATTCATGCAGCACTTGCAAGGGACTACATCTCTCATGCCGTCGTCGATCCCACTTATTCGAGGTGGTTGCGTGATCGTATCACTGAGCGTTTGCGTGAGCTGCGTGATTCTCATTAGCTATTAGGACTTATTTGTATTGGACTATTTGTATTGTGGGTTGTTTTTGTATTAGACTATTTGTATTGGACTACATATATAAATTAGTACTATGTCAATCTCTGGATTGTATTGGACTACGATATGGTGATCAGGACATAGTCCTTGCAGCCATTCGACTGGCGAGGCAGAAACTATGTAGTCATAGATAAAGTTGACTGTCCTTCGACCGTGATCCCTTGGCAATGATGATACGATAACCTATCACTATATCTTATATAGTAGTAGATATTTTAGTATTATATTATGTGAGTTCATCTTGATTCTATTACATTCTTCAGATACTAGATACTAGATTCGATAAGAATGTATACTACATCATATGTACAGAACATAGATGATTCACACTAATGTATGCTAGAATAAATTTTGGATTGTGTTCTGAGCCATCCGTTCTCACACTTAAAACACATGAATTAGAACTGTGTGTCAATCTTTGTTTTTGTATTTTCGACGAACCTAAGGATTGGATTCTGTATTTTGTATTTTGAATTCTGTATTTTGGCTCCAGCACTAGCTCCATTTGTATAAATCTACGATACGACATGGTGATCAGGACATAGTCCCTGCAACCATTCGACTGGCGAGACAGAAACTATGTAGCCGTAGATAAAGTTGACTGTCCCTCGACCCTCATCCCGTAGCAATGATGATACGACAACCTATCACTATATCTTATATAGTAGTAGATGATGTTTTAGTATTACATTATGTTAGTTCATCTTGATTCTGTTACATTCTTCAGATACTAGATACTAGATTCGATAAGAACGTATACTACACCATATGTACAGATCATAGATGATTCACACTAATATATGCTAGAATGAATTTTGGATTGTGTTCTGAGCCATCCGTTCTCACACTTGAAGAAAAATCAAATTTTCTGTATTTTATCTGACGCATAAATACCGTTCGAGTGAGCCAAAGACATGCAACCCACTTTCCTTCCTCCATTCCCCCTCTCCCTCTCTCATGCTATCAACGTCACAACTTTTCCAGTGTTGCTCCCTCTAATGATGATGAACGCAAAAATCAAAGGCCCCTCACTCCTTTCTCACTCCTCACAGTTCTCACAACAGGAAGGATCAGTGCTTTCTAGTTCTCTTCTATCCATCCATTCCTCCGTTCTGATCAAGCATCTTCCTTCTTCTCTCCTCCACCATGGCTTTGGACCCATCTGCTCCTCCTTACTTCCCTTCTTCTTATTTGACTCTCTCAGGCACATATGATATCCAGCTCAAGTGTAGAGCCGGGGAAGAATAAGTGGACAGGAAGAGGAGAGGGAAGCAGGACAGTAGGCGGCATGACCTGGAGGAAGTATATAGGTTTTCTCCAACATCCGTAGGAGAACTATAATGATATATCTTTTCACAACATGTCATCTTGTCAAAGATCCTTAATGTGAATATCATGTTACCGCGGTGTCGGAAGACTAACATGTCATAATTTTCTAAGCCGTATGCTTGGACATAATCCTCCCAACTCTTTCATCCTATGTAGTAAACTTGCATTTCTTTATGAAGTCCAAGATGGCATATAATGACTCGTAATAGAAAAATATGCCGTCTTGAACTTCATAAAGAAATGCAAGATTACTACATAGGAGGAAAGAGTTGGGAGGATTATGTCAAAACATACGGCTTAGAAAATTATGAAATGTTAGTCTTCCGACACCGTGGTAATATGGTTGTCACATTAAGGGTCTTTGACAAGGTAATATGTCATGAAAAAATATATCCTTATATTTCTCCTACGGATGTTGAAGAAAACCTACTCCAGGTCATGCCGCCGGCTGTGCTGCTTCCCCCTCCTCTTTCTGCCCACTTCTTCTCCCCCGCCACTACACTTGAGCTGGATATCATATGTGGCTGAGAGAGTCAAATAAGCAGAAGGAAAGTAGGGAGGAAAAGATAGGTCCAGAGCCATGGTGGAGGAGAGGAGAAGGAAGAGGCTTGATCAGAACGGAAGAATGGATGGATGGAAGAGAACTAGAAAACATTGATACTTCCTGTTGTGAGAACTGTGAAGAGTGAGAAAGGAGAGGGGGGTCTTTGATTTTTGCGTTCATCATCATTAGAGGGAGCAACACTGAAAAAGTTGTGACGTTGATAGCATGAGAGAGGGAGAGGGAGAATGGAGGAAGAAAAGTGGCTGCATGCCTTTGGCTCACTCGAGCGGTATTTGTGCGTCATCTGGTGGCGCTCCTCCAGCTCCGGCTCCAGCACCGTGTCCAGCTCCAGCTCCAGGCGATAAGTAGTTTTGTTTTTGTATTTTTGGACTGTACTATATTTTTGACTTTGTACGTATTTGGGGATATTCAGTTTTTTCGTTGAGGATACTGAGTTTGTATGAATTTGCGGATATTGATTTGGTTAGTTTAGGATATTATATATTGACATTGTTCATTGCGGATAGTATTTTTTCTTTACATTTTTTGTATATTCTGGAATGTATTGTGCGTGCCGGTGTTGAGTGTTCCACCGAGGGGGTCGACGAACCCACGGATTGGATTTTGTATTTTGTATTCTGTATTTTGGCTCAGGCTCCAGCTCCATTTGCATTAATCTACGGCACGACATGGTGATCAGGACATAGTCCCTGCAACCATTCGACTGGCGAGACAGAAACTATGTAGCCGTAGATAAAGTTGACTGTCCTCCGACCCTCATCCCTCGACAATGATGATAAGACAACCTATCACTATTTCTTATATAGTAGTAGATGATGTTTTAGTATTACATTATGTGAGTTCATCTTGATTCTGTTACATTCTTCAGATACTAGATACGATAAGAACATATACTACACCATATGTACAGAACATAATGATCCACACTAATGTATGCTAGAATGAATTTTGGGTTGTGTTCTGAGCCATCCGTTCTCACACTAAAATAGATATGAATTAGTACTGTGAGAGCGCCAGAGAGAGTGAGAGCGCCGAAGGGGGGAGGAGAGAGAGTGAGAGGGTAAAATGGGGGAAAATAAATTGGTGGAGAAATATAATTAGAATTTCGCGACGTTCATACTGACGTCGCTAAATTAGTCGCTATTAGCGACGTCATAGCGACGTTTCGCGACGACTAGCTCATGTAACTATGTAGTCGTAGATGAAGTTGACTGTCCTCCGACCCTCATCCATCGGCAACGATGATACGACAACCTATCACTATATCTTATATAGTAGTAGATGATGTCTTAGTATTACATTATGTGAGTTCATCTTGATTCTGTTACATTCTTCAGATACTAGATACGATAAGAACATATACAACACCATATGTACAGAACATAGATGATTCACACTAATGTATGCTAGAATAAATTTTGGGTTGTGTTCTGGGCCATCCGTTCTCACACTTAAAACACATATGAATTAGTACTGTGTGTCAATCTTTTTTTTTTTTGTATTTTTGGCGAACCCAGGGATTAGATTCTGTATTTTGTATTTTGACTTTGTACGTATTTGGGGATATTCAGTTTTTTCGTTGAGGATACTGAGTTCGTACGTATTTACGGATATTGATTTGGTTTGTTGAGGATATTATATATTGACATTGTTCGTTGCGGATAATATTTTTTTCTTTATATTTTTTGTATATTCTGGGTATTGTGCATGCCGGTGTTGAGTGTTCTACCGAGGGGGTCGGCGAACCCAGAGATTGGATTCTGTATTTTGTATTCTGTAATTTGGCTCAGGCTCCAGCTCCAGCACCATTTGCATTCTTGAACCTTTTTTTTTATTTTTTTTAACTTAGCGACATTTTTAACGACGTTAGGATTCGTCGCTAAATAATAGCGACGTTAATAAATGTCGCTAAAAATATCGCAAAAAAAACGTCCCTAAAAGCTGACGTGGCAACACGTGGCACCAAACCTTATGTCAGCACGTGGCACCAAATCTTATGTCAGCACGTGGTCGCCAAAAACGTCGCAATAGTGTCGCTAAACGGCGACCACATGATAACGTCACCTTTTACGTCGCTAATTAGCGTCAACGAACAAACGTCGCAAATAACGTCGCTAATTTGCGACGTTAATAACGTCGCCAAATAACGTCGTCCTAGCAACGTTTTGCGACGTTTTCTCGTTTAGCGACACGTTTTCTTTCCGTCGTTTCTGAAACGTCGTCCTAAACGTCGCTAAATTGATTTAGCGACGTTTTCACCGAGGTTAATGCCGTTTTTAAACGTCGCTAATCTGACATATTTTTGTAGTGGAAGCGAGAAGACGTTCGAGGTTGGTCCCAAAAGTGTTGTCGACGGTGTAGTTGTTGCCTTCACATCGGTAGATGGTAGTGCCGTTGGTGTAGTAAGAAAATAGAGGGGGAGGAGAAGGTATGGAAGATTAGCCATGGTTGTCTGGTTCCTATTGTGCAAAGACCATGACTATGTAGTCAGGGGCGGACATATATGGGGGCAAGTGAGACTTGTTCCTATTAAAATTTTCCTTCTAAATTTAACATTTCTGTTTTTTTAATTTTTTTTTTATCAATTTTATGTTTTACCACCTCTAAAATTTTTAATTTTTAATTTCTATATACATACTTATATATCAAATTTTACTTCTTCTTTTTTATAATTTTTATTTTTTAATAAAATTTTAATTTAATGAATTTGATTTTACAAAATTTTTGACTTCCTAAAAATCCTGAATCCGTCTCTGTATGCAGTATACATGTGTTTATACTTTCGATTGCACACTATTGTTTCCGAGCCATGCTAACATCATTTACTTCGTCATTCAGCTTACTTCATACTTCAGATGCATGCTGAGTTGCTAACATCGTTCACTCGTCAGGTTGGAAAATTGTGTGGTATGCTAACTAACAATATTACATATCAGGTCCCATAAGAATTTTCTTCCATCTTGACGACCCAATCCACTCTCACCAAGTCCAGGTCTACGGGTCTCGTGTGTCATTTCTCCTATAAAGCCGACTTTATGATGTTGAGATCAAGTCTTATGGCCCACTTGACTCTTCTCGTAATGAATTTAACCACTATTTCTCATAGAACGTCAATGTATATGAGTCTTCTTTTAGGCAAGCTCTCAAGGAAGGAAATTTCTGGCACGAGAAGATTCTCCACGAGACTCGAAAGACTTGAAAGACTTGTTGATTCCATTATTAACCTAGTTAGCTTGCTTTTCACAAGCGATTTGGACACGTCGCCTACTTCTCAACCGTACACCTCTCTCTCTCTCTCTATATATATATATATATATATATATATATATATATATATATATATATATATATATATATATATATATATATAGATAGATATAGATAGATAGAGAGAGAGAGAGAGGAAGGATAGGCATCCCCGCACTTTTTGCATCCCCAAGCATCCCCAAGCATCCATTGATTTACCAACGATTAAGATTAGATGACTTAAAGCACATCCAACGATTGTTAACATGGGGATGCTTGCGGATGCAAAAAATGAGGGGATGCGGATCCCTCCTCATATATATATATATATATATATATATATATATATATATATATATATATATATATATTGTAGTTTTTAGGTTTATTTTTGCAAATGACCTCTAGCCTAGTGGTTAAGAGAGACGCATGCGGTCCGAGTGGTCAGGAGTTCGAATTCCAGTGAGAGCGATTCCAGAAATAATTTACCTGGTTCCAGAAGCAATGGGTAATTGTGGCGAACTTGCCTCCACTAGGGCTCGAACTCCCGACCACTTGGGCCGCATGCATCACTCTCAACCACTATGATATAGGTCATATATATATATATATATATATATATATATATATATATATATATATAGGAGGTGAGGTGCCATCTTACGGTGAGGTGGCTATGTGTCACCCACCCATGCTATCAATATGCACTTGAACACTTTTCGGTGTATGATGATAGTATGGGAGGGTAACACATAGCCACCACCCATAGAGTGACACATCACCTGTCACGTCCCGACCCGGAATCACCCGAATCATCGTCCTCGCAGGGGGCGTGATGCCGCACGAGCCTAGAGTTGCGCTCGTGCAAGGCAAGATGACAAGTTCTCAAATGGTTATCTTTTGATTCGATATTAACAACGAAAGGAAACAGAGTATACAAAACAATTCTCTTTATTGATATCCGAAACTGAGGTTACAATGGCTTTCGATAGCCTAACAATATATGCCAGATTGGCTACAACACTCAGGTTCTCTCTTGCCCACAAAGGATTTCACCGTTCCATACATCATGCCTTCTATACCTCGGCCGCATCAATCCAGCTGCGTAGTCCGAGCGTCAATGCGATAGCACGCTTCAATGCGCTTCGGCATTCCAAGCCTTAACACGTTCAACCAACGCTTCGCCGCAAGCAATCCATTCCATGCACCCTGCACGAAGCTGATGGGGGATCAGTACGTTCGTCCTCGCATGTACTGATTCAAAGATCATCTTTCCAACCCAACATCTTTAATATTTACGTTGAATCATGCAATTTAGCTTATGATCTTGCTATGTTCTCCTTAGGGTCAATTTTATGGCATCTTTGAAAGCGTAAAGCATGTTAGCATAGCATCATGTTATCGAATTGAATAGGCAAGCAAATAAGAAATCTCGTGTTTGATTCGTGGCGCGACTTACCAAGTCGACGCACTCGCCCTTGCGTCCCTTGCACTGATGCAAAGTGAATACGCCGCATTCCTTCCCTGTCATGTTATAAGTGCATCTCTAAGTAGGATCTATATGCGGGACGCATTTGCGCCTACACTTTCAACCCATCGTTCCTTAACTATATGAGGGCCGTTGGCGTATTCGCGCCGGAATGGACTAAAGGAGTTCCTTTCTTTTCTCTCCTTCTTTTCTCTCAATTTGGTTGGGCTGCCCGGCGTTTCACGGGTTGGGTAACAATTCCAAAACAACCGAAATGTTCTCGCTGCATACCATCATTTGTGGCTTTTCCCATCTAGTTTGATGTGCGCCTACAAAGATTATTTGAATCCCTCCGCGGCCAATCGGTTCCGGGGCGCATCCGGTATCTATCCGATTGGGGGAAACACTCGTGCACGAGTTATTATCACATTAATCTCGAGCCCATTCCAATCGACCATGCAACGCCCTATCATTCAAGCCATCAAATTCAAACAACCAAACATAGTCTTGAGTCCGAGACTCAGACTTATCATCTCGCGTCTCTTTCATTAACTTTCTATGTTCTTACGTTTCTTGCTTCGTTTCAATATTTCAATGGCATCGTGCCTCAACTCAATGCTCGTCAACCGAACGACCCGAAGGTCTTGAACACCTTTCGAGGCACCATGTCATATCCGACAGTTCCGCCACATTCATGCCACAACTGTATTCTCTCGCAACGAAGCCATCTTTTATTATCCCGTGCACGTAGACACGTTTCGACCATATTCCCATGTTCTATAACTTAGCATTCAATGTTCGGGCTCGTGCGCTAGGGCACTCGCCTATTGTCTTTCAATATTCTAGCCGTCTAACTCGTGCAGCAAAGGCACGGTATGGTTCGTGCACTAAGGCACTTGCCGATTACAGTTATCCCATGTTCTTACGGCTTGCGCACCGAGGCGCTCGCCTTAGCGATATCCAATGTCCCATAGCAACTCGTGCATATTGATGCACGTTTCATTTCAATTGTTCTAACTTAGTGTTCGACTCACACTATGATTTTATCTCCGATCGGCCACGCCCGTGGCGTCGATAGGTTAACTTTAGCATACAATGATATATTTGACTTATCGAATGAAGGAGTAAAAAGAAGTCAATCCTCCCAACTTGAGTCGATACGCCTTCGTCATTTCGCCGAGCCGATGATGCTCGATTCCCTAACTTTGTTGCACGGCCACTCTCCTGACTTAGCCATTCGAGCACTTCGTGCTTTCATTGAATCATACGCCCGATTTGCCTTAGCGTGCCCAAGTCTCGGCCCATCGCAAGGCGACGATTTGATTTCGCGGACCCCTTACTAAATATTGCAAAAGATCGACCTCTAATATTTTTCCGTCAAAGTATGACCTGCACACGAAACCAACTAAAATCAATACTTGCTTCGATTCGGACTTGCGCCTTGGTCGATTCGATTTCTTAGAATCTTCGAGCCGATTCAATGCACTCATCCTTCGGGGCAACGCGGCGCTTCGCATCGATTCACTCGATGCATTCTTAGGGACAAGGCAACTCTTCGCATCGACTTAGTTCGATGCGTTGCTCGGGGCAACTTAGCTCTCGTATAGTTTTGTATTGATACATTCTTTCGGTCCACGCGACTCGTTGAGTCAACGCTTCAGTGTAATGCGCCGTGCAGAGCGGGGCATTACAGAATATACCACTCAAAACAAGGTTCGTCCTCGAACCAAAACCAACACTCTGAATAAGTGTTTTATAGATCGTTTCACGATCTCGTCCCACCAATGTTGTTCGATTTCATAATATCTCGCAAGCATTTCACTAACATTTCAAGTCATCCCTGCAGCTCGATTTGAATTTGGATACAACTCGATTTGGATCCGTACCTATATTCAAGGCGTCCCGAAGATATGTGTATTTCGACCAAGTCCAGTCGTAGCAAATTGGAACGAAGCTGACAGGTAAATTTTAATCCTATGCTTGCCATCTCGTACTCTCGATCGGACTTATCCATAGTACTTGTTCTCGCAATTTTATTGCAGAATGCTATGCGATTCAAAATCGCATTTCTCATTTCGTATGTTTCATATGGACTACCAACTCTATGCGTCGCGTCAAGCCGTCGTGCATCCAACCACAACGAGTCTCCGTAACGCCTTGCGTTCGACGTCACTATCCAACTATTTCCGAAGTCTCGCTTGCAACTTGTCTCGATACGATTTTCTTTGTTGACTTGCAAATGCATCAACATTCAGGGCTACGCCCGCTAGGTTACTTTCCAAGGCACCGTGCTTAGATTCTCCCGACACAAGTTTAAATTAACATTGCACAAAGGCCACAATCTATCCGACACGAAAGTTTACATCAAGGCGATGGTGCTCAAGGCAACGATCGCCTTGACACGAATGTCTTAACGACGCGTCTTACATTTAATTTCCTAACGAGTAGGAATTCACTAGCCAAATTCCCAACTTATCCGTCTCGCAACATCGAACATAATTTCGATTCATGCAAGCTCAATTGCAAGGTGAATCCGAATCTAACGACATGACTCGTAAGCCATTCCCTTATCGTTCCCTCTCGTGCATAGCACGTTCCTCGTAATCGCCTAGACTTATCATCAACATGCACCGTGTTATATTTGTTATCGGTGAAATCCCATATGTGATATCGCATGGGTCATCTTACGGTCTGTAGCATTAAATTTGATGTGGCGGTCAAGTCTTCTAGGGTCAGCTACCCCGAAGCTACGCTCGATAATTATGGATCATTAACGAAGGACAGTTTAATGCGAACCATGCTATATCTTATTTCGGAGCCAAATCACGTTCCGACGATTCTATGCGAATACCCAATTTCGGACACAACCATTTCTATCGGCACAACTGATGCTCAACTATCCTCCGAACAAATTCTTGCACTAGCGTCGATAATTCTGATTTTCACGACGCATCTACTCGCTTCGAGTTCGAGTCTATCTTATTCGCGGGTCGACACACGAGATGCTATACGCATCGAACAATCGTCGATGACTTATAGTCTCGTCTTTGATCAATCGCAAAGTTCACGATCAATCAGTTCGTTCTTTCTCGTATTATTACTTACAAAATTTCGATAGCGCAAGGCGCTCTCCATTTTGTATTCTCACATCGTCCTTACGTTTCCCTACGTATCGATCTCGATACGTCGTATCAATTTCGATAGCATAAGGGTCAACTTTGAATCCGTTTCAACGTCAACTTAACTCGCATTGCATACTTCCAAGTTCGCAACAACTCTTCCATACGCATCAACTTGTTTTCTGATTCGCCACATCCCGCTATACTTTGATCGCGTAACTGAGTTACCGATTATCCAACATCGAACCCTCGAGTTATACGATCACGCCCTCTAAGTTTCGTGTGTTTTTCAGTCGTACTCAAATGAGTGTCGCCGTAACTTAACCAACTATTTCATAGGCACGGTTTCTCGCATCAACCAACTTTATTACTGAAGTCGCACATCGTGCGATTCAATTTCAATGTTTGCATCGCCTAACATTTCTATCGAGATCGCAAGTCGTACGATTCGATTCGTCTCGCCCAACGTTTCTACCGAGATCGCAAGTCGTGCGACTCATTTATAAGTTCAAGTTTTCCCTTCCCGTCGATCCGATTATTGCATCAAGGCATAATCAATTCGCTAGTCTCGGTCGTCCGACCAACTTATAACTTTCGTCCGACGTATCGTTCATTGATACGAGTCTCGCCTTATCGTCCCAACCGAATTTCGAAGAACACTTGCATCAACATACCGTCATATAAATTTTCAATCGAGTCTCGGTACTCTCCCGTCCGTTGCGGCCATACCTTCCGCAATTCTCACAAAGCGTCGATGCAATTTATTGCACAAGTGCTATACCATATACCACTCGAAATCGAATCATTCATCGCCTACGTGGTATGGCATATACCACTCGAAATTCAAGCCATTTCCCTCGTACTATACTTAGTATAAACCGACAATCTCTTCCGGCTCACGATTTCTGCAGTGATCGTGCTTGATCATAACCGTAACTTTGATTCTATCAAATTTGACGCAACTCGGTCAATGTTCTCGCTTCCCAACATAAGTTTGGTGTGCAACCGAACGATTCGTTCTATCGATTTTACGATTTTAATTCTTTCCTTACGTTGTATCTCGTGCAACATTTTACTTGATATACGTCGCACCCCGTGCAACAAATTTCACTTTCGATACGCGTTGCACATCGTGCTACGATTTATTTCCGACACTTTCATTTTACTTTGCATAACGATTCATTTCCAATTTCCTTCGCACTTCGTGCAACGATTAATTTGATATGCGTTGCACCACGTGCAATGATTTTTACTTTTCAATACGCGTTGCACATCGTGCAACTATCATTTCCAATATTTACCGCACCTCGTGCAACGAATTACTCTCGACTTTCCAAGTCAATGCACAATCCGTCTAACACATTCGATATTGGCTTATCACTTCTCACTTTCATTTTAACGCATATTCATCATTACTCGTTGCACTTCGTGCATCATTTTATTTCTCTTTCAACATGTTATATTGCCACAATATCTCAAATCGTATTTCACAATTTGTTGCGCTTGTAGCAACTAACATTCTTACGGCTCGTTTGCATTCAATGCAATATACCCCTCGCGACTTTCTTAGCAAACATCGTATAATTTCCAAAATACATGCGGCAAAATTACACGATTGTATTAGACTTATTGTATGGAACATCCAGTGCGGCATCGAGTAGAGTCAAGAGTGATATCAAGTGGTGGTGGGCAACTTTTCGAATTGTAATGAAGCGAGCGTCCAGAGGAAATTGAGCCTAGAGCTCTGATACCAATTCTTCGCCCCGACCCAAAATCACCCGAATCATCGTCCTCGCAGGGGGCGTGATGCCGCACGAGCCTGGAGTTGCGCTCGTGCAAGGCAAGATGACAAGTTCTCAAATGGTTATCTTTTGATTCGATATTAACAACGAAAGGAAACAGAGTATACAAAACAATTCTCTTTATTGATATCCGAAACTGAGGTTACAATGGCTTTCGATAGCCTAACAATATATGCCAGATTGGCTACAACACTCAAGTTCTCTCTTGCCCACAAAGGATTTCACCGTTCCATACATCATGCCTTCTATACCTCGGCCGCATCAATCCAGCTGCGTAGTCCGAGCGTCAATGCGATAGCACGCTTCAATGCGCTTCAGCATTCCAAGCCTTAACACGTTCAAGCAACGCTTCGCCGCAAGCAATCCATTCCCTGTACCCTGCACGAAGCTGGTGGGGGATCAGTACGTTCGTACTCGCATGTACTGATTCAAAGATCATCTTTCCAACCCAACATCTTTAATATTTACGTTGAATCATGCAACTTAGCTTATGATCTTGCTATGTTCTTCTTAGGGTCAATTTCATGGCATCTTTGAAAGCGTAAAGCATTTTATCATAGCATCATGTTATCGAATTGAATAGACAAGCAAACAAGCAATCTCGTGTTTGATTCGTGGCGCGACTTACCAAGTCGACGCACTCGCCCTTGCGTCCCTTGCACTGACGCAAAGTGAATACGCCGCATTCCTTCCCTGTCATGTTATAAGTGCATCTCTAAGTAGGATCTATATGCGGGACGCATTCGCGCCTACACTTTCAACCCATCGTTCCTTAACTATATGAGGGCCGTTGGCGTATCCGCGCCGGAATGGACTAAAGGAGTTCTTTTCTTTTCTCTCCTTCTTTTCTCTCAATTTGGTTGGGCTGCCCGGCGTTTCACGGGTTGGGTAACAATCCCAAAACAACCGAAACGTTCCCGCTGCATACCATCATTTGCGACTTTTTCCATTTAGTTTGATATGCGCCTACAAAGATTATTCGAATCCCTCCGCGGCCAATCGATTTCGGGGCGCATCCGGTATCTATCCGATTGGGGGAAACACTCGTGCACGAGTTATTATCACATTAATCTCGAGCCCATTCCAATCGACCATGCAACGCCCTATCATTCAAGCCATCAAATTCAAACAACCAAACATAGTCTTGAGTCCGAGACTCAGACTTATCATCTCACGTCTCTTTCATTAACTTTCTATGTTCTTACGTTTCTTGCTTCGTTTCAATGTTTCAATGGCATCGTGCCTCAACTCAATGCTCGTCAACCGAACGACCCGAAGGTCTTGAACACCTTTCGAGGCACCATGTCATATCCGACAGTTCTGCCACATTCATGCCACAACTGTATTCTCTCGCAACGAAGCCATCTTTTATTATCCCGTGCACGTAGGCACGTTTCGACCATATTCCCATGTTCTATAACTTAGCATTCAATGTTCGGGCTCGTGCGCTAGGGCACTCGCCTATTGTCTTTCAATGTTCTAGCCGTCTAACTCGTACAGCAAAGGCACAGTATGGTTCGTGCACTAAGGCACTTGCCGATTACAGTTATCCCATGTTCTTGCGGCTTGCGCACCGAGGCGCTCGCCTTAGCGATATCCAATGTCCCATAGCAACTCGTGCATATTGATGCACGTTTCATTTCAATTGTTCTAACTTAGTGTTCGACTCACACTATGATTTTATCTCCGATCGGCCACGCCCGTGGCGTCGATAGGTTAACTTTAGCATAAAATGATATATTTGACTTATCGAATGAAGGAGTAAAAAGAAGTCAATCCTCCCACCTTGAGTCGATACGCCTTCGTCATTTCGCCGAGCCGATGCGGCTCGATTCCCTAACTTTGTTGCACGGCCACTCTCCTGACTTAGCCATTCGAGCACTTTGTGCTTTCATTGAATCATATGCCCGATTTGCCTTAGCGTGCCCAAGTCTCGGCCCGTCGCAAGGCGACGATTTGATTTCGCGGACCCATTACTAAATATTGCAAAAGATCGACCTCTAATATTTTTCCGTCAAAGTATGACCTGCACACGAAACCAACTAAAATCAATACTTGCTTCGATTCGGACTTGCGTCTTGGTCGATTCGATTTCTTAGAATCTTCGAGTCGATTCAATGCACTCATCCTTCGGGGCAACGCGGCGCTTCGCATCGATTCACTCGATGCATTCTTAGGGACAAGGCAACTCTTCGCATCGACTTAGTTCGATGCGTTGCTCGGGACAACTTAGCTCTCGTATCGTTTTGCATCGATACATTCTTTCGGTCCACGCGACTCGTTGAGTCAACGCTTCAGCGTAATGCGCCGTGCGGAGCGGGGCATTACATCATCTCCCTTATATATATATATATATATATATATATATATATATATATATATATATATTTATATATATATATATATATATATATATATATATATATATTGTGAAGCAATGGGTACTTGTGGCGAACTCGCCTCCACTGGGGCTCGAACTTCCGACCGCTTGGACCGCATGCATCTCTCTTAACCACTAGGCTATATATATATATATATATATATATATATATATATATATATATATATATATATATATATATATATATATATATATATATATATATATAGCCGGCCCTGGGGTAAGCCTGACATGCCATCGGACTTGGACAACCCCCTGGTTAGGGCAACACCCCTAGGCCCCCAAGTCCCCACTCTCTGTCAATAGAGTCTCTGCGGCCCCAACTCTTCCCTATCAGTTGAACTAGCAACCTCCCACGTTGCCTACTTCTCAACCGTATACACACATGACTGGCCCTGGGGTAAGCCTCATCTTGTGGATCAACATAGCATTCTTGACAACCCCTCATGCATCATGTGCTCCTAGCAAAGCCTTCTTCTTGATGCTTATATTAGTATAGTTACTCTTATTGAGGAGACGAGGACTTGGAAGGAAGTCATATCAATTGCCATCTTCGACCTAAAACTGCCTTACTCTAATACCATGTTAGAATTGTGGTAGGCCAACTAGCTAGGAAGAACTAATTTGTAGAGTGAGAAAATGTAAAAAGAAGAATTTGGTTGAAAAGAAGAATAATAAGAAATAAACTTTATAATAACAACAAATCTATAATGTTTGTTGTGTACGATATGATGAGAGGGCACCTCTATTTATAGGACTCATGGAAGAGTCTACACACTTGTTAAAATATAGCTATATATGAATCATTCTAGACATGTTTACAAATATAATATTGAAATCTCTTTAGAATATGGACATTTTAATATTACCAAGAGCATTCTAGACATGGAACATCCTACATATGGACTAAGCATAAAATGATGGCCCAATGATACAAAACAAAGTCCAATGGCAATAGTCCAACAAGATTTGTGGGCTAAAAATTATGGACACAATAAGATCATTTGGTGATTCATACTGGGCTACTTGTCCTATCACTCGGAGATCCATTACAGGTTTCTGCACTTTCTTAGGAGAGAGTCCTATCTATCTCCTGGAGATCAAAGAAACAATAAACAGTTTTTTTTTTTTGTTCATCTGCAGAAGCAGACTATCACGCCATGACAAACAACTTGTGATTTTGGCATCTCTCAGCCACAGCAGACTATCTTTTTTGTGAGAACAAGGCCACTCACTTTTTTATACCCAATCCAGTGTTTACGAATGTGCAAAACAAATTGGATTATCATTTCATCCGAAAAAATATTGTCGGGACCGATCAAGACAGACTTATCTCCATTTCTCTTCATATTGCTACTCTCTTCATGAAGCCTCTGGGTCTGAGTTCAATTTAATGACTTAGGGTCTGCTTCGCAATTGTATGAATAGCGGTTATGAGGTGGTTTTAGAATATCGGTTATGAGCGGTTACGAGAGGTCCGATTTTGGGTGGTTTTAAGTAGCAGCTTTTAAACGAGTCCAATCCATGCTTGGTAATTCACTAACGAGCGGTTCTGAAAGCTTTTTGCAGGAAAAAAATTAAATAAGAAAGGGTATTAGTAGTTATAATTACATATTTTTGGTGGGGATATAAATGGAATAAAATAATAAAATCCCTCAAAACCCATCAATTTGGGGTGTTTATAAAGCCACCTAAATTTACATTATACTGATTTTGGAAGGTTTTTGAGCCGACCAAAACTAGTGCCTAAAACAATTTAACAAGCAGAGATTTTCATAAACGGTCGGTTCAAAAACACAAGAACCGATGAAAACACTGTTACCAAGCAGACCATTAATTTTCAAGTTCAACCTTATTAATTTACATGTCCCAACTTGAAGTGGGAAGCATCACAAGTTATTACATTTCCTTTGTTTAGATCGAGTATGTGCTATATTACAAGATATTGTACATGTCTTATATGGATCATTCAAATCCCCAAAATTGTGGTAATTTGGACAGTCCCTTCTAAGCGGACTTGCAACTCTGATTGATCCCATTAGAAAGAATGAGGATTGATGATGCGAAGAGTTTTAATTACATATTTGGTGTTCTTGATATCTCTTGATATTTCTTTAGACGTCTCTAGCTCACATATAACAATATACTCCAATTTCTACCTGGGATGCAACTCTGAAATTGTAACATCATTCACAGAGCTCACTATCGACTTACTCTCAGTTGCGGACCTATCGGTCCAGTCCATCGAACTGATTCCTGAACTGATTCCTGCGCTGAATGTAGGCTGCACAGGAGCTTGGAGAGTCGCAGTGGGACTGTCCAGCATGAGAATGGCCGACGACATCAGAGGTCTATTGGCGGGAACATCTTGAACGCATAACAGTCCTACTTGAATGCATCTCAGAACCTCATTCCTGGAGAATCGTTCCCCCAAGGATGGATCCACAATCTCTAGACCTGTATCTTCACTCCAATGTTCCCATGTCTGCAAGAGGAAAACACTCTTAAAATCATTTGTTACAAACAGGTTTACTGTAATTAAGTTTGGCATTCTTCCAAATTCCAACGGTGAATAACAATAATTCAAATTGGAATTGGTAACTAATGATCTTAAAGTAGGATTACTGTTATTACATTCATTTGAAGATATCTTCATTTCATTATTCATATGATTGCTTCTATGGTTTGCGTGGTCTCTATCTAATAATGATACCTAAAAAATCTTTACTATGCGTGACATAATTAGTTTGATTAATTCTCTAGAATTGGCCCATACATTGTAAATACTAAGAAATATTAAGACATTAGCTCCCTATTATGTGTTAGAAAATACCTACTTAATTTTTTTTTTTCTTACAAGACTAATTTCTGTACCAGTAAAAGGTGCACATATTTGTAACTAAATAATCTACTGAGAAGGGTCTAAACTGCCAACTTACATAGCTTAGAAGGTCTTGCTCATTGCCAGAATCACCAAAGCTATTACTCTTTCTTCCTGTCACGATCTCTAAAACTAAGACTCCAAAGCTAAATACGTCCGCCTTGACAGAAAACTGACCACGCATTGCATATTCAGGTGCCATGTAGCCACTGCACAACACCAAAGAACATAGTGATAAGGAATTAAGAACATGATCATAGGTCATGAAGGAATATATAGACATACAAAGTCCCGACAACTCTACTCGTCGTCTTTTGTGTTTGATCCACTCCAAATAGCCGTGCCATACCAAAGTCTGCAATTTTCGGATTCAACTCTGCATCCAACAATAAGTTGCTGGCTTTTAGGTCCCTATGTATAACTTTTAGGTGAGACTCTTCGTGTAGATACCGTAGACCACGAGCAATTCCCCTGATAATTTCAAACCTTCTCGGCCAATTCAGCTGTTTGCATTTTACAGGATCTATTAATGGAAGGCAAGAAGAATAGTTAGAACATATATATATATATATATATATATATATATATAGATATATATATATATATAAGGATATAAAAAGATACTTGTTGTAGGTAGCCACATTAATTTTCACACAAGAAACTTAAATCTTAGATTGTTATTGATTTCTACCTAACAGTAAACACGGTTAACATTAATACCTAGTGTATAAGTTGTACTAAAAAATATTGGTTTGTTATATGTAAACCTACATTTAATTTGTTATCATCTATGTCGCACAAACACGAATATATATATATATATATATATATATATATATATATATATATATATATATATATATATATATATATATAAAAGGATATAAAAAGATACTTGTTGTAGATAGCCACATTAATTTTCACACAAGAAACTTAAATCTTAGATTGTTATTGATTTCTACCTAACAGTAAACATGGTTAACATTAATACCTAGTGTATAAGTTGTACTAAAAAATATTGGTTTGTTATATGTAAACCTACATTTAATTTGTTATCATCTATGTCGCACAAACACGAAAAATTGGTGTCTGTAACTGTATCATGTATGCATCTGTGTCCGTATTGAAGCAATATATAAGTCACTAGTATTGTTACCTATTTAAAAATATCAGTATACTGTGTCCTCATCAGTACCTGTGTCTGCGTGCAACATAGGTTATCACAGGTAGTTCTTAGTAAAATCATTCAGGTTTCTGTCGAGAGGTTTACCAAACAGAAAGGTGTCCAAGCTTCTGTTGGGCAAATATTCGTAGACTAGCAATTTTTCTTCCTTCTCCAAGCAAACGCCTCGAAGCCTAACTAGGTTTTTGTGTTGAAGCTTGGCGACCAGCAATAGTTCATTTTTCAGCTCTTCTAGTCCCTGTCTTGAGGTTACGGAAAGCCTCTTCACTGCTATTTCTTGCCCATCAAGTAGAATCCCCTATACACGAAATAAGAAAATGTGACAGTTATATTGTTAGGTTTCTTATTGCTGGGATCTTGGAGTCCGCTAGGTTCTTATATCTTTGTAAAAGGAATTCATATTGTTGTGAATCTTTAATAGAAAGTCTGAGAACAGATTTCTACAATCAATCGAAGTTATCAAAAAAAAAAGGGAACCAAGCGGTGAAGTATCAGTTGCATGCAACCTAATAGTTATATTATTAGGAAATTAACCTTACACAATAGAACTACCTTATAAACTGTACCAAAGCCGCCTTGTCCTAGCTTATTTGAATCTGCAAAGTTATCTGTCGCACTTTTTAAGATAGAGAGATCGAATAATAGTGATTCCATGTTTAGGATCTCCTCCATTTTTGATTTACCTGAAAAAGAAAAAAGAAAAAAACTTAACAGTTACTGATATCTTCTTTATTATGTTTGAATAGCTGTCATTGTTTGTCAGAAACTGCGATCACAGTAAGGTAGTACTACTTATTATCATGTTGATCAATTGACCACTAAACCTGGACTTACCAAGCAAGAGTAGTGAGATGACTAAAATAATTGAACTTTGCACTTATAGTATAAAATGAGATCACACTTTCATCATTTTTATTGTCTTATTTCTTTGCAGGAAACCTTACCTTATAATTCAGTTTATACTTCTTGGATACATATGCTTTAAAGTTACATACCACGGAAGTCAGATATTTGCTAAATAACTATTTATAAAGCGATATCTTATATCTTTTTTCTTTCTTTCTTTTCTTCAATAAAATAGGTATAATGAGTTAAATGGTTGAAATTGCATGCACTTTGAAATTCTTCAATACCTACCAGCAGTATTCTTTGCTGATCTCCTCTTGTGAAAGCAAATGTAGAAAACGAAGGAAAGAACCAAGGCAACTGCTAAAGAGATACCGATAGCGAGCACTGCACCAGTGTTCTTCTTTCCTACATCAACAAATCAGTTTTTTGAACTTCAGTATGGTTTTCTATGGACTTCCAATAACAAATACAACAAAGGTACATCAAAATGTGGAAGACAATCTTATAATTAGATATAATTTTTTTCTTGAGAGAGATGATCAATCATTAATGATCGTTAGGTTCATGTCTTGGCTTACTAGCACCAAGTTTCCCGTCGAGCCATTCCCATTTTTATTTTGTCTAGGCTGGAATTCAAGCCCACACCCACTCCTCCCCTTCCTTACTAGTGTTACCACTAAACCATACGCTTGGTGGTCTTATAATTCGATGGTGTGATTGGATTGCAAAGATAAGTAGTTCAATTGTGGTATGTCTAAATTGATCCTTATGAAAGTTCTTTGTCGTTCCCTCCGATTATATCTTGTATATCAGTCAACTTCTTGTACTATGTATATTTACTGGCGGAGCTTGCCTATAAAATTAGAAGGGTTGAACTTTAGGTATAGCTCTAATGACACAAGGACACTAGCATTGCACTGTATAAAATATCAATTTTTGGATAATTTATTTATCACTTAATTGTTGCATACTTCAAATCCAAACAAAAGAATAAAACATAACTAAGAAAACTATATATATTTTTAAAACTCAAAAAAAATTCCAAAATTTTGGGCCAGGCTAGACCCCGGCCGTGCCCATGGGTAGCTCCGTCTTTGTATGTACTAGTTGTATTTTATCTAATATTAATAAAATGGACACTGCTACGTTGGCCGCGGTCTGTGATCGCGGACCACGTGTGAGCATCCCATTGGCTGGTATTTCGGTGGTGGGCCCAAGCAAATAGCGAGGGGACAATGGGATCGCGACACGTGACCCGCGGTCATAGTCCACGGTCGTATTATTTTATTTCATATGTCATTTACAGAAAAAGAGAAACAAGTTTTCTAACAATCTAAGAGATTATTATATTTCATGTTAGATAAAACAACAATAATAAGTGTAGACTGCTTCCAAGCTGCTCAATGCTGGAAGAGTCGGATCCGATAGATAGTTTTAGCTACCTCTCTTGATTTTTTTTTAATTCACCTATTCTTTTTCCCGTTCTTTGTTTACTTCACATATGACAAGAATGCCTTGACCTGTATAGAATATAGACAACTCCAAGGTTGGTAGAATTGGATTGTGGTACCAAAATTTTCAAGTTGATTCGATGAACATTTATATCTCAAGAATTCAAACAGTTCATTTGTTCTGTTTTTTCATTCTTTTCAGAAAGTATGTCATATTTGGGCAACTTTTATTTGTGTTGTAGATAGTCTAGTGGAGCAATATTGTATAACATATTTATATTGGTGCATATCATACTGAAGAGTAATTATTTTGTAGAAAAATACTTTGCAAATGTCCATCTTCTAAGCACGAACTTTGTTTTGTTCTCATGGATGCCATCAAAGTATAGGAGAAAATATATTGTGTATATTTTTTTTTTGTTCATTGTGATAGAGAGGATAATCACCATCATATATAGTTTCATTCATATACTTCATGATTTATCTATTTCTTCTACTATTCTTAATTTGTCAATAGTGTTTCCTTAAAACAAATGGTTTTTAAGGACTGAGGTCACAGTCTCTTAGTATTTTACATCTCTCATGTAAAAGAGAAATCAGCAATGGGATATTTGGAAATGGTACGAAAATCCATGAACTGTCGAAGAGTTAATTTGTATTACTATTTCTCATGTTCTATCTAATATAAGGAAATTGCATACATTTTGTCAAATATATTGGAAAGGTATTCTGATATGCTCAATAGCGGATCATACAATCTTTGTTAAAAACTCCCATAATTTTTCTGCAGTAAACAACAAAACACATTATATGCGTGGATGTAAGTATTATTTACAGTGATGTCTTAATGCTTACATTCGGTTAGTCTGTAACCTACTTGTTGAGGGAACTCTCTATTCTCCATTTGCATATTAATTAAAGTATGATTTCTTGCTGATACAAGAATCAGTTTCAATATGTTTTATGTGATATAAATTCACCAACGTATTGGACTCTGTTTAACGTATTGGACTCCATGTGATACAAGAAAAGCTCCTTGAAAATTTTATTTTATACCAATTGAATTCTTTCGGGGACCTTGACCATATTATAATTATGTATGTTTGCAGGATATAGTACTTGATAGCTTAATACACTTTCAAATGAAAGAAATCACACAAAGCCTTGAACAACCTGATTTTATATAAGCATGCACCTATACGGTTGATATAGTCATGGTGACTCACTAGTTATTGTTGTTGTCTAACACAATCATATCGATTTTTGTTTTGAATAAACGCAGCACCTGTTGTAAAAGACACAAATAGGGTTCTTATATATTTATATATTTGTTAGTGTGCAAATACATGTTAGCTTTAGCTTTCGGGGCGCACGTATTAAGAGTGTTATAAGTGTTTATACACAAAAACATATCACTATATAGTTTTTTTTTTTGGTTAGAAATGTGACTATTATATTTAAATTCATCATTGATTTTTTCTTCTTCTTTTTCCTGCATTGTTTAATTCATCAAGATTATTGTTTCTCAGAAATATTGTTATGTTGGTCAGCTTAAGATGCATAATCTGTATCCCTTATTAAAAAAAAATTATTACTCTTGTGTCATTCTTCTTATTGAGATTGAATTTGTTAACTGTGGTTTCTGCTAGATCTCTAGAGTAATGAATTTCTTGTTTGACCTGCAAATTTGGACTGCTTGTTTCCACGTTTTCTTATGTATGTTTTTGAAGCTCAAACAAGAGTGATTTCGGTGGTCAGCTAGTGAAAGCTATTTTAACTACCTACATACCGCTCTATGAACACACCTGATATGAAGGTCTGCATGTTTCTTCAACACACATTCAA
The DNA here is from genome assembly GCA_029216955.1 of Iris pallida. Classification (NCBI taxonomy): domain Eukaryota; kingdom Viridiplantae; phylum Streptophyta; class Magnoliopsida; order Asparagales; family Iridaceae; genus Iris; species Iris pallida. The sequence goes on along the minus strand of JANAVB010004399.1, from coordinate 10,233,647 downwards.
GTTATTGAGGATAGTGTAAGGATGCAAAAGAGAATGATTTATTCTTGCTTATATTATCTATCTAATCAATTTGCATAGTAGAGTCTACTACAGTTGTATCAATGACCGAGCTAAATTAGTTTGGGTACAAGACGAAAGGGTCCTTCTGTCAAAATGGTGTAAATAGCCTTAAACGACACGTTATTTAAGTGTCTTCGGACCACCGGTAGCTGGGATCCGACCCATACAGCTAACCCAAGTTTGATTAACACTTGACAAACTAAAGTTTTGTTAAGGATTATTAGCAAAAATCCTTTAAACTATTAATCTCAGTTGTCATATTTTTCTAATACACTTTTTGCAGAACATTAGACTGACACATTTGTTTTAAGGGCTAGTAAAGCAATTTTTTTGGAAACAATTAAGCCCAAAAAATTCAACAGATGTTACGATAAGAGGTGACACAGTGAAATGAGTTTTTGGGTTCCTACCATAGGACTTATTATATCAATAATTGACAGAATCACACATATGTTAAATGATTCTTTTGACATTGAGTCTGATTAAGGAATACCCAAACCCTCTAGCTCAGAAAAACCTAAAACCCCTAAAGAATATATTATCATTGTTTTCACAGAATCTAAGTTCTTTATCTAAATATTCCTTAGATATAAATGCACTAAGAACACTGTCATGCAGTGAAAAGAGAACGAGGGTTCATTAGTGAAACAACTTAGATACTCATAAGATGATAGATTTATATAACAAACTATCATAACAAGGAGCATTATGGACTCTAAAATTATAGTTTTAGACTATGTCTAGTTAGAAGCTAAATAGTTTAGATCAATTTATGCTTATACATGTTCTAAATTTTTTATACTTGTTATTTTGTGACAATCAATCTGTTATAGAACTGCTATCCTCTGAATTTTAAAGATGAACAGGTATCTACAGATCTATATGCCTAAAGTTAATAAAGAGTCTATTAGACAAATATATGGTTCTTGACTATATAAAGTCAGAAAAAGAACCTTGCAGACCTCTTGACAAAGGGTCTATCTATGACATTAATCATAGAATCATCGAGGGGGTGGGATTAAGCCCATAAGTAAGTCACCAGCAGTGGCAACCAAATCGAGTCTGACTGAAGATCCCAAGAAATCGGTACAATGGGAAGGAACAAGCTGGACTTAGGTGACTAATATGGAACACTGACCTGGAGATTAAATTCTCAATAGTTAATGCCCAAGCGGCTGCACGAAGTTGTACAATGATACTCCATTATTATGATGACAATGTTCTAGTGTGATTTGGTTAGGATGAGCTTTAAAACTCTTAATAGGTTTAAGCATAGTTATGCATGGTTGACACCAATTACCAACCCTTTGAGGACTTACCTATATGAGAGGTCGTGAATGCAGCGACTATGGGACCGGACGATCCCAGATAACTCTCATGAATAAGGAAAAAGTGTGCATAGCTAATCAAAGGCGCCACTCGATATATCCAAGAACCTCTAGTGTACTATGTGTGTTATTTTCTAAATCTGGTTCAAGAAGTTTGATTCTGTTGGAGTGGGTGGAGTTCCCAACCTATGTGGAGAAGACCTCAGAGTGGGGTGAGTGTCGTCTATGTGTCAGAGAAGCTCGGAGAGGTTACGAGGCCATTCGGAGACGAAGAAGAAGCTCGGGAGCTACCAGAGTACCTTCTGGAATAGGGGAGGCAGAGTTCTAACCGAACTCTGCCCCCTTGGTTCCAGAACTGTTCTTTTACGAAAACACAGAGTTCTGGCTGAACTCTGTGTCGACAGGCTGAGGCTGATTTCAGGATATTTTTATATCGTTGGATCGTATCCAACGGTCCAAGTTTTGCTGCGGATTAGGGGATTTATACATGGTTTTTTCTAACCCTAAACACAATATAACATTGAGAAAAATAGAGAGAAAAGAGGCAAGAGTGCCATTACAACTTTGGAAAAGAAGAAGGAGGATTGAAGGCCGTTTTCGAAGGAAGATCGTGTTCAGGTAATCTCTACTCGTCGTCTTTGTTCTTCATAGCCTTGTAATCAATATTTCTTGCTTCTAAGTGTTGTGGCAATTCGTGTTGGATCGGAAGAAGTTTGTAGAGGGTGTACTCCTTTATTTCATTAGTGAAGGCTTCTCAGGATGAGACTCCGATCGTCCCGTGAATTTTTTTGCAAGGGTTTTCCATGTCAAAAATTTTCTGTCTGTGTGGATTGTGTTTGGTTTTTGATTCATACGTTGTATTGCTCGATTCTCTTGCAGGTACTCTCTAGTTTGGGGAAAGATTTTTGCGTTTCTTTTCCAATAAAGTGGTATCAGAGCCAGGTTCTGGAATTCAGAAGGGTGTCAGGAGTTGACAGAAAAACTAGAGAGAAGAGATGGACGTGAAGCCGGTGCACATGGTGAACTGAACGACACCAACTATCATTATTGGCGGAGTAAGATAAAAGATTTGCTGTTTGTCAAGAAGCTGCATCTGCCCGTATTTGCTTCCGAGTGACCAGTTGATAAATCCGAGAAGAACTGAAAATTCAAACACATACAGGTGTACGGATATATCCGGCAGTTCATTGACGAGAAGATGTACAACCACGTTGCCAATATTAAGGACGCGAAGACATTATGGGATAAGTTAAAATCCTTTTATACGAAGAAGACTGGGATAAACAAGTTATTTCTGATCCGGACGATGATGGGTCTGCAGTACAAAGATGGGGCATCTATTATGGATCACTTCAGTGAGTTCCATGGCATGGTTGACCAGCTATCTTCGATGGAAGTCAAGTTCAACGACGAGGTTCAGGGACTATGGCTGCTGTGCACATTGCCAGACTCGTGGAAGACCGTACGAGTATCTATGATCGCTTCTACTCTAGAGATGCGGAGACATTCTCAGGGCACTTTATCCACATCCCACCACTCAGAGGCGCTAGATTCAGAGAGCCACGGAAGGGACAAAAGTAGGGGTCCAGGTGGTGGCAGAGACAAGAGCAGAGAGAAGTCTAAGGGTTGGTACGAGGACTCAAGAGTGTTACCATTATGGCAAGTAGGGTCACATCAAGCAGAATTGTTTCGCTTGGAAGAGAGAGAAGAAGGACGACAAGGGAAAGAAAGGTGAGAACACTACAACAGCGACCTCGATACATGGAGGTAATGTGATCGTCGTAGGTGATGAGGTTATCATAAACCTCGCCTGCGATGACAATTCTTGGCTAGTGGACTCAGGGGCTTTAGCACACGTATCTCATAATAGGGCACTATTTTCCACATACATGACAGGCGACTGTGGAGTGTTGAAGATGGGCAATGGAGATGTGTCAAAGGCAGTTGCCATTGGAGATATGCATTTGAGAATGAAAACGGGTACAGTTCTAGTTCTCAAATATGTTCATCATGTTCCTGATATCCGTTTCAACCTGGTGTCGGTTGGAAGGTTGAATGACGAGGGATTCTTCAGTCTCTTCGGGAATAGTCAGTGGAAGATTTCCAGAGGTTTGATGGTGACTGCCAGAGGAAGCAAGAAGTCCGTTCTCTACTATATGGAGGAGAGTGCACAGGGGACACAGGAGGTGAACGCAGTCAGTGATGCGTCTACCGAGTTGTGGCACAGGCGGCTCGACCATATCAGCAAGAAGGGGATGTGCCACTTGGTGAACAAGAAGGTGATTCCAGGGCTCAAGTCTACAAAGTTGGAGAAGTGCACGTACTGCTTAGCTGGAAAGCAAAACAGGGTCTCTTTCCAAAGTCACCCAAGTTTAAGGAAGCCGACATTGCTCGAGTTGATTCACTCAGATGTCTGCGGTCCTATGAAGGTAAAATCTATTGGTGGTTATAGTGCCCCGTCCTGCTCGGTCAATCGAAGGAATCGAAATGTCGACGACGTTCAGACTTAGCCTTACAACGGCTGCTCAAAGACTCGCTCGGTCGAGGCAACTCCTCGCTCAGGTGGGGTAGTTTCAGTGAACTTACCTCATCTTAGCCTTCACATAATAAATCGCATGTTTTTAACTTGCATAAGTTAGGCTTGATAATAAAAAAAGACGCATCCACATAGTTGGGTCTGTTAGAACGTGGAAAAAGGTCACACGGTCTGCTAGAAGTCTGCTCAGTGTGCTTTCAAAATGACACTCGGTCCTTCGTCCCGTGGCTTGGGAGAAGGAAGTTGGCCTAAGTTGCTAAGTTGCCTCAACGCTCGAATTATCCTAAGTCATAGGCGTCGCCCGCATGAATGCTTGATAAAGCATGTACGGTCCCATCGTCCAAGGCTTAGCATAGCCTTCGCATGTCCCGCGGTTTAAGTCGTATTGTACGGCTTGTGGCTTAAGTCTAGGCACCCAAGAACTTGGTTGTTCAAGTCGCGCGTGCACGACACGTTCCCTTGATGCAAAGCTTGGCGTATCCTTTGCTCGTCAAGTCGTTGCCGAATAAGTTAAACAAGAGTTTTGCTGGGCTATCAAAGCCATTTCTAGCACTGTCCCTTATTGGCTGCGGTCAAGTCACATAGTCCCACGAGAACAAGGGTCATCATATAAAGTATATGACTTGAGCGCTAGTGTTGCCTAGAGAACAAGGTCTGTCTAAGGCACGAGCCACGGTTGGTTTAGTAAAAAGTATACCACAGACAAAGAAAGTCCATGCGACTGGTTATCGTCGAGATTGGTCCCGCTACTTGGGAGTCTCGATAAGTCTCGCTAAGCAAGTACACGAGATCGATCCTGCTACTTGGGAGTCTCGATAGAAAGATGGAAAGCATGGTCATGATTAAGGAAGGACTTGATAGATCGAGTTGAGTCTTGCATGGTCATTGGACAACTTGCGTACAAAGGTAAATTCCTCAAGCGATCCCAGGGCGTCAGGTTCGTGTCGGCCTAGAAGGAATTGCAGATATTGTACGGCCTTCATCGATGGTACGACTCGATTGAAGTGAACCGCTACAATATAGGCTACGGGTCATTCGGTGGGAGCTCATACCTCGCCATGCGAATGGTCACCGTATGCAAAAGATCCAGGATTGCTTGACATTGCTAGTGACCACTCATATAGATGTGCCGGCATAAGAGCGGCTATCCGCGTATATGCCTTTGGATTTCGTCGAGTACTAGCAGGTTACGAGTTAGGTTAACAAGTTACACTTATAGAAATCGCTAACCTTGAATCGGCACGGGTTAGGGTGTGCACAGTTGCAACACCATTCTAGAGCGTAAGAGTTGGCTAATAGCAAGGATACGTGCTTCATCATATGATTGTGGCCTCGTCTCAAGTTAAGTCAGGAAGGCCCGTAAGGCAAGTTGGTTAAGTTTGGGGGATACTTGGGAGGCACGGCCTCGATCTTAAGGCACGAGCAAGTGTATTGGCACGACCAGCACGAGTCGTCCCCTTGATGTCGTTGGCACGAGAATGGTCTAGAGACACATGAAAGAAGTGAAAGTCTTGGCACGGTCGAGTTGCATAAGTTCTACTCGGCGAGACACTTCCTCGAATATGTGTTGAAGTCACGAATAGAGTATGGCACGACCCTGTCGTTGCGTTGCAAAAGTATAGGCCAAGACGTCTTTGTTCTAAATTAATCCTAAGGCAAGACTAGAAAGACAATCAAAAAGGGATTAAGCTGCACAAAGTAATTGAACGTGTCGGCTTTGTATGGGTGGGCGAGGAGCTCACTCCACCAGTACAGTTGAGTACTGACACACACACAATTTTTATGTGCAGGCACAGGTAGATGCTCGTGGCGCAGAGCTCTCTTGGATGCATCGAGGCATGGAGTTCCTTGGCGATTCGAAGCATGCGGTCGCACAGAGTCAAGACTTATACGGGACATGATGTATGGACATTGCCTTCCGAAGCATCCGCTGGCTCAAGCATTGTACCGAGAGATGAGAGAGAGCAGAGTGACTTGTAAAATGAGAAAAATGAGAGAAAAGTAAGCTTGAGAGACTTATAATCATGGCCTTGTGCCCCATTGTAATCTTATTATTCAATATCAATAAAGAGCACTTTTGAATAACTTGTGTTTTGCTTCTAAATTTTTGCTGCATGTTCGATATTTCTGCTTGGGACTTCTGTGCGACGACCCCGTATCAGCCACTGTAATCGACCGTTATGAAACTACCTTGCACAAGCACAATCTAGGCTCATGCGGCATCACGCCTTTGCGAGGACGATCGCTCCTGCGGGAGCGGGGCAAGACATAATGGTACCAGAGCACGGCTTTACGTCCTTGGACTTCAAGTTGAATCTCTCAGTTTTGAATGCTCGTTGTTGATATAGAAGTGTATGCTCTCTCTCAAATGTCCTACGGCATGTCCATATAATAAGTCTAAATATTTTCAAAAGCTCGTACAAGTGTTCAATGGAAATGCATCGGTAGGCGATGACCTTTGTGCCGAACAGTGACAAACTTGAGTTAATAAAAAAACACATGATAAAGTTAGCAAGTCGTGTGCGTACCTAAATAGTTCTACGTCGACATTAGCAAATGTGCGTGAAAAATCAGAGTATAGTCTATACGGGATAGCTATGCACACAGCCTTTTGGCTAAGTTGTGCCGCGTGTCGCGCACCTCGACTTTTTTTGGTGCAAACGAATCGCGAGCAATATTAAGTATCGCTCGGTCGGAAACGAAAATATACGTAGAGTGTATATCGATAGAAACACTAATGAACTAACGCTTAGGCGTACACGAAAGATTGCTTTAGATTTTGAGGAATAGTACGAACGACTTAGTACGTCGAGACGACGTGAGTGATTACGTTAGAGATTCGTCGAACAAATCTGAAAGATGTTTTAGCGAATAATGCTAACGTGATTGTGGACTAAATCGGATAGCTCGAATCCTGAGTGGTGTATGGTCTGCCTTGAAAAATTATTCGAGCAAAAATTAAGGATTAGGAGTAACAACGAGTATGTCAGTGAGGCGATGCGATCGAGCAAAGCCTTAGAACGCGTCACGCTTAGTTGGTCGTGATTTCGAAGGTCCCGAACGAAATATCGTTCGAAAAACTTGTGAATAGGCAACGCGAGTTAGAAAATAATATTGAATCAAGATTCAAAACGATGAATAAAAATGGATGTCTTGATCGAGGAAACCTAGAGGATCGCACTTATGATTTCAGATTTGGTCCAATAGAATAGCGATATATCCAATTCGGACAATAGCATCAGTTGCACGACTCGGAGTTCGTTGCAAAGGAAGATCGTCAGGTTACGTACATCATCGATGGTATTGAGGCGTATCAAAGATCGATGTACGATAACTCGGGGGTACTCTGATTCAAGGAACGATGATCGTGTAAAATATTACTATTTCGATGGATGCTATACTCGGGATGTTGAAATATGTCGAGGAAAAGATAGACTTGGCTCATGAATTTTCTAGTTGAACGAATGACGAACGGATTATCGAACTGAGATCTTGGTTTGGATGAAAATAAAATGTTTGGATTGCTTCGACGATAACCACAACATTGACGTTCTCGTCATATACGAGCGTAAATCCAGTCTCGCACATACGTCATGCAGGAATAGGGAGATCATTCTGCGTGACCGCTGGTATGGTGATTCATACAGCGGGGGTGATCGAACTTGCATGGCATGGCAGTTTGATTGCTTCGACTTGTGGTTTGACGCGAAGGTGGACTCGAAAATGACTCAGTGTGCTTGACGATTGAACTTGAGGATTGAGTAGGTCCAATCCGCGTATCAAGAATAAATTAGTCTAGACTCAAGCAAGAGTTACGTTCCAATAAGGACGATTATCATGCAAGAACGTGGCATGGTGATTCATGTCCAACGTAGATATTCAAACTTGCGTGAGATTAGGGCATGACAAATTGTTGGGCTAGACGATCTCGTGATCGAATACATGAATTGGTTAGAATGGATATGTGAATTATGTCTATATGTTGGAAGGAATAGACTATACAAATTGGTAATTTGATCGAAATTTAATCCACGCAACGAATGCCTTGATGCAAATTAGGTGATCAAGCTCGATGTTTAAAAATCTGAGTGATGCGAGCTTGGGTAGAAAACCCCATATTATCGACTTTGGTTTGACCCTAGGATTGCGATCAGTGTTGGCATTATTGTTGGAGAACTATGATTCCAATCCTGACATTGACTTTACCCTTGAAAAATGGCCTAGCAGGTTAGGCGAAACGTCCATGTTGCAAGAGATAGCATTGAAAAGATTGATCTTAAGGATTAGTATGGATGGATAGAGTAAATCATGAATGTGGGAATACCCCTCACGAGATTCAACTGACATGCATATATTTCAGGAATACCTGAATATGTGTACGATGCGACTCGAATGAGAATAACGAATTCTCTATCATGCGGCTTGGCTGAAATATATGTATTTCGAGGACGCCTGGGATATATGCACGATCCAACCAAGTGATATGTTGAATTCATGTAAGACTTAAGGAATAGAAAAGTGTCGAGGATTTTGAAATCGTGCCAAAAAAATGATTGATAGTAGTGCGAGCATGGCTCTGATTGAGGAAAACGCATAGGCAGAGTATGTACGAGAGTTCTTGAATCAAGTGGTCTAAGAGTAAGTACTCAGTTAGTTTTGAGGACGAAACTTTTCTGAGTGGTGTATGATGTAGTGCACCATCCCGCTCGGTCAATCGGAGGAATCGAAACGCCGACGACGTTCGGACTTAGCCTTGCAACGGCTACTCGAAGACTCGCTCGGTCGAGGTGACTCCTCGCTCAGGTGGGATTGTTTCCGTGAACTTGCCTCATCTTAACCTTCACATAATAAATCATATGTTTTTAACTTGCACAAGTTAGGCTTGATAATAAAAGAGACGTATCCACATAGCTAAGAAAATAATCCCAACGGGTCGGAATGTGTTAGAACATAAAAAAAGGTTCCACATTCTGCTAGAAGTCGGCTCAGCGTGCTTTCAAAATGACACTCGATCCTTCGTCCCGTGCCTTGGAAGAAGGAAGTTGGCCGAAGTTGCTAAGTTGCCTCAACGCTCGAATTAGCCAAAGTCATAGGCATCGCCCGCGTGAATGCTTAATAAGGCATGTACGGTCCCGTCGTCCAAGGCTTGGCATAGCCTTCGCATGTCCCACGGTTTAAGTTGTATTGCACGGCTTGTGGCTTAAGTCTAGGCACCCAAGAACTTGCTTGTTCAAGTTGAACGTGTGCACGACACATTCCCTGGATGCAAAGCTTGGTGTAGCCTTTGCTCGTCAAGTCGTTGTCGAATAAGTTAAACAAAAGTTTTGCTGGGCTATCGAAGCCATTCTTAGCACTGTCCCCTGTTATCTACGGTTGTCAAGTCATATAGTCCCACGAGAATAAGGCTCGTCATATAAAGTATATGACTTGAGCGATAGTGTTTCCTAGAGAACAAGGTCTGTCTAAGGCACGAGCCACAGTTGGTTTAGTAAAAAGTATGCCACGGACAAAGAAAGTCCATGCGACTGGTTATCACCGAGATCAGTCCCGCTACTTGGGAGTCTCGATAAGTATCGCTAAGCAAGTACACGAGATCGGTCCTGCTACTTGGGAGTCTCGATAGAAAGATGGAAAGCATGGTCATGATTAAGGAAGGACTTGATAGATCGAGTTGAGTCTTGCATGGTCATTGGACAACTTGCGCGTAAGGGTAAATTCCTCGAGGGATCCCGGGGCGCCAGGTTCATGTCGGCCTAGGTGGAATTATAGATATTGTATGGCCTTCATCGATGGTACGACTCGATTGAAGTAAACCATTATAATATAGGCTGCGGGTCATTCGGTGGGAGCTCGTACCTTGCCATACAAATGGTCACCGTATGCAAAAGATCCAGGATAGCTTGACATTGCTAGTGACCACTCATATAAATGTGTCGACATAAGAGCGGCTATCCGTGTGTATGCCTTTAGATTTCATTGAGTACTAGCAGGCTACGAGTTGGGTTAACAAGTTACGCTTATAGCAAGCGCTAACCTTGAATCGGCACGGGTTGGTGTGTGCACAGTTGCAACACCATTCTAGAGCCTTAGAGTTGGCTAATAGCAAGGATACGTGCTTCGACATATGATTGTGGCCTCGTTTTGAGTTAAGTCAGCAAGGGCCGTAAGGCAAGTTGGTTAGGTCTGGGTGATACTTGGGAGGCACGGCCTCGATCTTAAGGCACGAGCAAGTGTATTCGTACGACCAGCACGAGTCGTCCCCATGACGTCATTGGTACGAGAATAGTCTAGAGGCACATGAAAGAAGTGAAAGTCTTGGTACGGTCGAGTTGCATAAGTTCTACTCGGTAAGACGCTTCCTCGAATATGTGTTAAAGTCACGAATAGAGTATGGCACGACCTTGTCGTTGCGTTGCTAAGTATAGGCCAAGACGTCTCTGTTCTAAATTGATCCTAAGACAAGACTAGAAAGAAAATCAAAAAGGGATTAAGCTGCACAAAGTAATTAAACGTATCAGTTTTGTATGGGTGGACGAGGAGCTCACTCCACCAGTACTGTTGAGTACTGACACGCACACAATTTTTATGTGTAGGCACAGGTAGAAGCACGTGACGCGTAGCTCGCTTGGATGCGTTGAGGCATATAGTTCCTTGGCGATTCGAAGCGTGCAGACGCATGGAGTCAAGACTTATACGGGACATAATGTATGGATATTGCCTTCCGAAGCATCTGCTGGCTCAAGCATTATATCGAGAGATGAGAGTGAGCAGAGTGACTTGTTAAATGAGAGAAAAGTAAGCTTGAGAGACTTGTAATCATGGCCTTGCGCCCCATTGTAATCTTATTGTTCATTATCAATAAAGAGCACTTTTGAATAACTTGTGTTTTGCTTCTAAATTTTCACTGCATGTTTAATATTTCTGCATTTGACTTCTGTACGACGACCCCATCGCAGCCGCTGTATTCGACCATTATGAAACTTTCTTGCATGAGCGCAATCTAGGCTCGTGCAGTATTACACCTTAGCGAGGACGATCGCTCATACAAAAGCGGGACGTGACATAATGGTATCAGAGCACGACTTTACGTTCTTGGACTTCAAGTCAAATCTCTCAGTTTTGAAAGCTCGTCGTTGATAAAGAAGTGTGCGCTCTCTCTCAAATGTCCCACGACATGTCCATACAATAAGTCTATATATTTTCAAAAGCTCGTACAAGTGTTCAATCGAAATGCATCGGTAGGCGATGGCCTTTGTACCGAACGTTGTCAAACTTGAGTTAATAAAAAACACATGCTAAAGTTAGAAAGTCGTGTGCGTATCCAAATAGTCCTACATCGACATTAGCAAATGTGTGTGAAAAATTAGAGTATAGTCCGTATGGGATAGCTATGCACACATCCTTTTGGCTAAGTTGTGCTGCGTGTCGTGCACCTCGACTTTTTTTGGTGCAAACGAATCGCGAGCAATATTAAGTATTGCTCGGTCGAAAACGGAGATATATGTAGAGTGTATATCGATAGAAATACTATCGAACTAATGCTTAGGCGTATATGGAAGATTGGTTTAGATTTTGAGGAATAGTGCGAACGACTTAGTACGTCGAGACGACGTGAGTGATTACGTTAGAGATTCGTCGAACGAATCTGAAAGATGTTTTAGCAAATAATACGAACGTGATTGTGGACTAAATCGGATAGCTCGAATACTGAGTGGTGTATGGTCCGTCTTGAAAAATCATTCGAGCAAAAATTGAGGATTAGGAGTAACAACGAGTATGTCGGCGAGGCGATGCGATTGAGCAAAGCCTTAGAAAGCGTCACGCTTAGTTGGTCGTGACTTTTATAAGCCCCCTAAATTTTAGGGTTTATTTTAATTTTTCTAAACGAAATATTTTAATAAATATTTTATTATAATTATTTTTGATCATTAAATGTACTTTTTCGAGACTTTGACTTTTGGAGCGTCAGAGATGCCAATCTCTGGAAACTCTCTACATGGATTTGTAGTAGACAAGATTATCTTCGTTTTGATATATCATGTCCCCTTAAACTTGTTCCCTTATACTCTTTTTGCTTCTCCCAACTTCGGGTCAATTTAGACCAATTAATCGTTGAATAATTACTAATTAAATTCTCACTTCTATCTTTGATCATCGTATGCACGTTGTCGTGACTTTTAATTTAGGAGTACAAGACTAGTCATTTTCTCCAAACCAACTTCTCATGAATGATCTACTCGAGATACCCTATACCCATGACCCCATGATCTTCATGTCCCACTCATACACACCATCTTGTGCTTCATTTGCTTCGCTCAACTTTTCTGACACGAGATTCAATTTTAATTCGTCCCACGGAGTCAAATTTATTTTCGACTTGAATTGGGGACACCCTTTCGACCCAAACCTGTCAACCCGAAATATGGTCGTGGCCCACATGAAGCCTACTACCCACTTGACACTTGTGTCCTATTTAGTTTAGCCCCCGCATGCTACTTATTTATCCATGATCATAAATCCTTAAAATTAATCTATTTATTTTGCCAAACCCGATTTTGACGCGACCCGGCTCAACCGAATCCAAACCCAAGCTCCATGTTGTCCTCTCACGACTACCCAAACACCCCCACATAATTTCTCTCTTTTTCTCTATTTAAAATATCTCTTTTTTTTTCTATAAATATCTTTCTCTCTCTTTCTAATATATATATATATATATTTATATATATAAATATATATATATATATATTTATATATACACACACACACACACAAATATCTCTCTCCTCTCAAATATCTCTCTCTATCTCTTATTACTCACACACACAACCCCCCATCACCAGCACAATACCTCCCCTTTCTCAGCCGACTTCACCCTCTCTCCTCTCAAATATCTCTCTCTATTCTCTTTTTCTCTTTCTTTCTTTTACATATATATAAATCTCTTTCTCTCTCTCTCTCTTTTAAATATAACACTCTCTCTCTCTCACCCATTATCATCATCAACACTACCACCATCACTACTCACCACCACCACACCATCACCCGCACGTCGCCACGGCCACCACCGTCGGGAAGCCGCGCCACCCGTGCCGCTCGCCGTGCCCCGTTGGTTCCCGCGCTGCCGTGCGGTAGAGCAACAGCATCTGCAGTGGCCAGCAGAAGTGGCCGCAGCAGCAGCAGCAACAATAGCTAGCTGTGACAGCAGCAACAGCGCAAAGCTGCACCCGCACGCCGTCGTCGCCGTCGTGCACCGCCGCGTGACCCCCTTCTCCGGGCGCACACTCCGGCGACCCCCTGTGCACCACCTCGGTGTGGCAGCAGCCTCCCCGACGGTTGAAACACACGATTCGTACGTTTGGCACGAGATCCCGTCGTGACGCGCGAGTTTTGAACTCAGAAAGTGCGCTTCGTCGCAGCCACTTCGTACGTATTTTTCGAGAAATTTGACCATTGGATCGATAAACTCTTTGCTCCATCACAATCTCGATTTATAGCTCTTCACTCCCCTCAAGTTTTATCCGTTAATTTTGTCGTTTGATACATTAAAATCGGTCGCCAAGTTGATCGTTTAAATTGTACTATTTTTGGACAGTTTTGTGGAGCCAACTTCGTCGGCTCGTAACTCCTTCGTCACACCTCCGTTTGATGCACTGTTAGTTCCTATGCCCAACTGGTATAACCCTCTTCCTTTTTCTTCAGTTTTGTTTCATTGTGAGCATACTTGATTGGTTGAATTTGACGCCAAAGTTGGCCGTCCAAATTCGTAATTTCTAACTTATTAAATTCTATTTTTGAACCCGGGACTCCGGATTCAATTTCTTACACCACCAGTAGACTCATCGTATCGTTCTGGCACTATTTCATATAAAGTTTGTTAGATTTGGAGGATGTGGGTCCTGGCATGTATTTTGGTACAAAGCGGGCCCCACAGTCCGAGTCAACGGATCACTTTGAGATCGGCTCATCGAAAACAAATTCCGGATATACCATTGAGTTCGTATCGTTATTCTAGACTCGTTGACATATAATTTGCTGAGTTTTGAAGACATTGGCTCTGGCACGCATTTTTGTGCAAACTGGATTCCAAATGTCCCAGTCAACGTGTCATTTTGAGATCGACTTATTGGAATTCAATTTCGGATATACCGTTGAGTTTGTATCGTCATTCTGGACTCATTGACATATACTTTGTTAGATTTAGTGGACTTTGGCTTCGACATGCATTTTCGTGCAAATTGGATACCAATATCCAGGTCAACAGACCATTTTGTGATCAAGTCATCGGAATCCCATTTCGGACATACCGTTGGGTTCGTATCATCATTCTAAATTTGTGGACATATAATTTGCTAGGTTTTGTAGACTTCTATTCTGACACATTTTTCGATACAAAGTGGGTCCAACGACGGACATCATTTTGATCTGAAATTACCATTTTGCCCCTGTGTCCAAATTAGACTTATGGGTAGGCTATCCTAGCTAATTTGACCATTCTAGACATGTTGGTGGTATTTATTTTGTCATCCGACGACATATGTAGATTTTTGCTTATGTATCACCCTTAAATTATAATTAATTATTATTATTAGTATATATTTATATGCTTGGTTTTTGTAAAACTCTAAAGTGACCCTTATATTTCTAAGGACCCTAAGTGTTGGTTTAGATATAGTGTCACCCCACATTGGACTGTTATGCTAGGTCACCACTTAGCTAGTGTCCAGTTAGGAGTCGTGTCACACCACTAGTGTAAAATCTTGAACATAGTTTAGAGACTGAGATTATGTATCATTTTGACAGGACACCAGACATCTATATCTTCATACTCGTATCCTTGCCTTGCTCGAGGCGAGTACTCCTACAAACTCTATTTTACTGCATATGATAATGAATTGTGTATGAACCATGTTAAAATACCGTTTCTTGAACTGCAAGTCATATCTTCACTTGTTTTATACTGCTCTAAGTACCTACCATACTTTATACTGCTCCCAGTATCTTTCACATGTTTTAAACTGCTCTCGTATCTCTCACATGTTAGAACTTGGGTTGTGGGGAAACTGATAGTTGAGTACGTGATCATGCCCCATCTACCGAATCCGAGCAAGGTCATATTCTATATGCAAACCTTGTCGTAGGTACTTATCCAGCTGTATTTGTTCGTATGTACATCTATCACCTTCTCACTTGTATGGAAGTATATTTTATTTACATGTGCCACAGTATATTGTACACCTATTGACGATCACGTACCTGCTCTAGTTTTAAACTCTAGATATACATGTGTCGCCATGACAAATGTATCCTTTACATGATAGACGGTGATATGTTATGATTCTTATTTATTACATATCTTTTTATTCCATGCTCAATATGTTTAGTTTGTAGAACCATTACTTGCTCCCGTCCTGACAGGATAACATTGTAGGCATACTTTCGGAGGAAGATTTGCTCTGTAATATTTTCTATGGACCCACTACAGAGGATCAGACTTTTGCTCCCGAGGAAGTCCCCGCAGGGAACCTCGTTTGGTAGTCTCGCTTAGATTATTTTTCGCTTAGTTATTGAACTGTTTAGACTATATCTTGTAGTCACTGGACTTTGTCTCCAGTTTGATACTTTGGAAGTGTATTATTAATTTTGTACTTATTTTACTTTCGCTTATAAATGCTGTATTGTGATAAACCTTTTAAATATGATATTAGAACTGTTAGCAACTTAGATCCTTTATTGTCTATACTTAGAACAGCTTACTACGCTTTAACCAAGCGTAAGCTAGACATGGCTTGGCTCGGCCCAACAATTTGGGTAGCGGGTTGTGACAACTTTGAAGGTCCCGAACGAATGTCGTTCGGACAACTTGTGAATGGGCAACGCGAGTTAGAAAACGATATTGAATCAAGATTTGGAACGATGAATAAAAATGGATGTCTTGATCGAGGAAACCTAGAGGATCGCACTTATGATTTTGGATTTGGTCGAATAGAATAGCGACATATCCAATTCGGACAATAACATCAGTTCTACGACTCGGAGTTCGTTACAAAGGAAGATCGCCATGTTACGTACATCATCGATGGTATTGAGGCGTATCAAAGATCGATGTATGATAATTCGGGGGTACTCTGATTCGAGAAACGATGATCGTGTAAAATGATATTGTTCCGATGGATGCTATACTCAGGATGTTGAAATATGTCGAGAAAAAGATAGACTTGGCTCAAGGATTTTCTAGTTGAACGAATGACGAACCGACTATCGAACTGAGATCTTGGCTTGGATAAAAATAAAATGTTTTGATTGCTTCGACGATAATCACAATGTTGACGTTCTTGTCTTATGCGAGCGCAACTCCACTCTCGCAAATGCATCATGCCAGACTAGGGCGATTATTCCGTGTGAGCGTTGGTATGATGATTCATACAGCTGGGGTTATCGAACTTACATGGCATGGCAATTTGATTGCTTCGACTTATGGTTTGACGTGAAGGTGGACTCGAGAATGACTCAGTATGCTTGACAATTGAACTTGAGGATTGAGTAGGTCCAATCCGCGTATCGAGAATAAATTAGTCTAGACTTAAGCAAGAGTTATGTTCCAATAAGGACGACTATCCTGCAAGAATGTGGCATGGTGATTCATGTCCAACGTAGATATTCGAACTTGCATGAGATTAGGACGTGATAAATTATTGGGCTAGACGATCTCGTGATCGAATACATGAATTGGTTAGAATGAATATGTGAATTATGTCGATATGTTGGAAGGAATAGACTATACAAATTTGTGATTTAAAGGAAATTTAATATGCGCAACGAATATCTTGATGCGAATTAGGTGATCATGCTCGATGTTTTAAAATCTGAGTGATGCGAACTTGGGTAGAAAATCCTGTATTATCGACTTTGGTTTGACCCTAGGACTAGGGTCAGTGTTGGCATTATTGTTGGAGAACTATGATTCCAATCCTGACATTGACTTTACCCTTAAAAAATGGCCTAGCAGGTTAGGCGAAACATCCATGTTGCAAGAGATAGCATTGAAAAGATTGATCTTGAGGATTGGTATGGATGGATAGAGTTAATCGCGAATGTGGGAATACCCTCACGAGATTCAGCTAATATTCATATATTTCAGGGACGTCTGAATATGTGCACGATGAGACTCGAGTGAGAATGACGAATTCTCTATCATGCGGCTTGGCTGAAATACATGTATTTTGGGAACGCCTGGGATATGTGCATGATCCAACTAAGTGATACATTGAATTCAAGTAAGACTTAAGGAATGGAAAAGTGTCGAGAATTTTGAAATCTTATCAAAGAAAAGATTGATAGTAGTGCGAGCGTGGCTCGGATTGAGAAAAACGCATAGGCAGAGTGTGTACGAGAGTTCTTGAATCAAGTGGTCTAAGAGTAAGTACTCAGTTAGTTTCGAAGACAAAATTTTTCTGAGTGGTGTACGATGTAGTGCCCCATCCCGCTCGATCAATCGAAGGAATCGAAACGTCGACGGCGTTCGGACTTAGCCTTGCAACGACTGCTCGAAGACTTGCTCGGTCGAGGCGACTCCTCGCTCAGGTAGGATAGTTTCGGTGAACTTGCCTCATCTTAGCCTTCACATAATAAATTGCATATTTTTAACTTGCACAAGTTAGGCTTGACAATAAAAGAGACGCATCCACATAGCTAAGAAAATAATCTCGACAGGTCAGAATGTGTTAGAACATGGAAAAAGGTCCTACGGTCTGCTAGAAGTCTGCTCAGCGTGCTTTCAAAATGACACTCGGTCCTTCGTTCCGTGGCTTGGGAGAAGAAAGTTGGCCTAAGTTGCTAAGTTGCCTCAACGCACGAATTAGCCTAAGTCATAGGCGTCGCCCGCGTGAATGCTTGATAAAGCATGCACGGTCCCGTCGTCCAAGGCTTGGCATAGCCTTCGCATGTCCCGCTGTTTAAGTCATATTACACGGCTTGTGGCTTAAGTCAAGGCACCCAAGAACATGGTGGTTCAAGTCAAACGCGTGCATGGCACATTCCCTCGATGCGAAGCTTGGCATAGCCTTTGCTTGTCAACTCGTTGCCGAATAAGTTAAATAAGAGTTTTGCTGGACTATCAAAGTTATTTCTAGCACTGTCCCCTGTTGGCTGCGGTTGTCAAGTCACATAGTCCCATGAGAATAAGGCTCGTCATATAAAGTATATAACTTGAGCGATAGTATTGCCTAGAGAACAAGGTCTGTCTAAGGCACGAGCCACGGATGGTTTAGTGAAAAGTATGCCACGGACAAAGGAAGTCCACGCGACTGGTTATCGCCGAGATCGGTCCTGCTACTTGGGAGTCTCGATAAGTCTCGCTAAGCAAGTACACGAGATCGGTCCCGCTACTTGGGAGTCTCGATAGAAAGATGGAAAGCATGGTCATGATTAAAGAAGGACTTGATAGATCGTGTTGAGTCTTGCTTGGTCATTGGACAACTTGCGCACAAGGGTAAATTCCTCGAGCGATCCTCGGGCGCCAGGTTCGGGTCAGCCTAGGAAGAATTACAGATATTATACGGCCTTCATCGACGGTACGACTCGATTGAAGTGAACCGTTACAATATAGGCTGCGGGTCATTCGGTGGGAGCTCGTACCTCGCCACGCGAATGGTCACCGTTTGCAAATGATCCAGGATAGCTTGACATTGCTAGTAACCACTCATATAGATGTGTCGGCATAAGAGCGGCTACCGCGTGTATGCCTTTAGATTTTATCGAGTACTAGGAGGTTACGAGTTGGGTTAACAAGTTATGCTTATAGCAAGCGCTAACCTTGAATTGGCACGGGTTAGGGTGTGTACGGTTGCAACATCATTCTAGAGCCTAAGAGTTGGCTAATAGCAAGGATACGTGCTTCGGCATATGATTGTTGCCTCGTCTCGAGTTAAGTCAGGAAGGGCCGTAAGGCAAGTTGGTTAAGTCTGGGTGATACTTTGGAGGCACGGTCTCGATCTTAAGGCACGAGCAAGTGTATTGGCACGACCATCATGATTCATCCCTTGACGTCGTTGGCACGAGAATGGTCTAGATGCACATGAAAGAAGTGAAAGTCTTGGCACGATCGAGTTGCATAAGTTCTACTCGGCGAGGCACTTCCTCGAATATGTGTTGAAGTCATGAATAGAGTATGGCACTACCATGTCGTTGCATTGCCAAGTATAGGCTAAGACGTTTTTGTTCTAAATTGATCCTAAGGCAAGACTAGAAAGACAATCAAAAAGGGATTAAGCTGCACAAAGTAATTGAACGTCGGTTTTGTATGGGTGGGCGAGGAGCTCACTCCACCAGTACAGTTGAGTACTGACACCCACACAGTTTTTATATGCAGGCACAGGTAGAAGCTCATGGCGCGGAGCTCGCTTGGATACGTTGAGGCACAGAGTTCCTTGGCGATTCGAAGTATGCGGCCGCGTGGAGTCAAAACTTATACGGGACATAATATATGGACATTGCCTTCCGAAGCATCCGTGTCACTCCCCATTCCTGGAATACGTATTTTAATACGTAAACCCATAAATTATATTTACCTTAAATTTATACGATATTTATTATGCAGTATTTCTTCACGCATTTCCCAAAAATATTTGACAAAATATTATTTTCTAATTTATTTTCTGCATTTGGGCCTACAGTTTTGGCTCATTTAGGTAACCTATTCTTGGTTCACCAATGGTTCATCATGAACCCTTTGGTTCATCATGAACCCATGGGTCCAAGATCTTTATATATAACTCATCTCAATCTCTCTCCTCTCATTTACTTCCTCTCATTTATTTCCTTCACCAACCAAGGCAAGTACCAATTTGCTCAAGAGAGGGATCCATAATTTTGTCAAAGATTTCTTACAAAACTATTTGCCAAAACATGTTCTTCTCCTCAATCTATACTAGTTTAGAACTTGAAAATTTCCATTTTGAAGCTTTGATTTTTGTAGATCTAAGTTTTAATCATTTTTGGATTTCTTTGGTCTTGATCTATTTTCGTTGGGGTTTTGTGGGTTTTGATGCTTCTATGTGGAAGAGAATTCCATTTCACCCAAGATGGAACTTTAGAAATCCGGATTTGGAGTTCGGATGGCCAAGTTGTGATGTTTTGAAGTTTGGGGATTAACCATGGTGTTCTTGCTGTTTGGAGAAGACAGTGAGCAGTGTGCTCCTGTTTGAGCACGCTTTCTGTTGGAAGCGTGTCTCCCCCTTGAGCCTGCGTGACTTTTCACGCAGCTCCCCCTTGAGCCTGCGTGACTTTTCACGCAGCTCTCCCCTTTGAGCCTGCGTGACTTTTTACGCAGCTCTCCCCCTTGAGCCTGCGTGACTTTTCACGCAGCTCTCCTCTTGAGCCTGCGTGACTTTTTACGCAGCTCTCCCCTTGAGCCAGCGTGACTTTTCACGCAGCTCTCCCCTTGAGCCAGCGTGACTTTTCACGCAACTCTCCCCTTGAGCCAGCGTGACTTTTCACACAGCTCTCCCCTTGAGCCAGCGTGACTTTTCACGCAGCTCCCCCTTGAGCCTGCGTGACTTTTTACGTATGCAGCTCCCCTTGAGCGTGCGTGCTTTGTGCGTACGCTTTTGATATTTTATCAGATATTATATGCCCATTTTATATCCTTACGCCTTTTGTCCCGAGCATGATATAAGCACTAATGTGACCCCGGAGAACAAAGTGTTCCTACCCGATACATGTACCTGAATGTCCCAGTTCTTGTTCATGCTCGACAAATGACTCGTAACTCCATGTGGCGTATTTGCAATGATGCACTACACTAAGGAGGGTAACACATGTTGACATACTGATTGACATGGATCCTCTTTGGGGTACTCGTACTAAAGTACGACTATAGGAGGATAATCATGCAGGCCACAGCATGTGAGTCCAAGATTTCACCTAGGGTTAAATTAGGCAACTAAATATACTAGATGCATGGGGAGGGTAGAATCCCGAGATCGTGTTACACCAGTCGCCTTGAGATATTGTCTTGACGCGCCGGCTGGTCTCCACGGATACTGTGTCATTCGTAACGAGTGGATGACTGTATCCGATTAATTTCTGCTATATATTATATGTCTTGGCAAGGTGGCCTTACGAGGGACCTGTGCTCAATGACACCTGTCTACGCGAACCCCTGGGTTGGCTAGCCTTGCTGGAAAGATACGATCTGAGGATTTTCTAATAACATGATGCGAGGATAACCTCGTCCCACTAGAAACTCGTAGACTTGATTGGCCGTGAAAACGACTTGCTTGTATCCTATTACCTTCCGCGAATAACCGAGGGAAGTGGACTGTTGTGGTACGTGATCCAACCCATGTTCTTGTTTGATTGTTGGGTTGGTTATCGTACTATGACAGGCTGTGGACCAAAGTTATGAACGGAAGACTTATTCTGGTTGTGAAGTGTTACTTCTGTGAATGACTGAGGAACATGGTCTATCATGGTACATGATCCAACCCATGTTCTTGTTTGATTGTTGGGTTGGTTATTGTGCTGCGATAGGCTATCGACCAAAGTCACGATCAGAGGATTTTATTATTTATACCTTTTAACTTATGTGTAGGTTATAGAGTACGACACGTCCCGACTCCATGCGGCACCTTTTGTCCTCGTTTGGTTGTAAGGGTGCCATATGGGCTCGAAGATGTTGTGCCACCCTATAATAGTAGCATAAGTATTACTATTATCGATCATTCTATTATCTGGGTTTTTAATCTTAACTCTTGTGCCCCTTTGGCGGTGCTTGCTATTCGGGACTGACCCCGCTGGTTTTGTTTGGCCAGATCTCGTAGCATAGCCGGAGGACACGATCTTCCTTCCTGACATCCATGGTGCATACTAGGAGCATGGCGGTTCGGGGACTCGAGTGGGTTTCTTCTCCACCACTCCTGCTTATACTTTTTGCGACGTTTAGCTACCGGCACCTGTTAGCCGGATTACTCGATATTTTGTGTCAGTACATAATTGTAAATAAACAGACTGCAGCTGTGTATAATTTTGTACTTCTGACTCTCTGAGATAGCTAAATTATAAAGCTAGTCTCCCATGACCATTTTGATAAAGCGTCGGGGACGCCTAACTGCTTTATCTTTAATGTTTATTTAATTGCTGATGTGACTTGATTGATTGAGACATAGAACTCTGTGGGACCATAGGAGACTTGATTGTAGCACGTACCCCCTAGTCTCTCGACAGCCACGATCGCCGTATGACGTTACGTACCTCATATGGAGTAGCTGGCCTAGTCCGTCTCCGTATTTCGGTACTGGGGCGTGACAAGGTTTTAGTGGTGGCCCATGCAGGCCTCTTTATCAGACTTGTGGGGTATTGCGAATTATTAGTAGTCTCAATCAAAACTTGTTCCCCTTGAAATTCTGATTCAAATTCTCTGTCCTTTCCTTGATCTCTAACCTGTCTTGCATCCTCGAAATCTTGCGGGTGAGGCCCATGAGGAAGAGCAGCAAGAGCATGGCTCGACTGGGCGACAACAGGGGAGAGAACCTTCTCCAGTGCAGGCACGAGCAGAAGTGGGACCAGAGGCAGTGGAGCCACGGGTTACTGAGGCTCCTGCAGCACCAGCAGCGACAGCAGTACCAGAAGCCGTAGTACTCCTAGAGATCATTCGGGAGTTTCTTGTCACTAACCAGCAGCAACAGACTCGGCAGCAGGAGCAGAACGTGTTGCTGAACCAGGGGATTCAGTTAACTCTTGAGAGGAGTGTCAGAGCTGACTCGGGAGCATCAGGAAGGTTTCGTCGCTTGAACCCGAGATATTTTGATGGCACGGAGGATGCCATCACTGCGGATGCCTGGATTCAAGACATCGAAGCCATTCTTGTGGCAGCCAAGGTTCCAGATGATAAGAAGGTTGATCAGGTCAAATTGGTACTTTAGGATCTTGCCCGCGACTGGTGGGCATCAGAAGAAGTTGGTGCAAGATGCCCTGTTCGTTGGACCACCTTCAGTGACAGATTCAAGGCCAAGTATTTTGGCGTAGTAGCTCGATATGAGCTCCAGCAGAAGTTTATCAGTCTCAAGCAAGCAGGCAAGACCGTAGATGGGTATGCAGCAGAGTTCTGCAGATTGTGTCGTTTCGCACCAGCAATGGTGGCAACGGAGCCAGAGAAAGCTATGAGGTTCAAGCAGGGACTTCATTTGGAACTATTACAGCTTGTGGAAGGCCACGACTACCAGACGTTTGACGCTGTTTTGACGGCCGCTCGGAGGCACGAGCTTACCCAGCAGAGGTTGGCATCAAGGACAGGAGGTCAGAAGAGACCTCATTCCCAGGTTGGAGGAGGAGCAATGCAGCGAACATCGGCACCAGCACCCGGGGTACGTATTCATGATGTAGGAGCGCCGTGGAGGATGGCCGTGTCAACTAATATAGCGCCAGTTCGGTATCAGCAGCCGAGGAACCAACAACAGCGTCAGGGAGCACCCTAGGGCTGTACATTCTGTGGGAAGGCAGGGCACACGAGGGAGGTGTGCCGGTCAGCGAATGGCTTATGCTTGAGGTGTGGTAGTTCAGACCACCGTATCTCTACTTGTCCTGTGATGCAGAGGCCAGGAGGGCCAGCTCAGCAGTTTCCAGCGTTGCCAGCTCCGCTGGCAACCCCGAGTGGAGGGCCAGTATTGGCAGTAAGGCCCCTAGCCCAGCGTCTACCAACGCAGGCTCAGATGTTCCACCAGGCACAGGAAATCGAAGGCCCTCAGAGGCAGCAACAGCATGGTCGAGGAAGGCCGCAACATGGAGCTCAGCGGGGCCAGGGACAGGCTCTCACATTATCCTTGGGAGAGGCTCTAGCGTCTAGTGACGTGGTGGCAGGTAAAATTCTCGTCACCTCATTCCCCGCTGTAGCATTATTTGATTCAGGCGCTACTCATTCATTCATCTCTGCCCAATATGCTACACGGATTGTATTAGAGTTTGAGGCATTGCCGGAGAGGATAGATATACTCACCAGCAATGGGCTCGTAGAAGTTAGCAGAGTGCGCTTTTCATGTCCAGTGGAGGTGTGTGGGTATTTACTGCCCGCATCATTGATTAAATTTCCTATGGGGAATTTTGATGTCATTCTTGGCATGGACTGGTTGAGAGACAGTCATGCGACAATTGATTGTAGAGGAGGTAGGGTCATATTCAGCGTTCTTGGGATGGAGCAGTTCATCTTTACTCGAACCTTGAGGAATCAGGCCGGAGGCGTCATCTCAGCAGCAGTGTCAGAGCCAGGATAGATTCCGAGAGTGGTCGAAA
The DNA here is from genome assembly GCA_029216955.1 of Iris pallida. Lineage (NCBI taxonomy): Eukaryota > Viridiplantae > Streptophyta > Magnoliopsida > Asparagales > Iridaceae > Iris > Iris pallida. Next base: position 10,209,437 of record JANAVB010004399.1, on the reverse strand, counting down.
ATTTTCTCGACGTCTTCCCTAATGAGCTTCCAGGGATACCCCCAGTCAGAGAGGTAGAATTTAGCATTGAGTTGAACCCTGGAACGAGGCCTATTGCAGACAGAGTTTACAGAATGTCGTCGTCAGAACAGAATAAGTTGTATCAACATGAAGAAGAATTGAACTCTAAGGGATTCATCCGAGACAGTAAGTCACCCTGGGCCACGCCAGTGATTCTAGTTCCCAAGAAGGATGGGTCGACGAGGATGTGCATCGACTACCGCAAGCTGAATGCAGTAACAGTGAAGAATAAGTACCCACTACCAAGGATTGATGACCTGTTTGACCAGTTGAGCAAGGCCAGCATCTTTTCCAAGATCGATCTTCGGTCAGGATACTATCAAGTAAGAGTCCGGGAGCAAGACATACTGAAGACAGCATTCAGATCTAGATATGGGCATTATGAGTTTTTAGTAATGCCCTTTGGATTAACCAACGCCCCCGCAGTATTCATGGATTTAATGAACCGCATCTTTCTACCATATTTGGATAAATTTGTGGTGGTGTTCATAGATGACATTCTTGTCTATTCCAGCAGTAAAGAGGAGCATGAGAAACATCTTAGGACTGTCTTACAGACATTGAGGGAGTATCATCTTTATGCGAAGCTCGACAAGTGTGAATTCTGGTTAGATCACGTTTCATTCCTGGGGCATGTAATTTCTGGGGCAGGAGTGTCAGTGGATCCGAAGAAGATTGAGGCTGTAGAGCATTGGCCAGTCCCGAGAACGGTTGCAGAAGTGCGAAGTTTCTTAGGATTAGCTGGTTACTATAGAAGGTTCGTGGCGGACTTTGCCAAGATCTCTGCACCCTTAACGCGTTTGACGCACAAGGACGTAGAGTTTGTTTGGTCAGCTAGCTGTCAGGCATCATTCGAAGAATTGAAGAAGAGATTGATCTCAGCCCCGATCTTGACGCTTCCAGTAGAAGCAGGAGGCTTTACAGTATATTATGACGCATCTGGGAAGGGCCTTGGATGTGTATTGATGCAGCACAGAAAGGTGATAGCATATGCGTCTCGACAGCTTCGAGACCATGAGAAGAATTACCCGACTCACGATTTGGAGTTAGCAGCTGTGGTGTTTTTACTCAAGTTGTGGAGGCATTATTTATACGGAGATCGGGTATAGATCTATACTGATCATAAGAGTTTGAAATACGTATTCACGCAGCGAGATTTGAACATGAGGCAAAGAAGATGGTTAGAACTACTGAAGAATTTTGACTTAAATCTTCAGTATCATCCAGGCAAGGCGAATATAGTTGCAGATGCACTGAGTAGGAGAGACAGTGCCTTTATCTTGACCTCGCAGAAGCATATTTTAGAAGTCCTTCAAAGTATGGGAATCGAAGTAGTTTTGCCAAGGGATATAGGAAGAATGACCAGTATGCAGATTCAGTCAACCTTAGTAGAGAGGATAAGGGCAGCACAAGCAGGAGATCCACAGATTCAGAAGTTGCGGTCGGAGTGTGAATCAGGCCGTAGGAAGGAGTTAGTGATTCATAAAGATGGTACACTCAGGTTTGGAAATAGACTCTGTGTACCGAGTGGAGACCGTCGGCAAGAAGTTATGTCCGAAGCTCATAGTTCTATTTACTCCATTCATCCAGGAGGAACGAAGATGTATCGATATATCAGGCAGTACTTTTGGTGGAATGGCATGAAAAGAGAGATAGCGAGATTTGTATCCAAGTGTCTGGTATGTCAGCAGGTGAAAGTCGAACAGCAGAGACCAGCAGGGTTGCTACAGCCGCTTCCTATCCCAGAATAGAAATGGGAGCACATCACGATGGATTTTGTGACCGGTTTACCTAGATCCCCGGCTGGCAAGAATGCAGTCTGGGTAATAGTAGATCGACTCACGAAGGTCGCTCATTTCCTTCCCTTCCGAGTTGGGCAGACTACTGAGCAGTTAGCAGAAATATACATGAAGCAGATAGTAAGGCAACACGGCGTTCCAGTTAGTATAGTATCAGATCGGGATACGCGATTTACTTTCCATTTTTGGCGGAGCTTGCACCAAAGTTTGGGAACAAGTTAAGATTCAGTACTGCTTATCATCCACAGACTGACGGGCAATCAGAAAGAACCATTCAGACATTAGAAGATATGCTACGGGCGTGTACCTTGGATTTTGGCGGTTCTTGGGAGGATCACCTTCATCTAGTGGAGTTCTCCTATAACAACAGCTATCAGGCTAGCATTCAGATGGCCCCGTTCGAAGCATTGTACGGAAGGAAGTGCAGGTCCCCTTTGGCATGAGACGACGTCAGAGAACGGAGGTTGTTGGGGCCAGAGATTATCACGCAGACTGTAGAGATAGTTAAGTTGGTCAGAGAGCGCCTTCGAGTTGCACAGGACCGACATCGTCATTGGGCAGATCAGCATCGTAGGCCTCTAGAGTTTAGAGTTGGCGAACAAGTGTTTCTGTGGATTTCGCCTACTCGGGTTATCATCAGATTTGGAACCCGGGTTAAGCTTAGTCCAAGATACGTTGGTCCTTTTAAGATTCTCGCTCGGGTAGGCGATGTGGCTTATCGACTTGCCCTTCCGCCTTTGTTAACTGGCATACATGATGTGTTTCATGTGTCCCAATTATGTGGGTATGTCCCGGATCCGAGTCATATCCTCGATCATTCTGAGTTAGTCGTTGGTACCGACCTAACTTACGAGGAACAACCCGTATCTATTTTAGACCGGCGAGAGAAGTTACTCAAGAATCGGACGATAAGCCTTGTCCGTGTTTCTTGGAACCATCACTCTTCGGGAGAGTCAACCTGGAAGCGCGAGGACGAGATCAGATCTCGGTATCCGTATTTGTTTGATTAATAAGGTATATTTTTGTACCTTATTAACACGATTCTATGCTTTTCTGCACCTGCTTGTTTTGCACTTTGTGATGTATGATAATAACTGCTATGATAGTTAACTTGTATATGATTGTGCCTTGCTTGTCCTGATTTCACTATCCTGTCTTGGCTGGAATTCCGAGGACGGAATTTTTCTAAGAAGGATAGAGATGTCACTCCCCAATCCTGGAATATGTATTTTAATACGTAAACCCATAAATTATATTTACCTTGAATTTATACGATATTTATTATGCAGTATTTCTTCATGCATTTCCCAAAAATATTCGACAAAATATTATTTCCTAATTTATTTTCTGCATTTTGGCCTACAGTTTTGGCTCATTTGGGTAACCTATTCTTGGTTCACCAATGGTTCATCATGAACCCTTTGGTTCATCATGAACCCATGGGTCCAAGATCTTTATATATAACTCATCTCAATCCCTCTCCTCTCATTTACTTCCTCTCATTTATTTCCTCCACCAACCAAGGCAAGTACCAACTTGCTCAAGAGAGGGATCCATAATTTTGTCAAAGATTTCTTACAAAACTATTTTCCAAAACATGTTCTTCTCCTCAATCTATACTAGTTTAGAACTTGGAAATTTTCATTTTGAAGCTTTGATTTTTGTAGATCTAAGTTTTAATCATTTTCAGATTTCCTTGGTCTTGATCTATTTTCGTTGGTGTTTTGTGGGTTTTGATGCTTCTATGTGGAAGAGAATTCCATTTCACCCAAGATGGAACTTTGGAAATTCGGATTTGGAGTTCGGATGGCCAAGTTGTGATGTTTTGAAGTTTGGGGATTAACCATGGTGTTCTTGCTGTTTGTAGAAGACAGTGAGCATTGTGCTCTGTTTGAGCACGCTTTCTGTTGGAAGCGTGTCTCCCCCTTGAGCCTGCGTGACTTTTCACGCAGCTCTCCCTTGAGCCTGCGTGACTTTTCACGCAGCTCTCCCCCTTGAGCCTGCGTGACTTTTCACGCAGCTCTTCCCCTTGAGCCTGCGTGACTTTTCACGCAGCTCTCAAGGCCCTTGAGCCTGCGTGACTTTTCACGCAGCTCTCCCCTTGAGCCAGCGTGACTTTTTACGCAGCTCTCCCCTTGAGCCTGCGTGACTTTTCACGCAGCTCTCCCCTTGAGCCAGCGTGACTTTTCACGCAGCTTTCCCCTTGAGCCTGCGTGACTTTTCACGCAGCTCTTCCTTTGAGCCAGCGTGACTTTTCACGCAGCTCTCCCTTGAGCCTACGTGACTTTTCACGTACGCAGCTCCCCTTGAGCGTGCGTGCTTTGTGCGTACGCTTTTGATATTTTATCAGATATTATATGCCCATTTTATATCCTTACGCCTTTTGTCCCGAGCATGATATAAGCACTAATGTGACCCCGGAGAACAAAGTGTTCCTACCCGATACATGTAACTGAATGTCCCAGTTCTTGTTCATGCTCGATAAATGACTCGTAACTCCATGTGGCGTATTTGCAATGATGCACTACACTAAGGAGGGTAGCACATGTTGACATACTGATTGACATGGATCCTCTTTGGGGTACTCGTACTAAAGTACGACTTTATGAGGATAATCATGCAGGCCACAGCATGTGAGTCCAAGATTTCACCTAGGGTTAAATTAGGCAACTAAATATACTAGATGCATGGGGAGGGTAGATTCCCGAGATCGTGTTACACCAGCCGCCTTGAGATATTGTCTTGACGCGCCGGCTGGTCTCCACGAATACTGTGTCATCCGCAACGAGTGGATGACTGTATCCGATTAATTCTTGCTATATATTATGTCTTGGCAAGGTGGCCTTACGAGGGACCTGTGGTCAATGACACCTGTCTACGTGAACCCCTGGGTTGGCTAGCCTTGCTGGAAAGATACGATCTGAGGATTTTCTAATAACATGACGCGAGGATAACCTCGTCCCACTAGAAACTCGTAGACTTGATTGGCCGTGAAAACGACTTGCTTGTATCCTATTACCTTCCGCGAATAACCGAGGGAAGCGGACTGTTGTGGTACATGATCCAACCCATGTTCTTGTTTGATTGTTGGGTTGGTTATCGTACTATGACAGGCTGTGGACCGAAGTTATGAACGGAAGACTTATTCTGGTTGTGAAGTGTTACTTCTGTGAATGACTGAGGAACATGGTCTATCATGGTACATGATCCAACCCATGTTCTTGTTTGATTGTTGGGTTGGTTATTGTGCTGCGATAGGCTATCGACCAAAGTCACGATCAGGGGATTTTATTGTTTATACCTTTTAACTTATGTGTAGGTTATAGAGTACGACACGTCCCGACTCCATGCGGCACCTTTTGTCCTCGTTTGGTTGTAAGGGTGCCATATGGGCTCGAAGATGTTGCGCCACCCTATAATAGTAGCATAAGTATTACTATTATCGATCATTCTATTATCTGGGTTTTTAATCTTAACTCTTGTGTCCCTTTGGCGGTGCTTGCTGTTCGGGGCTGACCCCGCTGGTTTTGTTTGGCCAGATCTCGTCGCAGAGCCAGAGGACACGATCTTCCTTCCTGACATCCATGGTGCATACTAGGAGCATGGCGGTTCGGGAACTCGAGTGGGTTTCTTCTCCACCACTCCTGCTTATACTTTTTGCGGCGTTTAGCCACCGGCACCTGTTAGCCGGATTACTCGATATTTTGTGTCAGTACATAATTGTAATTAAACAGACTGCAGCTGTGTATAATTTTGTACTTCTGACTCTCTGAGATAGCTAAATTATAAAGATAGTCTCTCATAACCATTTTGATGAAGCGTCGGGGACGCCTTACTGCTTTATCTTTAATGTTCATTTAATTGCTGATGTGACTTGATTGATTGAGACATAGAACTCTGTGGGACCATAGGAGACTTGATTGTAGCACGTACCCCCTAGTCTTTCGACAGACACGATCGCCGTATGACGTTACGTACCTCATATGGAGTAGCTGGTCTAGTCCGTCTCCGTATTTCGGTACTGGGGCGTGACAATCCGCTGGCTCAAGCATTGTTTCGAGAGATGAGAGAAAGCAGAGTGACTTGTAAAATGAGAGAAAAGTAAGCTTAAGAGACTTGTAATCATGGCCTTGCGTCGCATTGTAATCTTATTATTCAATATCAATAAAGAGCACTTTTGAATAACTTGTGTTTTACTTCTAAATTTTTGCTGCATGTTCAATGTAACTGCTTGGAACTTCTATGCGACGACCCCGTCGCAGCCGCTGTAATCCATCGTTATAAAAATTTCTTGCACGAGCACAATCTAGGCTCATGCGGCATCACGCCTTAGCGAGGACGATCGCTCCTATGGGAGCGGGACATGACAGTGGTGCTTCTTACTTTGTAACTTTTATTGATGACTATTCCAGGAAGGTTTGGGTCTATACCTTAAAGACCAAGGATCACGTGCTGCCTACTTTCAAAAAGTTTCAGACCTCTGTTGAAAGAGAGACGGGCAAGAAGTTATTGTGTGTTCGGTCCGACAACGGCGACGAATACATTGGTCTATTTGATGCTTATTACAGAGAGAAAGGGATACCACACCAGAAGACTCCCCCAAGATACCTCAGCTCAATGGTTTAGCAGAGCGTATGAATAGGACACTAATGGAGAGGGTGCGATATTTGCTGTCAGAAGCAAACTTGCCAGGTAGTTATTAGGGTGAGGCACTTCTCACAGCTGCTTATGTTATTAATTTATCTTATAGTGCTCCTTTGCAGGATAATGTGCCTGACAAAGTATGGTACGGCAAAGATCCGTCATACAATCACCTGCGAGTGTTTAGCTATAAGGCCTTCGTGTATGTACCGAAGAACTAGAGGTCCAAACTTGAGCCGAACACGAGGCGATGTGTCTTTGTCTGCTACGATCGAGATGAGTTTAGCTATAGACTCTACGATCCGGGGGAAGAAAGCTCTACAGAAACAGGGACGTGGTATTCGTCGAGGATCAGATCATAACCAACACTCAAGATTCCGAGACGCCTTCTGAGGCTGAGGAATTGCCTGAGTTATAGCCATTTTGCTTCGAGCAGTTTTCAGAGGACATCGCAGAGGATTTAATTATGGGGAAGCCAGTACATGGAGTTGCTTCCACCCTTGATCATCAGCCTGCTGATGTTGGTCAGGATGTCCCTTAGGAGGATGAGTATGCCGAAGAGGCAATTCCTGAAGGGGAGGAGATTGTTGGTATACAACCAACACCAGTGGCTCCACTGAGAATGAGCGACAGAGAGCATCGACCAACTACGAGATACTCACCGGTGAGTATGTTCTACTAACTGACGGATGAGAGCCCGAAAGCTTTGTAGAGGCTATGAAAGACGAACAAAGGCATGAGTGGATGCAGGCTATTCAGGAGTAGATGAGTTTCTTATACGCCAATTCCACTTATGAGCTAGTACGATTGCCAAAGGGCAATAAGACTTTGAAGAATTGAAGGATGTTTAGAGTGAAGCAGACGGATGATGCTACTCGCCCTCGATACAAAGTGAGGCTGGTAGTTAAAGGCGACGGTCAGAAAAAATATGTAGATTATGATGAGATCTTTTCGTCTGTCGTCAAACAGTCATCTATTCGGGTGGTGCTAGTATTAGCAGTCAGTTTCGACTTAGAGGTCGAACAGATGGATATGAAGACGGCATTCCTCCACGGTGATCTTGAGGAGGAGTTATACATGGAGCAGCCAGTAGAATTCTATAAGAAGGGCAAGTCACATTTGGTCTGCCGGTTGAAGAAGAGCTTGTATGGTTTGAAGCAGGCTCCGAGGCAGTGGTACAGGAAGTTCGAGTCATTTATGGGAGAGCATGGTTATGCACGGACGACGTCGGACCATCATGTATTTGTGTGGTACTTTACCGATGATGATTTTATCATTTTATTGCTCTATGTTGATGATATGCTATTAGTGGGTCGGAATGCACTAGGATAGCGAAGTTGAAGCGCCAACTGGGCACGACCTTCTCTATGAAGGATTTGGGCGCAGCAAAGACTATTCTTGGGATGAAGATCAGTCGAAAGAGAGAGTCCAAGCTGCTACACTTGTTCCAAAAGAAGTACATTTATCAGGTACTTCTGCGTTTCGGGATGGACGGGTCGAAGAAAATAAATTGTACCCTTGCGGCTCACATTAAGTTCACTGAGGAGCAGTGTCCATCTACCGAGGATGAAAAGAAAGATATGGAGCGGGTTCCATATGCCTCAGCTGTGGGAAGCCTTATGTATGCTATGGTGTGTACGAGGCCAGACATCGCTCACGCAGTTGGCACAGTTAGCGGGTATCTTTCAAATCCTGGAAGGATACATTAGAGTGCGGTCAAGTGGATTCTACGATACCTTCAGGGCACTACCGATTGGAGACTTTCTTTTGGTGGTGACGAGCCGAAGCTGGTTGGGTATACCGACGATGATATGGCTGGAGATGTAGATACTAGACAATCGACTTCAGGCTATGTGATGATGTTTACTGGTGGAGCGGTATCGTGGTAGTCGCGGCTGCAGAAGTGTGTTGCCTTGTTGACGACAGAGGTAGAGTATATTACGACGACGGAGGCTTACAAGGAGTTGTTATGGATGAAAAAGCTGTTACAGGAAATGGAGCTGAAGCAAGAGCAGTATACTTTGCTTTGCGACAGTCAGAGTGCTATTCACCTTCTGAAGAATCAAACATTTCATAGTCGGTCTAAGTACATCGAGACTTGGTATCATTGGATACGGAATATGGTTGAGAAGAAGGACGCGACACTTGAGAAGTTTTATACTGATGACAATGGAGCGGACATGCTCATAAAGGTTCTACTAAGGGAGAAGTTTGAATACTGCAGGCGGATCATCGTGATGACGAGTTCCTCCACCTAGTTGTGAAGAAGAAGATTTGTTGGAGTGGGTGGGGTTCCCAACCTATGTGGAGAAGAACGCGTAGTGCGATGAGCGCCGTCTGTGTGTCAGAGAAGCTCGGGGAGGTGACAAGGCCATTCGGAGACGAAGAAGAAGCTCGAAAGCTACCAGACTACTTTCTGGAACAGGGGAGGTAGAGTTTTGGACGAACTCTGCCCCAGGCAGAGTTCTGGCCGAACTCTGCCCCCTTGGTTCCATAACTGTTCTGTCACGAAAACACAGAGTTCTGGCCGAACTCTGTGTCGACGGGCTGAAGCTGATTTTAGAATATTTTTACCGTTGGATCGTATGCTGCGGTCCAAGGTTTGTTGCGGATTATGTGGTTTATACATGGGTTTTTTAACCCTAAACACAATATAACATTGAAGAAAATAGAGAAAAAGAGGCAAGATTGTCATTGCAACTTTGGGAGAGTAGAATGAGGATCAAAGGCCGTTTTTGAAGGATGATCGTGTTCGGATAATCTCTACTCGTCGTATTTGTTCTTCGTAGCCTTGTAATCAATATTTCTTACTTCTAAGTGTTGTGGGGATCCGTGTTGGATCGGAAGAAGTTTCTAGAGGGTGTACTTCTTTATGTCATTAGTGAAGGCTTCTCAGGGTTGGACTCCGATCGTCCCGTAATTTTTTTCTGCAAGGATTTTTTACGTCAAAAATTCTCTGTGTCTGCGTCAATTGTGTTTGGTGTTTGTTTCGTGCATTGTATTCTCGGTTCTCTCACATGTATTCTCTAGTTTGGGGAAAGATTTCTGCGTTTCTTTTCCAATAGATTCAAGGCATAGTCCACCAAGCACTTCTTCAGACAAAGACAATAGTCAATAGCTAAGTGAGATTCAAGGTTGTACTCCATCTCATCTATGCATAGCATATATATATAATTGTCCAAAAATTCTCTGCTATAATTCTTCCTATATCTTGGTTTCTAAACTTTTTCTTTTGGGTGGGGGAGGGGAGGGGGATTGTTGTATAAATTAAGGAAAACAACCAAATTTTCTTCATGTTATTACCCCTTTTATTCACATTAAATTCCTATTAAGGGCTATTTTTTTAACTCCCTAAATGGTCACATTATTACCCCTTATTCACACCTTTATTCCTATTAAATCCTATTGAAGGATCATTAATAAATTTGTTTGTGACATGACTCCTATATGGCATGCCTCCTTTGTGTTGCGGGGAGAGAGGAAAAGAAGTTCTAACTCTCTCTAAAAATTCTATCACTTCCTCATAAAAAAATTATTCCATTTCAATCTCTCCAATTTTTTATTTCAATATTCTTTTGGGCAATAGCTAAGTTCGGATCACTCTCTCGAAGCTGTGTGCAGTGACGAGAAGTCAGTAGCATGGAAGTTTCACTTCTAGGAGGATTCGAGAATAAATCTGCACATATACCTCGAATAATCTCTTAGGGCAGTGCGTAGTGCGCAACTTTTCCAGTGGCCGGTAACTCTAAGCTTATTATTTTATTTCATATGTCATTTACAGAAAAAGAGAAACAAGTTTTCTAACATAAATAAGGTTAAACTATCCTAATAGCATCCCAATTATTGTGCTCGAACTTTTTTGGCACCTTAACTTCTATTGCTATGGCATACCAACTTTATAAATGGTTCTTTTAAAACAACACTTCCATCAATTTTGAAATACATCGGGACCACTTCCAAAGAATATCTGGTAATATACATATTTCAATTGAATTTTTGTACTACAATATATGTTTTTGAAGTGGTCTTGATATACTTGAAACTTAATTGAGGAAATATATTTTAAAAGAACAAATTATGAAGTTGTGATTCAAAATCGTACAATAGAAAGTTAAAGGGACAAAAAATATCCTAACAACGATGTAGTTAGGATATCATTTAGATTAATTTAGCCATGTAAAGAATGCCTCTCCGAGTGGGCCTGTCAATGGTAGCTTATTGGTCGGATATTGGCATTACCATATCCGAACCATTAACTATCGGATATAATCGATAACTATCCGATATCCGATCGGATAGAAGTTTTGGCTACCGTATCCGTTACCAACAATTTTAGCGGATATCGGATAATATCCGAGCCAATAAGATTGCTAAAAAAATATTTAAAAAATGAAGAAAAAAATGAGTTAAAACGTTTTGGTTGTCACCTTGCTGGTTTAGATTGGATATATACTTCAAACTATGTTTTTCAGCCGCTTGCAAGGTGACAACCAAAACGTTTTAACTCTTTATATATGATATGACAAATATATTGTAGTATATATGTTGCTGAAAATTTAAGTTCAACCCTATGGTACCGATTTAAACCACTTAAACTGGCTGAAAAGCATAGTTTGAAGTATCTACCCTTTCCAATAAGTTTTAACTGAAAAACATAGTTTGTAGTAAATATTATTTTAAATTTATTAAATAATTTAAATATTATTGGTTCAGATATGACACTTACCGTATCCGTATCCGATATCCGATAAATATCCGATATGATATCCGAATCCGTATTCGTATCAGAAATTTTGGATATTTTCGGTTCGAATACGGATCGGATACAAATTTTCGGTCTACCATTGACAGGCCTATCTCTGAGTGCAGATACCCAAAATATGAATGAGTCCATCATCAAGATAATGGAAAAACCTTTACCAAATGTAAGTAGGTATTCCTTACCTTTACCACTTTGACTCGCACTTTCTACTGTTGGAGTTGGAGGATGAGACGTATTTGAAGCAATAGGAGGAGGAGAAATAGTTGTGCCGAGCGAAATAGTGGGATCCCCAGCAAAGAACGTATACACCTCGTACCTAAAATTGCAGCTGTAACCGAGAATCCTTCCTCCTCTCTGCGCCGCATAGCTGTCATTCCAAAAATAAGTCAGAATCCCCTGCAGACACTGGCTGCATGCGTCCGCAGAGAGGTCCCCGGTGCACTGAGCCAGCCCATAAATCGCCGGCAAGTCGCTCCTGTACTTGATCATCCCGGTAGCAAAGAAGAGCGGAGAGGAATTACGAACTGCATGGTCGGCAACCTTCCCCATGAGCTCCTTCGCCTTCGCCATAAACGTGCCGGGATCCTGCTGGGTTCCTGTGTTAACCATTAGTCCTATCCGCCCGTCGTTGGCGGAGGAGGTGAAGAAGAGGCTGTCGGAGTAGCGGAGCTGGCAGTAGTCGTACCACACTATGGCCTTCATGGACTGCGGGCAGAGTTGGGTTATGTTGTTTGATGCGGCTTTGATGCAGTCCTTGCAGTCGTTGGAGCCTACGTCGCCTCGACACATGACGAGGCCGTAGGTCTTGTTGGAGTCGTCGCCCTTGATGTCGGTGGAGAAGGATGAGTCGGAGCTGGAGAGGGAGGCGAGGAGGGTTCGGAGGTTGGAATGGAAGCTGCTGTTGGCGGTGTAGTTGCTGCCTTCGCAAAAGTGAAAGAGAAAGTGCTCGGCCGTGGCCGTAGGAGCGGATTGCAGAAGGAGAAGAACAAGAGCAGCAACAAGAAGAGGAAGAAGAAGAAAGCGGTAGCGAGCCATTGTTGATTGGGTTCAAGAGATCAACAAGTTTCACAGGACTATGTAATACCAAGTGAAGTCTTTTTGGTATAGTTCCAACCGCGTGTAACTCTTTTTTCCTTCGTACTGTCCTTACCACCACCACCACTATTTCTGAGCTATGAATTTTCTTCACTCCTGTCTATTCCATTCACGGCTAAAAGTAGTTGGATTAGTATTGCATCGATCCTTTTTTTTTTTTGAAGGATTATTGCATCGATCCTTGACTTGTAGCGTCAACGGGTCTGCTGCTCTAAATCTAATGCTTCTGTTCTTGCCAACTTGACGTGTAAAATCCAAAAATCCATAAGTGTCCATATTGTATCTGTGTTGACACATATCATGACACTCCAAATTAGACCGGTAAACATTAAAAATCAGTATCGTGTCTGTGTTGTCATCATCTTAAATCTTATAGTATAATGTACTGTGACCCATCCTTGACCATACATACACACACGACAACATGGTTGCAACCCAACCTGCAGTGGATTGCTAGGTATCTGAAACGCACACACGCCATCAACATTGTGGACTGATTCCACACACGCCATCAACATTGAATCACCCTTGTGGCAGAATTCGATCGGAAGGACTCGAGAATTTTAACTAGTTTGTTTTGTTAATTTCAAATGAGTTTGCGTTGTTGAAAGCTTTGACTCGATTTGCCGGTTGATACATGTATGAGAGGAGGTGGTCGAATATGGTAGGAGGGGTTAAAAAAAACTCAAATGGGAGGGAGGACTGTCATTAAAAAAAGAAGTTACGCCATCAAGGAGATTTCTACTGTGATTCGAAAGGGCACATGGAAGTATGAAAGGTTGCAACACATAAATATATACCTAATAAGTTTTGATTTTTTTTTTTTCCCTTTTAAAGCCGAGAAACATAAATAATTAACCTTTGTAGAAAAAATGATGAGATGCAGTTTCAACACTGACATGTGTTGAATATATGACCGGAGAATTTTCTTCCATCCTTGACTACCACTTTCACCAAGTCCAGGTCTGTGGTTCTCTCATGTATCATTTTTCTTGAATCAAAATTTATGAGAGATCCAAGTCTTGTGGCCCACTCCCTCTCATAGAACCATACAACTCCAATGTATATGGTTATCAATTAGACTCTATATGCATCTTGTAATGAATTTAACCACTATTTGATGAGAAGTACTAGGCAATGTGTCCAAAGCGCTTGTGAAAAGCTAGCTAGGCTAATAACGGAATCGACAAGTCTAGTTGAGTGGAGAATCTTCTCATGCCAGAAATTTCCTAGAGGTAGACTGTAGAAATAAGTGCAAACTTGCAGATGGAGTCTGATTGATAATCATATACATTGAAGTTGTATGATTCTATGAGAAATAGAGGTTAAATTCATTATTAAGTACAGCTTGGGTATTTCTCGCGAAGATGGTTAGTTAAGAGGGAGTGGCCACAAGACTTATTAAGTTGGATTCATTACAAGTACAGCTTGGATAATTATCTCTCATAAAGTTGGATTCATTACAAATTCATTACAAGTACAGCTTGGATAATTATCTCTCATAAAGTTGGATTCAAGAAAAATGATACACGAGACCTGCAGACCTGGACTTGGTGAGAGTGGTCGTCAAGGATGGAAGAAAATTCTCGGGTGGCATGTTTATTATTGTGTAGAAAAATGTTATTAGTTCCTTCAAAGTGTTACTCCAAATCATTCATCCTTATGCGAGACATGACATATTTTAAAATTAAAATGAACATTAAAATTAATATTAACATTAACATTAAAATAAAACTAATATTAATATTAACATTAAAAAATGAATGATAATTGTTTGATTATGTTAGTCTATTTGCAAACAATCGATGGAAAAACTCAGTTGCAATCCCTAAGAAGAGATGCAAAGAATGCAGTTGCAATCCCTAAAAAAGAGATGCAAAGAATGCAGTTGCAATCCCTAAAAAAGAGATGCAAATAATGCTGATTGCGTAGCCTAAACGATTAAAAAATCGAATCGCGTTTGCAATAGCGGTTTCTCGAAGGCAACAAGAGATGATCAACAACAGTTGAGTCTCAGATTCTCGAAGGCAACAGAAAGAGGGAGGAAGAAGAAGAGCGGATCTCGCTGGGGTGTTGAACACCGGCGCTCAAAGCTATACCCGCAGTACGGATAAGCTCCCAGGAACCAGCAAGTTCAGGAGAACTTCTGGAACGCTCGTAAGTCAATATTTGAGACTTGAACGGGCTTCCTGGACTTAACAGACTCCCTCAACTCTCTTCTTGGTGCATCTTTCAAAGGAGGCCAAGGGGCTCTATTTATAGAGTGGAGTTGAGACTTCACCTCTTCTCCTATCCGATGTGGGACTAAAATACCAATACTCAAAAATAGAGTTTGATATTTTAGATCATCCCACAATCAGCATAGAAGTGTGCCAGTCCACGCCTACCCCCCGAACCCTCCCGTGCATGCACGAGACATCTTGGAGTCCGCGTCCGAGTCCGAGTCCGCACAACAAAAATTAACTTGCATCCTTGTTGGATTTAATCCTTTTTTCTTCTAGGAAAATACTTCCACATGGCACAAACTTGTGCCCCACTACACCTCATGTGCACACCTCAACACAAGCAATGCATTATATTGAGATACTCACCATTTGGTGTAGCCGATGTGGGACTATCTTTTCTAGTCCAAAGGCAAAAATACCAACAATCCCCCACATATCTCAATATATGGGTTGAGCGTTCCCCACAGTGATTGTCCATCATGCATTAGGAGAGATGTCGCTACGACTTGAATCTTCCCGCATAGGTTAAATGACAGCATGATACAAGAATGGACTAAGCCTTGAATTCTGCACCATAACTGTAATTCTTCCTACTCACATAATGACATCAACTGTGCTTCTGGCTGTACATTGAAGGCCTTGTGCCAGCCTGGTTTCAGTGTATAATTTTGGGCGTCTACAAGCTTACCCTCAAGAGACGGCCTGATATCTCTTTCCATACACTATAGTTGAGTTCTATATAAAGAGTCATGGCATGAAGCATTGCGCTTCTTTGCGGTGCTACGCCGCTATGACATGGCTTAAAGCCGAGGCTTTACCCCACCTGGGTACCTCATCGTAGTGTCATACTACTGTAGCATGAGGTCACAAGCCCCTTTGTAGTGCCAAACTACCCAGCATGAAGCCTTGCGCTCCCTTGTGGTGTTACGCCACTATGACATGGCTTGCAAAGCCGAGGCTTTACCCCTACCTGGGTACCTCATCGTGGTGTCATGCCACTGTAACATGAGGACACCGGCCTCTTTGTAGTGCTGCCTACATCTCTTTATTACGATTATGCAACATTAGGCTACCTGCCTATATGCGGTGCTACGTCGCCTGTAACTTGGCTAACAAAGCCGAGGCATTACCCCTACCTGGGAACCTCATGGTGGAGTCACCCCACTGTAGCATGGAGTTGTAACACTCCTTTGTGGTTGTTGTGCCACCATGCTTCCTGTAAAGCATAACAGACCTTCACTCAGTCTGAGAACTCATTAAGGCATTATGCCATCCTTCCCACAGGATCAATTTTCCGTAGAAAATTCATAGTAGACAACAGTGGTTCTGGGTCCGAAACCCTTACATGTTCCGCAGAACAAGTACCCACTGTTAACTAATATTTTTTCAGTCAATAGTCCTCCCTTGAATCAAAAAATTAGATATCTGGTAGATTTCTCTTTGAACCAATAACATAAAATTTATTGATAGGATTATAATGACACAATATTAGAATGCCTTCAAGCCCATCTTCCTTGCTGTGTCCTCGACCAGCTGACGCTTGAGACCCTTCGTGAACGGATCCGCCAGGTTTTCCTGACTCCGAACATCGATCACTGCAATGACGTCCCTTTTGATGAGATCGTTCACTGCTCTGTGCTTCAACCGCACAGTCCTCTTCTTCCCGTTGAAGAGTTCATTTGATGCCACTGCTGCTGCCGCCTGGTTGTCACAGTATATCGGAATCGCCGGTATCTGAGCCCCAACCATTGGAAGGTCATACATGAGCTCCCGAAGCCACTCTGCTTTATCTGCAGCAGCGTCCAATGCAAAGAATTCAGATTCCATGGAGGAGCGAGATAACATAGTCTGCTTCTTCGACTTCCACGATATAGCAGCTCCGCCCATGGCGAATACGAATCCACCTGTGGAATATTCGCTCTCCACCTCTGAACACCAGCTAGCATCACTGAAGCCTTCTACTACTGACGGATCTCCGCTGTAGTATAGTACATATGTCTGAGTCTTCTTGAGATATCTCATAACACGCTTCACAGCTTTCCAATGCTTTACGCCTGGATTGCTCGTAAATCGACTCAACATTCCCACTGCAAAGGCTATGTCAGGCCTTGTGGCAGTAGTAGCGTACATCAAACTTCCGATGACGCTAGCGTACTCCAACTGCCTGACGCTCTCCTTCGAATTTGGCTCCAGTTTCAGATCACTCCTGTACGGTGTATCAATAATAGGAAGATCTTGATACCCGTAGCGAGTGAGCATCTTCTCAATGTAATGAGACTGTGACAGCGCTATTCCAGTGCCTGTCCGGATGATCTTGAGCCCCAAGATTACGTCGGCATCCCCCAAGTCCTTCATACTGAACTTGGTCGAGAGGAATTTCTTTGTCTCTGTGACGCAGCTTAAATCCGTACCTAGGATTAGCATGTCGTCCACGTATAGACAAACGATTACTCCTCTTCCGTCAGCAAACTTCGTATAGACACACTTGTCTGTTTCACTGACCCTGTAGCCATTTGACCTTATCACCTTGTCAAACTTCTCATGCCACATTTTGGGAGCTTGCTTCAAACCATACAGAGACTTCATCAACTTGCAGACTTTGTCTTCCAGACCTCTGACGACAAAACCTTCTGGTTGTTGCATGTAGATCTCTTCGGTCAGCTCGCCATTAAGGAATGCCGTTTTCACATCCATCTGATGTATCACCAGCTTGTGTATTGCTGCTAAAGCAATTAACAATCTGATAGTTGTCATCCGAGCTACTGGAGCATAAGTGTCAAAGTAGTCGATCCCCTGCTTCTGAGCAAACCCCTTGGCCACTAGCCTGGCCTTGAACTTGTCAATGGTTCCATCTGCTTTCATCTTCTTCTTGAAGATCCATTTGCATCCGATGGGTCTTGCTCCTTCTGGTAGGTCGACCAATACCCATGTGTTATTGGAGGTGATTGAGTCAATCTCGTTGTCAATCGCCACCTTCCAGAATATAGCATCTCTGGTCTTCATCGCCTCATCATAGGTAAGCGGATCTGCTTCCACATGATAGGTGACGAAGTCATCTCCGAAGTCTTTCGGCCTCCTCGCTCGCTTAGTTGACGGCTCAGCGAGTTCTGGTTCAGCTGGTGTCTCCTCGACAACAACTCTATCTTGGACTACTGGTTCGATAAAGATCTCTGTCTGCTCCGCACCCTCATTATTCTCCGGAATGTCCGCGAGAACAATGTTCTTGTGCCTTGCAAACTTTTCTTCAAAATATTCAGCATCGCGAGATTCGATGATATGATTTGACTCGATATCAAGGAATCTCCGAGCATCACTCTTCTCGGCATACCCCAGGAAGATCGCCTTAGTAGTCCTTGTCCCCAGCTTCTGAATCTTTAGATCCGGGAGCTTCACATAAGCCAGGCACCCCCACACTCGAATGACATTCAGGTTGGGTCTGACTTTGAACCAGAGTTCATGAGGAGTTATGTCGGAAGTTGCATACGGCACTCTGTTCAGAATAAAAGTGGCCGTTAATGCAGCTTCTCCTCACTAGCACTTTGGGAGACCCGCAGTCAACAGCATAGAGTTCATCATCTCTGTCAACGTTCTGTTCTTCCTTTCTGCTACTCCGTTGGATTGTGGAGAATACGGAGCCGTCGTCTCGTTGATGATTCCATGTTCTTTGCAGAATGATGAGAATTCATGAGACCTATATTCCCCACCTCGATCACTCCTCAGCCTCTTGAGTTGTTGTCCAGTTTGCCGTTCAGCCTCGGCCCTGAACTCCTTGAACTTCTTGAATGCTTCGTCTTTAGATTTGAGTAAATAGACGAAGGCATACTTGGAGAAGTCATCGATGAAAGTAATGAAATACTTCATCCCGGCCTTTGTAGAGAATTGTTTGAAGTCACAGATATCTGAGTGAACCAACTCCAGAAGATCTGTGCTTCGATGGACCCTGTGGAAGGGTTTCCTAGTGATCTTCGTCTGAGCACATATCTCACATTTCTCTACCTTACCCCCACACTTGGAGATAAGTCCTAGACTAGACATTTTGTTTATTCGCTTACAATGAACATGTCCTAGTCTATTATGCCACAACTCAAGAGAGTAATTCAAACTAGTGATAGCATTAACATTATTATGCTGGGTTACAACAAGCTAAATTTTGTACATTCCTTCAGTCTGAAAAGCTTTTCCGAAGAAAGTACCCTTCTTGGACATCACCATTTGGCCAGCATTGATGTCCATCCTCAAGCCTGCGTTGCAGAGCAGGCTCCCAGAGATCAGGTTCTTTGCGATTGCAGGAACATGCTTCACACCTTGAAGCGTCAGAATGTTCCCCGATGTAAGCTTCAGCTCCACCGTCCCGATCCCCAGTACTTCAGCTTGTGCCTGGTTCGCCATCATGACTTTCTCGGAAGTAGGCTCATAGGAGACGAACCAGTCCTTGTCTGAACAGACATGACATGTCGCGCCAGTGTCTATCCACCAGTCCAAGTCTGCCCCCACAGTTGCAACCTGTGCTATCATGGCAACCTGATTAGTAACCAAAGAAACCTTGTTAGGCTCACCTTGCTCTTTGGGCTTGGACTTGCATTCACTTTTATAGTGACCCTTCTTGCCACAGTTGAAGCAAGTCACATGGGACTTGGACTTCTGTTGCTTGAATCCTGGACCCTTCACTTTCAGATTCGAGAAGTCCTTCTTATTGTGGTGAGAAGCCGCCTGCTTCCCTTTGTTCTCTCTGGTGGCTTGAACCAGATTCGCCGTTGCTAGTTGCTTGGACAGGGCGTCCAACTTCTGTTGAGAGCGCATCTCGTCCTCAACATGAATCTCGCTGAGGAGATTATCCAGGCTAATCTCCATCTTCTTCCTATGCATCCTTGCATAGATGTTGCTCCATCCTGGAGGAAGTTTTGCCACGATCCCTCCAACGACGAACTTGTCGACGAGGGGCATGCTATCGTCCTCCAGTTTCTGGCGCAACTTCAGGAACTCTTTCATTTGGGGCAGCATGGTCTTCTCGTCTTCAAAGACCCATTTGTGGTATTTTTCAACCATGAACATCTTCGACCGGGCCTCGTCGTCGTCATACAGCTTCCCCACGGACTCCCAGATCTCTTTGGCAGAAGTCCTCTTTGTGTAGGACTCGGCCAGAGAGTCTTCCATGGAATTCAGGATCAGCAGCCTGCATATGCTGTTATCCTTTTTCCACTTCGTCTGCTTGCTCATAGCAGCGGCCAGAACAGCAGCAGATCCTGTTGCTGGAACGATTGGTTCTTCCTCATCCAACACGTGATCAACATCCACGAGTTGAAGGTTCAGAGTCACCTTTCGCTTCCAGATCTGGAAGTGTTCGCCGTCGAATTTCTCCAACTTGTTAAAGCCGGTATCGACAAGCGAAGCACGAGTGTTTTCCATCGAATCGTATAGCTTTGAGATTGTTAGTCTATTTGCAAACAATCGATGGAAAAACTCAGTTGCAATCCCTAAGAAGAGATGCAAAGAATGCAGTTGCAATCCCTAAAAAAGAGATGCAAAGAATGCAGTTGCAATCCCTAAAAAAGAGATGCAAATAATGCTGATTGCGTAGCCTAAACGATTAAAAAATCGAATCGCGTTTGCAATAGCGGTTTCTCGAAGGCAACAAGAGATGATCAACAACAGTTGAGTCTCAGATTCTCGAAGGCAACAGAAAGAGGGAGGAAGAAGAAGAGCGGATCTCGCTGGGGTGTTGAACACCGGCGCTCAAAGCTATACCCGCAGTACGGATAAGCTCCCAGGAACCAGCAAGTTCAGGAGAACTTCTGGAACGCTCGTAAGTCAATATTTGAGACTTGAACGGGCTTCCTGGACTTAACAGACTCCCTCAACTCTCTTCTTGGTGCATCTTTCAAAGGAGGCCAAGGGGCTCTATTTATAGAGTGGAGTTGAGACTTCACCTCTTCTCCTATCCGATGTGGGACTAAAATACCAATACTCAAAAATAGAGTTTGATATTTTAGATCATCCCACAATCAGCATAGAAGTGTGCCAGTCCACGCCTACCCTCCGAACCCTCCCGTGCATGCACGAGACATCTTGGAGTCCGCGTCCGAGTCCGAGTCCGCACAACAAAAATTAACTTGCATCCTTGTTGGATTTAATCCTTTTTCCTTCTAGGAAAATACTTCCACATGGCACAAACTTGTGCCCCACTACACCTCATGTGCACACCTCAACACAAGCAATGCATTATATTGAGATACTCACCATTTGGTGTAGCCGATGTGGGACTATCTTTTCTAGTCCAAAGGCAAAAATACCAACAGATTATATTTGCAATGTAAATATGGCCCATAAGTCCAAATGTAGACACTATATATATTGTAACAAATCCTAGCAATGTGAACAAGGCATTATTATTTCCTACATGGTATCAGAGCCTCCAGAAAAACTCTAGCCGTCCTCAAACTCCGAAATATTTCCATCTTACGCGTCCGCTTCCGCGCGCGCCGATCCGCCTGAACGCGCTGACCGCGCCGACGCCTGACCACCTGCGCCTGACCGTGCTGGTTCGCCGCGACGTCATAGTTGAAGGAGGCATCCGCGGACCGCTCCTCGAGGAGGCAGGACTTGATCAGGGTCTCGATCGGCGATCCCTTGAGCGCGTTACTGATCTCCTTGCAGGTACAGAGGATCAGACGATATACATATGTTAGCGAGATGCTACTTTTTATGAAAAAGAATTTTCTGGGTGTGGCTCTGCTAGCGAGATGTCTTCTGCGACACGCCATACATCTGTTGAGGTGCCGGGAGACGATATAGAGGCTTTTGGGATGGTGCCGGCTACGGTTGCTGAGGCCGGAGTGGTTGCTGGTGGCTCGGCACCAAGTGACGAGAATGCACAGGTAGATGCAGAAGTATTGACAGGAGAGTCCGCTGGGGGTGATGCGGATACTACTGATGATACAGGGGATACAGTGTTGCCAGAGGTGCCCGACGAGGTAGTATTGGAAAGAGGAATGAGAAAGAAATCACAGCCAGTGCGATTACAGGATTTTGTGACGAATGCTGTTCAAAGTAAAAGTCCCCCCCTTCACCACAGTTCATCTGTTCCCGTCACTTCCTCAGGTATTTCGTATTCTCTAACACAATTTCTAAGTTATGACATATTTACTACTGGACACAGAGATTTTCTTACAGCTATCACTGCAGGTGTTGAGCCTACTTCATACCGCCAGGCCTCGTGAGATTCGGGCTGGCGCGCGGCTATGCAAACTGAAATACAGGCTTTGGAAGATAATGGAACATGGAGTCTTGTCGATTTGCCTTCTGGGAAGAAAGCATTGGGAAGTAGATGGGTGTACAAAATAAAGTACAAATCTGCCGGAAGTGTTGAGCGCTTAAAGGTACGGCTGGTTGTGTTCGGTAATCATCAGGTTGAGGGGATCGACTATTCAGAGGCATTTGCCCCGGTAGCTAAGATACCTACAGTTCGGACGTTCTTGGCTGTTGCAGCTGTGAGAGGCTGGACTTTGCACCTGATGGATGTGCACAATACTTTTCTTTATGGAGATCTGACAGAAGAAGTGTATATGAAGTTGCCGTCAGGTTTTTCGCATAGTGAACCCAACAAAGTGTGTCGCCTGCGTAAGTCACTATATGGATTGAAATAGGCACCACGTTGTTGGTTTGCTATACTTGCTGCCTCTCTGATATCCTATGGATTTATTCAATCTTATTCTGATTATTCCCTTTTCTCTCTTTTTAAAGGGAAGGTAGAGTTGCATGTTTTGATCTATGTGGATGACATGATTGTGTCTGGTAATGACACAAGTGCTTTAGATGCTTTCAAAAATACCTTAGTTCTTGCTTTCACATGAAGGACCTTGGTGTGTTGAAGTACTTTCTTGGCATAGAGGTGGCTCGGAGTGCAGAAGGAATTTTCTTATGTCAATGGAAGTATGCTTTGGACATCATTTCAGAATGCGGCTTGATGGGGTCTCGACCTGCTGGCTTTCCCATGGAGCCCAATCCCAAGCTGGCAGAATCGACTAGTCCAAAGCTGGCGGATGCAGAGACTTATCGGAGGCTGGTTGGGAGGTTGATTTATCTATCGTTTACTCGCCCTGACTTAGCCTATGCTGTGCA
This sequence comes from Iris pallida, assembly GCA_029216955.1. Lineage (NCBI taxonomy): Eukaryota > Viridiplantae > Streptophyta > Magnoliopsida > Asparagales > Iridaceae > Iris > Iris pallida. Next base: position 10,186,737 of record JANAVB010004399.1, on the reverse strand, counting down.
TATTTTGTCTCAATTCTTACAGGAGCCTCGACAAGATCATTGGCATGCTGCTTTGCGAGTGGTCAGATATCTCAAACATGCACCGGGACAGGGTATTCTTTTGAAAGCTAATTGTGATCTCCGTCTTTCTGGTTGGTGTGATTCCGACTGGGCCAGTTGTCCCTTGACTCGCCGCTCTGTTACAGGTTGGTTGGTGTTTCTGGGGGGGTCTCCTATTTCTTGGAAGACCAAGAAGCAATCAACTGTTTCCTGATCTTCCACTGAAGCTGAATACCGATCACTTGCTGCGCTTGTTTGTGAGTTGAAATGGTTGAAGGGGTTATTGGTGTGTTTGGGCGTTCGCCAGGAGTCTGCTATGTCGGTGTATTGTGGCAGTCAGTCAGCCCTGCATCTGGCTCAGAATCCGGTATTTCATGAGCGCAGTAAGCATATTGAGGTGGATTTGCATTTTGTTCGCGATGCTATTCGAGATGGCACCGTAATAGCCTTGCATGTTCCTACTTCTTCTCAACTGGCTGACATTTTTACCAAGCCCCTTGGAAAGCATGTGTTTGATTCTTTACTTCCCAAGTTGGACATTTGTGACTTGCATGCTCCAACTTGAGGGGGGGTGTTAGATTATATTTGCAATGTAAATATGGCCCATAAGCCCAAATGTAGACACTATATATATTGTAACAAATCCTAGCAATATGAACAAGGCATTATTATTTCCTACAATAATTTCTTTGGATTAAAATTTACAGTTGCCGTGTCAGATGTCACGTCAACTGTCACGTAAATAATGATGGTGTGGAGGAACTTAATAGCACTATTCTAATTTTTTTCCACCATCCTGTTGTCACTCAAATGGACTAATTTGACCTATTTCATCCACTAACCGTTATTTTATTATTAAACATTCATATATTCAACACATATCAGTGTTGAAACTGCATTTCATTCTTTTTCTACAAAGGTTAATTTTCTGACTTGTATGTCTTTTGGGGTTATTTTACTCAAATCGAACTCATACATCTGGATCTTGGAAAGAAATCAGTGCAGACTTGCAGATGGAGTCTAATTTGATAACCATATACATTGAATTTGTATGATTCTATAAGAAATTGTGGTTAAAAAATTCATTACAAGATTCAGATGGAGTCTGGTTGATAACCATATACATTGAAGTTGTATGATTCTATGAGAAATAGTCAGGGGCGGAGCCAGGATTTTGAAGTAGGGTGGGCTAGGTAATAGACTAATAGGTACGATAAGGTTCAAAAATTTATGCCAAAATTTCGACAGATATTTCTTTGTAAATTCGATGATAAACTTTAACATATCATTTTCGAAGAGAAATTAACACATCCACATGAAGATTCGTTAGAGACAAAGAGTAAACTTTGATAAAACTTCTTTGCATAATACACATTGTATAATAGGCTCAGATGATGGAAAGGAAAAAAAATATTCTATAATAATCTACTCACCTACAAAGTTTCTGCAGCATCCTACAAAGTTTCCTGGTTTTTCTTTATGATACTTTGGAGCTCCTTCTGTCCAACAGAGATTAGACCTTTCACTATGTCGAAGGCAGTCAGTCTAATGCTGCAAAAATGAAATAAATGGAATTATAACAGGTTCCAAACCATCAGAATCATAACATAGTTCAGCCATATATTTACTTCTGCGAAGAACGCTTTGGCTCCAATAGGTACGAGTGGCGATTTTACTCGATACAGGCACGCAATGGGGGCAGACCAAAACTGCGGACTTTCGTCATCTTCACTAATTTCATCCGACAAAACCATACAAGACCCATCAGAGTCATCTAACAGAGGAAAGACAGTCCATAGCATCAGGTAATATTTCTTTGTGGTACCTAAATTTGATACATTCATTACTAAAAACTTAATAGAGAATAACCACCATAGTGATTCTTTTTGCTGGCTTCAGATTGAATGATTTTACATAATAAACAGTTAAATCCATCTTCGGTTGCAACGATTCTTAATTGTGCTACCAGAAACATAACATAGTACTGTAAGTTGCAACGATCCTTAATTGTGTATATAAACCAGTCAAGTTCGACCATACCGAGAAGACCCCGTGTTGCAGCAGTAACAGATTGCAAGCTACGTATCCGTCTTTGGTTGCCACCTACATGATCATCAGAGTTCAGACAGTTGCATTTGTTATAAGCTAGGAAGACAATTCATGGATATTGAGAAATTTGAATCAGCTCAAGAAGAGGTTGTTACAGTGTGTTCCTCGCAGTGATAGCCATGGTTCTCAAACATGTGGACTCAAAGAGACAATTCATTACTACTGATGAATGCTTGTGCTTGTGAGAGGATAACAATTCATTACTTTCATGATCCATGGGAAAAGAGGATGCTGGAGCAGAAGTTCAGTTAGTTCCAATGGGCTTCTTATGCTTGTGAGAGGATAACAATTTATTACTTTCATGATCCACTACAAAACTTCACCCAATGAAAAGGAATAAATCAACATTTATGATTAAAACTTCAATATCAGAGAAAATAATAAAAAAACTGAGAATAAAGTTTGGAACCTCACTCATAGATATATGTCTATATTCTTCCAACTCCTTCTATATAATTTAACAGTATAGATACATGTTGCACTTGATAACCCTGAAGCAAGCAAAACCTGGGACAAAATGGTACATGTTACAATTGATAATCCTGGAGGCTGGGAAGAAGAAACCAAAACCTGGGACAGATTGATAACCCTGAATAAGCATGTCAAATAAAACCTGAAGGTGTAAATAAATAACAGACCATTTAAACAAAAAGAAGAAATATACCTTATCGAAGTTGCACTCTTCGGTTCTTTAGAGAATAGAATTCGTCTATGATAGAATCTGAGTCAATATCTTCAACAATTTCTCGTTCAATGTAAATAACCATAGCATCGACTAAGAACTCATCGTCCATTTTACTTCTCAGATTAGTTTTAATAAGCTTCATAGCTGAAAATGCTCGTTCTGTAGTTGCTGTGGACACAGGAAGAGTTAAAACAAGACGTATCAACTTGTCGATCAGATTGTAGTACTGTGACTTGTTTGTTTCAACTAATGACTGGCATAACTCAGAAATGGTTGATATATTTTGGAACTTTTCATGGTGAAGTACATCAACCTGATAATGCTCTAACTGACATCTCAAATAATGCATATCTTGATCATTGAAATCAGCCGGGTAAAACTTCTCTGCAAGAGTGCACAGATGATCAATATCAAATGATTTGAAGTGATCATTTGGTTGTAAAGCAGAGCTCAACTTAAGGATTTCTACTGCCTCATCATTGAATCTATTATTCAACTCTTCCAATTGAAAATCTATTGTAGAGTTGAATATATCAAAGTGATAGTGATGCTCAAATGTAACAGAATCTCGTTGCTGGCAAGAACGACCTCTAGCCCCTCTGTAACAAGCACTCATATTAGGTATATCAATGTCATATTTTTTGCAAACTGATTCCACATAACTAAGAAGACCACCAAAACCATCATCTCTTAAAGTTTGAAGCAATCTTTTAGTTGAGGATACTAGATCCATTGCATTCAAGATGTCCAAAGATTTTTGTTGTAAAGCCCGACAAAGCAAGTTTGTAATCCCCATGACTTTATGCATCAAGTACAATATGAATATGAAATCAAAAGACTTCATCACAAGCAAAGAACCAGCTGCTTCCCCACGCATAGAATTAGAGGATCCATCATTTACCATGCTTTCAGGCACTTTAATAGTTGCTTGATACATATCGATTAAGCTGCAAATAGAATCAAAATGAGAGCTCCATCGAGTACTTCCAGCCCTTTGCAAACTACCAATCTGATTAGCCCCTCTACTAGTATCACGTTCACCGCTAGCCACCATATGTGCAATCTCAATAGCTTGAGCAGATTGTAACTCAGTATGACGCTTAGGAGAAGTACTAACAAGATTGACAATAGTAGTCAATTTCGAAAAGAATAGCCAAACTGAAGTCTCATTACTAGCTGCTGCAACTAGAGCTAGTTGTAGTCTGTGTGCAAAACAATGAACAAAATATGCATATGGACAATCTCAAGAAACAAGGCTTGTAATCCATTCCATGCTCCACGCATATTGCTAGCACCATCATATCCTTGCCCTCGCATATTGTGGATATGTAAGTCATACCGAGTAAGTACATCAGATATTTGTTTCTTCAGGGTTGAAGCAATGGTGTCCCCAACATGCACAATCTCAAAGAAACGCTCCTTTAGAATACCATGAACATCAACAAATCTTAGAACAATAGCCATCTGCTCTCTGTTAGACGCATCTCTGGCTTCATCAACCAAAATACAAAACTTTGCATCCCCAACTTCTTCACGAATTTTACTTCTCACCATGTTGGCCATGATATGTAAAATCTCTTTTTGAATAGTTGGTGAAGTATATTGTGCATTCTTTGGAGCTTTCTCCAATACAACATCATCAATGTTGACATTCAAACTCCCCATCAATTTTATCATCTCTATGAAGTTTCCACGATTATTAGAAGCCGGTGATTCATCATGACCTCTGAATGCACATGCTTGCAAACTGAGCCACCGAATACTAGCAATTGTCGTCTTAAGCCGTAAACGATTCTTTGAAACTTCTTCTGAAGATTGTGCATTAATCACTTTATCAATATGTTGAGTAACATTTGATAAATCTTCCATAGCTTTTATAGAATATCTATGGGTAGATGTGGGACCTCCCATATGTGTCAGAAACGCACATCGAGTTCCCTCATTAACTCTCTTCCAATTTTTAAACCCTTCGACAGTCAATGTGCAATGGAGAGCATTATCATTTTCAAAAAGATAACATGGGAAACAAAATGCTGCATCCTTTGAAGGAGAGTACTCTAACCAAGGAAATTGTTGGAACCAAGAGTATTGGAATCGACGAGACTGTTTTCCGAACTCAGACGGTGGAAATGATGCCAATTTCGGCTGATATGGACCCATTTTGATATATGTCCGTCTGATTTCATCCCTATAATTAACAGGATGTCCACGTATAGGAATTCGTAAACCTGGGTCTCGTTCAAGAGAATTTAGATCAACTATTAACTCATCCCTATGATCAACACTTGGGGTTGAAATATTAACATTCGAAGGAGGTGGAAGACTTTCACTTCGGGATGTTTTACCCCTTGGTTTAAAGAATGAAAATAGGGTTTTCTTTCTCTTGTTTCCTTGATTTTCCATTATATACTCCAAGTCCTAATAAATAGTGAAGTAATTAACATCAAATCAAACATCAAAAATTTAGGGGTTTGTTTTACAAAAATTAGGAAGTTAGGGTTTTTACCGGAGAGCAGCCGATGGGTCGGGGACTCGGGCCGGAGAGGAGAGTGGAGATGGTCGGGAGACGGGGAGAGAGCCGATCCGATGGGTCCTATTAAATAGTGAATTAATTAAGATCAAAGCCTCATAAAATCAAAACAAAACATTTTTAGGAATTAGGGTTTTAGAAAAAATTGAGGGCTAGAGTTTTACCAAAGGAAGACTATGAGCCGCTGCCGGTTGGACTGGAGAGGATGAGGGAAGGGAGGAGCAGCCACCGGCGCACCGCCGGTCGGAGTGGAGAGCAGTGGGGGAAGGGGTGACTGCCTGCCGCTTCAGCTCAGGCCTCTGGGGTCGGGAGGGAGAGCTTCAATTTTCCTTGGAATTTTTTTTTTTGGACAAGAGAGGGGCTACTTTAGTTTACTGGAGACATAACAAGAGAAAGACTACTTATGGGCTAAGGGCTACCTGGGCTAGTTAGTGCTAGATGGGCTATAAAAAAAAAGTTACCAATTTTTTTTTGCACTGGGCTACAGCCCAGTGCACGCTCAGAGTCCCTCCGCCCCTGACTATAGTCCATATCCTCCCTTAAGTATCAGTCTTCATTATATTATGTGTCCAGTCCCTGCTTAATTTAGTTTAGTCCTAAGGGAGGTCTTACAACCACATTATTCAGTTGGGTTAGGCTCAAGTTGTAGGCTACCTTAGTTCATCCTTTCATTTTGGTATCAGTAAAGGAGAGGTTTGTATTTATTATGCAGTCCTGTATGCCCCATGTATCAACCTTTTTGATTAAATCTTTATCAGTTAGAAGGGATGAAGAGATTACCTTAGACTATTGTTCAGTCCATAGCCTATAGTATCAGAGATTCCCTGCATATGCATAGTTGGCCCTTGGCAGAAGTGTGACTGCCAAGTTTGAGGTATCAATGGACAGAGGTATTGGGGTTAGCAGTTAGCCCATTGTTCAGTCCTTAGTTGCACTATTTGTTCAGTCCACTAGTAATGTATCAGTCGCTACATTCATTACATGTCTAGTCTTGTTATCCTTTATGTCAGTCCCTGTTTTATATGTTCAAACCTTTATATCTTGTACAGTCCAAAACTTCTTCTTCAGTTCCCAGGTAGTATAGGATCCAGTCCTATTTTAAATGTTCAGTGACCAGTCCCATGTTCCAGTTTAATTTCATCTATGTTCAACCTTGTCAGTCCCTTACTTGGTTAGTTCAAGTTCCCCCTACTTCGCATTGAATTAAGTTATAGCTGGAGAGGTAGGGCCACAACTCCATGGTATTATATCATCCAGATACTGTCCCTGCAGCCATTCGACTGGTGATGCAGAAATCTATGTACGACATTTGCTATAAGGACTTTGCATTAATTATGGTACGATATCGTGATCAGGACATAGTCCATGCAGCCATTCGACTAGCGAGGTAGAAACTATGTAGTCGTAGATAAAGTTGATTATCCTCCGACTCCCATCGCTCGGCAATGATGATACGACAACCTATCACTACATCTTTTAGTAGTAGATAATGTCCTAGTATTATATTATGTGGGTTCATCTTGATTCTGTTACATCCTTCAGATACTAGATTCGATAAGAACATATACTACACCATATGTACAGAACATAGATGATTCAAACTAATGTATGCTAGAATGAATTTTGGGTTGTGTTCTGAGCCATTCGTCCCCACACTTGGCAATTATGCATATGAAATATATCGTTGAAGAACATAAAACTTGTGGTCGTACAATCGTCACTTTCGTGCGTCAGTTCATGTCGGTCTTCACTTTCTGCAGTAATTATCTTAAAATGGATATGAATTACTATCTGCGGAACTGTTTGTGGATGTACAATCGTCATCCTGATGAATTATTATCTGTGTCAATCTTTGCAGAATTATCTTAAAATGGATATGAATTACTATCTGCAGAACCGTTTGTGGATGTACAATCGTCATCCTGATGACATGTGCTGTGTGCGGGATGAATTTATACAGGGTGTGCAACAGTTCCAGCAGTTTTCCAAGGCGTTCCCTCAGTACATGGACCGTACAAGAATTAAGTGTCCATGTGTGAGATGTCGCAACTTGAAATATCATTCGGAAGTAGATATGACATATCATTTGTATTCGAGGGATTTCATGCCAAATTATTATCAGTGGAACGCACACAGAGAACTTGTGCCTTTAGCCTCCGAGCCGGAGCCTTATGTGGAGCCTTATATAGATGTCCACGAGCATGCTGATTACGACCAAGGGTGGATGAACATGGTTTTCGATGCTGCGGGGCTTAGTTTCGATCCGAACAATCAATATGCAGCTGAGGAGGCACCGAATGCCGATGCTGCAAAGTTCATGGAGTTGCTAGAGAATGCAAGTGTAGTGTCCCGTCCCGCTCAGTCAATCGGAGGAATCGAAACGCCGACGGCGTTCGGACTTAGCCTTACAACGGCGACTCGAAGACATCTCGGTCAAGGCGACCGTTCGCTTAAGTGGGGTAGTTTCGGTGAACTTGCCTCATCTTTGCCTTCACATAATAAATTGCGCGTTTTCAACTTGCACAAGTAGGCTTAATAATAAAAGCTACGAATCCACATAGCTAAAGGAATAATCCCGATGGATCGAAATGAGTTAGAACATGGAAAACGTCCCACGGTCGGCATAGAGCTGGTGCACGGCGTGCTTTGAAAATGACACTCGGTCCTTCATCCCGTGGCTTGGGAGAAGGAAAGTTGGTCTTCGACACAAAGTTATGAAATAGCCTAAGTCATAGGCGTCGTCTTCGTGAATGCTTGTTAAAGCATGCACGGTCCCGTCGAATTGTCCCGACACTTGAGTTGGCCTAAGTCATAGGTGTCGCCCGCGTAAATGTTCGACAAAGCATGCACGTTTCCATAACGCAAGGCTTGGCATAGCCTTTGCTTGTCCCTTGAGTCAAGTTATAGGCTCGATTAAGTTAGGCAAAGTTACGCCGATCGACCTAAGTCATTTCTAGTGCTGTCCTGCTCTTTCTGCGGTTGTCAAGTTAAATAGTCCCACGATCCCAAGGCCCGTCATATGAAGTATGACTTGGGCGATAGTGTCGCGTAGATCGGAAGTCGATTTGAGACACGATGGCACGATCCTAGAGTTTTAAGGCACGGGCCACGGTTGATTCATTGAATTTGGAAAGTGTTGTGAATAGTTGTTCTTGAGTTATGTAAAATGATAGGGCAAGAAAGAAGAATGCTCGCGACTACGGGTCGTCGAGGCAAGATCTCAGAGGTGAGACGTATTGAACTTGGCCCTGAAAGAGATGATAACACTAGAGGTGGAATGATTGTGTGAGACGTCAGTTGAGTCGAGCCTTGCATGGTCATGGACAACTTGTCGACAAGGTAGAGTTCCCTCGAACGGTAGCCCGACAGAAGGGGACCGGATCTTGAGGAGCATCAGTAGCACGTGCTGGATGACCGCACAAGTTAGCGCAGAGGCTTGCCAGCGGGGCTAGCTACCCACCTGGCAAGGGCGGCCGCCTAACAAGCTAAATGGAGTCCAGGATGGCTCTGGGAGTCAGTGACCAAATCATATAGATGAGTCAGCATGGTGGCAAATCCGCGTGTGTGCCTTTGGATTGAGTTGAGTTGTTGGTTGTGTGTACAGTAGGAATACAATGTTTGGCCCTAGGATGTGGCATCAACATAGGCGACGTGCTTCGGCACGAGATGTGGCGTCGAGTTTAAGTTGTCGGCATATAAGTTGCATAAGTTGGTTGAGTTTATGTCGGGAAACGCCGCAAGGAAAAGTTGGTCGAGTGACACTAGATTCACAAGTCTTGATTGGGTCGGTTGGTTATCAAAGTAGCACGGGCCGCGAAGCGGCGATATGGTTATGTCCTAGTGAGTTGCGAGTCACGACCTCAATATGGATTTCGTAGCACGGTCACATGGAAAATGAGTCTATCGTGTAGCTGCGTCTCTGATTTTGGCCGTAAGGCAAACACGACTTGATAGGTTAACGTTGTTGGCACGAGAAGTGGTCTAGAGACAAAGTGTGAGTTAACGTTGACATTGCAAGCACGGGATGGTTCTGATACACAAGTTGCGCTAAGACGTCGGTCCTAAAACTGATCCTAAGGCAAGAGTAGAAAGACAAGCAAAAAGGGGACTATGTTGCACAAAGTAAAGTAAACGTGTTGGTTTTGTATGGGTGGGCGAGGAGCTCAATCCACCAGTACAGTTGAGTACTGACACCCACATAGTTTACATGTGCAGACACAGGTAGAAGCTCGTGGCGCGGGGCTCGCTTGGATGCGTCAAGGCCTGGAGTTCCTTGGCGACTCGAAGCGTGCAGCCGCATGGAGTAAAGACTTTTACAGGACATAATGTATGGACATCGCCTTTCGAAGCTTCCTCTGGATCAAGACTTGTAATTGAGAGATGAGAGAGAGCTGAGTGACTTGTAATGTGAGATGAGTGAGCTTGAGTGATTGTAATCTTGGCCTAGTGCCCCCAATGTAACTGTTGTTTCAATATCAATAAAGAGCTTCTTTGAATAACTTGTGTTTGTTCTTAATTTTTGCTGCTATTATTCAATGTCTCTGCTTGGGACTTCTGTACGACGACCCCGTCGCAGCCGCTAAAATCGGCCGTTATGGAACCCGCCTTGTACGAGCGCAATCTAGGCTCGTGCGGCGTCACGCCTTAGCGAGGACGATCGCTCCTACGGGAGCGGGGCGTGACATAATGGTATCAGAGCACGGCTTTACGTCCTTGGACTATCGATTGAATTCTTTAACTCGTTGTTTCCGCAAACTCTGTTGCTTCCGCAAGTTGATATTATTGGTACGCTCTCTCTCAATTGTCCCACGGGATGTCCATACAATAAGTCTAACTATTTTGCAAAACGTAGGAGAACAGTTTTGACAACAAAATAAAAAGATGGTTTGCGTAAGTACGATTGGCTAAGTCGGGCTGGGCATGTACGCCAAAGTTGTGTCGACCTTAGCAAAAGTCGAGTGCGGGATTCGTAATGTTTCGAGAAAGGATGGGTTAGAACTCGATTGAGTAAATATGGGATGACTGTCGATAGGGGTGCTATCGAGCGACGATAACGTCGGTGCGATATAGATGAGCGTGCTTGGAATTCGAGGAATGGTTCAAACGGAAAATTTGATGAAGTGGATTTTGATTCGAATGATAAGTTGAGGATTTGTTGAATGACTTTATTCCTGAGTGGTGTATGCGATAGCCTCAGGGATGTCGATCTATTGATTGAAGAAATTGATGTTGTGAAGGATTCGAGGGATAATGATCGAACTTGAACTTGAATGTCGAGGAAATTATCCAGTCGGATGATAGCATCATTCGCACGACTCGAAATTTGCTTGCAAAGGAAGATCGTTAGGTTACGCATATCGTCGATGGTATTGAGGCATATCAAAGATCGATATGCGATAACTCGGGGGTACTCTGACTCGGCAGATGGCGATCGTGCAAGTATTATTGTTCGGTTGGATGTCATGCTTTGGATTTTGATTGAGAGAAATGTTGGATGAAAGTGATCGTGTCTTGATGGTTATGCGGATAGCCACAACGTCGACGATCTTGTCTTGTGCGAGCGTAACTCTAGCCTCACACATGCGTTGCGTCGGATTTGGGGCGATCGTTCCGCGTGAGCGTTGACATGGTGATTCATGTCGCGGGAATGATCGAACTCGGAAAATCAGGACGCGGCAACGTTGATTGTCTCGACTTGTTGGCTTGACGCGAAGGTGAATTCGAGGATTAGTAGGACTTGGGATTGATGATTGAATAAACTTGAGGATGGAGTAAGTCCAATCCGCGCATCGAGAATGAATTAGTCTAGACACAAAACAAGAGTTACGTCCCGATGAGAATGATTATCTCGCAGGAGCGTGCATGGTGGTTCGTGCCTACCGTGGATAATCTGACTCGCGTAAGATCGGGGCGCAACGTATTGTTAAGTCAGATGACCTCGTGATCGAATACGTGAATTGGAATGAATGACTTAGGAAATATGAAATATGAATTATGGTTTAGAGATGAATCGTGTCTTAGCGTGCTTAATTGGAAGGATTGATAGACGGATTATGTCGAACGTGTTCGAAGAGATTGACTATGTGAAGATGGTTTGTTGAACGGGCAATTTTGTTACGTCGTAAAATTGGTTGAATGTGAGTTGTCGTAGGATGGCTTTGCTGAATGACTCGAACCCCGTACGACGAATGTTGGGATGTGCGTAGGGAATCGATGCTCGATGTTTAGAAATCGGAGTGATGCGAGCTTGGGTAGAAAACCCGTACTATCAACTTGGTTTGACCTTAGGATGGGGTCAGTGTTGATATTGTTGTTTGGGAACTATGATTCTAATGCTGACGAATAACCTTAAGATCAAAAGACATAGCCTGGCGGTTAGGCAAACGTCCGAGCGCGAAGCGATAGGAGTTACGGAGGCACCACTCGCGAGTCTCGGTTGACATACACGTATATCATGGGCGCCCGAATATGTGCACGATCCGACTCGAGTGGTGACAGTAGATTCCCTATCACGAGGCTTGGTTGAAATGCATGTATTTTGGGGACGCCTAAGATATATGCATGATCCATACTAAGTGATACATTGAATCAAGTGAGACTTGAGGAACGGGAAAGTGTCGAAGATTTTAAGATCGTGAGTTTTGAAGAAAGGATTGAGGATGGTGCGAGCGTGGCTCGGATTGAGGAAACGCATAGGCGTAGTATGTGCGAGAGTTCTTGAACGTTGAGTAAAAGTGATAAGTCAATAAGTGTACTCAGTTAGTTTCGAGGACGAAACTTTTTCTGAGTGGTGTATGATGTAGTGCCCCGTCCCGCTCAGTCAATCGGAGGAATCAAAACGCCGACGGCGTTCGGACTTAGCCTTACAACGGCGACTCGAAGATATTTTGGTCAAGGCGACCGCTCGCTCAGGTGGGGTAGTTTCGGTGAACTTGCCTCATCTTTGCCTTCACATAATAAATCGTGCATTTTCAACTTGCACAAGTAGGCTTAATAATAAAAGCTACTAATCCACATAGCTAAAGAAATAATCCCGATGGATCGAAATGAGTTAGAACATAGAAAACGTCCCACGGTCGGCTTAGAGCTGGTGCACGGCGTGCTTTGAAAATGACACTCGGTCCTTCATCCCGTGGCTTGGGAGAAGGAAAGTTGGTCTTCGACACAAAGTTATGAAATAGCCTAAGTCATAGGCGTCGTCTGCGTGAATGCTTGTTAAAGCATGCACGGTCCCGTCAAATTGTCCCGACACTTGAGTTAGCCTAAGTCATAGGTGTCGCCCGCGTAAATGCTCGACAAAGCATGCACGTTTCCATAACGCAAGGCTTGGCATAGCCTTTGCTCGTCCCTTGAGTCAAGTTATAGGCTCGATTAAGTTAGGCAAAGTTACGCCGATCGACCTAAGTCATTTCTAGTACTGTCCCGCTCTTTCTGCGGTTGTCAAGTTAAATAGTCCCATGATCCCAAGGCCCGTCATATGAAGTATGACTTGGGCGATAGTGTCGCGTAGATCGGAAGTCGGTTTGAGACACAATGGCACGGTCCTAGAGTTTTAAGGCACGGGCCACGGTTGATTCATTGAATTTGGAAAGTGTTGTGAATAGTTGTTCTTGAGTTGTGTAAAATGATAGGGCAAGAAAGAAGAATGCTCGCGACTACGGGTCGTCGAGGCAAGATCTCATAGGTGAGACATATTGAACTTGGCCCTGAAAGAGATGATAACACTAGAGGTGGAATGATTGTGTGAGACGTCAGTTGAGTCGAGTCTTACATGGTCATGGACAACTTGTCGACAAGGTAGAGTTCCCTCGAACGGTAGCCCGACGGAAGGGGATCGGTTCTTGAGGAGCATTAGTAGCACGTGCTGGATGATCGCATAAGTTAGCGTAGAGGCTTGCCAGCGTGGCTAGCTACCCACCTGGCAAGGGCGGCCGCCTAACAAGCTAAATGGAGTCCAGGATGGCTCTGGGAGTCAGTGACCAAATCATATAGATGAGTCGGCATGGCGGCAAATCCGCGTGTGTGCCTTTGGATTGAGTTGAGTTATTGGTTGTGTGTACAGTGGAAATACAATGTTTGGCCCTAAGATGTGGCATCAACATAGGCGACGTGCTTCGGCACGAGATGTGGCATCGAGTTTAAGTTATCGGCATATAAGTTGCATAAGTTGGTTGAGTTGGTTGAGTTTATGTCGGGAAACCATCGTAAGGCAAAGTAGGTCGAGTGACACTAGATTCACAAGTCTTGATTGGGTCGGTTGGTTATCAAAGTAGCACGGGCCACGAAGCGGCGATATGGTTAAGTCCTAGTGAGTTGCGAGGCACGACCTCAATATGGATTTCCTAGCACGGTCACATGGAAAAGGAGTCTATCGTGTAGCTGCGTCTCTAATTTTGGCCGTAAGGCAAACACGACTTGATAGGTTAACGTTGTTGGCACGAGAAGTGGTCTAGAGACAAAGTATGAGTTAACGTTGACATTGCAAGCACGGGATGGTTCTGATACACAAGTTGCGCTAAGACGCCGGTCCTAAAACTGATCCTAAGGAAAGAGTAGAAAGACAATAAAAAAGGGGACTATGTTGCACAAAGTAATGTAAACGTGTTGGTTTTGTAAGGGTGGGCGAGGAGCTCATTCCACCAGTACAGTTGAGTACTGACACCCACATAGTTTACATGTACAGGCACAGGTAGAAGCTCGTGGCGCGGGGCTCTCTTGGATGCATCAAGGCCTGGAGTTCCTTGGCGACTCGAAGCGTGCAGCCGCATGGAGTAAAGACTTATACATGACATAATGTATGGACATCGCCTTCCGAAGCTTCCTCTGGATCAAGACTTGTAATTGAGAGATGAGAGAGAGCTGAGTGACTTGTAATGTGAGATGAGTGGGCTTGAGTGATTGTAATCTTAGCCTAGCGCCCCCAATGTAACTGTTGTTTTAATATCAATAAAGAGATTCTTTGAATAACTTGTGTTTGTTCTTAATTTTCGCTACTATTATTCAATGTCTCTGTTTGGGACTTCTGTGCGACGACCCCGTCGCAGCCGCTGAAATCGGCCGTTATGGAACCCGCCTTGCACGAGCGCAATCTAGGCTCGTGCGGCGTCACGCCTTAGCGAGGACGATCGCTCCTACGGAAGCGGGGCGTGACAGCAAGGACTCCTTTATATCCTGGTTGTGATGACCATTCACCGTTGGAGGTGATTACAAGATTGTTGAGCATAAAATCAGATTTTAACATGTCTCAAGAATGCTACAACCGAATCCTGGAGTTAATTAAAGATATATTGTCGGAGGGTGGCAAGTTACCTAAAGACTTCTACCGATCCAAGAGAATGGTGAGATCGCTCTGGATGGGGTATGAAAAAATTGATGCATGTCGCAACGGATGCATGTTATACTATAAGGACGATAAGGATGAAGACGCCTGCAGATTTTGTGGTACCGATCGCTTCAAGGCAACAAGTACAACAAGGACTTCTGGTGCACGCAAGCCAACAGATTCGATGCATTATTTGCCTTTGACGCCGTGGTTGCAGAGGTTGTTTATGGCAAAGGAGACAGCTGATAATATGAGTTGGCACAAGCGGAAACAAATAGATGGAGTACTGGATCATCCATTCGACGGGGAAGCATGGAAGCACTTTGATCGAGTGTATCCCGATTTTGCTTCGGAGCCGCGTAATATCAGATTGGGGCTTTCCTCCGACGGTTTTACCCCATTTGGACTTTCGGGCTCACAATATTCGTGTCGGCCTGTGATTGTTACTCCGTACAACTTGCCGCATTGGATGTGTATGAAGACTCCTTACATGTTCCTAACTGTTATTATTCCAGGTCCGAAGAACCTGAAAAGAAATATCGATGTGTACTTACAGTCCTTGGTAGATGAGCTGAATCAGTTGTGGCAAGTAGGTACAACCACATATGGTGTTTCCAGAAAGTAGAACTTTCAAATGAGGGCCGCACTAATGTGGACCATCAATGATTTCCTGGCCTATGGAATGTTATCAGGTTGAAGCACCCATGGTCGTCTCGCATGTCCGTATTGCATGGATCGCACTAAGGCTTTCCGTTTGAAACACGAAGGAAAACCGTGCTTCTTTGATTGACATCGACAGTTCCTGCCAAAGGATCATCCGTACCGGAGGAACATGAATGCTTTTCGTGCTGGCGTGGTAGAGAAGTCCAGTCCACCGCCTCGGTGGTCCGGGGACACGATATGGGAAGAAGTTAAAGAATTGTCAAGTGCTATTGAAGAGCCTACAGCGGGGTACAAGTGTGATGGATTTGGCCGCACTCACAACTGGACGAAGGGGAGTATATTCTGGGACCTACCATATTGGAGTGACCATCTGCTCAGACATAACCTAGATGTCATGCATATCGAGAAGAATGTATTTGACAATATAATAAATACTGTGATGGACGTAAATGGGAAGACGAAAGACAATCCCAAGGCCAGGTTGGACTTAGAAGAAATATACAGATGTCCAGAGTTACAATTGAGAAAGGAAGGCAGTGGGAAGTATAAGCAGCCCAGGGCCATTTTTTCACTGGAAAAGGAGGACAAAGATAAACTTTGTAGGTGGATCCAGGGCCTAAAATTTCTAGACGGGTACGTATCAAATTTGAGAAGATGTGTTGACCCGAAGGAGAACAAACTACAGGATATGAAGAGCCACGACTGTCACGTTTTTATGGAGAGGTTAATCCCGCTTGCATTTCGGGAATTCTTACCTCAGGTCGTTTGGGATCCACTGATAGAGCTTAGCATATTCTTCATAGATCTTTGTTCTACCAAGTTGCTCGTCGATCGGCTTGAAAAGTAGGAGAAGGACATTGAAGTAACATTGTGTAAGCTTAAGAGGGTGTTCCCTCCTGGATTCTTCGACTCTATGGAGCATTTGCCAATTCATCTTTCATATGAGGCATGTGTTGGTAGGCCCGTCGGTTATTGGTGGATGTACCCGTTCGAGCGCCATCTAAACCACCTGAAGAGGAAGGTAAAAAATAAGGCACGGGTCGAGGGTTCTATTTTTGAAGCCTATATCCTTGAGGAGATTACAAACTTTTGTTCAATATATTTCAAGCCTCATATTGCTACAAATAGAACAAGAGCTCCGAGGAACGACGATGGAGATATAGAATATAATAATGTATTATTAAAAGTCTTCAATGCTCTTAGAAAGTCTTCTGTGTCACGCCCCGATTCCGTAGAACCGATAGTCGTCCCCCGGGCGTGATGTCGTACGAACCTAAGTTGCGATCGCACAAGGCATAGTCATAAGGTTATCCGAAACACAACATCAAGTTAGAGTACGCAGAGAAATTGAATGACACATTTGAAATAGAAATAGACTTTTTTATTGATGATAATAAAATATTACATAGACTCCTTTACAATTATTGCCGCGTGGGCTACAACATGACTCGACTTACAAAATAAACGCCGATGAGATAGTCGTTCCATACATTACATCCATTTTTACAAGCAAAAACTATTACACATTTCCACCTGCTATCGAGGCGAGTCGATTCGTCATCTTCTTTTGGACTGAGTGCGGGTCTTCTTCAAAAGGAATCCAGAAACAAGCCTTTACACGCAGACGAGGCTTCAAAAGGGTTCACTTCGCCTTGAGCTTTCAAGTGGCACGCCCTTCGTAGTTCGGGGTACCTGCGTGGAGAGCGAGGATCAGTATATTACACTTTGTACTGGTGCGTGGCTATTTAAGTTCCAAGCTCTCATTTGGTTGAAGAGTTTAATTGACTTAAAGTATGAATGTTTCTAACCATCCTAATGAATTACAAGCAAGCATATGACAAGCATAGTGAAATTTACATTGAAACTTATCGACGGCGACCGTGCCGTGCCTTATGAAACTTACCATGTTCTTCCCTGTCAATTGTTATCATTTCCATACCAAGTGCAATTATTTCGTGTGTTGGTCACTGGCTCCCAGAGCCATCGTGGACTCCTCTAGCTTTTGTTAGACGGGGTCCTTTCAGCGTGAGTAGCGAGCCCCGCTGCAAGTCCTCGCCTAACCCGTGCCCAGCACAGCTAATTATTTGTTTTCCTTTGCCCGCAACGGTCCCGTGGCCTCGGGTTGCCGTGCGGAGAAACGCTCACCTTGTCGACAAGTTGTCCATGACCGTGCAAAGACATGTTTTTAGTTGTTAAGACATAGCCTACCTTTTCTTTTTGAGAACTTGCTCATTCATTCGTGTTCGTGCACTTGCATTTATCTTTTCATTCGCAACAGCACTATCGACTTTGCCTAAAAAGGGGGTCGAGAAGAGAAGGGTCAGCCACTCACCTTGAGTTTACTTCGACAAGAGGACTTGTTGGTCGTGCTAGACGTCACCTACGCGATTACCTGAAATCGTACAAGCAACCGATTAGAATACTGTATTATTCAAGGAGTTCGATAGGAAATGCGAGTTCGAAATGCAAGCCATAAAAACTATCAAAAACATTCACGAAAGCGTATTCAGAAAACAAAGCCAAAACCAACGCAAGCGGCGTGAAAAGCAGAGCAACGGGAGGTCTCTCCCGACTCAGCCGCAGAGTCAATCCTCGAGGCGCAACCCGCTAAATATGGGACTTGGTTCCGAAGAAGACATTCCATAACGAGGAATGGATCTTAATTCAACCGTTCCCGTTCGATCGACTCGGTCGATCCCGACCGAATCGATAGCGACAGTATTTCTTTCTCGCGCACCCCGTGGACAGAGTATGGGGCACGATGTAGGGACGGGGCACTACACCATAACCAACTAAGAAAAAGTTTCATCCTCGAACCTTTAGATAGAACCTACCTCTACGAGAACAACGAAGGGAACTTCTCCTTTATTTCTGACTTAAGCTCCCACGTCGACTCCTCGACTGCATGGTTTCTCCAGAGGACACGGACGAGGAGAATAGCACGGTTGCAGAGAAGTTTATCCTTACACTCCAAGATTTGTACCGACTCTTCGACATATGACAAGTCCGCCTTCAGGTCCAGCTTACCCAAATCTACAACATGGCTCGGATCATGCACGTACTTCCTCAATTGTGATACGTGGAAGACGTCATGTACCTCTGACAACGCAGGTGGCAAGGCAATTTGGTAAGCTACCGGGGCGACTCGCTTCAATATTTCGAACGGGCCAACAAATCTTGGGCTCAATTTCCCCTTCGCACCGAACCTGGAAACTCCACGCATAGGCATCACCTTCAGGAATACATGGTCGCCTTCCGAGAACTCGAGGGGGCGTCGGTGCGTGTCGGCATAGCTTTTCTGCCGGCTTTGTGCTATCTTCAATCTTTCTCGTATCAACTTGACCTTCTGCACAGTCTGCTCCACCAGTTCCAGACCAAGTATCTGTCGTTCTCCGACTTCATCCCAGTAAATGGGTGATCTACACTTCCGGCCGTACAAAGCTTCATACGGCGCCATTTGGATGTTGGACTGATAGCTGTTGTTGTATGCAAACTCGGCCAGCAGTAGATGGACGTCCCAACTTGACTTCAAGTCGATCGCACAGAGTCGTAACATGTCTTCGAGAATTTGGTTCACCCGCTCTGTTTGGCCGTCAGTCTGAGGATGATAAGCTGAACTGAACTTCAACTTGGTCCCCAGTGCTGAATGAAGACTACTCCAGAAGCGCGTAACGAACCGTCCATCCCGATCAGAGACGATAGAAACTGGGACCCCGTGCAGCCGAACTATTTCATCAAGGTATATCTGAGCAAGGCGGTCGACGCTCCAAGTAACTTTGATGGCGATAAAGTGCGCTGACTTGGTTAGTCGATCGACGATGACCCAGACGGCTTCATTTTCCCGTGGCGTCCACGGCAAGCCAACAACGAAGTCCATAGTGATGTGATCCCACTTCCACTCTGGAATGGCGAGGTTCTGCATCTCCCCGCCCGGTCGCTGGTGCTCGGCTTTGACTTGCTGATAGGACATACATTTCGAGACAAAGAGCGCAACATCCCTCTTTATGCCGTGCCACCAAAAGACAACGTGGAGGTCCTTATACATCTTGGTGCTGCCAGGATGCAAGGAATATTTTGCATAGTGCACCTCCGACATTATCTCCTTTCTAAGTTCTGCATCGTCCGGTACGCATAGCCATCCCTTCAAGCGCAACACTCCCGACTCATCCTCTGCATAGTCAGACGCTTTCTCTGTCGATATCAGCATTCGCATTTTCTCCAGGTAGGGGTCGTCCTTCTGTGCAGACTTGATCCTCTCCAGTAGGCTCGGTTCCACCCGTAGTTATGCTAGTTTTACGTCTCTGAAACGAACTCGGAGTTCGATGCCCATTCCTTCCAAGTCACGCAGCAGTCGATCGTCGATGCATAATAAAGCTAAGTACTTCCGGCTCAGCGCATCCGCTACCACATTTCCCTTATCCAGCGTGCAGTCGATTGATAAGTCATAGTCTTTGATTAGTTCGAGCCATCGCCTCTGCCGTAAATTCAGTTCTTTCTGGAAGAAAAGATACTTGAGGCTTTTGTGGTCCGTATAAATCCTACACGCCACGCTATAGAGATAGTGACGCCACAGCTTCAACGCGAACACAATTGCCGCTAGTTCTAGGTCGTACGTGGGGTAGTTCTTCCCGTACGGCTACAACTGCCGGGTAGCAAAAGATATCACCTTATCCCGCTGCATGAGCACACACTCCAAGCCCTGGCCAGAAGCATCTCTGAAGATCTGAAATCCCTCCGTCCCTTCAGAAAGAGCTAGTATCGGGGCCGAAACGAGCCGTTGTTTGAGCTCCTGGAAGGAAGCTTCACAGTCGTCTGACCACTTGAATGCGACTCCTTTCTGGGTGAGGCGAGTCAACGGCGATGCAATCTTCACGAAGTCCTTCACGAAGCGTCGGTAGTATCCCGCCAAGCCTAGGAAGCTTCAAATTTCGCTAACTGATGCGGGCCGTTTCCAATCAGCAACTGCCTCGACTTTCTTCGGATCGATTGCGATGCCCGCGGCGGAGATGATGTGCCCAAGGAATGAGACGCTATTCAGCCAGAACTCGTACTTGCTCATCTTCGCGTACAATTGATTCTTTCGAAGGGTTTGGAGTACCGTCCGCAGATGCTCTGCATGTTGCGCTCGATCCTTCGAGTAGACGAGGATGTCGTCGATGAAGACTACTATGAACTTGTCAACGAACGGACGGAACACCCGATTCATTAGATCCATGAAGATGGCAGGGGCATTTGTCAGACCGAACGGTATTACCAAGAACTCGTAGTGGCCATAACGAGTGCGGAAGGCAGACTTCGACACGTCATCTGGCTTAACTTTAATTTGGTGATAACCCGATCGCATATCAAGCTTCGAAAATACCGTTGCACCTTGGAGCTGGTCGAACAAGTCATCGATGCGGGGCATGGGGTATTTGTTTCGGACGGTGGCTTTGTTCAATTCCCAATAGTCGATGCAGAGCTGCATCGATCCATCCTTCTTCCTCACGAATAGCACGGGCGCACCCTACGGCGAGATACTCGGACGGATAAACCCTCTGTCGAGCAATTCCTGAAGTTGTGCCTTCAATTCTTTCAATTCTGCAGGGGCCATTCTGTACGGAGCCTTCGAGAACGGCCGGGTGTCGGGGAATGTATCGATGGTGAACTCTATTTCTCGATCGGGCGGCATGTCGGGTAGCTCGTCCGAGAACACGTCTGGAAATTTTGCCACAACGTCGGTCTGACCCGCGTTTGCACCATCCTGTCGCATGTCTCGAACGGAAGCTAGATAGCCTTCGCACCCGGAATGCAGCATCCGTCGAGCAGATATTGCGAAGATCACCATGCAGGTCGACGACGCCTCACCACACGAGTAGCAGAATTCAGGCACTCCTGGCATGCAGAATGTGACCTTCTTTCCAGCGCAGTCTATGGTTACGTTGCAGGGCCTGAGCCAATCCATTCCCAGAATGATGTCAAAGTCCTTCATGTCTAGAACTATCACATCCTGACCGATCTTTTGACCGCCGATACAGATAATCCCGCCGGCGCAAGCTAAGTTTGTGAGAATTGGTGTGCCAGAAGGTGTGCTTATACTAAGGTCGAGATCTAATGATATTACAAGAAATTTGTGCTCGGCGGCAAAGTTCGTCGATATAAAACTATGTGAAACGCCTGAATCAAATAACACACGAGCATGCACATTATTGAATTTTAGTATACCTGACACTACTGTATCTGATGCCAGCGCTTCGTCTCGAGTCATGGCGTAGACGCGGCCCTGGGTGTTGGGGCGACGGTCTCGGCTATTTTGCGGTACGGGTTGAGTGGGCGGAGGAGGTCGAGGCACCTGTCCTCGATTCTCTTGACGGTGTTGTGGTGGGGCGTTACGAGTCTGACGAAAGCTTGGACAATTTGGAGCCATGTGACCCCTCTGTCCGCAAGCGAAACATTCAACAATGCAGAAAAAGCAGTAGCTTTCTCGGTGTCCAAGTCGCCCGCAATTGGTGCACTTAGGTATTGTCTTCTCACCCTTGTAGCCACCGTTATTTGGACGCTTTGACGCATCGTTGTTGCCTCCCATATGGTTAGGACATTTGTGATTGGAGTGGCGCACAACGTCGTTAGCACTGGAAGGATACAGGTTCTCAAGGCGGAGGGCATGATTCAGAGCCTCGTCCACGGTCTTGTACTCCGGGACCCCGACATGCGCACCGATAGAGTGTCGCAGACCCACTTCGAACTGTCGCACATGGCACTCTTCAGTAGGCCGAAACTGGCCAGCAAACTTAGACAACTTGTTGAATTCTGCGACGTACTGTTCCACTGTCCGGCTCCCTTGCTTCAACTGCATGAATTCATTCTCCTTCGCTTGACGAACGGCTGACGGAAGGTACTAGACTTCAAAAGCTTTGCGGAACGTGGCCCAGGAGATCGGCGCGGTAGTATTGTCCGGTCGGATCGCTCACTTGCACACGGCCCACCAGTCGTGCGCGTTCAACCGTAGTTGAAGTTGTGTGCAGGAGACTTGCTTGGATTCTTCAATGCCGAGCAGCTCGAAGTGAACTTCCAGGTCTTTCAACTAGTCGATAGCCATGGAGGGACCCTCGGTGCCGCTGAAGGAAGTACGATACGCCTTCTTGAATTCTGACACTTCAAAGTTGTACTTTTTCAGTGCCGCTGGTTGACGCTCGGGATCCTCCGTATCGACATCAATGGGTTGGATCGCCGGCATGGTGACGGTAGGCATAGTCGTAGAATTCCCGTTGGCCGCCATTGTCTGGACGATCTGCTGCAGGGTATCTAGCTGCTTTTGCTGAAGTTTGGTATGTGCATCAAAGTGAGCTTCGAAGCGAGCTTCGAACTGGGCCTGTCGTTCCTCTACTTGTTGATGTCGATTCTCGGACTGGTTTCGCTGCGCCTCCATCATGCGCAGCATCCTTTTGATGGTATCGTTAGAAGGTCTGGCCCGCGGAGGATGCGAACTACTAGAGCCGCTTGAAGCGCTCTGTTCTTGCTCGGCCGTGGGTTCCGTCACTTCTGCGATACGAAGACAAACGCATCAGTCACAAAATATTACGGACTCATTGTATGGAACAACTTATCTCATCGATGCGAGGTCAAAGGATGTAAAGCCGTGCTCTGATACCATTATGTCACGCCCCGATTCCGTAGAACCGATAGTCGTCCCCCGGGCGTGATGCCGTACGAACCTAAGTTGCGATCGCACAAGGCATAGTCATAAGGTTATCCGAAACACAACATCAAGTTAGAGTACGCAGAGAAATTGAATGACACATTTGAAATAGAAATAGACTTTTTTATTGATGATAATAAAACTTTACATAGACTCCTTTACAATCATTGCCGCACGGGCTACAACATTACTCGACTTACAAAATGAACGCCGATGAGATAGTCGTTCCATACATTACATCCCTTTTTACAAGCAAAAACTATTACACATTTCCACCTGCTATCGAGGCGAGTCGATTCGTTATCTTCTTTTGGACTGAGTGCGGGTCTTCTTCAAAAGGAATCCAGAAACAAGCCTTTACACGCGGATGAGGCTTCAAAAGGGTTCACTTCGCCTTGAGCTTTCAAGTGGCACGCCCTTCATAGTTCGGGGTACCTGCGTGGAGAGCAAGGATCAGTATATTATACTTTGTACTGGTGCGTGGCTATTTAAGTTCCAAGCTCTCATTTGGTTGAAGAGTTTAATTGACTTAAAGTATGAATGTTTCTAACCATCCTAATGAATTACAAACAAGCATATGACAAGCATAGTGAAATTTACGTTGAAACTTACTGACGGCGGCCGTGCCGTGCCTTATGAAACTTACCATGTTCTTTCCTGTCAATTGTTATCATTTCCATACCAAGTGCAATTATTTTATGTGTTGGTCACTGGCTCCCAGAGCCATCGTGGACTCCTCTAGCTTTTGTTAGACGGGGTCCTTTCAGCGTGAGTAGCGAGCCCCGCTGCAAGTCCTCGCCTAACCCGTGCCCAGCACAGCTAATTATTTGTTTCCCTTTGCCCGCAACGGTCCCGTGGCCTCGGGTTGCCGTGCGGAGAAACGCTCACCTTGTCGACAAGTTGTCCATGACCGTGCAAAGACATGTTTTTAGTTGTTAAGACATAGCCTACCTTTTCTTTTTGAGAACTTGCTCATTCATTCGTGTTCGTGCACTTGCATTTATCTTTTCATTCGCAACAGCACTATCGACTTTGCCTAAAAAGGGGGTCGAGAAGAGAAGGGTCAGCCACTCACCTTGAGTTTACTTCGACAAGAGGACTTGTTGGTCGTGCTAGACGTCGCCTTCGCGATTACCTGAAATCGCACAAGCAACCGATTAGAATACTGCATTATTCAAGGAGTTCGATAGGAAATGCGAGTTCGAAATGCAAGCCATAAAAACTATCAAAAACATTCACGAAAGCGCATTCAGAAAACAAAGCCAAAACCAACGCAAGCGGCGTGAAAAGCAGAGCAACGGGAGGTCTCTCCCGACTCAGCCGCAGGTCAATCCTCGAGGCGCAACCCGCTAAATATGGGACTTGGTTCCGAAGAAGACATTCCATAACGAGGAATGGATCTTAATTCAACCGTTCCCGTTCGATCGACTCGGTCGATCCCGACCGAATCGATAGCGACAGTATTTCTTTCTCGCGCACCCCGTGGACAGAGTATGGGGCACGATGTAGGGACGGGGCACTACACCATAACCAACTAAGAAAAAATTTCGTCCTCGAAACTTAAGATAGAACCTACCTCTACGAGAACAACGAAGGGAACTTCTCCTTCATTTCTGACTCAAGCTCCCACGTCGACTCCTCGACTGCATGGTTTCTCCAGAGGACGCGGACGAGGAGAATAGCACGGTTGCGGAGAAGTTTATCCTTACGCTCCAAGATTTGCACCGGCTCTTCGACATATGACAAGTCCGCCTTCAGGTCCAGCTTACCCAAATCCACAACATGGCTCGGATCATGCACGTACTTTCTCAATTGCGATACATGGAAGACGTCATTTACCTCTGACAACGCAGGCGGCAAGGCGATTTGGTAAGCTACCGGGGCGACTCGCTTCAATATTTCGAACGGGCCAACAAATCTTGGGCTCAATTTCCTCTTCGCACCGAACCTGGAAACTCCACGCATAGGCATCACCTTCAGGAATACATGGTCGCCTTCCGAGAACTCAAGGGGGCGTCGGTACGTGTCAGCATAGCTTTTCTGCCGGCTTTGTGCTATCTTCAATCTTTCTCGTATCAACTTGACCTTCTGCACAGTCTGCTCCACCAGTTCTGGACCAAGTATCTGCCGTTCTCCGACTTCATCCCAGCAAATAGGCGATCTACACTTCCGGCCGTACAAAGCTTCATATGGTGCTATTTGGATGTTGGTCTGATAGCTGTTGTTGAATACAAACTCGGCCAGCGGTAGATGGACGTCCCAACTTGACTTCAAGTCGATCGCACAGAGTCGTAACATGTCTTCGAGAATTTGGTTCACCCGCTCTGTTTGGCTGTCAGTCTGAGGATGATAAGCTGAACTGAACTTCAACTTGGTCCCCAGTGCTGAATGAAGACTACTCCAGAAGTGCGCTACGAACCGTCCATCCCGATTAGAGACGATAGAAACTGGGACCCCGTGCAGCCGAACTATTTCATCAAGGTATATCTGAGCAAGGCGATCGACGCTTCA
The DNA here is from genome assembly GCA_029216955.1 of Iris pallida. Classification (NCBI taxonomy): domain Eukaryota; kingdom Viridiplantae; phylum Streptophyta; class Magnoliopsida; order Asparagales; family Iridaceae; genus Iris; species Iris pallida. Next base: position 10,161,200 of record JANAVB010004399.1, on the reverse strand, counting down.
AGTAACTTTGATGGCGATAAAGTGCGCTGACTTGGTTAGTCGATCGACGATGACCCAGACGGCGTCATTTCCCCGTGGCGTCCACGACAAGCCAACAACGAAGTCCATAGTGATGTGATCCCACTTCCACTCTGGAATGACGAGGTTCTGCATCTCCCCGCCCGGTCGCTGGTGCTCGGCTTTGACTTGCTGACAGGACATACATTTCGACACAAAGAGCGCTACGTCCCTCTTCATGCCGTGCCACCAAAAGACAACATGGAGGTCCTTATACATCTTGGTGCTGCCAGGATGCAAGGAATATTTTGCATAGTGCGCCTCCGATATTATCTCCTTTCTAAGTTTTGCATCGTCCGGTACGCATAGCCGTCCCTTCACGCGCAACACTCCCGACTCGCCCTCTGTAAAGTCAGACGCTTTCTCTGTCGATATCAGCTTCCGCATCTTCTCCAGGTAGGGGTCGTCCTTCTGTGCAGACTTGATCCTCTCCAGTAGGCTCGGTTCCACCCGTAGTTGCGCTAGTTTCACGTCTCTGAAACGAACTCGGAGTTCGATGCCCATTCCTTCCAAGTCACGCAGCAGTCGATCGTCGATGCATAATGAAGCTAAGTACATCCGGCTCAGGGCATAGTCATCCCCCAGGCGTGATGCCGTACGAACCTAAGTTGCGATTGCACAAGGCATAGTCATAAGGTTATCCGAAACACAACATCAAGTTAGAGTACGCAGAGAAATTGAATGACACATTTGAATAGAAATAGACTTTTTCATTGATGATAATAAAACTTTACATAGACTCCTTTACAATCATTGCCGCACGGGCTACAACATGACTCGACTTACAAAATGAACGCCGATGAGATAGTCGTTCCATATATTACATCCCTTTTTACAAGCAAAAACTATTACACATTTCCACCTGCTATCGAGGCGAGTCGATTCGTCATCTTCTTTTGGACTGAGTGCGGGTATTCTTCAAAAGGAATCCAGAAACAAGCCTTTACATGCGGATGAGGCTTCAAAAAGGTTCACTTCGACTTGAGCTTTCAAGTGGCACGCCTTTCATTGTTCGGGGTACCTGCGTGGAGAGTGAGGATCAGTACATTACACTTTGTACTGGTACGTGGCTATTTAAGTTCCAAGCTCTCATTTGGTTGAAGAGTTTAATTGACTTAAAGTATGAATGTTTCTAACCATCCTAATGAATTACAAACAAGCATATGACAAGCATAGTGAAATTTACGTTAAAACTTACCGACGGCGGCCGCGCCGTGCCTTATGAAACTTACCATGTTCTTCCCTGTCAATTGTTATCATTTCCATACCAAGTGCAATTATTTCGTGTGTTGGTCACTAGCTCCCAGAGCCATCGTGGACTTCTCTAGCTTTTGCTAAACGGGGTCCTTTCAGCGTGATTAGCGAGCCCCGCTGCAAGTCCTCGCCCAACCCGTGCCCAGCACAGCTAATTATTTGTTTTCCTTTGCCCGCAATGGTCCCGTGGCCTCGGGTTGCCGTGCAAAAAAACGCTCACCTTGTCGACAAGTTGTCCATGATCGTGTAAAGACATGTTTTTAGTTGTTAAGACATAGCCTACCTTTTCTTTTTGAGAACTTGCTCATTCATTCGTGTTCGTGCACTTGCATTTATCTTTTCATTCGCAACAATACTATCGACTTTGCCTAAGAAGGGGGTCAAGAAGAGAAGGGTCAGCCACTCACCTTGAGTTTACTTCGGCAAAAGGACTTGTTGGTCGCGCTAGACGTCGCCTACGCGATTACCTGAAATCACACAAGCAACCGATTAGAACACTGCATTATTCAAGGAGTTCGATAGGAAATGCGAGTTCGAAATGCAAGCCATGAAAACTATCGAAAACATTCACGAAAGCGCATTCAGAAAACAAAGCCAAAACCAACGCAAGCGGCGTGAAAAGCAGAGCAACGGGAGGTCTCTCCCGACTCAGCCGCAGAGTCAATCCTCGAGGCGCAACCCGCTGAATATGGGACTTGGTTTCGAAGAAGACATTCCATAACGAGGAATGGATCTTAATTCAACCGTTCCCATTCGATCGACTCGGTCGATCCCGACCGAATCGATAGCGACAGTGTTCCTTTCTCGCGCACCCCGTGGACAGAGTAAGGGGCACAATGTAGGGACGGGGCACTACACCATAACCAACTAAGAAAAAGTTTTGTCCTCGAAACTTATGATAGAACCTACCTCTACGAGAACAACGAAGGGAACTTCTCCTTCATTTCTGACTCAAGCTCCCACGTCGACTCCTTGACTGAATGGTTTCTCCAGAGGACGCAGACGAGGGAAATAGCACGGTTGTGGAGAAGTTTATCCTTACGCTCCAAGATTTGTACCGGCTCTTCGACATATAACAAGTCCGCCTTTAGGTCCAGCTTACCCAAATCCACAACATGGCTCGGATCATGCACGTACTTCCTCAATTACGATACGTGGAAGACGTCATGTACCTCTGACAATGCAGGCGGCAAGGCGATTTGGTAAGCTACCGGGGCGACTCGTTTCAATATTTCGAACGAGAAATCTTGGGCTTAATTTTTCCTTCGTACCGAACCTGGAAACTCCACGCATAGGCATCACCTTCAGGAATACATGGTCGCCTTCCGAGAACTCGAGGGGGCGTCGGTGCGTGTCGGCATAGCTTTTCTGCCGACTTTGTGCTATCTTCAATCTTTCTCGTATCAACTTGACCTTCTGCACAGTCTGCTCCACCAGCTCCGGACCAAGTATCTGCCGTTCTCCAACTTCATCCCAGCAAATGGGCGATCTACACTTTTGGCCGTACAAAGCTTCATACGGCACCATTTGGATGCTGGACTGATAGCTGTTGTTGTATGCAAACTCGGCCAGCGGTAGATGGATGTCCCAACTTGACTTCAAGTCAATCGTACAGAGTCATAACATGTCTTCGAGAATTTGGTTCACCCGCTCTGTTTGGCCGTCAGTCTGAGGATGATAAGCTGAACTGAACTTCAACTTGGTCCCCAGTGCTGAATGAAGACTACTCCAGAAGCGCGCTACGAACCGTCCATCCCGATCAGAGACGATAGAAACGGGGACCCCGTGCAGCCGAACTATTTCATCAAGGTATATCTGAGCAAGGCGGTCGACGCTCCAAGTAACTTTGATGGCGATAAAGTGCGCTGACTTGGTTAGTCGATCGACGATGACCCAAACGACGTCATTTCCCCGCGGCGTCCTTGGCAAGCCAACAACGAAGTCCATAGTGATGTAATCCCACTTCCACTCTGGAATGGCGAGGTTCTGCATCTCCCCGCCCGGTCGCTGGTGCTCGACTTTGACTTGCTGACAGGACATACATTTCGACACAAAGAGCGCTACGTCCCTCTTCATGCCGTGCCACCAAAAGACAACGTGGAGGTCCTTATACATTTTGGTGCTGCCAGGATGCAAGGAATATTTTGTATAGTACGCCTCCGACATTACCTCCTTTCTAAGTTTTGCATCGTCCGGTACGCATAGCCGTCCCTTCACGCGCAACACTCCCGACTCGTCCTCTGCAAAGTCAGACGCTTTCCCTGTCGATATCAGCTTCCGCATCTTCTCCAGGTAGGGGTCGTCCTTCTGTGCAGACTTGATCCTCTCCAATAGGCTCGGTTCCACCCGTAGTTGTGCTAGTTTTACGTCTCTGAAACGAACTCGGAGTTCGATGCCCATTCCTTCCAAGTCACGCAGCAGTCGATCGTCGATGCATAATGAAGCTAAGTACTTCCGGCTCAGCGCATCCGCTACCACATTTCCCTTGCCCGGCATGTAGTCGATTGATAAGTCATAGTCTTTGATTAGTTCGAGCCATCGCCTCTGTCGCAAATTCAGTTCTTTCTGGGTGAAGAGATACTTGAGGCTTTTATGGTCCATATAAATCCTGCACGCCACGCCATAGAGATAGTGACGCCACAGCTTCAATGCGAACACAATTGCCACTAGTTCTAGGTCGTGCGTGGGATAGTTCTTCTCGTGCGGCTACAACTGCCGGGAAGCAAAAGATATCACCATATCCCGCTGCATGAGCACACACCCCAAGCCCTGGCCAGAAGCATCGCTGAAGATCTGAAATCCCTCTGTCCCTTCAGGAAGAGCAAGTATCGGGGCCGAAACGAGCCGTTGTTTGAGCTCCTGGAAGGAAGCTTCACAGTCGTCTGACCACTTGAATGTGACTCCTTTCTGGGTGAGGCGAGTCAACGGCGATGCAATCTTCGCGAAGTCCTTCACGAAGCGTCGGTAGTATCCCGCCAAGCCTAGGAAGCTTCAAATTTCGCTAACTGATGCGGGCCGTTTCCAATCAAAAACTGCCTCGACTTTCTTCGGATCGACTGCGATGCCCGCGGCGGAGATGATGTGCCCAAGGAATAAGATACTATTCAGCCAGAACTCGCACTTGCTCATCTTCGCATACAACTGATTCTCTCGAAGGGTTTGGAGTACCGTCCGTAGATGCTCTGCATGTTGCGCTCGATCCTTCGAGTAGACGAGGATGTCGTCGATGAAGACTACTGCGAACTTGTCAACGAACGGACGAAACACCCGATTCATTAGATCCATGAAGACGGCAGGGGCGTTTGTCAGACCGAACGGCATTACCAAGAACTTGTAGTGGCCATAACGAGTACGGAAGGCAGACTTCGGCACGTCATCTGGCTTGACTTTGAGTTGGTGATAACCCGATCGCAGATCAATCTTCGAAAACACCGTTGCACCTTGGAGCTGGTCGAACAAGTCGTCGATACGGGGCAGGCGGTATTTGTTTCGGACGGTGGCTTTGTTCAATTCTCGATAGTCGATGCAGAGCCACATCGATCCATCCTTCTTCTTCACTAATAGCACGGGCGCACCCCACGGCGAGACACTCGGACGGATAAAACCCTCTGTCGAGCAATTCCTGAAGTTGTGCCTACAATTCTTTTAATTCTGCAGGGGCCATTCTGTACGGAACCTTCGAGATCGATCGGGTGTCGGAGAATGTATCGATGGTGAACTCTATTTCTCGATCGGGCGGCATGCCGGGTAGCTCGTCCGAAAATACGTCTGAAAATTTTGCCACAACGTCGGTCTGACCCGCGTTTGCACCATCCTGTCGCATGTCTCTAACGGAAGCTAGATAGCCTTCACACCCGAAATGGAGCATCCGTCGAGCAGATATTGCGGAGATCACCATGCAGGTCGGCGTCGCCTCACCACACGAGTAGCAGAATTCAGGCACTCTTGGCATACAAAATGTGACCTTCTTTCTAGCGCAGTCTATGGTTGTGTTGTAGGGCCTGAGCCAATCCATTCCCAGAATGATGTCAAAGTCCTTTATGTCTAGAACTATCACATCCAGACCGATCTTTTGACCACCGATACAGATAATCCCGCTAGCGCAAGCTAAGTTTGTGAGAATTGGTGTGCCAGAAGGTGTGCTTACACTAAGGTCGAGATCTAATGATATTACAAAAAATTTGTGCTCGGCGGCAAAGTCCGTCGATATAAAACTATGAGAAGCGCCTGAATCAAATAACACACGAGCAGATACATTATTGAATTTTAGTATACCTGACACTGCTGTATCTGATGCCAGCGCTTCGTCTCGAGTCATGGCGTAGACGCGGCCCTGAGTGTTGGGGCGACGGTCTCGGCCATTTTGCGGTACGGGTTGAGTGGGCGGAGGAGGTCGAGGCGCCTGTCCTCGATTCTCTTGACGGTGTTGTGGCAGGGCGTTACGAGTCTGACGAAAGCTTGGACAATTTGGAGCCGTGTGACCCCTCTGTCCGCAAGCGAAACATTCAACATTGCGGAAAAAGCAGTGGCTTTCACGGTGTCTAAGTCGCCCGTAATTGGTGCACTTAGGTATTGTCTTCTCACCCTTGTAGCCACCGTTATTTGGACGCTTTGACGCATCGTTGTTGTCTCCCATATGGCTAGGACGTTTGTGATTGGAGTGGCGCACAACGTCGTCAGCACTGGAAGGATGCAGGTTCTCAAGGCGGAGGGCGTGATTCAGAGCCTCGTCCACGGTTTTGTACTCCGGGACCCCGACATGCACACCGATAGAGTATCGTAGACCCACATCGAACCATCGCACACGGCACTCTTCAGTAGGCAGAAACTGGCCAGCAAACTTAAACAACTTATTGAATTTTACGGCGTACTGTTCCACTGTCCGGCTCCCTTGCTTCAACTGCATGAATTCATTATCCTTCGCTTGACGAACGGCTGACGGAAGGTACTCGACTTCAAAAGCTTTGCGGAACGTGGCCCAAGAGATCGGCACGGTAGTATTGTCCGGTCGGATCGCTCACTTGCGCACGGCCCACCAGTCGTACGCGTTCAACCGTAGTTGAAGTTGTGCGCAGGCGACTTGATTGGATTCTTCAATGCCGAGCAGCTCGAAGTGATCTTCCAGCTCTTCCAACCAGTCGATAGCCATGGAGGGACCCTCGGTGCCGCTGAAGGAAGTGCGGCACGCCTTCTTGAATTCTGACACTTCAAAGTTATACTTTTTTAGTGTCGCTGGTTGACGCTCGGGATCCTCCGTGTCGACATCAATGGGTTGGATCGCCGGCATGGTGACGGTAGGCATAGTCGTAGAATTCCTGTTGGCCGCCATTGTATGGACGATCTGCTGCAGGGTATCTAGATGCTTTTGCTGAAGTTTGGCCGCCATTGTATGCTTCGAACTGGGCCTGTCGTTCCTCTACTTGTTGATGTCGGTTTTCGGACTGGTTTCACTGCGCCTCCATCATGCGCAGCATCCTTTTGATGGTATCGTTAGAAGGTCCAGCCCGTGGACGATGCGAACTACTAGAGCCGCTTGAAGCGCTCTGTTCTTGCTCGGCCGTGGGTTCCGTCACTTCTGCGATACGAAGGCAAACGCATCAGTCACAAAATATTACGGACTCATTGTATGGAACAACTTATCTCATCGATGCGAGGTCAAAGGATGTAAAGCCGTGCTCTGATACCATTATGTCACGCCCCGATTCCGTAGAACCGATAGTCATCCCCCGGACGTGATGCCGTACGAACCTAAGTTGCGATCGCACAAGGCATAGTCATAAGGTTATCCAAAACACAACATCAAGTTAGAGTACGCAGAGAAATTGAATGACACATTTGAAATAGAAATAGACTTTTTTATTGATGATAATAAAACTTTACATAGACTCCTTTACAATTATTGCCGCACGGGCTACAACATGACTCGACTTATAAAATGAACGCCGATGAGATAGTCATTCCATACATTACATCCCTTTTTACAAGCAAAAACTATTACACATTTCCACCTGCTATCGAGGCGAGTCGATTCGTCATCTTCTTTTGGACTGAGTGGGGGTCTTCTTCAAAAGGAATCCAGAAACAAGCCTTTATAAGCGGACGAGGCTTCAAAAGGGTTCACTTTGCCTTGAGCTTTCAAGTGGCACGCCCTTCATAGTTCGGGGCACCTGCGTGGAGATTGAGGATCAGTACATTACACTTTGTACTGGTGCGTGGCTATTTAAGTTCCAAGCCCTCATTTGGTTGAAGAGTTTAATTGACTTAAAGTATGAATGTTTCTAACCATCCTAATGAATTACAAACAAGCATATGACAAGCATAGTGAAATTTACGTTGAAACTTACCGACAGCGGCCGCGCCGCGCCTTATGAAACTTACCATGTTCTTCCCTGTCAATTGTTATCATTTCCATACCAAGTACAATTATTTTGTGTGTTGGTCACTGGCTCCCAGAGCCATCGTGGACTCCTCTAGCTTTTGTTAGACAGGGTCCTTTCAGTGTGAGTAGCGAGCCCCGCTGCAAGTCCTCGCCTAACCCGTACCTAGCACAGCTAATTATTTGTTTCCCTTTGCCCACAACGGTCCCGTGGCCTCGGGTTGTCGTGCGGGGAAACGCTCACCTTGTCGACAAGTTGTCCATGACCGTGCAAAGACATGTTTTTAGTTGTTAAGACATAGCCTACCTTTTCTTTTTGAGAACTTGCTCATTCATTCGTGTTCGTGCACTTGCATTTATCTTTTCATTCGCAACAACACTATCGAATTTGCCTAAGAAGGGGGTCGAGAAGAGAAGGGTCAGCCACTCACCTTGAGTTTACTTCGGCAAGAGGACTTGTTGGTCGCGCTAGACGTTGCCTACGCGATTACCTAAAATTGCACAAGCAATCGATTAGAACACTGTATTATTCAAGGTGTTCGATAGGAAATACGAGTTCGAAATGCAAGCCATGAAAACTATCTAAAACATTCACGAAAGCGCATTCAGAAAACAAAGCCAAAACCAACGCAAGCGACGTGAAAAGCAGAGCAACGGGAGGTCTCTCCCGACTCAGCTGCAGAGTCAATCCTCGAGGTGCAACCCGCTGAATATGGGACTTGGTTCCGAAGAAGACATTCCATAACGTGGAATGGATCTTAATTCAACCGTTCACGTTCGATCGACTCGGTCGATCCTGAGCTATCGGTCCCGACCGAATCGATAGCGACAGTGTTCCTTTCTCGCGCACCCCGTAGACAGAGTACGGGGCACGATGTAGGGACGGGGCACTATATTCTAGAAAACTGAAAAAGAGATATTTGAATGATGAGGAACTAAGGGCTGCCCAGTTATATATATTACTCAACTGCGAGGAGGATGAAGTGGAAAAGCTAGAGTGGTAAGTGAAAATCTTCAACGTTCAATTCATCTATTTGTTGATTATGTTATTATAATTTAACGAGTATATCCCGATATTTATTGGTTTTCAGCAAATTTCTTGATGAGGTGAGGTCAAGTAGACCATACATTGTAGATGAAGAAGTAGAAGAAGAAATATGTAAGCCCTTGTTTTTTAAATTTTACTTAATTAGTGTTAATTAATTTTTAATGTCATATTTAGCCTTAAAATATTTATTAGGATTTTTAGGAATTTTTCTAGAATTTTTAAATGATTTTTAAATGAGTTTTAAATACTAAAATATCATTTTGTAATTTATTAAAATGTTTTGATACCATTTTGTAATTTTTAGAATTATTTTAATAGTAGTTTGTAATATTTAGAATTGTTTCAGTATTAGTTTGTAAATAACAAATTGTTTTTAATGCGGAATGCAAATTTTAATTTGCATTTAGACACTGTTAGGACCTACCTGCAATTACCTAAACTACAGGGACCAAAATGAAAAACCCTAATCCTACCCATCCCCGACGACTGGCCAGCTGCCGACGACCGGCCAGCTGCCTCCCGCCATTTCCGGCCGACCTAGCCCCGCTCGACCGACTCTAAGCCCCTATAAATGGCCCCCTCACTCACCCCGACCCAACCCCCATCACCTCGACCCATCGCCGACGACCACCGCCCCGTTCTTCCCCCATTTAAGCCTAAATCCTAACCCTAACTTCGGCGATCCCCATTGCCACTTCCCCAGCGACCTTCACCACCAACCACCACCGCCGACGTGTTCGCCGCAGCAAGGCGAGTCGATCGCCACCGGAGCGCCACCGCCCCGACCGCTCCTCCGCTGTCCAGTGCTCGACAAACCCACTTCGACGCCGGACACGTGAGTAACAGGACTCATTTCGTGTCGTCCGTGTCTCGAATCCACGTGCGTGGTTTGCCAGGACACGGGGATACTAGTCCAGTGTTTGGACACGTAAATAGACGCTCGTACGTGTCGTGCATAGCACGGACACGTAGATTCATGTGTCCCTAACTGTCCGGTCACATGATTGATTTTTTTTTTATGTGTTAACTCGCCTAAAACTAAATAAAATTAACAAAACCCTAATCCTAACACAACCAGCGGGCTGACCCCCTGGCCAGCCTGACCCGACTCAACCCCCCCCCCCCCCCCCCCGCGCGTTTAGTGGCTCGAGTTCGAGCCCCCCCTTTGTTGTTGTTTCTTTCTTTTCCTTTTTCTTTTTCTTTTTTTCTGTTTATATATATATATATATATTTTTATATATATATATATATATATATATATATATATATATATATATATATATATATATATATATATATATATATATACATATATATATGTATTATTATACTGTATTATATATATATACATATATATATATATATATATATATATATATATATATATGCTGTATTTTTACATATATATAAATATATATATATATATATGTTATATTTAGTACTTTATTATAATATGTATGTATGTATATGTATATATATGTATTTATGTATATATGTATATATGTTCATGTGTATATATATTATTATTATATATATACTATTATATATATGTATACAATATTTGTATATATATATACTTTATAGTTAAGTATTTTCTTATATACACACATATATATATATATATATATATATATATATATATATATATATATATATATATATATATATATATATATATATATATATATATATATATATATATATATATATATGAAAATATATATTATATATATGAAAATATATATATTTTCATATATATAATATATATTTTCATATATATATATATATATATATATATATATATATATATATATATATATATATATTCATATATATTTATATATATATATATATATATATATATATATATATATATATATATGTATATATATATATATATATATATATATATATATATATATATATATATATATATATATATATATGTATGTATTTTTAACATATGTATGTATATATCCATTATGTATATATATATATATATATATATATATATATATATATATATATATATATATATATATATATATATATATATAAAAATATATATATATATATATATATATATATATATATATATATATATATATATATATATATATATATATATATATGTATGTATGTATTTTTAACATATGTATGTATATATCCATTATGTAAATATATATATATATATATATATATATATATATATATATATATATATATATATATATATGTATGTATGTATTTTTAACATATGTATGTATATATCCATTATGTAAATGTCTATATATTTATATATAAATATAAATATTGTAGATATACATTTTTATATATTTCACTCTACCTAGTGTGAATTGTATTTATAAACTAATTGTCATATTTTTATAACTACTATGTATAATTTTGTCCTATTAAAATATTAATATTTATTATGTATTTCTACGTCTTTATATTTTTGTGTATTTAAATTACTGCAACAATTTGGTGTCCAAGCCTAGCATGAGTTTTTGGGCCCAAATGTGTTTTCATACATTCAAGACCTGTACAACTCATATTGGACTTGATTCATGGCCTTGGGTCCTGTATTTGAACTTTGGTTCAAATTATATACATGGACAAAATACGCAGATGATTAATTATTTAATTTCAATTGTGTGCAATGCTGTTTTTGAATTTCTAAAAATACTTAAATTACTGTTAAAATTCTGGAAAAATAGTATTTAGATACTATGTTAATTTAGCTAATTTAGTATAATTTTTATAGTATTTAATTTACAGTTTTGCCACTAGTTTGGCATATGAAAAAAAAACTCATTTTCTGTATACTTAGGAAAACTGATTTTTTATAAAATACTTGTACTGGTTAATAAATTCGAAAAAAATTATAATAAATTTCTATAATTAAGAAGGATCATTTTAGTACTTTATTTTATGTAAAATTAAGCTTTTTGACTATCTCAAAAATTGTTGGAACACAATGTTCATTTGATTTATTTATTGAATAATTACAACTTGTAACTTTTTGTGCTATTTTGAGTTTTAGCCGTATTGAACCTCATCCCTCACTAGTGTAAAGACCCTGGAAAGTTAGTTAAAGTAGTGAGTCACCCCACATTGGTCTCCTATGCTAAAGTCATCATTTTGGTTAGGTGCCCAGTCACAAGTCGTGTTGCACCAATTAGTGTCTTAGTGTTTTAGCTTAGTGTAAAGACTAAGTTTATATATTTATTTCTACAGTGACGAGTTACCAGACATCTATAGCACTTATATCGCAACTTGCTTTGCTTTGCTAGAGGCAAGTACTTTCTACAAACTTTACATAGTGCTATAAACCATAAACTGTGATTCACCAACCATGTTAAATGCTGATCCTTGGGATAGCAAGTTAGAACTTTACATGTTGTATTACTTTCAGTCTCTGCCGTATTTAGGCAACTTTTCAGATCTCTCTCACATGCTTAAATAACGGGTTAAGGGGAAACTGCTAGTAGCGTACGTGATCATGACCCCCTTCTCCGTATGTACTTACCGAGCACCGTTACATTCTATATGTATCTGTGTCGTTTGTCTGGTCCCGCGTTTGTGTATGGATATACATCGATGCCGTTATGTGTACGTATGTGCACATCAGAAAATTGATATGTACCGCTGTACATCCTGATTACCTATTGACTGATCACTCACCTACTACAGTTTTAAACTTTAAAATGAATATCTATTGCCATGATAAAATATACCTAAAACTGAACAAACATGTCATTTCCTTTCCTCACATGATCAGTATTATATGTTTGTTAGATTCAGTACTTGCTCCCGTCCTGACAGGACAACGTTGTAGGTGTCCTTACTAAGGAGGAGTTACTCTGCGACTCATATTATGGAGATACTGCCGAGGACCCGGCCTTACTTTACGAGGATGCTCCTGCGGGGAACCTCGCCTAGTTGTCTTTTTGCTTTAGAGTTTTGAGTGTAGTCATGTATTAGACTACGTGTTTTGTAACTGGACATGTATCCAGTTTTACATTTCAGACTTGTACTTTCGATATTTTACTATATGAGACGACTTTTGTGTTTGGAGCATTTATGACTTTTATTCACTTATAGAACTGTTAGCACATTTAGTCTTATCCTGTTGTCTTTAGAACAGCTTACTACGTTTTATCTCAAGCGTAGGCTAGACATGACTCGGCCCGGTCCAACAATTTGGGTAGCGGGTCGTGACATATTTTTAGTGGTGGCCCATGCAGGTTCTGACTAAATTGTCTTGTTACGTTATTGTACCAAGCATGCCTGCAATTAGGAACTTAAGGTAATTAGACAACATTAGGAATGACGCTTAGAACACCTAGAGGAATGCTAGGATTGCAACATAGGAAAATATCACATGCTTCCTATTATAATTAGATTTTTTTGCCTGTGATTGCTTACTTTAAACAAGTCCTTATAAGTCCTTTTTATTGTAATTAGATGGTGCTTACTCGTTCATCCCAGTATGTTACTCCTGAGAATGGCGTACTCCATATCTAGTCAGCTGACCAGTTGAATGATACACCCCCACCTCCACCTACCACTTTCTCCCATTCTACAGATCCACAAACCCAGATGCCTCCACCACCTTCCATATCACAGGCCCAGCAGGACCCAATACTTCCACCACCCCCTATCACTATACCTACCCAGGCTTCCGTCACACTCGACGGAAACCAGCTGCTCACTCTGATTCAGGGGTTCCTAACAACCCATTAGGAGCAGACTATCCTACTCCGCCAGAGCATGGAGCGTTCTGAGGAACGTCCCGTGGTCCCACCACCTGTAGAGCCACAGCAGAGAGCGGGGACGATCAAGGACTTCATGGGTCTGAATCCCAAGGAGTTCTCAGGGACTGAGGGTATAGTAGTAGCAGATGACTGGCTAGACTCGGTAGAGAGGAAGCTCCTTGGAGTTAGGATGCCGGGTGACCTCCAGGTCGAGGCAGCGGGATTTCTGCTGATAGACTTGGCAGAAGTCTGGTTCCGGAATGAGCTGTTGTTTGCGAGAGGGAGAGCCACTTGGGATCAGTTCAAGACCCAGTTCAAGAAGAAATTCTTCTCGACCACTGCTAGAGTAGCCATGGGGCTACGATTCCAGAACATCCAGCAGGGGAACCGTTCTGTTGACGAGTATGCGGCAGAGTTTAGTCGCCTGAGCCGTTTCGCTCCTAGTCTGGTTGCAGATCCAGAGGAGATGATCCGTAGGTTTTGCCATGGTCTAGTTCCAGACATCGGCATTCTTATAGTGGCGAACGGTACGACTGACTACTACCAGAGCCTAGAGTTAGCCCGGAGCATCGAAGAGCGTCTTCTATCATACAAGAGGCTTGCTTCTGTACATCATGAGGGACCGTCCAAGCGTCAGGCTTTCCAGCAAAGAGCATCGACGCCACCCCAACAGACTTACCGTCCCCCTACATCATATCACCCGACCCCGCCAGTTAGAGCCCCGGGACCCCGACATCAACAGCAGCAGCCGAAGGAAGGTTTTTGTGCATTCTGCAAGAGGGTAGGCCACGACGCTTCCATCTGCAGGAAGAAGTTGGGGCAGTGTTTGGCTTGTGGGTCTGCCACCCATCAGCTTCGAGAGTGCCCAGTAGCGAAGACTAGAGGGCCGCTTCCGACTCAGCAGCAGAGGTTTGGGCAGCATCTGCAGCAGCAGAAAGGACCTCAGGGGAAGATTTATAGTCTAGCTCTTGAGCCGGAGCCGGAGCCGGAGCAGGTTTCGGAGCCAGATTACTTAGCTAACGTCATCACAGGTCATGTTTATTTGCTTACTTTTCTAGCTCTATATTTGTTTGATTCTGGTGCATCTCATAGCTTCCTATCATCAGAGTTTATGCATAAACACCATCTAGTAGCTACACCTACTGCGTAGATTAGTAGAGTGATGACGGGAGGAGGACCAGTGCCTATTAGAGCTATCTATAGATGTTCTATTTTTATAGCCGGGAGAGAGTTCAGGGGACGATTCTTTGTGATGCCACTCCCCGGTTATGATATTATATTGGGGATGGGCTGGCTTAGCTATGCCCATGCATCTATAGATTGTCATGAGGGTAGTATTTTGTTCAGTCCCCCAGGCACAGCACCATTCAGTGTCAAGAGGATAGGGCCGGAGATCAGCCTAGAGCCGAACTGTTGTGCGACAATTGGGGACGTAGCACCGCTACACCCTATCATTAGGGAGTTTATGGATATATTCCCAGAGGATCTTCCAGGGCTTCCGCCTGACAGAGATGTAGAGTTCACTATAGATTTAGTGTCGGGTTCATCACCAATATCCCGGGCTTGCTATAGAGTGAATCCCAAGGAGGCCGTAGAGATGAAAGAGCAGATTGATGACCTATTGAAAAAGGATTTCATTCGATCCAGTGCTTCTCCATGGAGAGCGCCAGTGCTCTTTGTGCCTAAGAAGGATGGTACAGTC
The DNA here is from genome assembly GCA_029216955.1 of Iris pallida. Lineage (NCBI taxonomy): Eukaryota > Viridiplantae > Streptophyta > Magnoliopsida > Asparagales > Iridaceae > Iris > Iris pallida. Next base: position 10,146,003 of record JANAVB010004399.1, on the reverse strand, counting down.
CGGTTGTGTATTGACTACCGGGCCTTGAATGCCATCTTCCTCCATTCACAACTGCACAAGAAATAACTTAACATTAAACTTAATTTTGTATCTTCTCGTGTTTAGGTCGATCGTCCGAACGTCATCCTTGAGAATGAATCTATTAGAACTCTTGCCAAGGGACCAATTTATACCGTAAAAATATGGCCAAGTTATTGCGTGAATGGGTTTAAGTTCAAGTCAACAAATGCTCTCATCAGAGATAGCTTCCTGGATCTTGATTCCACAAAAAATAGTTGCTTGTGTATCAAATCTACAAACTACAAAGATGTCACTCCAGGCAATGATTTCTATGGCGTCTTACGGGAGATCGTAGAATTGACGTACAACTATGGCATAGAGCCTGCCAAGATCGTATTGTTTAAAGTTGATTGGTTCGATCCCATACAAGGTCAAGGATAGAAAATTGACAAATATGGTCTTGTGGATATTAACTACCGTCGTCGATACCAAGGATACGAACCATTTATCCTAGCAAGTCAAGCTCAACTCGTATATTTTACAACATATCATAGACGGAGAACAACGAGGTACGACTGGTGGGCAGTATGCAAGACTAAAGCCAGAAATACCTACGACATCGATGAAGTGGCTTATCAAGAGGACGAGCTGCCTCTTATACCAAATACAGTTGATATCGACTCAGCAGAAGTTCCCCATTCAATATCTACTTGTGTAGAAGAGGTACAAGTATCCGAAGGGAAAGACGAAGGAGATGCTAGTGACGATGAGGAGGAAGAGGAAGAGGATGAGGAGGAGGAGGAGGAGGAGGAGGCAAACGAAGAAGATGAATTTTTATAGGATGATTGAGCAACTGTGATTTTGATGTATTCATATTTCTGTAATCTTAAATTATGAACTATGATCATTTCTATTAGTATTCAGATTTTTGAAAACTTAAATTATGAACTCTAATGTATGCAGATATTTCTAAACTGTCATTGTATTTATTTATATTTTCAATCATATGTTATTATCAGCATGGCAGGACGACGCGGAGGTACTTCAGGACGACGCGAAGATAGGTCAGGACGAGTCGTGTCCTTAGGTGGGCAGAGAGCTCCGTTACCAGAGGATGGCTCCGGACCATCGTCTGACCCGAGCTCTCCATTGTACCATACGGCCGCAGGTCCGGGTGGCAGTGCACCTACGACGAGCAGTTCCAGGCTTGCTGATCATACTACTTCCCCTAGCCTTTCTACCGCTGACAGCAGCATGGCGGGTGGGGAGCAGGTGGAGGAGGTAGTCCCTACTCCCGCCCGGGCGGATCCATACCAGAGCGACCCTCCATGCGCACCTCAGGACAAGACGAGGATGGAGATTTGGGCCGACGGTCTACGAAGTAAGCTAAATGAATATACATATATATATATATATATATATATATATATATATATATATATATATATATATTATGCATGTCTGTATATATATATATATATATATATATATATATATATATATATATATATATATATTCATTAATAAGTCGGTTATTATTGTATACAGATATCGTCCCTCGTCGGTACAGAGAGCGTTGGGCTCATTTCTAAGGTCCAACTATGGGGGTCCGTGGATCAACTACTCGGATGCCTCGGAAGAGAGGAAGGCATTCTGGTTTGCCCACTTCAAGGTAACTAAAGATAGTTAATTTAGTATGATTAATATAATTTTAAATATTTTTCAGAACTTATTATTTTAATTTGTAATTCTTGTGGAGGACTTATTTTATCCACCACACCGGGCCGAGCAGATTGAGAGGCAGTTTCCTGCCGTCGCCGCAAAGTTGATCCGTGATGCAATTGACGATCAGAAAGCTCGTCAGCGCTCCGGAAAGCCGATTGCTGGTTGGATCACACCTGACCTGTGGACCACGATGAAGGCTCGATTTGAGGAGCCCTGGTACAGAGAGCGGTCGGAGAAGGCGAAGGCGGCTAGGACGAGGGCCGAAAAGTGGTATGGTGGATCGATTCCTATGACGGAGCATTTCCGTCGTCTGGTATATAATTTATTGCAAAATATAAGATTTTATTGATAGTAGGAGTATATAATTTTCTATTTTACTAAAGAATAAAATATAACAAACACGCAGGTAAAGAGAGGTGAGGACGCAAATACGGTGACCGTCTTCCTGGCCGCCCATCGGAAGGACGGGAAGCTCATCGACGACCGGGCTACTTAGAGCTATGTAAGTACTAATTTAGATTTCGTTAATTTTTAACACAACTTGAAGAATATACAGATAACCATATAGTTAATAATAATTAATTACTTTAGACGTTTATTAGGCTAATTTAGTTAAGTACTGATTTATAGAGATGCACAATGATTTCTAGGAAGAGTTTGTTAGGCTACGTGATGAGCGTGCGAGTGCTAGTGTACCGACAGAGGGAGGGGTTGGTACATCGCAGCCCTCTTCGCCTCAGTCGGAGGACGAGCTCTGGAAGACCGCTGTTGGTGGTCTTCATAGGGGTACGTACTACGGTACGGGGTCCTACGGCGTATTTGTTACGACGCAGGCATCCAGGGATCCCTCTACCAGTGCGCATTCACATCCGTCACAGGCCGAGTCGTCCCGAGTCGAGGATACCATTGCCCGCCAGATTGCTGAGCTGCACGATGATATGTTGAGGAGGATTTCTGAGCAGCCAGGGTCTCAGGCGCAAGGGGACGCTGCGTCGGGCACCGCACGCTTTGACGAGCTCGAGCGCACCGTGCGGCACGTACAGGGGACGCAGGAGTCCATTCACGACACCGTTACTAGGATAGCAGCTTGCATGGAGCAATGCAGCACCAGACTACTAGCCCTAGAGGAGACGCGGACGCACCCATCAACAGCGATTATACTGCCTCCTTCTCCGGCGGTTACACTGCCTTCTTCTCCAGCGGTTGCATTGCCTCCTCCTTCATCGTCGTCGGTGGTTCTTACACCGGAGTAGTATGCTTCCCTTCTTTCCAGGAGCAGTGATGCTCCTCCTGATCAGCCATAGTCGACTTATATATATTGTTGTGTGATGGCCCATTGTTGGGTCTTTTATGTGGTTATACATACATTATTCTTATGTGGAGCATTATGTTTGACATTGTTGTTACAATTTTTCAGATATCTGTGTTGATTGATGAGATTGTGTTTTAAACATGTTCGTGATTGTGTGTATCTGTGTTGTTTATTATCCGCTCGTGCTTTCATACCTTATCATGAGTTATCCTGAGCAGCATGGCGGAGGATTTGCGGTTCTTGCGGGATTCAGGTATCGTTATAGTGTTTATTATCCGCTCGTGCTTTCATACCTTATCATGAGTTATCCTGTTTTTTGATTCAGTTTTAGACTCTTGTTATTTCCTTTAGAGTCTTATCGGACATTTATGCGAGTGGACTGCAGACCACGACCCATATTTGTTCATCATTGTTTATTATTCTTATTTGGATTGAGATATAGTTTTGCCTTGCTATGATTAGGCCCATTGTCATAGCCGTGACAGCGTTTACGTATTCGAGTCGGGCTGGAGTCCGCTTGATGCGTTGCTGGCTTGCTCACGAGCTCGCGTCAGAAAAAGCGGGTGCGGGTCATGACAATATCCCTAAATAGTCCCATAGCATAATTAATTTAAAAAGTTGACCAGTAAATTTTCCACTCGTTCGTAAGGCCATGCGAAGCAAGTTTGTGAGGCTTAGCTCACGTATTTTCTGTTTGCTCAAGGGAGGCAAACTAAGCCCAAGGGAGGCTCTTATTTTGGTTGCTCAAGGGAGGCAAACTAAGCCCAAGGGAGGCTCCAGATTACTACATCTATTTCGATAGTAACATCGAATATGTGATTGTTAAGCCCAAGGGAGGCTCCATGATGGATACTAAGCACCGTGCCGCCGAATTCACAGCCTGATCCCAGGTTAACGGGATTGTTGATGGGAAATCATTTAGATGAATATTCAGGGGTTGTTCTCCAATATTGCATTTCATGTTAGGTTCATTTCCCTTTTGAATTATATTACCTGTCATAACGCCTATCTGGATAAGAGAAACATGATACTCACACATTAACATAATACTTCATTTCAATATGACTACTTTACAAAACTATTATGTCTCATTTTATTTCATATTTCTTTTACTCTTAACCGTTCTTGGCCGAGGACTTGCTTGTCATTTCTAAACGACCTAGGATTTGTCCACTAGGAGAAGAAGAAGAAGACGTTCCTGCCGAGGCGTTACCACTGTACGTCGAGGAGTAGTTATCTGAAGACTCTCAAGAGACGATCGTACTGTTGTAGTTAGTTTATGTGAATTACCTCGTTGTAATAAACTTGTAAGACAATATATCCTTAGAAAAGGTTTTATGTATAATAAGTTACAATATGTGTAATGCAATGTAAGTCCTTGTATTTTCCATTCTAATGGCTACCGGCGACAATCGCTAATTCTGCGCATAGCCTGGAGATGTGTTTATGACGTCACCGTTTGAATCTGGAAAGCGGGACATGACACGTCTTTTAAGTGGTGGCCCATGCAGGTCGGCGAAAATGGAAAATCTAGGATGAAACATAGGTTTAGATAGGACGTAGGTTCTAGAATTATAAGGAGGACCTTGAGTCCCAATCACACCCTAGAAATCCTTAAAGAAGGTAGTATCAATAGCTAGTAGTATTGAACATATGATTACCTCTTTCCTATCTAACTTATTTATTTTAATCTTAGTTAAAAGGATACTGACCTAAAGATTCTTGGTGAAGATCATGTCCCGTTTTGCGCCTTTTGCAAGATTGGGCAACGACAGCCACAGCTTGGACGAATATTACGCGTTCGTGAAGAAGATGTGGCGAGTAGCACCCAAGGGGATGATAGAAGCTTACGGGGTACATTACGAACTGAAATACCCGATAGTAACGGATATAGTTGATAAAAGAAGAGAATATTATAATACGGTAAATTACTATGTCCTGATCAAGGCAGAACCCTCTGAAGGTCCAGAAACCGATCGCAACGGTACTCTGGAGGAATGGATGCAGACATATCCAGAGGCAAAAATCCATAACATAAGGAAAATATGGATCTAGATCCCCAGTATGTAAATGATGTGTGAATGTATGTAGCCGGAATGTAATTGAGTAAGCATGTAAAGTTTAAAAGCATATTGTACTGTCAATAAATAAAATGTGCTTTCCTGTATTCCTATATTCCTTATAAGTACTTCTTACTTAAGGATACTATGAATGTAGGTATGGACCCGTTCATGCCAAGTCTGGAATGGGATGGGAGTGACTATACTCTGTACCTATACTAGCGATATGCCAGAACAATGTGGAATGCACCTGATTGGTATGACATTCACATCTACCAAGTGTTCTATGGAATCAGGCGTCCCATTATCAGGGATATCGAGGACGGCACTGAAGTATATTTCAAAAATACAACATACTGCCTTTATATCCGAGATCCAAATCGTATCTACAACGTACTACATGGCTACGAGGGCACAATAGACGACTTCGAAAGACTTCACCCAGAGGTCAAAATCCTCACCGAGGAAAGGATCCTCATTGAGGCTGTGGAATAAGAAACTTTAACCATGTATATAGTATAAAAGGGGGGGTCCTTCTCTTTTATCTGCTGTATTGTATTTTGGAAATCAGCAGATGTATATAAGTATGGATTAGTAGAAGTAGAATTGAATACCGTGTCACATTTTGGGAAGATGGGTGACATGAGTAGACTAAGTTAGAAGAATGTAAGCAAATGTAAGTTGGGAGTAGAAATTCTATTTTAAATTAATCTCATCATGATGATATATATATATATGGATCTTGCTGCACACCTTTGTTATAGATAAACATTGTGAGTCAAATATTCCCTAAGGATTGTGTCTTTTAATTTTTCAGGATATGGACAACCCGGATCAACCCAATAATCCACCACCTCAAGTATCAGCTGAACCAACCGTGGCTGATATGTTTCGATTGTTCTAATAAATACTGGAATCCAATAGTCAGTATGCCAATATTGCCCATGCTACCAATACCTCAATATTAGAACAAATGCAGAATTTCGGCAATGCAAAGGATGGGACCCTAAAGGATTTCAGGGATCTTAGACCACCCAAGTTTAAGGGAACTGAAAATGCAATAGAAGCGGGTCAATGGCAAAAAACCATTGAAGGCTTAATGAAGGCTACAAAGATTCGACCCGAGGATATGGTAACAGCGATCCACATTCAGTTGGAAGATATTACTGGATACTGGTGGAGTACCGAATATCCAGAAGATTCTGATAAGGACATGTCCTGGGCTGAATTTAAGAAGAAGTTTGAAGAGAGGTTCTATCCTAAGTCAGCAAGGATAGAATTAGAACGGCAATTCAACTACCTTAAACAAGAGAAATGCACAGTTGATGAATATACTGCAAAATTTTCCAGACTTAGTCGGTTTGCCCCAAATATGATAGCTGACGAAGAAACGAAAATATCCAGGTTCTTAGAAGGGCTTGGGACCCAACTGAAAAACAGGGTTGCATCTTATCGATGTCTGACTTTTTCTGAGGTAACGGAAGCTGCTCGAGACCAGGAGAGGATACTAAGAGAAGAGCAACCTTTCCGGTCATCACAAATTAATAGAACCTTCGAGGAAGGGCACTCTCCAACAAGAATCATTAGCAGGGACCATCTAAGCGCCTCAAAATGGTAACCCAGATAGGTTCATTATTTGTAACTACTGCCAGAAACCAGGACACAAGAAAAATATATGTATAAAATTGTTGGGACTTTGTTTGAGATATGGAGCGGGAAATCATCCAACAAATCAATACCCTCAGCTGCCTGCAATTGGAGCGACGACACAAGGCTTCAATCAAGGATATCGACCTCTGATTCAAGGGAACAAACCTCAACCAAGGATTCAGGCACCAACCTCACAGGCTGTCATGACTTATGGGAATCAACAAAGGCCACCATATGCCCCTCAGGCATATCAGTTCCAACAAACGCTAAGGGCAGGTCAAGCCCAAAATCACAACAAGAAGAGAAAGGGACAAGGGCAAGCATTTATAATGGGAACTGAAGATGCAAATATGTAGCTTACCTTCCCGAAGAATTTTTTTAAATTATTTTTTTTATTTATTTGATTTAAATAGTGATTTTAGAATTTTATAAATAATTATTTGGTTAATTATTACGGTAGATGATTTTATCCATGGTTGAGTTTTAGAGTACCAGACGACTAGGAATCATGGTACGGATAGCACAGTGGCGTACCTTGACTAATGTATTAGCCATGCCAGGGACGGCTGAACCATTGTGATGCCCTAACTAGAAAACTAGGCTAAATTGTGACATGACCATTATAAATAGTTTAATTATTCATTATTAATATTATTTGACATGTAGGAGACCCGTTTGTGTCGATTTAGTCCGAACTGGGCCCGAACCGAATCCAAGCCTTGGTATGTATGTAGTGGGACCAATACGGCCTTATTGGCACATTTTGATAAGTGCAAATATTTTGTACTTATTTTTGGGTTTAGCAGATAAATCCCTCAAAATCGATTATATTAATTATTGTATTAATATTTAATGATGATCGAATTATTGCAGGATCTCCTAGGACCAATTGTGAATTGGAGATATCGTGTCACCAATGCTACTCTTATGGTTGAAATTGTTGTAATGTTGAAGCTTTATTATTATTAATAATTTATGAAAGTATATATATATATATATATATATATATATATATATATATATATATATATATATATATATATATATATATATATATATATATATATATATATAGATAAAATTGAGATTGGTATTTTCTATTAAAAATATTTAATTAGATTTTTGGAGATTTGTTATATAAGTATTTTATATATATATATATATATATATATATATATATATATATATATATATATATATATATATATATATATATATGCGTATATGTGTATGTATATATGATTATATCTAAATATATATAACTGTATATATGTGTAAATATAGGTATATACGTGTATATAAATATAGATATATATGTGTCTATGAGTGTATATATATAAAATATATATTATATATGTGTGCATGTATATATATATATATATATATATATATATATATATATATATATATATATATATATATATATATATATATATATATACAGTAATACGTGTACGTATATGTGTGTGTGTGTGTGTCTATATATATATATATATATATATATATATATATATATTTTTTTTTTTTTTTTTTTTTTTTTTTTACACACACACACACACATATACGTACACGTATTACTGTATATATATATATATATATATATATATATATATATATATATATATATATATATATATATATATATACAGTAATACGTGTACGTATAGGTGTGTGTATATATATATATATATATATATATATATATATATATATGTATATATATTTGTGGCTAAAAATAAATGGGATAAGGAAAATCCCTGGACAGGCAAATCAAGCAGGCCCAATTCTCCCATAGAATCCCCTCAGCGCAGGTCCGGCCCAGGGGATTTCTACATAGCTGCTCGGGCTAACCGAGCAATCCCGAGCTCTGTTCGGATTCGGGAAATATATACGTAAGCGTATATATATCGAGAGATAGATGGAGTGATAACGAAACCCTAATGCAAACCCCCACCCCGACCTCCAGGCGGCCGCGCACCACCGCAGCGCCGCCCTGGGCCACCACCGCCGGCCGGAAAAGCCGTGCGATCGCGCAGGTTGCAACAGCAACCACAACAACAGCGGCTGAACTTTGGGTCACTTTGAGGTATGTTTTCTCCATCCTTTCTCCACGAAATTTTGAGTTATAAATTTCTACGAATAGCTGGGTTAACCCTCTATCAACGCCTTCAATTAGATTTGTTTAGTTTGCCTTAAATGAATTATAGGAATTCCTAAAACTTCAGGAAAAACCACCAAAAACAGAGTATTAGAACTGATTTTGGAATCCAACTTGGAAGTCCGTTCTTGAACCAACCAGTAGGTGTTTTCAAAAACAAACCAAAGAGAGTCCTAGCCAACCTATAGGGCTCTGCAATCTAATTTACAGAACTCGATTTCATTGACTAAGTGTCGAGAAATCAGATTCCAAACTTCAACAAAAACTTATTTTTAAAACAGTAGAAATATTGAAAATTACTGCGATACCACGGGCGTCCCACCAAACCGGGCGACTTGGTCACGAACCGAAAGCATCGAAGGGTGCGTAACGGCTTCGTGGTCGTGTGGACTTTGACAAAATTCAAATTGGTCGCGTGTACGCGACGAATTTGATACGTATCCGTCGAAATTCACCATGTCGGCATTTGTGCAAATTTCCCAATTACTCAGGACCGTATCATTTTTTTGGTCCTGTATGCCAAGTTTGGTCCGATTCTGAGTCAGTTGATCGGATCGCCGTTTTGCGGGTCCCACGGTCCGACTCAACGGACGATTTTGTGCACGGCCCGCCGGAATCCAACTTTGGACATACGTTTGGGTTCGTATCGAAAAACCAGAACTGTTGACATATAGTTTGATGACTTTAGAGACCATTGACTCTGGTACGCTTTTCGGTACAAAGCGGGTCCAACGGCGGACGTCATTTTTGTCTGAAATTACCGTTTTGCTCCTGTATTCAGAATTGGACTGAAGGACAGGCAATTGTAGCTAATTTGACTATTCTGAGAATGTTGGCGATGTCTGTTTCAGCTTTCGGAGACATTTATGGATTTTGGACTTATTTGGCTTACCGGTTGACGGTTTATTGCTGGCTCTTCGTGCAACCTCCAGGTAAGTATACCTTGCCAACTTGTACAATACAATTTATATGCATGTTCATTATCTCGCTGCTGTTCTTTTTCTTACATTCATGATTGCTTTATTCCATGTCTAGTACACTCGTCCTGTTATAGTTTTACTTTACATGTTTCTAGTTGCCTGCACATTCTCGTTCCTTTCTGTTATGATATATCTATCTGTTACACTGTGTTAGTTTCATATGTATTCCTTGATAGAGTCGTCTAGTCCTACACCACGATTCCCTCGACTTGATAATAACTTGACTAGACTTGACATGACTTGAGTAGGACTTGACTTTGACATTCTATAGATTGTGAGTACTTACCTTGACTACGGTCTATAGTATTTTATACTAATATTGGCTACCGTCTTGGTTGTGAGTACTTGCCTTAACTGTGATTGAGACACTATAGATTGTGAGTACTTGCCTTGACTGCAGTCTATAGCTTTGACCTATTAGCCATTTCTAGTATGGCATGCCAGTGTCTTAGGATCCTTGTGTTTAGATCTTGTGTCTTAGTTCATTTTATCTCGTTGGATATCCTTGATTGTTCCTTACTTCTTTGTATATTGTACTATTACATGTTGGCTTGTATATTATGTATCTTGCTAGTCCTCTGAGGACCTGATGATCTCTTCAGGTTTAGCGACTGCATAGAGTTAGTTAGCAGAGCGGGATGGTAGAGGATTGCAATGTATGATACAGGTATTTGTTTGTGATATTTCTTTATTATCTTCTCGTGCTTTATATTCCATATCATGATATACTCTGCTTATTTATAGACTCATATTATTCTTGGAGTTTAATCGAACAATATGCTAATAGGCTGCAGACCATGACCCATAATTGTTCATTCTTGTTTATATGATTCTTGTGGATTGAGATATAGTTTAGATTAGACATGATACCATGATCTTGACAGCTTATACGTACTCGAGTCGGGCTGGAGTCCGCTCGATACGTAGCTGGCTTGCTCACGCTCTCGCGCCCCGAAAAGCGGGTACGGGTCGTGATAAAATATCCCGAGAGAAGTAGTTTCTGGTACGATTCTAGTTTCTGCATATCCAGCATCAGTATTGTTTGATTTCGGGGCTACTCATTCATTTATAGCATCTTCTTTTATATTACAACGTGAAATAGAATCCCAACCTCTGCCTAAATTACTAAAGGTTTTCATCGGTAATCACTACCAAAATACACCCATTTAGCGACGGCTGTTTAGCGACGGAACTTTTTTGTCGATATTAGCGACGGTTTAGTGGCCGCTCAGCGATTGAATTTCGACTACAAGCCTTTTGCCATTTTCATTTTCATTTTAGGAGGAGGAAAAGTCGCTCAGCCGTCGCTAGACTGACGGTAACATAGCGACGGATCTTCCGTAGTCGCAACACAGTCGTATATTTGGCGGGAATAGTGTAGGAAATTGGCGGGACATATTTTCGACGACGTAGCGACGGATAGTCAGTCGGCACTTATCCAAAAGGGCGACAACCGGGCGACGGATATATACCAGTCGCTAGTCCCTCGCTATATTTACGTTCCAGACTTTAAATGAAATGACAGGAGGAACTTTTTGCATTCCCCCCAAATTCACTCTCTCTCCTCCCCCTCTCTCTCTCTCTCTCTCTCTCTCTCTCGCCGGTGTCGGCTTCGGTGATCGGCGTCGGTGTCGTAGTCGTCGTCCTCTCCTCTCTCTCAACCGAAGGTAACCCCCTCTCTCTCTCTCTCTCGATCTCTTTCTCTCTCTCTGTCATGACCTGCACCCACTGTGAGGGTACGAGAACGTAACAACGCCCAGCCTACGCCGTAGTATCGGTGGTAGAACGCTGTCCTAGGTCAATCATCTAACAAATAAAGGTACCTGTACAGTATATACACTCCGAATGGAGGTGACATAACAGAACAGTCTCAATCACATCTAAGGCAGATACAGACTAGTAAAGGTAGATACAGAGATCAGAAACATAAAGTAATGCTAAATAAGAGAGAGGAAAAATCTAAGTGTATAAGATAACAACTCAAGAACATCCAGCTCAATACAAGTCTCTAAATATAACAACATCTCAGAAGAACAACTGAAAATCAAATAACGAAGCTGAAAGAAAACTAAAGCCTAGCTATCTAGTCTAGACTCTGGGTGTAGCATCCTGAACTGCAGCTGGGTCCTCCAGAGGAGCCAGGTCGCAGGTGTCGTCTAAGCCTGCTCCGTAATAGGTGGTACATAGAGCCTCCTCCTCATCCTCTGTAATATTTCAACAGGTCCAGTCAGGATAGGAGCGAGTACAGTACATCTCAACATATCATAGCAGGTTAGAAAATATAATCATGCAGTAAAGTAAGATACATGAACTGAAGAATAACAGTATGTAAACAGAGAGAGAAACTGTAATAGAAATATCTACTGTACATAGAGAGCTAATAGTGACTAGTGAGTCAGAGTAAAATATAAACATGTGAATGGCATAGGAGATTCATGACTACAGCTAAGAGAGTGATTCATGACTACAGCTACTGGGATAATATTCACATGTCTATTTCCACTCCCCCATCCCCAATCGATACACAAAGATCTGTTCAAGTTATGTTAAGATTCGTGAAACTTCACATGGCTCATAAAATAAGTGATACGTGAAGATGATTCATGATGGCTCTGTGAACATGAGAGTACATGTGTCACAAGCGATTCGTGAATCAGAAGAAGCATGGAGATACGTGATGATTCGTGAAACGCACAAAACATGCAGTATCCGATGCTCCCGAGGGGGATAACATCTCATGAAAAGATCCATATAGTACCAATCCGTGTGACCAACGTGACAGTATCAAGTAAAGTAATTTAAAGCAGGAAAATAATTCTAAGCAGGATATGAAATGATCAGAGAATGTACTCGCCTGGTATCTGAATGTCTGAAGTAAATGTACTGTCCGAGGAGAGGTGTCTGGCTCCTAATCAGAACAGCACAAGTCACAACAAGTCTAAAATGATATAATGAAGTCCTACTATGCATTCTACATGATTTTAGGTCAATCTAGGCCAAAGTCAACTCTTGGTCAACTCTGGTCAACCCTAGAAGTCAAACTAGGTCAACTAGGTCTAAATTAGGCCAAACTAGTCTACCTTAGTCTAATCAAGCCAAGCTTAGCACTCCTACACCTTCACTAGGTCAACTAACATCACACAATACAATGATAACACGAAATTCTAAGTACCCCATAATATACCATTCATGCCTATGTGGTATCCCTACATAGTTAGATAATCACATTCTACATACCCACAACACATTAATAACTTGTATAGAAAAACACAACTTGTATTATACATATAGTCATATATACTAGAGTTAGCATTATACATACATATATATATTACATACATATACAATAGGACATACATAGAGGGGTTCCTACATACTTATTTACATAGATTATATATATATATATATATATATATATATATATATATATATATATATATATATATATATATATATATATATATATACATACATACATACTTACATAAATATAGGGAGAGGGGAAATCAGTTTGCATGTGTGGGTGAAAAGGTTTTAGGGAAAAACAATGGATAGGATTCAATCTCAACATCAAAACAATTACCAATCCTATACTCAGATATCAAAATGGTGTGTGTATACATGTTAAGGGTGTTCTCAAGTGTCCACATGTGTAAAGAGTGGACTGTGTGTGTGTGTATATACTGTGTGTGAACTGTCATGGTGAATGATGGTGTGAAGGGTGAAAGTGTTCTCAGGTTGTCTGTTATGTGTGTGTGTGCAGTGGCAAAAGAGGGTATACAGGTGGCTATGTGTGTGTGAGGGCTAGATACAACAATGTGTGTACAGGAAACAAACAGGAAAACAGAAAAGAAATTTAGTTAATATCAATCTCAGGTTTGCAATTTATCCAAACCCAACCTCAGATTTTTACATTTGTTGGACAAAATGCTGTGATATTAAGTATTTACTAAACATTATAATACAAATCAGTAGAGCAACATATCAGTTCAGTTAATTGCTCTATTCCTTAATCTCAGGTTTTAACATTTCATAAACAGTTCACACATTCTCCAAATTGAATCAACACACCACCCATAATGCCCAAACTTAGCATAAATGTAGATTACTTATAGGAGAATCATATTAGGGGTCTAAACAGGTGATTTACAATAGTTAAACTAGTTAAAATGATTGCCAAAGTTCGAAATTAACATTGGGCAGAAATTGAAATAACATGTATTAGGAAACTAAGGTAATGAGAAAATAAATGTTGAAACCAAACTAAAATATGAAGCAAATGGTTGGTAATGAAAACATAGGGTGTACACGTGTTCTGTGAAGTGTTTGTGTCCACAAAAGTGGACACAAACGTGTCCACTAGAAAAAAACATATGAAATCAGTGTACACTGACACAGTGGCTGTGACAGTCTCATGCGGGGGTGCACGCGTGTCGTGCACCCGACACAGAGCACTATAGGCCTCGTGCTCGTGTCCCCAACTAGACTAGGTATAGGTCTTCGTGTCCATGAGCCTGTATCGTGTCAACGTGTCTCGTGTCCAGAGTTATAAAAGCGTATCAGTGGCAAAAAAAATACAGTGCACTGAACATGGAATCCCAGTGCGTGGTCGATTTCTCCCAATCCTGACCATAAAATCCAACGAAAATTTGTGAGCATGATGTCAGAGGGTGCCACTAAGTCCCCACAAAAATTCGTGTCCAAAGAACAAGTGTCGTGTCCTGAGGAACCCCCGAGTAGCAGGGGATGCGCCCAGGCCACGCGCGCGCGTGTCCAAACGACACGACACGTGCACAAAACCAACTCAGTAAATCAAAATCGTGTAAGCGACCTCAAAACATAAATTTCCATTCAAAAATTATTCGAAAATAACACAAACCAATTCACTGTGGCATTTCATCAAACATAAACAACAGTGCACTGATACGTGTCCTGTTAGGACACGAATCGACACAGAAACATAGGGATTCCTATTCCTATAGTTAGGTTAGGTCTAGGGCTCCCTATATATGCAATAGTTTTAGGATCCTATGGTGAGAACAAGAAGTTACCTCTATGTATCACAAATCCTCAAAAGTTCAAATGAGTGAGGTCTTCCTTGATGGTGAAACTCCTCCAAAGCTCTTCAAATATGAGATTATTAATTGCCAACAGGAAGTAGGAAGAATTTAAAACCCAATGCAATTTGTTTGGATTAAAAAGGAGGAGAAATGGATTTACTATGAATTTCTAAAGATGGGAGCTCACCTCCTTCTAAAACTTGCACAAATCCCAATGGAGGCTAGCCCTAAATTCTAGGAGGGGATTAAATAGGAGGGAAATCCCTAGGTTCAGCTAGGGATGGCTGACCACTTGGCCTTGGGTTAGGGTTGAGCTAGGTTTGAGTCTAATCTAGCTAAGTCACAATAATGACTTGTGAAACCACAAGCCATTCACCAAATCAAATGATTTCTAAAATTCTAATTCTAGTTCTATGAATCACTAACCACTAACTTGAGTCACACTAGGTTAGACTAGGGTCACTTGACCTAACCAAGCTCAACTAACTATGGTTAGTTCCTAGGTTAGTCTACAAGAGTCAAAACTGGCCAAAAATCAAACTAGTCCAAATAAATCCAAAATAAATCCTAAAAATTCCCATAAATTCTAAATAAATTATAATAATCCAAATAACCCTAAAAATGTCAAAAATATCCTAATCATATGGCTAGGCTCTAAGGTTACACTAGTCAAACACCAAATCATAAGCCATAACTTAAAAATAGTTTTAAATGATTAAAAATCACCAAAAATCATATTATCATTTAAATATCTTAATTAAATAAATTAAAATACAAAATTTCAAAATTACCCTTATTTTAGAAACTGGGTGTTACAAGTCTACCCACCTTAGAAAAATTTCGTCCTCGAAATTAAAACGGTAGTAGTCTTCTAGGTCAAACACCCCACAATCAAAGTCTCAAACATACCGTCAGATAATCATATGCGTCTGTCCAAAATCATGATACTCAGAATCTTCTTCATGCTAGTGAGCAAGGCTACGATAATCACAGAGTCCTCGACTAGGGCACATACCTCTAGAATTATGGTATTTAAAATTTTTGTATTGCCGCATGCTTGGCAGCGAAAACCTTAAATTCCCACACCCGAGAAATACGTCCTAAATCTGACTATATGTCCTCACTATGCCAGCTAAACACGACTGCCGAAGATTATAGATTCCATAACTGGGTGACCTAGCCCATATGATTCACCTCAGAAGAAAACCAAATCGAAAAGAAATGCCAGATCAAAACTTATCAACAGATAAGAAAGCAGATAAGAACAGATGGAATTGAATTTCAAGATAGATATAATGAGGCAAGGTGGGAATGGAATCGAAAAGAACAGAACCTGCAAGCACCTCTCCCATTGCCTGAGCATCCTCGACTGTCATGGCGTAAGCTCGCCCCTGCTGGCCTCCTCTAGCCTGATGCTGCACAAATCTCTGCTGCTGCGTCGGTAACGGTCCCCGCTGCTGTCCTACCGGAGCCTTGGCTCCTCCTCCTGGTGCTGTGCCTATGTACTGGGAACACTCCCTCAGCTGGTGGTCCGCTGCTCCACAAAGTAGGCACCTTCCCAGCCTCCTCCTGTACTCATCCCATCCATGCCCGGCTTCTTGCAGTAGAGGCAACTGACTACCTGCTGTCTAGGTGCCTGATGCTGTCTGGGCTGCTGCTGTCCCTGCTGATGGCCGTGACCCTGGAACTGCTGCTGAAACTGCTGCTGAACGTGCGGCCTCTTGGTCGGTCCTCTGCTACTGCTGCCTCCCTGGGAGTCTCGCCCCCTCTTGAGCCTAAGCTCAAGATCATCCTCTACAGCTAAAGCGTCCACCAGGATCTCCTCAAATGTAGTGCTGCGGGCATTCTTGGTGTAGGACTTGACCTCTTTTACCAAGCCCTTCCGGAACCTTCGGGCCTTCGTCGTCTCCGACAAGTCCTCCACAAATCTGCCCAGACGGCAGAACTCTCCAGCATACTCCTCTACGGACTGGCTCCCCTGAACTAGGGCCTCGAACTGAGTCTCGAGGGCTCCTACAGCTGCCTCTGGGAAGAACTTCTTCTTGAACAGCTCCTTGAAAGCTGCCCAAGTCTGCCCTAGCGTACCGACCCTCGGGTCTGTCTGGTACCAAGTGCGGGCCAGGTCCTGCATCATACTGGCCGCTGCCTCAATCTGAAGCCTAGTCGGAATCTCAGCCAGCCTAAAGATCTCCTCCATGTGCTCGATCCACTCATCGGCATACAAGATGCCCTCCGTTCCCCGGAAGTCTCTGGGGTGCATCTTCTGGAAGTCTTGGATGCCCTTCTCCCGTGGCTGGTACGGCTGCGGGGCTGCCGCTGGCTGAGCTATGACTCTCTCTACTGCAGTCATCGCCAGCTCAATGCCTCGTGCGAGCTCTGCTGTCTGCCCATGCTGCTGGGTCTGCTGACCCTCCATGTACTGCCGGAAGAAGGCTAACAGCTGAATGGCGTCAATCGTCCCTGCAGGTGGCTGCTGCTGCTGAAGAAGTATATCCGGAATCACCGGACTCGGCTCATGCCTCACTGCTGGTGGGGCTCCTCCAAAAGCTGCTGAAATGCCTACCCCAGCTGGTATGACTGGGGCTGCAGCACCAGGGGATGACTGCAGAGCATGAGAGGTGGCAGACCTCTCATCGACGTCCCCCTGGCCCTGGCGATGCGATCGCGTCTCAACCATCCTGGAGACACAGATCAAAAGGAAACAGTTGCTGAGAATGAGTCGAAATACCAAAGGAGGACAGTTTAAATTCAAGGAAGACAATAAGCGGCAAATGTAGATGTACGGAATCTGAATAAGAGTTTTTCCTATTTGTGATTGAGTACCTTCAAAAATATTCTAATCCTACTGCAGGCTGTAGTGATATTCTAGTTCGAATACCACTACATACTCTAGACCTGCATGGGCCACCACTAAAAACGTGTCACGACCCGCACCCACTGTGAGGGTACGAGAACGTAACAACGCCCAGCCTACGCCGCAGTATCGGCGGTAGAACGCTGTCCTAGGTCAATCATCTAACAAATAAAGGTACCTGTACAGTATATACACTCCGAATGGAGGTGACATAACATAACAGTCTCAATCACATCTAAGGCAGATACAGACTAGTAAAGGTAGATACAGAGATCAGAAACATAAAGTAATGCTAAATAAGAGAGAGGAAAAATCTAAGTGTATAAGATAACAACTCAAGAACATCCAGCTCAATACAAGTCTCTAAATATAACAACATCTCAGAAGAACAACTGAAAATCAAATAACAAAGCTGATAGAAAACTAAAGCCTAGCTATCTAGTCTAGACTCTGGGTGTAGCATCCTGAACTACAGCTGGGTCCTCCAGAGGAGCCAGGTCGCAGGTGTCGTCTAAGCCTGCTCCGTAATAGGTGGTACATAGAGCCTCCTCCTCATCCTCTGTAATATTTCAACAGGTCCAGTCAGGACAGGAGCGAGTACAGTACATCTCAACATATCATAGCAGGTTAGAAAATATAATCATGCAGTAAAGTAAGATACATGAACTGAAGAATAACAATATGTAAACAGAGAGAAACTGTAATAGAAATATCTACTGTACATAGAGAGCTAATAGTGACTAGTGAGTCAGAGTAAAATATAAACATGTAAATGGCATAGGAGATTCATGACTACAGCTAAGAGAGTGATTCATGACTACAGCTACTGGGATAATATTCACATGTCTATTTCCACTCCCCCATCCCCAATCGATACACAAAGATCTGTTCAAGTTATGTTAAGATTCGTGAAACTTCACATGGCTCATAAAATGAGTGATACGTGAAGGTGATTCATGATGGCTCTGTGAACATGAGAGTACATGTGTCACAAGCGATTCGTGAATCAGAAGAAGCATGGAGATACGTGATGATTCGTGAAACGCACAAAACATGCAGTATCCGATGCTCCCGAGGGGGATAACATCTCATGAAAAGATCCATATAGTACCAATCCGTGTGACCAACGTGACAGTATCAAGTAAAGTAATTTAAAGCAGGAAAATAATTCTAAGCAGGATATGAAATGATCAGAGAATGTACTCGCCTGGTATCTGAATGTCTGAAGTAAATGTACTGTCCGAGGAGAGGTGTCTGGCTCCTAATCAGAACAGCACAAGTCACAACAAGTCTAAAATGATATAATGAAGTCCTACTATGCATTCTATATGATTCTAGGTCAATCTAGGCCAAAGTCAACTCTTGGTCAACTCTGGTCAACCCTAGAAGTCAAACTAGGTCAACTAGGTCTAAATTAGGCCAAACTAGTCTACCTTAGTCTAATCAAGCCTAGCTTAGCACTCCTACACCTTCACTAGGTCAACTAACATCACACAATACAATGATAACACGAAATTCTAAGTACCCCATAATATACCATTCATGCCTATGTGGTATCCCTACATAGTTAGATAATCACATTATACATACCCACAACACATTAATAACTTGTATAGAAAAACACAACTTGTATTATACATATAGTCATATATACTAGAGTTAGCATTATACATACATATATATATTACATACATATACAATAGGACATACATAGAGGGGTTCCTACATACTTATTTACATAGATTATATATATATATATATATATATATATTTTTATTTTTTTTTATTTTATATATATATATATATATATATATATACATACATACATACTTACATAAATATAGGGAGAGGGGAAATCAGTTTGCATGTGTGGGTGAAAAGGTTTTAGGGAAAAACAATGGATAGGATTCAATCTCAACATCAAAACAATTACCAATCCTATACTCAGATATCAAAAT
The DNA here is from genome assembly GCA_029216955.1 of Iris pallida. Lineage (NCBI taxonomy): Eukaryota > Viridiplantae > Streptophyta > Magnoliopsida > Asparagales > Iridaceae > Iris > Iris pallida. The sequence continues at coordinate 10,126,246 of JANAVB010004399.1, read as the reverse complement.
GGTGTGTGTATACATGTTAAGGGTGTTCTCAAGTGTCCACATGTGTAAAGAGTGGACTGTGTGTGTGTGTATATACTGTGTGTGAACTGTCATAGTGAATGATGGTGTGAAGGGTGAAAGTGTTCTCAGGTTGTCTGTTATGTGTGTGTGTGCAGTGGCAAGAGAGGGTATACAGGTGGCTATGTGTGTGTGAGGGCTAGATACAACAATGTGTGTACAGGAAACAAACAGGAAAACAGAAAAGAAATTTAGTTAATATCAATCTCAGGTTTGCAATTTATCCAAACCCAACCTCAGATTTTTACATTTGTTGGACAAAATGCTGTGGTATTAAGTATTTACTAAACATTATAATACAAATCAGTAGAGCAACATATCAGTTCAGTTAATTTCTCTATTCCTTAATCTCAGGTTTTAACAGTTCATAAACAGTTCACACATTCTCCAAATTGAATCAACACACCACCCATAATGCCCAAAATTAGCATAAATGTAGATTACTTATAGGAGAATCATATTAGGGGTCTAAACAGGTGATTTACAGTAGTTAAACTAGTTAAAATGATTGCCAAAGTTCGAAATTAACATTGGGCAGAAATTGAAATAACATGTATCAGGAAACTAAGGTAATGAGAAAATAAATGTTGAAACCAAACTAAAATATGAAGCAAATGGTTGGTAATGAAAACATAGGGTGTACACGTGTTCTGTGAAGTGTTTGTGTCCACAAAAGTGGACACAAACGTGTCCACTAGAAAAAAACATATGAAATCAGTGTACACTGACACAGTGGCTGTGACAGTCTCGTGCGGGGGTGCACGCGTGTCGTGCACCCGACACAGAGCACTATAGGCCTCGTGCTCGTGTCCCCAACTAGACTAGGTATAGGTCTTCGTGTCCATGAGCCTGTATCGTGTCAACGTGTCTCGTGTCTAGAGTTATAAAAGCGTATCAGTGGCAAAAAAAATACAGTGCACAGAACATGGAATCCCAGTGCGTGGTCGATTTCTCCCAATCCTGACCATAAAATCCAACGAAAATTTGTGAGCATGATGTCAGAGGGTGCCCCTAAGTCCCCACAAAAAATTCGTGTCCAAAGAACAAGTGTCGTGTCCTGAGGAACCCCCGAGTAGCAGGGGATGCGCCCAGGCCGCGCGCGCGCGTGTGCCAAGCGTATGCACGCGTGTCCAAACGACACGACACGTGCACAAAACCAACTCAGTAAATCAAAATCGTGTAAGGGACCTCAAAACATAAATTTCCATTCAAAAATTATTCGAAAATAACACAAACCAATTCACTGTGGCATTTCATCAAACATAAACAACAGTGCACTGGTACGTGTCCTGTTAGGACACGAATCGACACAGAAACTTAGGGATTCCTATTCCTATAGTTAGGTTAGGTCTAGGGCTCCCTATATATGCAATAATTTCAGGATCCTATGGTGAGAACAAGAAGTTACCTCTATGTATCACAAATCCTCAAAAGTTCAAATGAGTGAGGTCTTCCTTGATGGTGAAACTCCTCCAAAGCTCTTCAAATCTGAGATTATTAATTACCAACAGGAAGTAGGAAGAATTTAAAACCCAATGCAATTTGTTTGGATTAAAAAGGAGGAGAAATGGATTTACTATGAATTTCTAAAGATGGGAGCTCACCTCCTTCTAAAACTTGCACAAATCCCAATGGAGGCTAGCCCTAAATTCTAGGAGGGGATTAAATAGGGGGGAAATCCCTAGGTTCAGCTAGGGATGGCTGACCACTTGGCCTTGGGTTAGGGTTGAGCTAGGTTTGAGTCTAATCTAGCTAAGTCACAATAATGACTTGTGAAACCACAAGCCATTCACCAAATCAAATGATTTCTAAAATTCTAATTCTAGTTCTATGAATCACTAACCACTAACTTGAGTCACACTAGGTTAGACTAGGGTCACTTGACCTAACCAAGCTCAACTAAGTCAAAACTGGCCAAAAATCAAACTAGTCCAAATAAATCCAAAATAAATCCTAAAAATTCCCATAAATTCTAAATAAATTATAATAATCCAAATTACCCTACAAATGTCAAAAATATCCTAATCACATGGCTAGGCTCTAAGGTTACACTAGTCAAACACCAAATCATAAGCCATAACTTAAAAATAGTTTTAAATGATTAAAAATCACCAAAAATCATATTATCATTTAAATATCTTAATTAAATAAATTAAAATACAAAATTTCAAAATTACCCTTATTTTAGAAACTGGGTGTTACACTCTCTCTCTCTCTCTCGCGGTGTCGTGGGCTGGGCGGCGCGCTTGGGGCTGGGCCGTCCGGGGCTTGGCGGCTGGCTTGGGTCGGGGGCGTCGGGGGCTGGGCGGCTGGCTTGGGTCGGGGGCTGGGCGGTGGGCTTGGGGCAGCGGCGTCGGGGGCTGGGCGGCTGGCTTGGGGCGGCGGGCTTTGGTCGGGGGCGGCGGGTGGCTTTGCTTCTCAAATTCATCTGAGTTTATATATTGGCTAAATAATGTGTTATCCATATTGGGTGTTTCATTAGTTTGGTGGTGTTTGGATTAGTAAATGTGAATATATATGGGGTTTGGATTTATGGTGTATATGTTCACTGTCTCAAGGACAGTACGAGTTCTATCAGTTGTGTGCTTCTGTATAGATGTATATATCTATACATCTAGCTGTGATATACATATGTGTATGTGACAATCTCAGTTAGCGACGAACTAGTTACCGGTTAGCGACGGATATTTCCAGCTCCATTAATTTCATTAATCTACGGTACGACATGGTGACGGATATTCCTTGCAGCCATTCGACTGGCGAGGCAGAAACTATGTTGTCGTAGATAAAGTTGCATGTCCTACGACCCTCATCCCTCGGCAATGATGATACGACAACCCATCACTATATCTTATATAGTAGTAGACGATGTCTTAGTATTACATTAGTGAGTTCATCTTGATTCTGTTACGTACGTCCTTCAGATACTAGATACGATAAGGTTAACATATACTACACGATATGTATACAGAATATAGATAATTCACACTAATGTATGCTAGAATGAATCTTGGGTTGTGTTCTGAGCCATCCGTTCTCACACTTAAAACACATAGGAATTAGTAGTGTGAGAGCGCCAGAGAGAGTGAGAGCGCCAGAGGGAGGAGGAGAGAGAGAGAGAGTAAAATGGTACGATATGGTGAAGTAGTACTGTATTTTGGCTCCAGTTCCAGCTCCATTTGATCTACGGTACGACATGGTGATCAGGACATAGTCTCTGCAGCCATTCGACTGGCGAGGCAGAAACTATGTAGCCGTAGATAAAGTTGACTGTCATCCGACCCTCATCCCTCGGCAATGATGATACGACAACCTATCACTATATCTTATATAGTAGTATATGATGTCTTAGTATTATATTATGTGAGTTCATCTTGACTCTGTTACGTTCTTCAGATACTAGATACGTTAAGAACATATACTACACCATATGTACAGAACATAGATGATTCACACTAATGTATGCTTGAATGAATCTTGGGTTGTCTTCTGAGCCGTCCGTTCTCGCACTTGGCAAAAAATCGAATTGGTAATACTTTATCGGCTTTCGAAAATGTACTCAAATTACATGATGGTTCCTTTAGTTAGCTTGCTTATGTTACAATTATATTATTTGTGACTATATGATTCATGTTGGCATGGGGATTTTGGTTTTTGAATTTGAGCTGTTACATTCTTTTATATTCTGTTACATATACTTACCAGATGGCACCCATGACCCGAGGAGCGGCACGTCGTTTGAAGAAAATAGTGAATGCTGAGGTGGCTCCTCCTACAGTTGAGGAGGAAGTGGCACCGGTTGCTAGTGAGACCGGGAGTTCTAGTCATCCAGCACCATTAGCTAGTAAGGCCGAGAGTGCTTTTGATGCAGTCCTGGCAAGGGACGACATCTCTCCTCGCACCAAAAATCTCGCTTTTCGGAGGTGGTTGCGTGAAAGTATCACTGAGCGTTTGCGTGAGCAGCGTGGTTCTCATTAGCTATTAGTACTTATTTGTATTGGACTATTTTTATTGGGTTGTTTTTGTTTTAGACTATTTGTATTGGACTACATATATGAATTAGAACTGTGTCAATCTCTGGATTATATTGGACTACGACACCGCGGTAACATAGTTCCTGCAGCCATTCGACTGGCGAGGCAGAAACTATGTATCCGTAGATAAAGTGGACTGTCCTCCGACCCTCATCCCTCGGCAATAATGATACGACAACCAACCGGAGAGGATACTCCGAGAGATCCATCTGGGAGGAACGTATAATCTGAGAGATCACCTTTACAAGAATTATATCAGTATTAGGATTGAGTGCTGGAGGAGATATATCCTTATAGTTCTCCTACGTATGTTGAAGAAAACCTCTGTACTTCCTCCGGGTCATGCCGTCGGTGTGCTGCTTCCCCTTCCTATTCCTGTCCCCTTCTTTTCCGCCTACTCTACACTTGAGCTGGATATCATGTGTGGCTGAGAGAGTCAAACAAGAAGAATGGAAGTAGGGACGAGCAGATGGGTCTAGAGCCATCATGGAGGAGAGGACGTATACTGTGATAATATCTTCTCCAACATTCGATACCACTACTGATATCATTTCTGTAAGGGTGATCTCTCAGAGTATACGTCCTACTCAGATGTATCTCTTGGTGTATCCTCTCCGGTTTGGTTGTCTTCTGAGCCATCCGTTCTCACACTTAAAATACAGGGATTGGATTCTGTGTTTTGTATTTTCGACGAACCCAGGGATTGGATTCTGTATTTTATTTTTTGGTTTCTGTATTTTGTTTCCAGCTCTATTTGCATTAATCTACAGTACGACATGGTAATCAGGACATATATAGTCCCTGCAGCCATTCGACTGGCGAGACAGAACCTATGTATCCGTAGATAAAGTGGACTGTCCTCCGACCCTCATCCCTCGGCAATGATGATACGACAACCAACCGGAGAGGATACTCCGAGAGATCCATCTGGGTAGGACGTATACTCTGAGAGATCACCCTTACAGACATGATATCAGTAGTGGTATCGATACCGAAGCTTGCAAGAAGATGCTGCTCGACCCTAGAAGTGAAGCAGAAAGGCTACGTGAGGGTTTAAAACTCAATGTCGATGATTTAAAACCTCGGCGAATTTACGGGTGCCCCACATTTGAGTGCTACACCAAGACCCACTGTGATGAGGTTAGTGATTTATTTAACCTAAGACATGGGATCATAGAATCGAAGACAGTTGAGACCAAGACTGTAAACATTATGTGAGTTCATCTAGAATGAATTTTGGGTTGTGTTCTGAGCTATTCGTTTCCATACTTGACAATTAAGCATGTGAAATAGAACTGATTATGTTTAGTTTGTCTTACGATACAGATTTTCACATCCAAATTGAAATGGATCGTTACTTCGTTGTTCGTACATGGATGTACTAGCGGATCAACCTCCTGGACCGTAGGTACTTATAAGTATTGACCGTGTCGGATTAGTATCGATCTATCGTTTTGGTATGGACCGTATCGGTTGGTATTGGCCTTAGCGAATTGGTATCGTCCTATTCGATATGTATCGGCCGTATAGCCATTAAGTCATATTGGTTTTATCGATTTGGTATCGGTCATATCCGATAGGTATCGGCCGTGCTGGATTAGTATAGACTATTTCGGATTAGTATCGTGGAAGGTTTAGTAACAAGTGTACTTAGATTTCTCTCTTCTAGAGCTAGATTACCATTGCAAGAGAGTCACGAGAGCGTAGATGGCCAGTTACAGAACATACATACTTCCTTTTCAATCTCGTTTTTCCTGATGGAAAATAAAGTATGTATGTTACTGTAACTGGCCAATCACGATCTGGTGATTCTCTTGCAATGGTATTCTAGCTCGAGAAGAGAGAAATTCAAGTACAATTATTACTAAACCTTCCACGATACTAATTCGAAATAGTCTATACTAATCCAGCACGACCGATACCTATCGAATATGACCGATACCAAATCGATAAGACCAATATGAATCCTAGCTATTCGGCCGATACATGTACATATCGGATATAGGACGATACCAATATGATACGTCCTATACCAAACCGATAGACCGATACTAATCTGATACACTAGATACTAAGTACATCTAGCATCTCTGTGGATCCACAAATTACTGCACGATAGTACCAACGACTCCAGTTACATCCGGTTATTGGTGAGTACATGATTACATAGTAATTCTGTTAGTCTTGTGATACAGATTTTTACTCTCTCATGCTACCAACGTCATAACTTTTTGAGTGCTGCTCCCTATAATGATGATGAACGCAAAAAACCAACGTCACAACTTTTATAACTTGAGTAAATTTCTTTACCCTATATAAAAATTTCTGCTGTCAGAAAGATGGCTCCTAGGACTCGTCGAGGTGGTGCTGCTAGTCGAGGAAGGGGTCGAGGCAAGAAACCCTTGGAGGTCGACACGGAGGAAGTCTCCGTCGTCAAACAAGAGCCGGTGACTGTCAAGGAAGAACCGATGACCATCAGGGAAGAGATTGCTCCCAAGCTTGAAGCTAAGGAGGAGCCACCGTCAGAGAGTAGTAGCATCGGGACTGACCCTCCTATCCCTACAGAAGACCTCAACCAGATTGAGCCTTCGTATGCAAAGTGGCTGATAGAATGGTACATGCTTCAACGCAACTATCATCTCTGGCTGTGAGGATTCATCGTCTGACTTGTGGTCTTTGTTGAGGCCAAAGTCGATTTTCCTATATGTTTTGGAATATTTGTGAAAATTTTGGAATATTTGTGCTATGATCGGTCGTCAGGATTGGATATTAGGTTACTGTAACTGGCCAACTCTTTCCTATGTGTTTTAGAATATTTGTGAAAAATTTGGAATATTTGTGCAATGATCGGATTATAACGATGGATATTAGGTTACTCTTCCGGATAACTGATGTCTATTTTATATTAATTTGGTTTGGTCTATATGATTCTTGGATAATTGGTGTGCATTAAATTCGTATGTGCATATTTTGGTCTATGTGATTCTTGGATAATTGGTGTGCATAATATATTTGGTCTATGTGATTGTTGGATAATTGGTGTGCATTATATATTGGTTTGGTTTATGCAAATTTTTGCGAAGAGCTAAAAAGCTGTAATTTTTTTTCAAAATATTCTCAGTTAGCGACGGACTTGTGACCGTTTTGCGACGGAAGTCTCCAGTTTCCGACTACTTTTCGACGGTAATGCCGTCGCTAACTGGACATTTGAAATTTATTCCCAGGTAGCGACGGATGATCGACGGAAAATCAGTCGGCATGATTTACTGTTCGACGGACTAGCGACGACTTATCCGTTGCCAAGTTGCTGGAAATGACATGAAATTCCAGAAGCTGGCCGACGACTTTTCCGTCAGAAAGCCGTCGCTAATCCGTCACTTGATATCGACGGTATCGACGGATTAGCGACGAAATGATACGATCTGATACGCCTTTGCGACGAGTTAGCGACGACTTTGCTCGTCGGTATTGTGTACAGAGTTCAGTACTTAAAAGCTGAGGTGGACGAGATTCCGTCGGCAATGCGTCGCTAATGCTTCGTATTGTGACGTCGACTATCCGTCGCTTTTCTGTCTTGTGACGACAACTTAGCGACGGATGGTTATTAGCGACGAGGTGATTGCCGACGGATTTTTTTGGCCAATATCCGTCGGTAAGCCGTCGCTAATGGTAATTATCGTCGTCTTAGCGACGGATGCGACCGTCGCTAAATCGATAAATTTTGGTAGTGAATGGAGTGGTAGAAGTCAATCACGTATGTAGTAAATGTTCCATAAAGTTGGGTGGAGGAGCTTTTCGAATCCGGTTACTTGTTTTTCCCACAAGCAACTACGATGTGATACTAGGCATGGATTGGCTAACCACAACATTAGCCAATATAGATTGCGGTCAAGGGAAAGTTTCATTTCAACTTCCTGACGGAGAGTATTATGAATTTGTACGAGACCAAAATAAATTCAATATAGAAGAACTAGAGAAGTTTGAATTACCAGTTCAAGCAATGTTGCAAGGATCATTAGAGTTATCATTCCCAAGGATAGTAAAGGAATTTAAAGACATATTTCCAGAAGAATTGTCAGGGCTACCCCCAGATAGAGCTGTAGAATTCTCTATAGACTTAATACCTGGAGCAGCACCCATAGCCAAGAAGATATACCCAATGAACAAAGAAGAGCTAGTCGAGTTAAATAAACAGATAAAAAAATTATTGTCAAAAGGATTTATTCAACCCAGCGCGTCGCCATGGGGTACACCAGTATTGTTTGTGAAAAAGAAGGATGGTACCCTACGACTAGTAATTGATTATAGAGCTTTGAATAAGGTCACCATCAAGAATAAGTATCCTCTACCTAGAATTGATCAACTATTTGACCAGTTATGAGAGGCAAGAGTATTCTCAAAAATTGATCTAAGGTCCGGATACCATCAAGTGAAGGTAAAGAAGGAAGACGTCCCTAAGACTGCATTTAGAATTCGATATGGGCATTTCGAATTCCTAGTTATGCCATTCGGGTTAACAAATGCACCTACCATATTTATAGACCTGATGAATCGAATATTTTATCAATATCTGGATAAATTTGTGGTTGTATTCATTGACGACATTCTTATATATTCTAAAAGTGAAGAGGAACATGAAAAACACTTGAGGATAGTACTACAAATGCTGCGGGAAGAACAATTATATGTCAAACTTAATAAATATGAATTTTGGCTGGACCAAATACCATTTCTAGGGTATATTATCAGCGGAGAAGGTATCTCGGTAGACCCGAAGAAGGTGAAAGCAGTTAAGCCTTGGCCAACACCTAAGTCCGTAGCAGAAATTAGAAGTTTCTTAGGACTAGCTGGTTACTACCGAAGATTTGTAGAAAATTTTTCAAGAATTGCAGAACCTTTAACCCGTCTTACCCGCAAGGAAGAAAAATTTAATTGGACGGAAGAATGTCAAATAACATTTGACGAATTGAAGGAAAGATTAATTTCAGCCCCAGTGCTGGCATTGCCCTCTGGTTCAGGTGGATATAAGATATATAGTGATGCATCAGGTAAGGGTCTAGGATGTGTACTGATGCAGCACGGGATAGTCATAGCCTATGCATCCCGACAACTAAAGACACATGAAAGGAATTATCCAACTCATGATCTCGAACTTGCAGCTATGGTATTCGCACTCAAGTTATGGCGGCATTATTTTTATGGAGAGAGAATCAAAATATACACAGACCACAAAAGTTTAAAATATGTCTTCACATAAAAGGAATTCAATATGAGACAAAGAAGATGGTTGGAGTTACTGAAGGACTTCGATATGGAGCTGGAATATCACCCGGACAAGGCTAATAAGGTGGCTGACGCTCTAAGTAGAAGGCCTGAAGCTTTCTTTATGAATATACCTAAGGAAATCCTTGAGGATTTAAGAAAAATAGGAATTGAAATATTATGCCCGGTAAACCAAGGTATATGGCAAAACTTACAAGTGCAATCCTCCTTAATAGATAGAATTAAGGAAGGGCAGTAGAATGATTCAAAACTTCAGAAAATTTGGAAACAAACAGAAGCAGGGCTCCAAACCTGGATAAGAAAGCATCCGGACGGATCATTAAGATTCGTAGATCGACTATGCGTGCCCAGTGGAGATCTAAGAACGGAGGTTATGTCAGAAGCCCATAACTCACAATATTTTATTCATCTGGGCAGCACTAAAATGTATAAAGATTTGAAACAAATATTTTGGTGGCACGAAATGAAAAGAGAAATCGCCAGATTTGTATCTAAATGTCTCGTCTGTCAACAAGTGAAAGCAGAACATCAAAGGACAGCAGGACTTATTCAGCCTTTGTCCATACCCGAATGGAAATGGAAGCATCTCACAATAGATTTTGTGACAGGACTGCCTAAGATCCAAAGGGATAATAATGCTATCTTGGTCATTGTAGATAGACTTACGAAGTCCGCTCGATTTTTGCCCTTTCGAGTTGGACAGTCGATAGAGGCACTGACAGAAATGTACATGAAGCAGATTGTCAGTCAAAATGGAGTACCAGTGAGTATAGTATCAGATAGAGATACCAGGTTCACTTCTTATTTTTGGAAAAGTCTGCAAGAAAATCTTGGCACTCAACTGAAATATAGCTCTGCCTACCACCCCCAAACAGACGACTAGTCGGAAAGAACCATTCAGACCCTAGAAGACATGCTGAGAGCCTGCACTTTAGATTTTGGAGGATCTTGGGATGATCATCTACATATAGTAGAATTTTCATATAACAACAGTTACCATGATAGCATCAAAATGGCTCCTTTTGAAGCACTATATGGTAGAAAGTGCAAATCGCCGGTATGTTGGACCGACGTAGGAGAGAGACAATTACTAGGACCAGAACTAGTAACACAAATTGTGGATATAGTCAAAGCAATAAGAAGTTACCTGCAAGCAGCCCAGGATAGACAGAAGATGTGGGCTGATAAGCATCAAAGAATACTGGAGTTCCAACCCGGAGATCACGTGTTTCTGAAGATTTCACCAACTAAGGGAACTATCAGATTTGGGACCAGAGAAAAACTGAGTCCGAGATACATTGGACCCTTCGACATATTGGAAAAAGTAGGAAATATGTCATATCGACTTGCCTTGCCACCAACTCTAGAAGGAGTTCACAATATATTCCATATTTTCCAGCTACGAAGATACGTATCGAATCCGAGCCATATACTCGACCATTCAGAAATCACCATCGGACCTACACTACGGGTAGAACAGAAACCCGTTGGGATCTTGGATCGAAGAGATAAGGTACTCCGCAATCGGATTATTCCATTAGTACGAGTTGCGTGGAGCAAGAATTCTCCTGGAGATTCAACTTAGGAGAAATAAGAAGATATGCGGAGGCAATATCTGTATCTATTTCCTAAGCCAGGTTAGTAATCAATTGTTGTTCTAGTGATTCCAAATTTCGAGGACAGAATTTTTCTAAGGGGAGTAGACTTGTCATACTCTAAATATTTTATTTTAAGTTTACTTTTAAAAAAACATCCATGGCATGACACATGTCTTGCCATGTGTCCCCATGAGAATCCCCTAGAACAAGCCATGTGTCCCTTAGAGGGGACTAGAAGGAGGGACACATTACCCTTACTTCCCCTCTTTAAATAACCCCCTCTCTTCACATACACACATACACACCACACACCCACACAAACATACACAACCACCCCCTATCCCCACTTGCTGCTGCTGCCGCCCGCCGCCGCCTGCCGTCGCCGGCCACCCCCTCTCCGTCCACCTTCCTCTTCTTCCTCCTCCTCTTTCACTTCCAAAGGAAAAAAAATTAGGTAAATTCTTAATCCTTCTTCTTCCCAAATCTCTTTAATTCAACTTTAAATTCTAGGTTAGGTTTTACTAACTAATCCAATTTTGAACTATGGTTGGGTTCAATTTAGGGATTTGTGGAGAAAGCTAGGTCAATCTCCAACCCATGGCAAGTCCACTTTTCTATCTCCCCTTCCCCTTGAAAAATCATTGTTATCGATTTTCTAATGTTATTATGATCAATTATAAACAATTTATAATCTGAAATTTAAAAGATTTCTAAGAAAAAAAAATCCATTTTGTAGGATGTAATATGGAAAAATAACCTACACAAATAAATTCTTTGAATAGGTGTAAATTATATATGAAGACACAATATGGATATTTGTATGAAGGGGTAGACAAGGACACAACATGTGGACACATATAGTTCTTAATTTTACATATGTGTGCAAGGACACCTACGTACACATATATACTTACATCTACGTATCTTGACACAACAAGTGTGCACAAACTTATGTACATGTAATCTCATAAACACTTATAAGCCTTGGCGTAGTTCATATTTACATGAGTTATATTTCATGACATAGTCCATATTTACATAAGTTAGTTCTCAATTTTAACACATTAATTCAATTTTGTCCCAAACTTAATTTATGCTCAATTAATGTGTTTTAGTATGAACAACTAATTAAAATTAGGTGTTTTAAAAAAAACTTTCTTTTTACATCTTTAAGGAAGCATAGAAAATAATTTAATGTATAGTAACATTGATTGATAGTTAGATGTTATATATCATCAAGTCGCTAACAAATCATGTTTCTGGAAATTTGATTAGTTTATAAACAGAGCAAATCGCAATAATCAGAAAGAAAGATTAAAATGCTTGCTTGCTCGTTTAAATTACTAAAATAGCTTGATAAGGTAAGGAAGTCAGTAATTAATTAGATTTCTATATATATGATGCTTGCTTGAGTTTTTCAGTGTTGAGGGTTGCTCCACCGAAGGGGTCGGCGAACCCGACATATATATTTGCGTGGTTCCGGTGTTGAGAGTTGCTCCACCGAAGGGGTCGACGAACCCGATTTTTAATTATATCATATATTTGTCTCTTGTGAATTTCCAGAGTCACCCGATACAAAGGAGACAATGTCAAAAAATTTAGAAATTCCAAAAGATACTTATAGTAAGTGAAGTCTCTTTGGTATGGTTCCAACCGCGTGTAACTCTCTTCTCTACTTTTTCCTTCGGATTGTCCCTACCCCTCACCACTATGAAGTTTCTGAGTTACGAATTTTCTTCACTCCTGTCCTGTCTAATCCAGTCATGGTATAGCATTGATCCTTGACTTCTAACGTCAACGGGTCTGCTGCTCTAATGCTTCTGTTCTTGCCAACTTGACGTGTAAGTAGGTTCACTCCAAAAATCCATTAAGTGTCCATATTGTATCTGTGTTGACACATTCCATGACACTCCAAATTAGACCAGTACATAAACATTCAAAATCAGTATGTGTCTGTGTTGTCATCAACTTATAGTATACATACACGACAAGATAGTTGCAACCAACACTACCAGAATAAGTCGTTTTAGCGACGCCTAAAGTCGTCGCTAAAACGAGAAATTTCGTCGCTAAAAATATTTAACGACGAAATTACCGACGTTTAAAGCTGGTCGCAGAAATGTTAGTCGCTGATCTTCAAAACGTCGCCAAACGTCGCAAGTACCGACGTGGACCGACGTATAACTACGTCGGTATATTACCGACGTCTACCGTCATGTAGTCGGTGTATTCGTGACGTGAACCGACGTATACAAACGTCGGTATTTTACCGACGTCTACCGTCGTATCGTCGGTGGCATAGCGACGTTCCCAAAGTCGCTACACGTCGGTAAAATTCTGGGATGATTACCGACGTTTACCGTCGTTTAAAATGCCAGTAAATGTCGATAATTTCTGGGATGATTACCGACGTGTATCGACGTTTACCAACGTCCGCTGACGTATAAGAACATCGGTAAACGTTGGTATCCTGGGAAATATTGCAGATGTACCGACGTTTACCGACGCAAGTTTACGTCAGTGGACGTCAGTAAACGTCGCTAAATCTGCAAAAAAAAATACAGAATGTCCATTTCTCCCTACAGTTTAAAAAGATAACCATTTTTCACTGTAGAATAGGATCCAAACAATCACAGAATGTCCATTTCTCGCTGTACACAGGTTTAAGTCCCTATAACCAAGTCTACAACAATCACACAATGTCTAGTTCTCAGAATGTCCATTTCTCACTGTACACAGATTTCAGTCCCTATAACCAAGTCTATTTCACATGCTTAATTGCCAAGTATTGGAACGAATGGCTCAGAACAAAACCCAAAATTCATTCTAGCATACATTAGTGTGAATCATCTATGTTCTGTACATATGGTGTAGTATATGTTCTTATCGTATCTAGTATCTGAAGGATATAACAGAATCAAGATGAACTCACATAATGTAATACTAAGTCATCATCTACTACTATATAAGATATAGTGATAGGTTGTCGTATCATCATTGCCGAGGGATGAGGGTCGGAGGACAGTCAACTTTATTTACAGCTACATAGTTTCTGCCTCGCCAGTCGAATGGCTTAATTGCCAAGTATGGGAACGAATGGCTCAGAACACAACCCAAAATTCATTCTAGCATACATTAGTGTGAATCATCTATGTTATGTACATATGGTGTAGTGTTCTTATCGTATCTAGTATCTGAAGAATGTAACAGAATCAAGATGAACTCACATAATGTAATACTAAGACATCATCTACTACTATATAAGATATAGTGATAGGTTGTCGTATCATCATTGCCGAGGGATGAGGGTCGGAGGACGTCGGTAAACGTCGCTAAATCTGCAAACAAAACAATAAAAAATACAGAATTTCTATTTATCCCTGCAGTTTAAAAAGATATTCATTTTTTACTGTAGAATAGGATCCAAACAATCACAGAATGTCCATTTCTCGCTGTACACAGGTTTCAGTCCCTATAACCAAGTCTACAACAATCACACAATGTCTTGTTCTCAGAATGTCCATTTCTCACTGTACACTGATTTTAGTCCCTATAACCAAGTCTATTTCACATGCTTAATTGCCAAGTATGGGAACGAATGGCTCAGAACACAACCCAAAATTCATTCTAGCATACATTAGTGTGAATCATCTATATTCTGTATATATGGTGTAGTATATGTTCTTATCGTATCTAGTATCTGAAGAATGTAACAGAATCAAGATGAACTCACATAATGTAATACTAAGACATCATCTACTACTATATAAGATATAGTGATAGGTTGTCGTATCATCATTGCCGAGGGATGAGGGTCGGAGGACAAATATCGCTTGAGTGAGCCAAAGGCATGCAGCCACTTCCCTCCCTCCATTCACCCTCTCCCTCTCTCACGCTATCAACGTCACAACTTTTCTACCTCAAGTATGATATTCACCTCAACCTCTCCTCCACCATGGCTCTGGACCCATCTGCTCCTCCCTACTTTCCTTCTTCTTATTTGACTCTCTCAGCCACATATGATATTCACCTCAAGTGTAGAGTCGGGGGAGAAGAAGTGGGCAGGAAGAGGAGGGGGAAGCAGCACAGCCGACAGCATGACCCGGAGGAAGTACAGAGGTTTTCTTCAACATCCGTAAGATAACTATAAGGATATATCTTTTTACAACATGTCTCCTTGTCAAAGACCCTTAATGTGACAACCATGTTACCGCTGTATCGGAAGACTAACATGTCATAATTTTCTAAGCCGTGTGTTTTGACATAATCCTCCAAACTCTTTCCTGCTATATAGTAATGCAAGATTACTACATAGGAGGAAAGAGTTGGGAGGATTATGTCAAAACACACGGCTTAGAAAATTATGACATGTTAGTCTTCTGACACCGCGGTAACATGATATTCACATTAAGGGTCTTTGATAAGGTGACATGTTGTGAAAAGATATATCCTTATAGTTCTTCTGCGGATTTGAAGAAAACATCTGTACTTCCTCCGGTTAATGCCACCGGCTGTGCTGCTTCCCCCTCCTTTTTCTGCCCACTTCTTCTCCCCCAACTCTACACTTGAGGTGGATATCATATATGGCTGAGAGAGTCAAATAAGAAGAAGGAAAGTAGGGAGGAGCAGATGGATCCAAAACCATGGTGGTGGAGAGGAGAAGGAGGATGCTTGATCCTCATTGTCTTCCGGATCATCCTTATCAAGGCATAACGGGCTGCTCAGCGTGCCCAGCTTCTTCAACTTCTTGCTGGCTGCAGAGTCAAAATGGGAACGGATCCTCTTTGCCGGCCTGGAGCTCTGACTCGCACTCGTCGCCTCGCTTCCGGTTTTCTCTCCTTCTCTGACGCGGGTCTTAAGAAAATAAATTTCGTACCTCTTCTTCACATAAACATCATTGTCGCCTTGTACTCGAGCCTCCTCGTCTGTGACGCTATCCAACTTTTCGGTGCCTACATTGTCACTCGAATCTCCCCTTCGACTCGTATCGTCCTCTTCTTCGCCTGTCTTTTCGCTACCTGTCTTACAATCATCTGCTATCAACGCCGACTCATTCGACTCCTTCTTCGTGTCTTCCTCCTCCTCCTCCTCCTCCTCGGAGTCATCGAAGAAGGAGTCGAATGAGTCGACGGTGATAGCAGATGATTGCAAGATAGAGAGTGAAAAGACAGGCGAAGAAGAGGACGATATGAGTCGAATAGGAGATTCGAGTGATAATGTAGGCACCGAAAAGTTGGATAGCGTCACAGACGAGGAGGCTCGAGTACAAGGCGGCAATGATGTTTATGTGAAGAAGAGGTACGAAATTTATTTTCTTATGACCTACGTCAGAGGAGGAGAGAAAATCGGTAGCACGACGACGAGTGCGAGTCAGAGCTCCAGGCCGACAAAGAGGACCCGTTCCCATTTCGACTCTGCAGCCAGCGAGAAGTTGAAGAAGCTGGGCACGCTGAGCAGTCCGTTATTCCTTGATGAGGATGATCCAGAAGACAATGCTGATTCAGTTTTGCCTTCCTTGGATGGTATTGATTCTGTAGATCCATGTATAAAAGAGAAAGAGATTGGGAGTAGAGTGGACCCGGAGGAAAATGAGAGATTGGAAGCTGGGTCAATATCCTAGAAGCGAAAGAGAGTCGAAGATATAGTGATAGGTTGTCGTATCATCATTGCCGAGGGATGAGGGTCGGAGGACAGTCAACTTTATCTACGGCTACATAGTTTCTGCCTCGCCAGTCGAATGGCTGCAGGGACTATGTGTTAATGCAAATGGAGATGGAGCCAAAATACAGAAACCAAAATACAAAATACAGAATCAAATCCCTGGGTTCACCGAAAATACAAAATACAGTTCTAATTCATATGTATTTTATGTGTGAGAACAGATGGCTCAGAAAACAACCCAAGATTCATTCTAGCACACATTAGTGTGAATCATCTATGTTCTGTACATATGGTGTAGTATATGTTCTTATCGTATCTAGTATCTAAATAATGTAACAGAATCAAGATGAACTCACATAATGTAATACTAAGACATCATCTACTACTATTTAAGATAAAGTGATAGGTTGTCGTATCATCATTGCCAAGGGATGAGGTGTTGGCCCATTGGTCATATGGTCAAGCTAATTTTAATAATTGATTAAACTATGTCTGTATATACGAAGCTAGTCGGGACATCTTGGACTCTTGGACATGATCAAGAATGGCTATCCACTGAATTCAAGACCAAAGATCTGTTTGCCTACTCGAGTCTGTAATTCCTTATGTAATGTATTTTTCATTTTATTTGAGTCTAGGAATATGTTGTACACCGAGTAGTACTGGCAAATAGGCTACCCTAAAATGAGTTCAAAATGTTATTAAAATGACCTCTCAAAAAGGTTTTCAAAAATTACCAAAAAGCTTTTTAAAACCCTAACTAAACCCTGACAGAACTCGAGCCGAGTTCGGCCAGAGTTCGGCCAGAGTTCGCTTGGTGGCCGTTGTGATTTTTAATCCTTGTTACTTGGTCCTCCTGCAGTTGCGGATTTGACCGAGATTTGCTCATAGAGTTCTGCCTAAATTCTGCCCGAATTCTGTCAGAAGTCTGCCTTTGGAACACCTATAAATAGAGAAAGATTTCGATCATTTCAACTCACTCATTCACTTTCAATCTTCTCTCTATCTAAAGCATTCAGTCTTCCAAAGAGTTCTTGAGCTTTAAATTTCAGATCCCAAGCCAATTACAATCCTTTAGTTGATTTGCTAGTGCGGTACGGTCTAGAAGTTTCTGAGAGATTGTAATCAGAAGGCTTAATTGAAGAATACCTCTTCACATTTGAAGTTGGATGAGTTCTTTGTATCAAAGCTCGCGTTGTAGAAGTTGCAAGGACTTCGTAAGAAAACTTGCGGTTTTTTTAATAGTGGATTCAACTGGTAGCAAGAGTTCTACCGACTGGATTAGTCCTCAACAGAGGGAAACCAGTATACATCGCTGTCTTTGCGTTTGCTCTCTTAACTCTGCCTTTACTTTATTTTATTTGTGATTAATATTCTGTGATTGTGCTGCTAATATTTTTAATTAGCATTATTCCGCTGCCAACTCTATTCACCCCCTCTAGAGTATTACGCTTTACTATTTCGTTCTTACAATTGGTATCAAAGCGGGTGTTACAGGTAAAGCAAAGGTAACAGTGTAATTATTTATTCTTTTTAATTAACTATTATATAGATCACAGCACAACATATGGAAACTATGAAATTCATAAGTGAAGGCCAGGCCACAAACATACCTCCACTGTTTGATGGAACAAATTATAAATATTGGAAAACACGGATGAGTTTCTTCTTGAAATCTCTTGACTTTGATTTATGGTCTATTGTTCTTGATGGCTATCAAAAGTCACCTCGTATAACTGTCGATGGAGTATTGGTTAAAAAACCCCATAGCAGTTATACAGAGAAGGAAAAGAAAAAGGCCAGTCTTGACGCACGTGCTATTAACGCTCTATTTTGTGCTTTAGATAGAACTGAATTTAACAGGGTGTCTATCAACACAACTACTAATGGTGTATGGAAGCTACTTGAAGTTACACATGAAGGCACAACTCAAGTCAAGGAATCAAAGGTCAGCAGACTTACTCAAGAGTACGAGGCGTTCAAAATGAAGCCCAACGAAACAGTTACACAAATATTCGAGAGATTCTTGGATATTGTAAATCCTTTGTCCTCCTTAGGCAAATATTACAGTAACCATGAAAAGATTCGCAAACTCCTGCGAGCTCTCACCAAGAACTGGATTCCAAAGGCTACTGCTATTATTGAAGGGAACGAACTCACAACTATGTCCCTTGAAGTACTCATGGGTAAGCTACTCACTCATGAACTAGAGCTACAAGATTTTGAAGAACCTGTACCAAAGGAGAAGTCGATCGCTTTCAAGTTTCAGCACAGAAAAGCTGCTGAAGGTGATTCAGACAGCAGTGAATCTGACGCTGAAGATCAAGAACTCCTAGCAAGGAATTTCAAAAGATTCATGAGACATGAGAAGAGAGTCAAAGAAAATAATAGCAGCAACAACTGGTATTAAGAAGATGCTGCCTGCTATGGTTGCAAGAAGAAGGGACATATGAAGAAGGATTGTCCTACAAACTCATCATCGAGCAAGAAGAGCAACGGGTATGAAAAAGGGAACCTGAAAAGATCAACATCTCGAAAATATGCCAACACCAGTATATGGCATGAAAGTGAAGCCAGCGACTCAGAAGACAAACATTCAGAATACGCTGCAAACGTATGCTTCATGGCATCTGATCAGGTACCTACTGAACCTGTAGTTGAGACTTATGATGACTTCACCTTTGAGCAATTAGGAGATGCCTTCAGTGACCTGATGACTGATTACAGGAAATTGCATAGCAAGTATCAGACCTCTAAGAAGGTACTCAAAGAGTACAAAGGTGAAATAGGTAGACTTATCGACCTACTAGCTGAGGTTAGAAATAATATTAGTGAGTCTGGTGAGATTTCTTCAATAAAGGTCTTATTACACGAGACTACCAAGTCATCTGAAGAGAAAGACAAAGTTATTGACCAACTCAAGGAAGAACTTTCTAAAGAGAATAAAAGTCTTTAAAGTGCACAAATGGAAACACTCACTTCTGATTATACTAAGTTATATGACACTTCCAAAAGATTGAAAATTAGGTTAGGAAAACAGCCTGAGCCTGCTGCTTCCTATCCTAACACGTGTCACTTACCGAAAAATCGGAACATTCCCAAGCCAAACACTGTCAGACCTAACCCTATCAAACCTTTACCCCAAAAGGTTAAGCCCAAACAAGATTATAGGTATGCTTTCTTCTATACTAGAAAACTTAATGCACACCACTCAGCTTTCAACACTCGACATGCACAATGTCATTATTGTGACCTCATTGGTCATATTTCATCTGCATATAGAATGAGAAAGCTTGTTGATTTAAATGTTTATGCTTGGATACAAAAGCTAACTTTTCAGGACCCTACAAAAAATGGGTACCAAAAGTTTCATCTGCAAACTGTTTTGTAGGTGGAACACCCTTCACATGCTAGAAGCAAATGGATCCTCGACATCAGTTGTTCACGGCATATGACCGATAACGCTACATTATTTGCAATACTATCGAAGAAGAAGAAGGAAGGTTATGTTTCCTTCGGTAATAACTTGAAAGGGTATATCATTGGTATCGGTGATGTTGGTAAGTCTCCCTATCCTGTAATTAAGGATGTCTGTCTGGTTACCGAGTTGAAACATAATCTACTCAGCATAAGTCACCTAGCTGATCATGGTTATGGAATCAACTTTGGCAAAGACAAATGTACTATAGTTGATAGCTCAACTGGTAGTACTATCTTTGAAGGTATCAGGGAAGACTATATATATGTTTTCTATTTGTTAGAAGAAACTAACATTTCAGGTAGATGCTTAATGGCCAAGAGTGATGAGAGTCATCTGTGGCATATAAGACCCGGTCACGCTAATATGGATACGATCTCAAGATTATCCATGAAGAAGCTAGTACGCGGTTTACCGGACATTACATTCAAGAAGGATTCGGTTTACAGCCAATGTGAAAAGAACAAAGCTACCAGATCCACATTCAAGTCAGTAAGCGCAGTATGTACTACTAGACCTCTACAATTGCTTTACATGGACTTATTCGGTCCTAGCAGAGTTGGTAGCCTCGGAGGTAAATTGTATGCTTTTGTAATTGTAGATGATTTCTCTAGATACACGTGGATATATTTCTTAACACGCAAGAATGATGCATTATCCGAATTTGTCGCCTTTTGTAAGAAAGTACAAAATGAAAAAGGTTACATGATCACTCGAATCAGAAGCGATCATGGAGGCGAATTCGAGAATGCTGATTTTGATCAATTTTGTGACACACACGGTTTCATACACGAGTTCTCCTGTCCTAGGACTCCACAACAAAATGGAGTTATGGAACGTAAGAACATAACTCTATCCGAAATGGCCAGAGTAATGTTAAACCAGTTTAGTCTACCCAAATATTTCTGGGCTGAAGCTGTCAATACAGCTTGCTTTGTTCTCAATAGAGTTCTAATTCGACCCAAATCGAAGAAGACTCCATTTGAGTTATGGTTTGATAGAACTCCCTCAGTTTCATACTTTAGAATATTTGGTTGTAAATGCTTTATTCTTAATACAAAAGACAACTTGGGAAAGTTTGATGAAAAGGCCGATGAAGGTATATTTTTAGGTTATACGGCCAAGAGCAAAGGATATAGAGTCTTCAACAAACGAACAATGATCATCGAAGAATCAATTAACGTCACCTTTGATGAAATGAATCAAATAACTCTCGATGACAGTGATGAAGATCTGCCTGTATCAAGCACGACATCAGCTGATTCTCAACCTAGCTCTGCACTAGCTGAACCTCCTAGAGAAGATCCAGGAACTAGCTACCTTCAGAGTCTGCCGAAAAGATTAAAATTTACAGCTGATCATCCAAAAGATTTGGTAATTGATGATATTACTAAAGGAGTAAGTACTCGTACATCCAGTAGAGATATTGTTTCTAGTGTTGTATTTATTTCACAGCTAGAACCCAAATCCATTGATGAAGAATGTAGTGATAACTTTTGGATAGATGCTATGCAAGAGGAATTAAACCAATTTGAACGGAATCAAGTTTGGGAACTTGTTCCCAGGCCTATTGATCATCCGGTCATTGGCACCCGTTGGGTATTCCAAAATAAACTAAATGAGGATGGTTTAGTGACTCGTAATAAGGCTCGACTCGTAGCTCAAGGATACAATCAAGAAGAAGGTATCGACTACGATGAGACTTATGCCCCAGTTGCGAGATTAGAATTCATTCGCATGTTATGTGCATTTGCATGTTTTCATGATTTTAAACTATTTCAAATGGATGTCAAGAGTTCTTTTTTAAATGGTTTTATAAAAGAAGAAGTTTTTGTAGCACAACCTCCAGGTTTTACGGATTTCAAAAATCCTGATCATATTTTCAAGTTGAAGAAAGCCTTGTACGGTTTAAAACAAGCACCTCGTGCTTGGTATGATCGTCTAAGCTCTTTTCTGCTTGACAATGGCTTTTCAAAAGGCAAGGTTGACACTACACTATTTATTAAGTCTTTTAATGGCAAACTTCTTTTAATTCAAATCTATGTTGATGATATTATATTTGGATCTACTGATGAATCTCTGTGTCAAGAATTTTCTATGTGTATGCAGAATGAGTTTGAGATGAGCATGATGGGAGAGCTGAAATTCTTTTTTGGATTGCAAATCAAACAAACTAACAATGGGACATTCATAAATCAAGCCAAGTACACAAAAGATTTGCTAAAGAAGTTCGATCTGGACAATGTCAAACCTATTCGCACTCCAATGGCAACTTCAGCAAAGCTTGATTCAGATGAACAAGGCAAGCCAGTCGACACAAGTAAGTATCGAGGTATGATTGGTAGTTTACTTTATTTAACTACTAGTCGTCCAGATATAATGTTTAGTGTTTGCCTGTGTGCACGTTTTTAAGCTAACCCAAAGGAATCACATCTGTCCGCAGTTAAGCGTATCTTCCAATACCTTAAGGGCACTTCTTCTGTTGGCTTGTGGTATCCCAAAACTAAGTCCTTCGACCTTATTGGTTATTCGGATGCAGGTTTTGCTGGATACAAAGTTGATAGAAAAAGTACCAGTGGCACATGTCATTTCTTAGGCAAGGCTTTAGTCTCATGGTTTAGTAAAAAGCAAAATTCTGTAGCCCTATCAACAACAGAGGCTGAGTACATCGCCGCAGGACGTTGTTGTGCTCAGATTTTGTGGATGAAACAAACCCTAGAAGACTATGATTTATTTTACACACATATTCTCATTTTTTGTGATAACACGAGCACTATTATTTTGACTAAGAATCCTGTATGTCATTCTCGTACAAAACATATCGAGATTAGACATCATTTTCTTAGAGATCATCATCAAAATGGAGATATAAACCTTGTGTACATAGACACTGAAAATCAACTAGCTGACATCTTCACTAAACCGCTAGCGGAAGATCGTTTCAATTATTTATGTCGAGAATTAGGAATTTTGGACGTCAAAAATATTAATTAATTTTGTTTTATGATTATATATCATTACGCAAAAACTGTGTTAGAGACAAGCCAATAAAGAGTCTGTCTGTCACCACAACTACTGTTGAAGCGAAGCGGTACTTAAGAGTTCTCCGGTGAACCTCCGCCAGCTGGGACAGTACTCCTACAGCTAATCTGAAACAGTCGCTGTATAATGATATTTAATCTATAAAATAATATTAATTATGTTAATTGAAGTTGAAATGACTAATTTTTGAATTAAATATTTAAAATTAGACAATAAAAAAGAATGGCAAAAATCAACTATAAAGAACCCTAGGCAAATTCAGCCAAAGCTCTGACTGAATTCGGTCGGAGTTCGGTTGAGGGTTTCAGGTTATATAGCCAGAGCCCGAGAGCCCTTCTTCTTCATTGTTTCCAAACTACATCATAATAGCAGCAGCAGCCACAAAGGAGCCTTGAACCCTAGTTCTTCACCACCCTCTTTCTTCCAATCCAAGTGGTGAAATCAATCCAAAATTTGGATTTGTGCGAAGTTCGTCGTTCTCTTCGACATACTTTGATTTTGGGAGGTATAACCCTATCTTTCTCCACTTTTCAATTAGTGCATTTTTACTTCAATTTGCACAAATGGCACCCAAATTCAATCCTTCAAAGAGGAAGAAGATGACCCCCAATGAGGAAGGGTCATCTTCGCATCCGCATACGGATTCCCTCTCCTCACCGGTCCAAACGAGCGATGGCACGTTCGACGAGTTTTTCTTTCAAACCCTAGACCAAGCCCTACTGTGGTATGGAGACTTCTCCATGAGATCCATATGCATAGGCGCTCCAGTCAAATGGACTGTAAAACCCCTAAATTTCTACTAATTTTTTTATTTAATTTGCATGGATTTAAAAATTTTTGTATTGTACGCCACGTAGTCGTAATATACGTCGCGCACGAAAATCTGTTTTTTCGAATTTGCTCGACAAGTGCGAATATGTGCGAACGTACATATTTTTAGAAAAACATTTTCATTTTATTTTTATGGGTTCAAAATAATATATGTCGTAATTATTTCTAGCTACCATTTTCAAGTCTATAATTTTAAATTTCATTTATACAACTATAATAATAAATTATTTTCCTATAAAATGGTTTATTAGAAAAGTGTATTTATGTAAACATTATTTGTAATTATTTATTGGTTTATTTTAAATATTAATGCAATTTTTGAAATTATTATTATTAGTATTCATGGAAAAATATTTTGAAATTATTGTAGGGATTTAAATCATGATTTAAATCTATGGATTCATTTAAATGGTTAAATATTTGAAGTTGATCTATCTTATGGATTTTATACTAAGAATTTAATTTGGTTTAAATTAGAATTTGTATTTTGATTTGGATTTGGTTTTTAAATTAAATAGATGATTATCTACTTGGGTTTTAACTATTCCTAGTTCCTATCCAATTGGGAATTCCCACATCCTATAAATATAGGCAAGTACTCCTCCAACTTTTTAATCTTCCACAAATTCCACCATCCACAAGTGAGTGCCTCGTGTCCGTGTTCCATCGTTCAATTCTTATTCCATTATTATTACATATACATTTTGACTTCTCCTCCGTGTCGACAATCCCGACACGACAAATATTAAATTCCTAAATCCTACTCCTAATCTCTAGCCAACACCATCACCCTCGTCATCATCATCGTCACCACAGCAACCACCCCGTCTCCACCACCGCAAAGCCTACTCCGACTTCCCTTACACCATCACCTCCCTGTCCGACTCCAACACTCGACCCCCGCCGTGGACAAACCAGCCACCAGCCCTGCTCGACCACCAACCCGACCTCTCCTGCTCTCCTCCGCCACCATCCCGGTCACGAACCACCACCGTCGGCCACCCAAAACTCCCCAAAACAAAAACCCCCAAATTTAAATAAAAACACACAAAACCGCACCTCGCCGTGGCCGAAGCTCGACCACCGACCGGATCCCGCAAGCCCGACCAGCGCCGACCCCCAGCCGAGCCGTCTGCTCTGACAGCGCCGTCCCTTAGAAACCCCACCGCCGGCCTAGCCCTAGCCAGCGCGTCCGTCCCCACGTCTTCGCGCGTGCGACCACCGGAACCCTAAGTGGGTATCCCCCGTCTCCCCACCTTCTCGCCGTGATTTGGCCGCGCCCGCCCGCCGGCGACTCCCCAAACCCCGCGAGCGCGTCTCTCCGCCTCCACCGAACCCTCTTCTTCCCGCCGCTGCTCCGTTCAACTCCGGCAACTTCGCCCCCAATTCCTCCGCGCGCCGCACCGATTCGACAGCGCCGGCGAGCGCGTACCCCGACTGAGACCCCCTCTCTCTTCCGCCTACCACCCGTACGAGCTACTCCGCGCTCTCTCCGAGCCCCGACCGCCCCTCTCTTCCGCCGACCTCCGATTCCTTTCCACTTTTCTCTGCCCCTTTTTTTTCTCACAAAGCTTCTTCTATTGTCTCTCTCTCCCGAGGACAACAGATGTAATGTTTATTATTATTACTAGTTACTGAGAGGACTGTGTGTGAACTGTGAACAAGGAAAGGAGAGGGCAGAGTAGCTGCTGCAAATGCAATTGGTGTGTCTCCCATTAAAGTAAGGGTTGGGTACGGTGTTTGTCTTCTTACCTGTAACCCACCACACTCTCTCTCTCTCTCTCTCTCTCTCTGTTGTTTCCAATGCACCCATGCAAACTCAGTCAAAGCTTATAGGTCTGCCTCTATTTACTTTCCTAGTTTCCCTGAGGAAGTATCACGTCTTTGGGTAAAATAACCAACTAATAATAAATAGGAAGGCTAGTTTAATTTGTCTTCAAACACCTTCTACATTCTCTTTTGCAGGTTATATTATGCACTTTGCGCATATTTTAACATTTTTTATTTAATTTAGGAAGACTCTTTAGAAAGACCAAATGGTAGTCTTTATAATTATTAAGTTGTCCTTATTAAAATTAATGAACTATTTTTTATTAGTATAAGTATGTAAGAATATTTTCGGAATTTAAAAGTTTCACCATCTAGATTTTCCTATTATATAGTAGAATAGATTATTATTATTATTATTATTATTATTATTATTATTATTATTATTATTATTATTATTATTATTATTATGGTTATTATTAATTTTATTATTTTATTATACTGATACTAACAGTATATATGAATATATTAGTGTTATTTTGTTATAATTATTATTATACAAAAAGATATATTATTATTTCTAAATATATTTAACTAAATATATAACTTTGGGCTTGGCCCTACATGTAGTTTCAAATCGGGTTTCGTTTTTATTTATTTTTATATATTTTACGGTATTAAATATGGTTGAAATATTTTCTACAAACAAGATATAGTTTGATATAAAGATAATTTTCATGGCTTTCAAGTAGATATCTAAAACTGTTTTACTAATAGAAATATATAGTTTTCTAATATAATAAATATTTTTATTCATTTTCTTCGATTATCTATTCTTGTCCATATCTAAACCAAATCCTTCCCACCTTCTTGCAATCTCGAACCTTCCTATATCGTCCCTAGCCAAATTGACTAATCCGGACCCAATGACACGATCCATACCACCATCCGAGGTCCTCTTGTACAGTTGTTACACCGAAGTCGCAGTTCGTGCCACCGTGATTATCGCAGCACACCAGGCGCTCTACCAGGCAAGACACCTTGCCATTAGCTGTTTAATTATTTTTAGCTCATATTTCATGCATGTCTATTATTTTCTTTATAAACTGTGATACATGGCATAACTGTTCTTTTATATTTCCTGCTGTGTATTTTTACAAATTAAACCTAGATTTAAGGGACCACCTTGTGTGTCGCATTCATTGGCCTTGACACGATGTAAACACGAAGTTGTGTGTCGCATGTAGAATACGGAAGTGCGTGATTGGCTGGCCACCAGTACGTACAAGCCGTGCGATAGGAATAACCGCTAATAGAGGTTGCATGCTAGTTTGACTTAGCGGTTATAGTGGTCATGTGTTGTGGATACAACACAGTAGGCATTGGGCGGGGAGGACAACTCCTTACCGTATGGACTTCGATGCACTTCCCTAGTGACCCGGACTCTCCGCTGGAGATACGGGGTTGATGACACATGATTATTCATGCTCCTCCTGCTGGGGCCTCTGGTGCCCAAGAGGGGACTATGCCGATCCTATTCAGCCAGGGTCCATGCGTAAAAAGGATTATTCTTAACAACATCTCACTTAGAACGGTAGGCTACCATATCCGTTAGGTACGAGTACTTTTGGTTTGGGTACTTGTATCTGACCGTGGCTTGGAACAATAACTTGTCGCGGATTAGTTCGTCACATCTTGTTCTTGTTTGATTGTAGGTGTGACTTACTACTTCGATGAGAAGGTATTGAACCTTGTTGGGGTCCGGATACCATATCGGATTCTTAGCATGGGAAGATACGTCGCCGTGAATTAGTTTACCATCTTCTGTCCTTGTTTGGTTGGGAGGATGGTACGCTCGTTCAGTAGGTGCGTATTGGAACATGTTATAATTCGATTTACTTATTTATTGAGCAATATTTATTCAGTTTATATGGCATGCTATGATGTGTCTTGTTACGTCCCTCTGAGGACCTGGTTGTCTTGCCAGGTGTGTGCTATTGTCTTTCGCAGGTGCTTTAGCTCTAGCCGTGATCTTCGCTACTTCTTCGAGGATGATTGCATTTGGATCGTCTTCGCTTCGCTCGCCACTCATTTCATTTCCATGTATTTTATTTTTCTTATTTTTGTTGGTAGTGGATTTGTCTCCGCCCAACATATTGTATCAAGATAATTTATTCTCATTATATGATCTTTTATTCATTTATTCTGCGTGGATGAGATTAGTTGTGGTTTACTGCATTTTACAGCTTATGTATTTATACGAGGCTTCCATATATTGGAGTATACTTCGTATGAATACAGCTGGCATGTCTACGTTCCTAGTCCTACGTATTTTAGGATTGGGGCGTGACATGTTTTTGTGGTGGCCCATGCAGGTCGACATAAATTGTTTGGTTACTTTACCGTACCAAGCAAGCCTGCGAATAGGATTAGAAGTCTAGGATCTCATCCACATACTTGACCTTTTTCCATGATTTTATCTACCGTTTGACTCATCAATTGCATCTTGCTTGCTTCCTTCCATCTTTATTCTTATCTTCCCTTCGTGCTTGCTAGAGATTGACCTTACTAGTTAGTTGTCCCAAAACACCATTAGTTTAATTCTTTAAGTTGGGTAGACTACCTTATGACCTAGCAAACCCTTTGACCTAGTGACCTATATTAGCGAGCTTATTTAGATCCTAGAATCTAGAGGACCTAAATCGTCTAGCCAACCAAGGACTTGGACAAGAAGACCATAGGACAATTGTATGACTTAGAATCATTCTACCTTCTTTAAAAAAAAAAAAAATCTCTCGTGCCTATGTTTACCATATTGACTAATGTTGCAACTATAATCTAGTTTTGCAAACTCATCCATTTATCGAGTTTATTCATGACTTATGCTATTGAGCGGCCGCTCACTAACATATTGTCTAATCAGAACCGGTGCATGATAGTCTGATCAACCAAGTGCACTTTGGTTCGCTTTTGTCTATTATTCTACGCGGATGGAACATAATCAAAACTTAGCCTTTAGAATTCCATCCACGACTGCCTTGACAATTCCTTTGAAACTTTATTCGGTCGTCCTTGAACCACGTATTCGTATTCGATATCCTCGTCATTGAACTCCTTAAATCGCTTTCGCCTTCACCGATTTTTGGAAGGACGAAGGCACTCTCGCCTTCCTATCGGCTATGACCGTTCTCACTCGATATTGCTATAACTTCATCCTAAACTCCTCGTCCTTCTTCTCGACCCTACTATGACCCTCATTTCAATGATCTAGATCACAACTTCTTTTGACATGATCTTGTTGAGCCTTATTAATTGTTCCCCATAGATACCCCCTTGTCCTCTCACCCCCCTACTAATTCTCAATTTCGAGGACGAAATTTCTTTTAAGTTGGGTAGGATGTAAAACCCCTAAATTTCTACTAATTTTTTTTTTTAATTTGCATGGATTTAAAATTTTTTGTATTGTACGCCACGTAGTCGTAATATACGTCGCGCACGAAAATTTGTTTTTTCGAATTTGCTCGACAAGTGCGAATATGTGCGAACGTACATATTTTTAGAAAAACATTTTCATTTTATTTTTATGGGTTCAAAATAATATATGTTGTAATTATTTCTAGCTACCATTTTCAAGTCTATAATTTTAAATTTCATTTATACAACTATAATAATAAATTATTTTCCTATAAAATGGTTTATTAGAAAAGTGTATTGATGTAAACATTATTTGTAATTATTTATTGGTTTATTTTAAATATTAATGCAATTTTCGAAATTATTATTATTAGTATTCATGGAAAAATATTTTGAAATTATTGTAGGGATTTAAATCATGATTTGAATCTATGGATTCATTTAAATGGTTAAATATTTAAAGTTGATCTATCTTATGGATTTTATACTAAGAATTTAATTTGGTTTAAATTAGAATTTGTATTTTGATTTGGATTTGGTTTTTAAATTAAATAGATGATTATCTACTTGGGTTTTAACTATTCCTAGTTCCTATCCAATTGGGAATTCCCACATCCTATAAATATAGGCAGGTACTCCTCTAACTTTTTAATCTTCCACAAATTCTACCATCCACAAGTGAGTGCCTCGTGTCCGTGTTCCATCGTTCAATTCTTATTCCATTATTATTACATATACATTTTGACTTCTCCTCCGTGTCGACAATCCCGACACGACAAATATTAAATTCCTAAATCCTACTCCTAATCTCTAGCCAACACCATCACCCTCGTCATCATCATCGTCACCAAAGCAACCACCCCGTCTCCACCACCGCAAAGCCTACTCCGACTTCCCTTACACCATCACCTCCTTGTCCGACTCCAACACTCGACCCCCGCCGTGGACAAACCAGCCACCAGCCCTGTTCGACCACTAACCCGACCTCTCCTGCTCTCCTCCGCCACCATCCCGGTCACGAACCACCACCGTCGGCCACCCAAAACTCCCCAAAACAAAAACCCCAAAATTTAAATAAAACACACAGAACCTCTCCTCGCCGTGGCCGAAGCTCGACCACCGACCGGATCCCGCAAGCCCGACCAGCGCCGACCCCCAGCCGAGCCGTCTGCTCTGACAGCGCCGTCCCTTAGAAACCCCACCACCGGCCTAGCCCTAGCCAGCGTGTCCGCCTCCACGTCTTCGCGCGTGCGACCAACGGAACCCTAAGTGGGTATCCCCCGTCTCCCCGCCTTCTCGCCGTGATTTGGCCGCGCCCGCCCGCCGGCGACTCCCCAAACCCCGCCGGCGAGCGCGTCTCTCCGCCTCCACCGAACCCTCTTCTTCCCGCCGCTGCTCCGTTCAACTCCGACGACTTCGCCCCCAATTCCTCCGCGCGCCGCCCCGATTCGACAGCGCCGGCGAGCGCGTACCCCGACTGAGACCCCCTCTCTCTTCCGCCTACCACCCGTACGAGCTGCTCCGCGCTCTCTCCGAGCCCCGACCGCCCCTCTCTTCCGCCGACCTCCGATTCCTTTCCACTTTTCTCTGCCCCTTTTTTTTTCTCACAAAGCTTCTTCTATTGTCTCTCTCTCCCGAGGACAACAGATGTAATGTTTATTATTATTACTAGTTACTGAGAGGACTGTGTGTGAACTGTGAACAAGGAAAGGAGAGGGCAGAGTAGCTGCTGCAAATGCAATTAGTGTGTCTCCCATTAAAGTAAGGGTTGGGTACGGTGTTTGTCTTCTTACCTGTAACCCACCACTCTCTCTCTCTCTCTCTCTCTCTCTCTCTCTCTCTCTCTCTCTCTCTCTCTCTCTCTGCTGTTTCCAATGCACCCATGCAAACTTAGTCAAAGCTTATAGGTCTGCCTCTATTTACTTTCCTAGTTTCCCTGAATAAGCATCACGTCTTTGGGTAAAATAACCGACTAATAATAAATAGGAAGGCTAGTTTAATTTGTCTTCAAACACCTTCTACATTCTCTTTTGCAGGTTATATTATGCACTTTGCGCGTATTTTAACATTTTTTATTTAATTTAGGAAGACTCTTTAGAAAGACCAAATGGTAGTCTTTCTAATTATTAAGTTGTCCTTATTAAAATTAATGAACTATTTTTGATTAGTATAAGTATGTAAGAATATTTTCGGAATTCAAAAGTTTCACCATCTAGATTTTCCTATTATATAGTAGAATAGATTATTATTATTATTATTATTATTATTATTATTATTACTATTATTATTATTATGGTTATTATTAATTTTATTATTTTATTATACTGATGCTAACAGTATATATGAATATATTAGTGTTATTTTGTTATAATTATTATTATACAAAAAGATATATTATTATTTCTAAATATATTTAACTAAATATATAACTTTGGGCTTGGCCCTACATGTAGTTTCAAATCGGTTTTCGTTTTTATTTATTTTTATATATTTTACGGTATTAAATATGGTTGAAATATTTTCTACAAACAAGATATAGTTTGATATAAAGATAATTTTCATGGCTTTCAAGTAGATATCTAAAACTGTTTTACTAATAGAAATATATAGTTTTCTAATATAATAAATATTTTTATTCATTTTCTTCGATTATCTATTCTTGTCCATATCTAAACCAAATCCTTCCCACCTTCTTGCAATCTCGAACCTCCCTATATCGTCCCTAGCCAAATTGACTAATCCGGACCCAATGACACAATCCATACCACCATCCGAGGTCCTCTTGTACAGTTGTTACACCGAAGTCGCAGTTCGTGACACCGTGATTATCGCAGCACACCAGGCGCTCTACCAGGCAAGACACCTTGCCATTAGCTGTTTAATTATTTTTAGCTCATATTTCATGCATGTCTATTATTTTCTTTATAAACTGTGATACATGGCATAACTGTTCTTTTATATTTCCTGCTGTGTATTTTTACAAATTAAACCTAGATTTAAGGGACCACCTTGTGTGTCGCATTCATTGGCCTTGACACGATGTAAACACGAAGTTGTGTGTCGCATGTAGAACACGGAAGTGCGTGATTGGCTGGCCACCAGTACGTACAAGCCATGCGATAGGAATAACCGCTAATAGAGGTTGCATGCTAGTTTGACTTAGCGGTTATAGTGGTCATGTGTTGTGGATACAACACAGTAGGCATTGGGCGGGGAGGACAACTCCTTAGCGTATGGACTTCGATGCACTTCCCTTGTGACCCGGACTCTCCGCTGGAGATACGGGGTTGATGACACATGATTATTCATGCTCCTCCTGCTGGGACCTCTGGTGCCCAAGAGGGGACTATGCCGATCCTATTCAGCCAGGGTCCATGCGTAAAAAGGATTGTTCTTAACAACATCTCACTTAGAACGGTAGGCTACCATATCCGTTAGGTACGAGTACTTTTGGTTTGGGTACTTGTATCTGACCGTGGCTTGGAACAATAACTTGTCGCGGATTAGTTCGTCACATCTTGTTTTTGTTTGATTGTAGGTATGACTTACTACTTCGATGAGAAGGTATTGAACCTTGTTGGGGTCCGGATACCATATCGGATTCTTAGCATGGGAAGATACATCGCCGTGAATTAGTTTACCATCTCCTGTCCTTGTTTGGTTGGGGGGATGGTACGCTCGTTCAGTAGGTGCGTATTGGAACATGTTATAATTCGATTTACTTATTTATTGAGCAATATTTATTCAGTTTATATGGCATGCTATGATGTGTCTTGTTACGTCCCTCTGAGGACCTGGTTGTCTTGCCAGGTGTGTGCTATTGTCTTTCGCAGGTGCTTTAGCTCTAGCCGTGATCTTCGCTACTTCTTCGAGGATGATTGCATTTGGATCGTCTTTGCTTCGCTCGCCACTCATTTCATTTCCATGTATTTTATTTTTCTTATTTTTGTTGGTAGTGGATTTGTCTCCGCCCAACATATTGTATCAAGACAATTTATTCTCATTATATGATCTTTTATTCATTTATTCTGCGTGGATGAGATTAGTTGTGGTTTACTGCATTTTAGAGCTTATGTATTTATACGAGGCTTCCATATATTGGAGTATACTTCGTATGAATACAGCTGGCATGTCTACGTTCCTAGTCCTACGTATTTTGGGATTGGGGCGTGACATGGACTGTACTTCCTGATCATCGTTATTTCTTTGAGGCATTAGGGTTACATCTTTTTGTTAAACTCTGCTTCCCTATAGCAAATAATGCCATTAGATTATTTTATTGCAATCTCATATTAAACACTTTTGATATGAGCACTCGTGTTGGAGGTATTGATATCAATCTCGATGATGACCTCTTAGCGGAGATCCTTGGTATCCCTAACGAAGGTGAACCGCTAGTTGACATCACTGAATTTGATTTCCCCGAAGGCACGACACTCGTCGGTTTCAAAGTGAAACTCTGTGCACCTGATAGAGTACGCTCTAGAAAGTTCAAGGCTAACAACCTGAACTTGTTTAACTATGAATTGTATCGCATCATCTATTCCACTCTACTTCCAAAATCTACTTCAAAGAATGATGTGACTTTTCTTGAGCTGTCCGCCATGTACCACATTCTTAAGGGGATTTTATTTTCTGTCCCTAAGACCATGATTCAGATGATGGGTCGTTATCGTGCACGAGATAGAAATCTCTCTTACGCGATGATTCTCCCACGCATCTTTCAGCGCTTCGATATCGATCTGTCGACTTGTACAGTATCTTCAGTTATCTCGTCGTAGCAGGACTATTTCAGCTCCTCCTCCTGCTCCTCCTACTGGACCTCCTCCACCACCTCATCAGTATGCCATGACATTTGAGGTCATATATCATCATTTATCTGCTTTGCACGTCTCGATGACGGACATGGCGCGCGAGCGTGAGTTCCGCGACGTCACCCGTTATCGGGCGATGGCAAACTCCTTAGCTGATCTTCGTTTCGCTCAGACTGGTCATTCAGCCGGTTCCATTCCTAGAGATCCAGCTTTCTCTGGTTACCGCTGTGAGGATGAGGCTGTTCATGCCTACTTCCAGCCCGGTAACGCCTATGATTGGTACCGTCCACCTCGTGACTTTGTTGGTGAGTTCTATGCTGGCACCCCTCCTCATCCTTCTGGCACTGGTACCTCTGGATCTGGTCCTTCAGGACATGCTGATCGAGCTGATGATGATGATGAGGATGATGATGAGGAGATATGGCTATATGATTTTGAGTGATATTTTATTGTACACTTGGAAATGCTCTGACATTCCAAGTTATTATCAGTACTTTTTAATTATTATTAGCACTTTCTAGTTTGCTTCAGTACTCTGTTATTTTCATGGACATGTTTATTATGCCTCAGTTTATGGCATTCCAGTTTATTTCAGCACTATGTTTCAGTTTCAGTTTATGATAGCACTATCTCTTTATAATGCTTCATTCTTTATAACTGCCTGTGAAATTACATCCCTGTGATGATTCTTTTTAGACAATACATGCCTGTGATATTTCTCTTTTATCTCTGCCTTATTTCTTTTATATGTGTTTTCTCACTATTTGTTACTTATGCATTGATTGTGGGGGAGCCTTATCTTTTGTAATTATTTTGCTAAGTGATAAAGGGGGAGAAAACTTAAAAGATCTAACATTTTTTTGAGATAATACAGGATATGAACAATTCTACTTTTTGATATTTTGAACAAGCTTAAATGTTATATCATTCATAGTTTGTCAATTATCAAAATGGAGGAGATTGTTGGCCCATTGGTCATATGGTCAACCTGATTTTAATAATTGATCAAACTCTATCTGGATATACGAAGCTAGTCGGGACATCTCGGACTCTTAGCATGATCAAGAATGGCTATCCACTGAATTCAAGACCGAAGATCTGTTTGTCTACTTGAGTCTGTAATTCCTTATGCATTGTATTTTTTATTTTATTTGAGTCTAGGAATATGTTGTACACCGAGTCGTACTGGCAAATAGGCTACCCTTAAATGAGTTCAAAATCTTTTTAAAATGACCTCTCAAAAAGGTTTACAAAAAGGTTTTCAAAAAGGTTTTCAAAAATCACCAAAAAGCTTTTTAAAACCCTGACAGAACTCGGGCCGAGTTCGGCCAGAGTTCGGTTGGTGGCTGTTGTGATTTTGAATCCTTGCTACTTGGTCCTCCTGCAGTTACGGATTTGACCGAGATTTGTTCATAGAGTTCTGCCCGAATTCTGCCCGAATTCTGTCAGAAGTCCGCCTTTGGAACACCTATAAATAGAGAAGGATTTTGATCAATTCAACTCACTCATTCACTTTCAATCTTCTCTCTATCTAAGGCATTCAGTCTTCCAAAGAGTTCTTGAGCTTTAAATTTCAGATCCCAAGCCAATTACAATCCTCTAGTCGATTTGCCAGTGCGGTACGGTCTAGAAGTTTCTGAGAGATTGTAATCAGAAGGCTTGATTGAAGAATACCTCTTTCCATTTGAAGTTGGACGAGTTCTTCGTATCAAAGCTCGCGTTGTAGAAGTTGCAAGGACTTCGTAAGAAAACTTGCGATTTTTTCAATAGTGGATTCAACTGGTAGCAAGAGTTCTACCGACTGGATTAGTCCTCAACAGAGGAAAACCAGTATACATCGTTGTCTTTACGTTTGCTCTCTTAACTCTGCCTTTACTTTATTTCAGTTGTGGTTAATATTCTGTGATTGTGCTGCTAACATTTTTAATTAGCATTATTCCGCTGCCAACTCTATTCACCCCCTTCTAGAGTATTACGCTTTACTATTTCGTTCCTACATAAGGGTCGGAGGACAGTCAACTTTATCTACGGCTACATAGTTTCTGCCTCGTCAGTCGAATGGCTGCAGGTACTATATCCTGATCACCAAGTCGTACCGTAGATTAATGCAAATGGAGCAGGAGCCAAAAAACAGAAACCAAAATACAAAATACAGAATTCAATCCCTGGGTTCGCCGAAAATACAAAACACAGTTCTAATTCATATGTATTTTAAGTGTGAGAACGGATGGCTCAGAACACAACCCAAGATTCATTCTAGCATACATTAGTGTGAATCATCTATGTTCTGTACATATGGTGTAGTATATGTTCTTATCGTATCTGGTATCTGAAGAATGTAACAGAATCAAGATGAACTCACATAATGTAATACTAAGACATCATCTACTACTATATAAGATATAGTGATAGGTTGTCTTATCATCATTGTCGAGGGATGAGGGTCGGAGGACAGCCAACTTTATCTACGGGTACGTAGTTTTTGCCTCGCCAGTCGAATGGCTGCAGGGACTATGTCCTGATCACCATGTCGTACCGTAGATTAATGCAAATGGAGCTGGAGCCAAAAAAATAGAAACCAAAATACAAAATACAGAATCCAATCCCTGGGTTCGCTGAAAATACAAAACACAGTTCTAATTCATATGTATTTTAAGTGTGAGAACGGATGGCTCAGAACACAACCCAACCGGAGAGGATACTCTGAGAGATCCATCTGAGTAGTACGTATACACTGAGAGATCACATTTACAAGAATGATATCAGTAGTGGGATTGAGTGTTGGAGGAGATATTATCAGAGTATACGTCCTACTCAGATGGGTCTCTCACTGTTAATATTTTTTTTCTGACGGCATGGTGGATGTGCTTCGTCAACAGATTCTTGCTCCAAGTCAAAACTTTGCCTTGGAGCTCAAGAGGACATCCTTTGTGTAGAGCTCGAGTGAGAGGTTCATGACAGGACGAGCACGGATACTTTGAAAAAAGAGACCACCATGTTGTCATGAACCTCTCACTCGAGCTCTACACGAAGGATGTCCACTTGAGCTCCGGGGCAAAGTTTTGGCTCGGAGCAAGAATCTGTTGACGAAGCACATCCACCATGCCGTCAGAAAAAAATATTAACGGTGAGAGACCCATCTGAGTATGACGTATACTCTGATAATATCGCCTCCAACACTCAATCCCACTACTGATATCATTCTTGTAAAGGTGATCTCTCATAGTATACGTCCTACGCAGATGGATCTCTCAGAGTATCCTCTCTGGTTGGTTGTCGTATCACCATTGCCGTGGGATGAGGGTCGGAGGACAGTCAACTTTATCTACGGATACATAGTTTCTGCCTTGCTAGTCGAATGGCTGCAGGGACTATGTCCTGATCACCATGTCGTAGTCCAATACAATCCAGAGATTTACACAGTACTAATTCATATATGTAGTCCAATACAAATAGTCTAATACAAAAACAACCCAATACAAATAGTCCAATACAAATAAGTACCAATAGCTAATGAGAACTACGCTGCTCACGCAAACGCTCTATGATACGATCACGCAACCACCTCAAAAAAACGAGATCTTTGGCGTGAGGAGAGATGTCGTCCCTTGCAAGTGTTGCACGAATAGAACTCCTGATCTCACTAGCTACCGGTGCTGGATGAATAGAACTCCCGGTCTCACTAGCAACCGGTGCCACTTCCTCCTTAACTTTAGGAGGAGCCACCTCAATATTCACTGTTTCCCTCAAACGACGTGCCGCTCCTCGGGTCATGGGTGCCATCTGGTAAGATCGATAGTCATAAATAATATAATTGTAACATAAGCAAGCTAAGGGAACCATCACGTAATTTGAGTACATTTTTGAAAGCAGAGGGATGAGGGTCGGAGGACAGTCAACTTTATCTACGACTACATAGTTTCTGCCTCGCCAGTCGAATGGCTGCAGGGACTATGTCCTGATCACCATGTCGCGCGTACCGTAGATTAATGCAAATGGAGCTGGAGCTGGAGCCAAAATACAGTTGGTACTAACCTCAATAGAACAAACACTCTCACAGCTTAAAATACTAACACATGCTCATGCCTTACTCTTCTGACACTCCCTTTCAAACACAAACACACACATATATGTTCCCTTACACATGTTAACATGTTACCTGTAAAAATAGGAAACCCTTGTTGTCTAAAATAAGACACAATTCTACAAAGAGAACCATACTGTAGAACTCACACTTTAAGACAATAGATGAAGGAAGACTTGTATGGAGGATCGTCTACTTTATTCATGGAGTTGTCATAGGGTGTTGAGCGATGTCATTTTATTCTTTTCTTCTTCTTCTTCTTGTGATGTTTGAGTATTGGATCTTGAGACATATATAGGTAGAACTTACGAAGAATGGAGTACCAAACTTCAACAAATAGATGTTGACTAATTGGTTCATACACTTGTTGTCTAAAATAAGTATAGGAATGTTGCAAGGTGAAACAATGTATCAAACACTATGTCGAAACCTAAACCCAATATGTAAATCCAAATTAATACGAAAATACACAAGTGTATGTAGGGGATTAAGTGTACATAGATGAAATACATATATATGCATACTTTGGGGTGTCCACGTGTCCAACAAATGGACAAAAAGTGTCCAAAACCTCACGAACACACTGTATCAGTGAACGCATGGTCGTAATGTGTCTCCGTGTCCATTTTGGACATGAAAAACACCTTAATTAGGGTTAGGGTTTACCTTCAGTCTCCTCGCTTTGGTGGAGGAGGAGGAGAAGGACAAGTTCGATGGTGGAGGAGGAGGGGATTAAGTGTACAGAGGTAAAATATATATATATGCATGCTTAGGGGTGTCCACGTGTCCAACAAATGGACACAAAGTGTCCAAAACCTCACGAACACACTGTATCAGTGAACACATGGTCGTAATGTGTCTCCGTGTCCATTTTGGACACGAAAAACACCTCAATTAGGGTTAGGATTTACCTTCAGTCTCCTCGCGGTGGTGGAGGAGGAGGAGGAGGACAAGTTTGGTGGTGGAGGAGGAGGGGATTAAGTGTACAGAGGTGAAATACATATATATGCATGCTTGGGGGTGTCTACGTGTCCAACAAATGGACACAAAGTGTCCAAAACCTCACGAACACACTGTATCAGTGAACACATGGTCGTAATGTGTCTCTGTGTCCATTTTGGACACGAAAAACACCTCAATTAGGGTTAGGGTTTACCTTCAGTCTCATCGCGGTGGTGGAGGAGGAGGAGGAGGATCTCGCGGTGGAGGAGGAGGAGGAGAAGGGGCTCGCCGGAGGGAGGAGAAGGGGCTCGCGGTGGAGGAGGAGGATGAGCGGCGCCGGAGGGAAGGGGGTCGGGCTGTCGTCAAGGTCAGGGGAAGAGGGGTAGGAAAAAAATTTAGGGAGAGTGAGAAATGAAAAGTCGAACCGAGGAAACCCTATTTAGCATAAGTTAGCGACGTCTGAAAATACGTCGCAAAGCGTCGAAGTTCCTTTAATATTCGGCGACGCCTTAAGCTTTGCGATGCTAAACATCTCTGAACTAATAAAACTAGCGACATTTTCCGACAAATCAACGACGTTGGTTTTTATTAGACTAAAGGTAGTCGTAATATGTCGCTGTTTGTCGCTACCAGCGACGTATTGTGACGCTTACTTTTGGCGTCGCTAAATCCAAAAATATTAGTGACGTTTTAAGTTGGCGTTGCTAATTTCGTCGCTGATATGACTTATTTTGGTAGTGCAAACCTGCATTGCTAGGTATCTGAAACATAGGTGCTCCCTTTTCTGTGTCCTTTGTGGACTGATTCTATATACCCTATCAACATGGATTCACTCTTGTGTCAGAATTCGGAAGGACTCGAGAATTTTAACTAGTTTCTTTTGTTTCAATGAGCTTGCGTTGTTGAAAACTTTGACTCGATTTGCCAGTTCATACATGGGAGGTGGTCCGTCGAATAATAGCACTGGTAAGAGGGGTCAAAAAAACCAGGGGTGAGCAGATTATGATTTTGAAACCATAAACCGACCCGACCCGACCGTATTTGAAGTTCGGATCGGGTTTGGTGAGAATGGGTCGGGTCTCGGTTCCCAAATATAAATTATACGGTTAACGAGTTTTACATTCGGATGTAAATCCGAACCGTAAACTGTTCATATGCCTAGTATAAAAGAAAAAAATCCTAAATCTATCTACACTCTCACCGCCTCACTTTCAGAATCTCTCGACTCTCACAGTCTCACTCGCCGCCGCTCTCTCACACCCCTACTTGTCGCTGCCCCTCTCGTCTTTGACTAAGAAGACTCCATCTCGCCGCCGCTCTCTCATACCCATACTTGCCTTTACAACTCTGCAAGACTGAGAAGTGAGAAGACTCCATCTCTTAGAGACTCTCTAGTCTCTTCTCGTATCTTGACTATCTTCAAGAATTCATCTCTGGACTCTCGAAGTCTGGAGTCTCTTGATTTTTCAGTGAAAGTGAGACTTGAAGCTCGGATCGGTTGCTGCTAAACTAGACCTGTCGAGATCTAATCTAGATCTTTAGATCTTGTAATTTCTAACCTAGCTCTGGTAATTTCTAACCTAAATTTGTAGATCCAAATATTTATTTATGTAATAATTTTTTTCTTGCTTCGGTTAGAAATTACCTAGATCTGTTGAGATCTAACTTAGATCTGGTAATTTCTAACTTAAATTTGTAGATCCAAATATTTATTTCTATAATAATTTTTTTCTTGCTTCAGTTAGAAATTACCTAGATCTAACCTAGATCTATTGAGATTTAACCTAGATCTGTTAATTTCTAACATAAATTTGTAGATCCAAATAATTATTTCTGTAATAATTTTTTTCCTGCTTCGATTGGAAATTACCTAGATCTAAACTGTTCTCCAGGATACTTTTTCTTGTGGATACTGTTTGCTCCTATACTGCTTTTCGGTTTGCTCCTATACTACTTGTTTAGATATTGCTCCTATACTGTTTTTCTGATACTGTTTGTTGTATATCTGCTAGATCTATTGGCGTGGCACTTGTTGCAACCAGTGGCATGGTACTTATTGCAGGCTTGTAGCCAGTAGGGAGGTACTTTATTCATATTTTTGTTTAATAATCAATAATATTACTAAATTATTTCATGAGAATGAGCGATGATGATTTGGCTAACTGTAGCCAATGGCGAGGCACTCGCTACAGCCATTGACGTGTCATATACACCGCATCTTTAATGATGCATAACAAGCCATTCTGAGCCTTCTTTTAATTTTTTTATAAATATGCATGCATGCTTGAGTCTTGACATGAGGTGGGATTCCTGATATTGGATCAGGATGTGCAGTATCATGCCCCGACCCATAAAATTGCTCGTCCTCACTTCGATTTATCCGAATCATCATCCTCGATGGGGCGTGATGTCGTACGAGTCTAGATTTGCACTCGTACAAGGCAAGATGACAAGTTCTCAAATGATTATATTTGATTTGATATTAGCAATAGGAGAAAATAGACACTACCAAAATAAGTCAAATCAGCGACGAAATTAGTGACGCTGAAGGAAGACGTCGCCAATATTTTGCATATTAGCGACATCCTTAAAAGACGTCGCAAAACGACACTATTTGTGACATCCAGCGACGTATATCGACCAGCTTTAATTTCATAAAAGATAACGTCATGGAATAGTCGGTAAACGTCGTTATATTTTTTATATTAGCGACGTTTAGTGACTCCTACATAAATATGTCGCTGTATATTAAACAAATGGCGACGTTTAGTGACGTTTCTATTTGTCGTCGCTAAGTTTTTAATATAGGGCATCGGGTTTTCTTTTTCCTCCACTCAATCGAGCCCCAAATTTTTGAACCCCCTCTCCCTCCTCGACCTCCAGCGCCCCTCCGCCTACA
Source organism: Iris pallida (assembly GCA_029216955.1). Taxonomy (NCBI): domain Eukaryota; kingdom Viridiplantae; phylum Streptophyta; class Magnoliopsida; order Asparagales; family Iridaceae; genus Iris; species Iris pallida. The sequence goes on along the minus strand of JANAVB010004399.1, from coordinate 10,084,342 downwards.
GCCCTCCTCCGCCGCCTCCAACCCCCCTTCGTCGTGACCTCCCTCCCCCTCCGCAGGCGCTCCTTCCCCTTCCCTCCGCCTCTGCCTTCGCCTCTGGCTCTCCTTCCCTCCGGCGACCCCCCTCCCGATCAACCCCTTCGGTCTCGGTAAACCCTAACCCCCACTCTTGTAGTATAGACACCGACACAACACACCACGATACACACACACTAACATGACACTGACACGACACACACATACTGACATGACACATGATGTAGACAGTATCAGTGGCAGAGAATTGGAGGCCATTAGCATAGTGTGTGTGTTTAGATAGGTTAGAGACTTAAGGGTTTGGGTTCCTGTATTCAAGAGAGGGAAATCTTTACCTCTCACTGATACACGTAGGATTGGAGGTGTTTGGCTTGAGGCCAACAGCAGTAACAATGGCAACAGGGGCAATGGGATCCTGTGCACTGGTTTGTCCATTACCATTCTGTGCATCAATGCACACCTATGCACCGATCAGATACGAGTGGCTATGATATCCTCATTTGGTTTTTGTTAAATGGTTATCATATCAGAGCATAACTAATTATGTCTTATCCGAGTGTAGTCGGAAGAATGCAAATCCTGTGAGTTAATGTGGGAGATACCTACAATTTGTATGCACTCGTGCTGAACCTGAGCACTGCATGTGAATATCGGATTGAGGCATGAGTGTGCCTTCGGACTAAGATTAGTGTATATCTTTGGCATAGAGGGAACTAGTATATCCTGGGTTGGGGGTGTCAGTGTCAACCAGTATGTGTGCCTGACCTGGGTAATTATCCAGTGATGAAACCACTAGTATAAGGAGTTTGTGTATGTAGGAGGAGTTAAGGATTAAGAGTGAGTGTTATATTGTGGTTGCAATTGAGCTCCATAGCAGATACTCTACTCAGTTGCATGGCCTTTGAAGCCAACAACAGGTAAGACAGCCAGTATTTTAGGGAAGCAGTGGCTTCACACTATCACAAACACATGGACACCTACAGATAACTGATAATTCATTGTGTATACTTCTGGACACTAATATACCCTGTTCATACGGTTCTGCAACTTGGCTACTGCCATGTATACAGAGATTTTCAATATAGGTTGGCTGCTTCCTATTTATAATTTTACTTGTGTTAATTATAGTTGTTGTTCCAAAGATTCATCCCTCTATGCTCGAATCTGGAACCTGGATTGATACCTACATAACGTGTTATACATATATAGGTCTACTAACACACACCTCACTGTATCATATATATATATATATATTTTTTTTTCTGTATCATATATATATATATATATATATATATATATATATATATAAATGTGTGTGTGTGTGTGTGTATAATACACTAACACAGGACACAAGACACACAATGACACACTGACACTGACATTTAGTTAAATTCAATTTCAGTTTAATTTTTTTACATTTAGTTAATTTTAAGAATATGTATAGAGATTGTATTCCGTTTTGATACATAAGGAGAAATTTGTTATGTATTTGAGGTTATAATGACATGGACACAACATAAATACATAAATGATTTTGTAAAACCCCTAAATTTCTACTATATTTTTTTTTATAAATTTGGTACTAATTTTTTAATTTTGCATTGTACGTCGCGCACGAAATTTTATTTTTCGTAATTGCTCGACGAGTGCGAATATGTGCGAGCGTACATATTTTTAGAAAAATATTTTTCTATTTTTATAGTTTCAAAATAATATATATAATAATTATTTTAGCTATCGTACCAAAATTTTCATGTTATTATTTTATTTATTTTATTTATATAAAAGCCTTTCATTTATAACAGTTATTATTAATAAATAATTGTTCTCAAAAATATAGAAATCATATATTTCATTTCAATATAATATAGTTAACTTGTTTTTTTTGCTTGAAGGTATATAAATTTTGTCAAACTAGTGGCAAATTTTAATTAATTATTTATGCCGATTTCGAAAATAATATATACATAGATATTTTGTGTTAGTCGCATACGAGATACATGAAATTTAATTCATCTATATATTTGAAATTTTTAAAAATTATTTTATTATTTATCTTAATTATTAAAAAGGTATTTTAAAGATATTTTCTATTAATATCCAAATAATTATTACAATTTTTGAAATTATTTAATATTAATTATTTTATTATTTATAAGAGATAATTTGGAAGTTTGTTGATTTAATAATTAATTAGTTTTGGTAATTTAAATTAAGATTCAATTATTTAATTTATCTAAATTTTCTACGTATAAAATCTATTTGGATTTGGATTTAGATTGGATTTGGATTTGATTTTTGTTTTAAAACAAATATGGTAATTATCTAAAAGGGGATTTAAATCTCCTACATCTTATCGAAATTGGATTCCTCAACCCTATAAATAGGGGAGCCTCCATATTATTTTCTCCACAACCCAATTATCCCACAAATCAATTCCACCACAATGTGAGTGCCTCGTGTCTGTGTCCAAAATCTCTCCCGTGTCAGCCGTGACGGCCTCGGGTCCGACCCCGGGTATCCTTCCAATATCTTATTCAATTTTTTTTACATATATAGTTATTTTCACCGTGTCCGACACCCCAGACACGACGACCACAACCAACTAAACCCTAACCCTAAACATAACCTAGGCTCGGCCCCTTTCCACCACCCTACACGACGACCACACCCCGCCGTGGTTGTCGTCTCCACCACTCCCCTCACCCGCGACCTCCGCTAAACATCCACCACCACCATTGCTACTCCTGCCACCACCAACATCACCACCACCAACACCACCAGTACTTAAGCCGTCGCGTTAGCCCGACCAACCCCATTGCAGCCCGAAACTCGCCCACAGCCACCGAGGACCTTCGGCCAATGTCCCCGGCCATCTCACGACCACCTGCAACATAACCCAATGCCATCGCCACACACCTCGGCACCCGCCGTCACACCAGCAGCCACCGGCGACCTAGCATCCATCACCACCACCACCAAAACCCCCCACAATAATAGAAACAAAGAAAATAATAGGAAAACACACAACCGCTACCATCGCCCTTACCTCGACCTACAGGCGAGCGCTGCCTCGCCGGCGAACGGTCGCGTCCGCCTCCTCCTTGGAGTGCCGCGCCTTGCCGCGACCCTCACAGCAGCGCCACCACCGAAACCCTCGCCTGGCCGCGCAGCTGCACGTGAGCTTCCTCCGCCGGTCGGATCTGCCTGCCTCCAGCTATGAGTACCCTCCGCCGTCCGTTGATCCTACCATGACCGAAGCCTCCACCCCCTTCTCCCGCTCTTCCTCTTCCTCCGCCCGCACCTCTCTCTCGGCTCCTCCTCCTCTCTGCTCCTCCGTCGGATCACCTATCCCCTCCATTTTCCTTCTTCCACTTCCTCTCTCATCCCGCACTCTCCGCCCCCTTTCACTCCGACCGACCCTCTCCACCTTGCTCGCCCCTCGCTCCGGTCCGCGCCGCCCATCTCTGCCGATCTCTTCCGTCCGCAGCCACTCCGCTCTCCCGATCGCCCCTTCCTCTTTCCTCCTTCGCTAACTCCCATTCCACTTCCCCGAGCTCCTCCCACTCTCCCTTTCCTTCTCTTTTTCTTATTCGAGAGCAGCAACAGTCAACTGACTGATGCACTTGTTTTTTTATTTATTTGTTTTTTGTTGCCGTTTGTTTTTTGTGTGTTTGTTTATTTTTTATTATTTGTTTTATTCTTCTTTTAGTATCTATTATTATTATTATTATTATTATTATTATTATTATTATTATTATTATTATTATTATTATTATTATTATTTGTAACTTCTGGTTAAGAAAGCAGTAGCCTTGAACTGCTGGTGTTATTATTTTATGGTTTTATTATTTTATAAAGAACATGTATTACTAGTATTATTACTATAGTAGGTATGTATGTATGTATGTTTGTGTCTTTGGTAAAAATTATTATGATTATCTATTATTATGATTATTATTATTATTATCAATATTATTATTTTATTATATTTATATTTATCAAAAGATATTTTGTTATAATTATATAAATATAGGTGTCTACCCTAATACTTAGTATAAATATATGATTCTTAGTGCTATTTTTATTTTGTTATTACTTTATTAAATTATATATACATATAAATATATAATTTCTTAATTGTAATACTATATTTGGCTTTGGATCTATAACTATTTTTCAAAATTAGTTTAGAAGCCCAAATATATATTATTATTTTTATAATATGTAAAATATAGATTTTAACCTAAACTCATATATTTTACAAACTTAGAGTTCGCCCTAAAATGATTTTCGATTTTCGGGTATTTGTTTGAAAACATATTTTGACTAAAAATTTATATTTCAAGTATTATAAAATATTTTCTAAAACTAAATATATTATTTGACTTCCTACGATTTTTCTCCATCTCGTGATTCAGCCCATCTTTCCTATTCTTTTACCAATTCCATACTACCTTATGTCCACCATAACTAATTTGTCCCTTCTATACCCGATGGAACTGTTCGTGTCACATTGATCATTACAGTACACTAGGCGTCCTATCAGGCAAGATACCTTGCCATTTGTTGTTTATTTATTTAGCTCATATTTCATGCATTATTCATTATTTTCTTTATACAAAATAAACTGTGATACATGGCATAACCTGTTAGAACTTACTGTTCAGTTATATTTCCTGCTGTGTATTATTTTTCTTACACATAAAACCTAGCTTTAAGTGACCACCTTGTGTGTTGCATTCACTGGCCTTGACACGTTGTACCAAGAAGTTGTGCGTCGCATGTAGAACACCGACATGCGTGACTGGCTGGCCACCGGTACGTATAAGCCGTGCGATAGGAGTAACCGCTAATAGAGGTTGCATGCTTAGTTTGACTTAGCGGTTATTAGAGGTTTTGTGTTGTGGATACAACATAGTAGGCATTGGGCGGGGATGACAATACCTTAGCATATGGGCTACTATGCACTTTCCCTTTTGTAACCCGTGAGCTCCGTCGGAGACGCGGGCGAGATTATCCATGATTACTGACGGCCACTGACGTTCTGCAGAACATTATGCTCTTATTGATTGGGCCTCTGGTGCGAAAATGGGGACTATGCCGATCCCATTTTAGCCAGGGCCCATGCGTTGGAGGATGTTCTTAAAACTTCATACACTTAGACTGGTAATGCTACCTTATCCATAGGTATGAGTACTTTTGGTTTGGGTACTTGTATCTGACCGTGGCTTGGAACAATAACTTATCGTGGACTAGTTTGCCACATCTTGTCCTTGTTTGGTTGTAGGTGTGGCTTATTACTCCGATGAGAAGGTATTGAACCTTGTTGGGGTCCAGATACCATATTAGATTCATAGCCTGGAAAGATACGTCATCGTGAATTAGTTTACCATCACATGTCCTTGTTTAGTTGGGGGATGGTAAGCTAGTTCAATGGTGTGTATTGGACCATGTTATAATTCAATTGACTTATTCATTTGAGCAATTTATATTCAGTTATATTGGTATGATATTATGTGTCTTGTTACGTCCCTCTGAGGACCTGATTATCTCTCCAGGTGTATGTTCGTGTCTTCCGCAGGTATTCTAGTCGAGATTGTGGTCTTCTCCACTTATTCGAGGATGATTACACTTGGATCGTCTTCGCTTCGCTCGCCAAACTCCTTTCATTTTCCATGAATTTTTTTCTTATTTGTTGGTAGTAGATTTGTCTCCGCCCAACATATTATATCAAGACAATTCATTATCACTATATGATATCTTTTATTCATTTATTTTTGTGTGGATGAGATTAGTTATGGTTCTATTACATTTTACAGCTTACGTATATTTATTATACGGCTGGCATGTCTACGTTCCTAGTTCTACGTATTTTAGGACTGGAGCGTTACAGAGTTAGTATATCAGAAATAAATAAGTTGTAACCGACACAAATGTTGGAACTAGTTTTGTGATAATCTAAGGAAGGTTATATGTGTATGACGGGTCCTAAATTTAGGCTATCTAAGGAAGGTTGTATCCTAGATATATTTTGATATATAAGATACGAAACATACGTATCAATCTAAGTATATTTGTATCTATATTTATATTTTTATATCGAGTATCGTAGTTCCTAAAGTGTATCCTAGAAGTAGGTTACAATGACATTCGACTGGCGAGGGTCCTAAATTTAGGCTATCTAAGGAGGTTATAATGACATTCAAGTGACGAGGCAAAAATCTATGTACGACATTTGCTATAAGAAATTTGCATTAATCTATGGTACGACATGGTGATCAGGACATAGTCCCTACAGCCATTCGACTAGCGAGGCAGAAACTATGTAGACGTACATAAAGTTGACTGTCCTCCGACCCCCATCCCTCGAAAATGATGATACGATAACATATTACTATATCTTTTAGTAGTAGATGATGTCTTAGCATTACATTATGTGGGTTCATCTTGATTCTATTGCATCCTTCAGATACTAGATTCGATAAGAACATATACTACAACATATGAACAGAACATAGATGATTCAACTAACGTATGCTAGAATGAATTTTGGGTTGTGTTCTGAGCCATTCGTCCCCACACTTGGCAATTAAGCATGTGAAATATATCGTTGAAGAACATAAAACTTGTGCAGAAAGTGCAGACCGACATGAACTGACGTACGACAAGGATGGGATCAAAGTTGTAACAAGTAAAGTTGTGTTTTGGATGTTCTACTCTTGTAAGCTCTATACTTGAGTTACGAACTCGATACTTGTTCTGTATTCTTTAATTATAGCTTGCTTTGTGAACAAAAAGATTATAAAGAGGTTACACGGGTCGAGGGTTCTATTTGTGAAGCCTATGTCCTTGAGGAGATTACAAACTTTTGTTCAATGTATTTCAAGCCTCATATTGCTACAAATAGAACAAAAGCTCTGAGGGGCGACGATTGAGATATAGAATATAATGATGCATTATTGAAAGTCTTCAATGCTCTTGGAAAGCCTTCTGGAAAACTGAAAAAGAGATATTTGAATGATGAGGAACTAAAGGCTGCCCAGTTATATATATTACTCAACTGCGAGGAGGATGAAGTGGAAAAGCTAGAGTTGTAAGTGAAAATCTTCAACGTTCAAGTCATCTATTTGTTGATTACGTTATTATAATTTAACGAGTGTATCCCGATATTTATTAGTTTTCAGCAAATTTAATGATGAGGTGAGGTCAAGTCGACCATACATTGTAGATGAAGAAGTAGAAGAAGAAATGAGACTTTATTTCCCGTCTTGGTAGAATGCATATGTAAGAAGCTAGTTAGAATCTTCCTCTACTTGTATTTACACAAGAAATAACTTAACATTGAACTTAATTTTGTATCTTCTGGTATTTAGATCGATCGTCCGGACGTCACCCTTGAGAATGAATCTATTAGAACTCTTGCCAAGTGTAACGCCCCAGTCCCAAAATACGTAGGACTATGAACGTAGACATGCCAACTGTATTCATACGAAGTACATAGGCCTAGTATGGATACATAAGCTGTAAAATACAGTAGAACCACGACTAACTAATCTCATCCACACAAAATAAATGAATAAAAGATATCATATAATGATAATGAATTGTCTTGATACAATATGTTGGGCGGAGACAAATTCACTACCAACAAGTAAAGAAAAAATACATGATAAAAGAAATGATTTTGGTGAGCGCAGCGAAGACGATCCAAGCACAATCATCCTTGAAGAAATGGAGATTGTCACGGCTAGAGCTAGAACACCTGCGAAAGACAATATCACACACCTAAAGAGATAACCAGGTCCTCAGAAGGACGTAACAAGACACATAATATCATGCCATATAAACTGAATAAATATTGCTCAAATAAATATGTTAATTGAATTATAACATGGTCCAATACACACCTATTGAACTAGCTTACCATCCCTCCAACCAAATAAGGACAGGAGATGGTAAACTAATTCACGGTGACGTATCTTTCTATGCCATGAATCCAATATGGTATCCGGACCCCAACAAGGTTCAATACCTTTTCATCGAAGTAGTAAGCCACACCTACAACCAAACAAGGACAAGATGTGACGAACTAATCCGCGACAAGTTATTGTTCTAAGCCACGGTCAGATACAACTACCGAAACCAAAAGTACTCATACCTAACGGATAAGGTAGCCTAACCAGTCTAAGTGAAATATAGTTAAGAACAATCCTTCCTACGCATGGGTCCTGGCTAAATAGGATCGGCATGGTCCCCCCTTAGGGCACCAGAGGCCCAATCAGTAAGAGCATAACGTTCCACAAAACGTCAGTGGCCGTCAGTAATCATAGGTCATCAACCCCGTATCTCCAGTGGAGCTTCCGGGTCACAATGGAAAGTGCATCGAAGCCCATACGCTAAGGAATTGTCCTTCCCGCCTAATGCCTACTATGTTGTATCCACAACAAAAAAACTACTATAACCGCTAAGGCAAACTAGCATGCAACCTCTATTAGCGGTTAATCCTATCGCACGGCTTATACGCACCGGTGGCCAGCCAGTCACGTATGTCCGTATTCTACATGCGACACACAACTTCGTGGTACAACGTGTCAAGGCCAATGAATGCAACACACAAAGGTGGTCCCTTAAATCTAGGTTTAATGTGTAAAAAAACTAATACATAGCAAGAAATATAAATGAACAATAAGTTCTAACAGGTTATGCCATGTATCACAGTTTATTTGCATAAAGAAAATAATGAATAATGCATGAAATATGAGCTAAAATAAATAAACAACAAATGGCAAGGTGTCTTGCCTGGTGGGACGCCTGGTGTGCTGCGATGATCAAGGTGACACGAACTGCGACTTCGGTGCAACAACTATGTAAGGTGACCTCTGATGGCGGCACAGACGGTTCCATTGGGTTCAGAAGGTTCAAATTTTTAGGGGGAACATAGGGTAGTATAGAATTGGTAAAGAAATAGAAAAGATGGGCTGAATCATGAGATGAAGAAAAATAGTAGGAAGTCAATTAATATATATAATTTTAGAAAATATTTTACAATAATATAAATTATTAGTCAAAATAGGCTTTCAAAAAAATATTCGAAAACTCGGAAGTCATTTTAGGGCGAACTCTAAGTTTGTCAAAGTAGTATTTTAGTTTGAAACCTATATCTTTATAAATCAAAAATATTATAAGTGAAACAAAATAATAAAATTAGTTAAGGCTAAAACCCATATTTGTAAAAATAGAATTTTGGTAAAAAGCTATGCTTTTATTGACTATTTAAAAACCAAGAAATATTTTAAAACTATATTATATTATTATATATATGTATATATATATATATATATATATATATATATATATTTTAAAAAGAATAAGTATAGAGATCTAGAAAATACTCTAAGGTTCGTCGAAAGTAATTGTTTTGACCAAAGCTTTTAAAATAGACGGAAATAATTGTATATTTAGGGTTTTCTTTCTAAATTCGCCTTTGAAACTAAATGCGTGACAATATTTATACACTATTTTTAGCAATACAAAATATATACATAAATTTAGTTAATTTGTAAAGATAACACCTATGGTATTAATAAACTAATAATTAAATAAATAGATTCTGAAATATACTAGTAAATATAACCAAACATCCTATTGTTAATAAATAAATATTTAAAAAAGTATAATAATAAAAACAAACAACAAAAAAAACAAAAGATCACGAGATCCATTCTCTTCCCGAGGAAGGGAGAGAGAGTCAACCCCAGCTAAGTATTTCCTAAGTGAAAAGAAAACATAAAAAAACTTTTAAAAGAAGGGAAAGGAGAGGGGGCAAGAGAGAGAGAGAGAGAGGGAACTGAGCGGAGAGGGACAGTGACAGAGAGGGACGAGAGAGAGAACTGAGCGGAGGGAGACGAGACTTGGGCGGCTAGAATGTTGATGGCGCGTCCAGGCACGGCGGTTCACGGGGGCGCGAAGTGAGGAACGGGGGGCACGGCCGGTGGTATATGCGGGATGGGGACGGCGGAGGAAGCAGAAGGAAAAGGCGTGGGAGAGAGGAAGCAGGGCGAAGACGAAGGCTATGAGCGGCGGTGGTGAGGACGTGGGGCAGAGGAACCGGGAGGAGTCGCATGCTTGCGCCGTACGCGGAGGTGGTTCGACGAACAGCGCTCGGCAAGACGGCGATGCCAGCTAGCCGGGTCGTGCACGAAGAGGCGCAGATCCGACAGAGATGGAGGCTACGACGCAGATGTCTCCAGCGAGAGGCGACGGCCGGGCGCGACTCCGATGGAGGTAATCATCGGTGGTGGTGGTGTTTTATTTTTTTTGTTTATTTGGGGATTTTGGTGGTGGCGACGAACTGTGGTGGTTGGGCGAAGTCGGCGACCGAGTTTGGGTATGGTCGAAAGACTGCCGGTGACGGCGATGGAGTTTGGTGATCGGTGGTGATGGTGGTACTGGTGATGAGGAGTAGTGGTCGAGTGAGGGCAGTGGGTGGCTGGGTCGGGTGGTGGTGTTGGCCGGTGGTGCCGAGGAATCGGCTGGGTCGGTGTCGGCAGCGGTGGTGGTTGGTGGCTGTGGCCGTGGGTACGGTGGTTTGGGATCGTCGAGGTTTTTGATCGTGGCGAGGAGAGGACGGGCAGTGACAGTCGGCCAGAGAAAGAGATTAGGGTTTAGAATAGGATTAGGGTTTAGAATAGAGGATTGGGTTTGCTGTGTCGAAATCGTGTCCGACATGTGGACACGAAGAAGGTGAAATGTATATGTAAATAAAATAGTGAAAAGGGAAAAATAGGGGCACGGACACGATGCACAAACTTGGGTTGTGGAAATTTGTGGATGTGAGAAATTTATGGAGGGATACCTGCCTATTTATAGGATGTGGGAATTCCCAGTTGGATAAGGATTAGGGGGTTTTAAATCTCCCATAGATAAATTGTATATTAATTAAAATAAATTAATTAAATCAAAATCCAATCTCAATCTAATTTAAATCCAAATAAATCCAATAGATAAATATTTATCCTTAAATTAACTATTTAAAATCAAATCCATAAAATCTAATAAAAGATTTAAATTGCCACAATAATTTCAAAATTATATTTTCCAAAAGTACTAATAATAATAATTTTGAAAATACATTATTTATTTATAAATAACTTTTAAATAATTATGAAATATGCACAAATATATTATTTTTTAACATAATTATGCGTTTCTAGTATACAAAAATATTATTTATTATTAATAACTTTTAGAAATAATGTAAAAATAACAAACTTAGAAATGATAGCAAAATAATTATTATATCTATTATTTTGAAATAGAAAATATTTTTCTAAAAATATGTACCCTCGCACATATTCACACTGGTCGAGCAATTACGAAAATAAAATTTCGCGCCCGACGTACAATGCAACTACGCGACGTACGATTATAAAATTTTTTTAAATCAGTACCAAATTTAATAATAAAAAATATAGTAGAAATTTAGGGATTTTACACCAAGGGACCAATTTATGTCGTCAAAATATGGCCAAGCTATTGCGTGAATGGGTTTAAGTTCAAATCAACAAATGCTCCCATCAGAGATAACTTCCTAGATCTTGATTCCACAAAAAACAGTTGCTTGTGTATCAAATCTACAAACTACAAATATGCCACTCCAGGCAATGATTTTTATGGCATCTTATGGGAGATTATGGAATTAACGTACAATTATGGCACAGATCCTGCTAAGATCATGTTGTTCAAAGTTGATTGGTTCGATCCGATAAAAAATTGACAAGCATGGTCTTGTGGACATTAACTACCGTCGTCGATACCAAGGATACGAACCATTTATCCTAGAAAGTCAAGCATAACTAATATATTTTACAACATATCTTAGATGGGGAACAACGAGGTACGATTGGTGGGTAGTATGCAAGACTAAAGCCAGAAATACCTATGACATCGACGAAGTGGCTTATCAGGAGGACGAGCTGCTCTTATACCAAATACAGTTGATGTCGACTCAGCAGAAGTTCCCCATTTTATGTCTACTTGTGTAGAAGAGGTACAAGTATCCAAAGAGAAAGACGAAGGAGATGCTAGTGAAGATGAGGAGGAAGATGAAGAGGATAAGGAGGAGGTGTCACGCCCCATAACCAGAATACTGGAGAGCGGGGGAATGACTCAGCCAGCTACGTATTACGGGTAGATGAATACCGTATAATACGATCAATGCTGTCTAACCAGACGAGGGGGTGCATACTACATGAAAGTCTTACTATGGTCATTTCACATCTATTGTCTCAATCATTCAAACAAGAAACAAAAATAGAGAATATATAAGATAAAGCAGTAAGGCGTCCCAAACGCTTAGTCAAAATATTCTTTGATATCTGGCTTTACAAACCATAGCCAGATGATGTAGCAAGGCATACACAATTGTTATCAGCTGCAGCCTGACTTAGTTACAATTATACAAAAGTAAGTACAAGAAGATCCGACTAACATATCGGTGCCAAACGGCAAGGTATAAAGTAGAAAACAAAACGAGCGGGGAAGTAAGAAAGCCACTCGAGTCTTCCTGCGATCATCCCTCTAGTGTTGACCATCTTTGAGGTAGAAGTAAGCTGAGTCCTCGGGAACCGGCTCTAAATCTGGCCATGCAAAACCAGAAAGGTTAGACCTCTAATAGCAAGTACCACAAGGAAGCACGACATGAGAACTAAAACCAGTAATAAGAAATATGATAAATATATCTCTGCTTGCCACTAGGATTCTCATAACATCACGACACTTCGAACCAACCTCCCAACCAAACAAGGACAAAAGTTGGCCCGTCATGTCCTGACATTCTGATCATCTTAGTTAGGCAACAGAGTAGGTACAGTACACAAACAAATCAATTTAAACGGCCATTCAACTACTACGGCTTGCTACTGTGTGTTCCAAGTTATCATGGAATTATGCAATAAAAGATTCCTCAGTTCTCACTATGTGCAAGCAAGGCTAGTTTACCCAGTCAATCAATTACGCCAATCATGAATTAGACGAGTCCCAGCAGGACGCCCGTCATCAATATATAATATACAATAAATAATATAACCAGATACCGCTCCGTGCCCATGTGGCAGGGTTACAGTATCTGTGGGGACCAGCCGACCTGTCGGGCACTTAATAGTCCCAAGAGGGCTGCCATGTAAGAACTCGGGAATCCATTCTCTCCATACAATTATTATTTTATTTAACTTAATAATCTCTATGTTTAATGAAATTCCATGTCGTGGATCATGGTTATTCAAATGAGTACGTTCGTACGGGGTACGATGTAAACCCCCTGATTTTTTTTGAATTTTCTTGATGATATTTTTAAGGCTTATTTATTTTCTTTTCATATTTTTAAAGGAACATACATAGCAAAGAGTTTTTTTTTAGATTTGTATTGGTGCAAGGTATTATTAGAATATTAAGAAAATATTTTAAAAATATTAGAATTATTAGAATTTATATTTTTATACATTATTAAATAACAAATAATATTTTTATTGCTTTTATTTTACCATTTAAATGAGTTACCAATAAAAAAAGATTTTATTAATATATAAAGTAGGTTATAAACAAATTATTTGTAAATTATTTCCTAGTATTAGTAATTTGTAGTTTATTCCTGGTATTAGTATTAAAGTATGAGTAATTATATATATATATATATATATATATATATATATATATATATATATATATATATATATATATATATATATATATATATATATATATATATATATAAGCACATGTATTTTTATTTGTGAAAAAAAATATTAATTCGTGCACAGCCCACTGAGGACCTGGTGATCTCTCCAGGTATTCAATTTACTTATTTATTTGAGCAGTATTTATTCAGTTTATGTGGCATGTTCTTTTTGTATCTTGTTACGTCCCTCTGAGGACCTGGTGATCTCTCTAGGTATAGATGTGCAGGACTTTCCGCAGTAGTATGGCTCCGCTATAGACTCATCCTTCACGTTCGAGCGAGTTGTACCTTCTGATCACAGCTGTCCCTATTGGGTCGAGGAGCCTATTTAGTCATCATTTCTTATTCTATTTATCTTAGAGGTTGGACTCTACTTTTCTTCAGTTTATTCTAGTACCGGTAGTGGATTTGTCTCCGCCCGGTCAACAGCTACATTTTGACATTTACTTTGATTCGTGAGTTACCATTTTCTTTATATTTACTGTGGATGAGATATAGCTTTTACCTGTGACTGTTTGTTATTATTATTCACAATACAGCTTATGTGTATATTCGAGATTTCCATATATTGGAGTATATCTCGTATATATGCAGCTGGCATGCTTCGTTCCTAGTCCTAAGTATTTTGGGACTGGGGCGTTACATATTTTTGTGGTGGCCCATGCAGGTCAAGATAAATTGTTTGGTTACTTTACTGTACCAAACAAGCCTGCGTATAGGATTAGAAAATTAGGAATCTCATCCACATATATGACATTCTACCTCGCCGTCATCTCGAACTTCCAACTGTTTATCTTGATTGCTTCTTGCTTGAATCATTCTTCCGTAACCCTTATCCCACTATCGTGCGTACTAGGTCGTCATGTTCCACCATGCAATCACAATACTAGTTCAACTCTTATAAGTTGGGTAGGAAGCCTCACAACCTACATTCCTTTGACTTTAACCAAGGCCTTAGACAAGAAGACAGTAGGACGACTGCAGAGACACGAACACCGGACACGACTTAGATTTTTAAGTAGCTTAAGCTATTTATATTATCTTTCATCATTATCTTGCGTATTTGTAATTGAACTACCTTGACTAATGTTGCTATTATAGCCTAGTTTTACGAGCTTATTCTCTCATCGAGCTTGTTCAGGACATATGTTTTATTGTGGGCGCCCACTGATACATTTTCTTATCAGAACCTGTGTATTGTGGTCTGATCAACCATAGTACAATTGGTTCGCCTTTCGTACGATTTTACGTGGATTGAGATATGGTTAGCTTAACATATTTGCCCTCTAGGATCTTATCCACGGGTTTTTGACATTTTGAATTCTTTATTAAACTCTCTTTCAATTGCTTGACTCAAAACTTATCTGAATCTATCCTAACTTTGCCCTTATCTTCGTGCCAGCATTATGAATCTACACAGCGGACACACCTCTACCCTAGCCATCACATCTGGTGATGCAACTTCCCAGGAAGAACAGGTTTCCCCAATGATCCCGTGACTCCGTATCAGCTAGAGCCACAACAGAATACCACGAACCCATCGACGATGCAGCAGGAAGCTCAAGTGCCCCCAGTCAGCCAGGTTGAGCAAACCACTGCAGTACCACCAGGAGAGACTGCACCATCCCCATTGCCTCAGCAGTTTTCACCACAGCCTGGACCCTAGCTGCCTCCACTTCCGACTGATGCAGACCCAACCACCCAGTTTATGTATGCTATGCTACAATCTCAGTGGCAACAGATGGAAATGTTGAGGCAGAGCATGATGGCCAACCTAGCTAGACCTCCACCACCAGCCCCGATACCAAATCCAGTACCAGCTCCGCAACCTTATCTGGGCTCCATTAAGGATTTCATCGACATGGGGCCTAAGAATTTTAAGGGTACCGAGAGTCCTTTAGAAGTTTTCGCTTGGCTTATCAGCACAGAGAAATACTTAAAGGCATCCCAGTTGCCGGCACATGATTGGATGACAGCAGTCGACTTACTCTTAGAAGATAATGCTCATCACTGGTGAAAGGCGGAAGAGAGGCGACTGGGCACTGGAATCACATGGAAGCAGTTCTACGACCTCTTTTATGAGAGATTTTTCCCCATCCATGTTCGAGATGCCCTCTACGACCAGTTCCTTCATCTGAAGCAGGGGAACATGTCGGTAGATGAGTACGATGCGGAGTTCAGCCGCCTGAGTAAATTTGGTACGTGGTTGATACCGATGGAGCAGGAGAGAGCGAGGAGGTTCCATCAAGGGCTTTCACCAGAGCTCAAGCCTTACACTACCACACAGTCTCGAGTCTCTCATGCAGCTATTTTAGAGGAAGCACGTAGTCAGGAGCTCCTCTACAAGGAGGCACAGCATGAGCAGAGGCGTCCTACCCAATGCACAGACCAGTTAGAGTTGAACCGAGTGGACCTATCAGACGTCCCATGGCGTATCAACAGGAGAGAGCAGGGCCCTACCAGGCTCGAGAGAAGCCTATTTGTCATTTCTGTGGAAGACAAGGGCACATTCAGAGAGATTGTCGCATTCGGTTGGGCCAGTGTTTAGGATGTGGATCGGAGCAACACAAGGTCAAAGATTGTCCTGGACGACATGACTTAGCACCGCATCAACAGACCCAAGGACCAACACTACTTGCTTTAGCACTAGCTCAGCAGCAGATGCCAAGACCCCTAGCACCGGGAATGGGAGCACCACAAAGATATCAGCGGGGACCACTTTTACCTGACCAGGCAGCTCATATTAAGCAGGAGAGGAATAGACAAAGGCAGGGGCAAGCATTTACCATGGAGGCGATAGACACCCATCCTAAGATTGAGGATCTAGCAGGTATTACCCTACTTCTACCTGTTTTATTAGACATGACTTATCACTAAAACCACACCTTCGATAGATGGACATTAGGCATAACATAATACTTCTCTATGTTATGATTCACTAGTTCACAACCTAAATGCATGAACACAATCATCTGTACCATTAGAAAACTCTATGCCCATTATCCATTGTAAGACTAAGAATACCCCCAACTGGTAGAACATGGTGCCCATTAAAAAATTTTTTTTTGGTACCCTACCTCCTTCACTCTTGCAGACAACAAGTTATGAGTTGAATCACTTCTTTTCATATTCAGCTCTATTATATTTTTATTAAGTTTTATTTTAATTTCGAGGACGAAATTTTTATAAGTTGGGTAGGATGTAAACCCCCTGATTTTTTTTGAATTTTCTTGAAGATATTTTAAAAATTTTAAGGCTTATTTATTTTCTTTTCATATTTTTAAAGGAACATACATAGCAAAGAGTTTTTTTTTGAGATTTGTATTGGTGCAAGGTATTATTAGAATATTAAGAAAATATTTTGAGAATATTAGAATTATTAGAATTTATGTTTTTATACATTATTAAATAACAAATAATATTTTTATTGCCTTTATTTTACCATTTAAATGAGTTACCAATAAAAAAAGATTTTATTAATATATAAAGTAGGTTATAAACAAATTATTTGTAAATTATTTCCTTGTATTAGTAATTTGTAGTTTATTCCTGGTATTAGTATTAAAGTATGAGTAATTATATATATATATATATATATATATATATATATATATATATATATATATATATATATATATATATAAGCACATGTATTTTTATTTGTGAAAAAAAAAAATATTAATTCGTGAACAGCCCACTGTTCCCCGAAGGGAACAGTAGCTGAGGCCCCACCCAATAGGGCTCGGCCACAAATTGTGGACTAAGCAGCCCAGCTTATAACACAGGCCCGACACAGCACAGCACCTATAAATCGCGCGTACGAGCTTCGACCACGAAACCCTATCTCCTCCACATCCTACCCCCTCGAGGTCGACTCCAGCGTGACCCTCACCCTCCGGCGCCGCCATCCCGCCGTCGACGACCGGCCGCCGTCGTCTGAGCACCACCGGACCGACCCGAAAACAGAATAACTTCGTATTACTCGACCACAGGTGCGCTACTTTCGCCTCGTCGTTCTTCCTTCGTACTCGACTAATTTCGATTTCGTCAAAACCTACATAGAGCCTATATAACCCTCTCTAAACCCCTCTGGATAGAATCTGGTAAACCCTAGCATCTAGCCCGGGAATTCGATCGAAACTTCCCGAGAAAACTGTCGAAACATGACAGTTTTAGGCTGCCCAAACCATCAACTTGGAAGCCGATTTTCGACCCGCATACTAAAGGTTTCATCAAACCAACTGAGAATAGGGAAACACAATATATACGGGATTGAAACGCACTGATTAGTTTTAGTTTTCAGTAATTGTACATAAAGATAATTGATGTTAAATATTCAAGAAAATCTGTTTTCAAAACTCAAAATTTTAGAAAACTTTTCCGATATGGCGTACGCCCCGACAAATCGGGCGACATGGTCGCGCGCTATATGCATCGAAAGGCGCGTATGGATGTTGTCGACATGTGGGAACTGACGAAACTCGATTTCGTTGCGCGTGCGCGACGAAATCAGTGCGTATCCGTCGAGATACCCCCGTATCGACGCTTTGCAAACTAGCCCATAACTTCGTGCACGTTCGTCGGATCGACACGAAACTTGTGCCATCAGGACCGTATCAATTTTTTGGTCCTGTATGCCAAGTTTGGTCCGATTCTGAGAAGGTTGACCGGAACGCCAAAATTGGCGGGCCCACGACCCGCTCTAACGGGCGAATTTGTGCACAGCCCACCGGAATCCAACTTTGGACATACGGTTGGGTTCGTCTCCTCAAACCGGCTCCGTAGACATATAGTTTGATGACTTTAGAGACCGTAGGTTCTGGCACGCGTTTCGGTGCAAAACGGGTCCAACGGCGGACATCATTTGACCCGAAATTACGATTTTGCCCTTGTTCCAGAATTGGACTTTTGGACAGGCATTTCCTAGGTATTTCTTTTATGCCAAATCTGTTCGTGTATTTATTTCAGCATCCGAGGTTGTTCGTAGAAGTTGGCTTTCATTGCTTCCCCATTTTGACGAATTAAGTCATCCGGCATCGCCATTTTGCACATTACCTCCAGGCAAGATACCTTGCCACCGCTGTTTATTTTTTTAGCTCATATTACATGCTTTATTTATTATTTTTTTTATGCAAAATAAACTGTGATACATGGCATACTTGTTAGAATATAATGTTCAGTTATGTTTTCTGCTATATATTATTTTTACACACTAAACTTAGAGTTAATAGACCACCCTTTGTGTGTTGCATTCATAGGCCTTGACACATTTGTACCACGTGTTGTGAGTCACATATAGAACTCAGACATATGTGACTGGCTGGCCATCAGTACGTATAAGCCGTGCGATAGGAATAACCGCTAATAGAGGTTGCATGTTTAGTTTGACTTAGCGGTTATAGTGGTTTGTGTTGTGGATACAACACAGTAGGCATTGGGCGGGGAGAACAATTCCTTAGCGTATGGGCTTCGATGCACTTCCCTTATGACCCGGACTATCCGCTGGAGATACGGGGTTGATGACCCATGATTACTGATGGGGCCTCTGGTGCCCAAGGGGGACTATGCCGATCCTATTCAGCCAGGGTCCATGCGTAGGAAGGATTGTTCTTAACCACATTTTACTTAGAACGGTTAGGCACCTTTATCCGTTAGGTACGAGTACTTTTGGTTTGGGTACTTGTATATGACCGTGGCTTGGAACAATAGCTTGTCGTAAATTAGTTCGTCACATCTTGTCCTTGTTTGGTTGTAGGTGTGACTTACTACTTCGATGAGAAGGTATTGAACCTTGTTGGGGCCCGGATACCATATTGGATTCATGGCATGGAAAGGTACGTCACCGTGAATTAGTTTATCATCTCCTGTCCTTGTTTGGTTGGGGGGATGGTACGCTCGTTCAGTAGGTACGTATTGGACCATGTTATAATTCAATTTACTTATTTATTTGAGCAGTATTTATTCAGTTTATGTGGCATGTTCTTTTTGTATCTTGTTACGTCCCTCTGAGGACCTGGTGATCTCTCCAGGTATAGATGTGCAGGACTTTCCACAGGAGTATGGCTCCGCTATAGACTCATCCTTCACGTTCGAGCGAGTTGTACCTTCTGATCACAGCTGTCCCTATTGGGTCGAGGAGCCTATTTAGTCATCATTTTTTATTCTATTTATCTTAGAGGTTGGACTCTATTTTTCTTCAGTTATTCTAGTACCAGTAGTGGATTTGTCTCCGCCCGGTCAACAGCTACATTTTGACATTTACTTTGATTCGTGAGTTACCATTTTCATTATATTTAATGTGGATGAGATATAGCTTTTACCTGTGACTGTTTGTTATTATTATTCACAATACAGCTTATGTGTATATTCGAGATTTCTATATATTGGTGTATATCTCGTATATATGCAGCTGGCATGCTTCGTTCCTAGTCCTAAGTATTTTGGGACTGGGGCATTACATACGATATGCGCAACTCTACAACGATACCCTTACAGATAGGTTGTAGGTCTTACATAGCATAATGCAACAATCAAATCTAACCACGAAATAATCATACCTTGACCATAAAGTACACATGCTGCTTTTGTAGAAAATAAATAAATAAATAATTAATTAGATTGAAGCATGCATGTGTCTGTATGCCGAGGTTCAGGATTGGCCAGTCGATTACAATAGTTCATAGTTAATATGAACGTGTATCATTCATTCAATTTAATAAGACGACTAACAGTCTCTCAGTTCCAACTAGGAACACATGATCAATTGTTAGTAAAATTACCCACCAATGTTAATTTGTACCAAGGCATGAAAGTCAACTATTATAGAGCAAATAGAAACACCAAGGTTAGATTACGCCAAGGTTGGTCTATGCCCAAGTCAGGCTACGCTCAAGTCAGGCTACGCTTAAGTCAGGCTGCGCTCAAGTCAGGTACGACTCCTTACTATCCAAGCCAGCGTACGCAAGTCATACGCTTCCAAAAGGCAACGTATGAACTCCATACGACTCCTCACTATCCAAGCCAGCGTACGCAAGTCATACGCTTCCAAAAGGCAGCGTATGAACTCCATACGACTCCTTACTATCCAAGTCAGCGTATGCAAGACATACGCTCCCAAAAGGCAGCGTATGAACTCCATGCGACTCCTTACTATCCAAGCCAGCGTACGCAAGTCATACGCTTCCAAAAGACAGCGTATGAACTCCATACGACTCCTTACTATCCAAGCCAGCATACGCAAGTCATACGCTTCCAAAAGGCAGCGTATGAACTCCATACGACTCCTTACTATCCAAGCCAGCGTACGCAAGTCATACGCTTCCAAAAGGCAGCTTATGAACTCCATACGACTCCTTACTATCCAAGCCAGCGTATGCAAGACATACGCTCCCAAAAGGCAGTATATGAACTCCATACGACTCCTTACTATCCAAGTCAGCGTATGCAAGATATACGCTCCCAAAAGGCGGCGTATGAGGTCCAGACTGCGCTGCGCTAAAGAGCGCGCGCAGTTCAGTGGTGCAAGCTAAAAAGCTCGCGTACACTGCTCACTGTCTTCTCCAAATCAGCAAGAGCTCCATGGATTGAACCCAAAGCTTCAAAAGTCCATAACTTGGTCAAAACAAGTCCAAATCCAACTTTCCAAAGGTCAAAATTGGGTAGAATAAAATTTTCTACAACATGGAACCATCAAAACTTGAAAACAAAGAAGTTTGATAGATCAAAACCACCAAAATTCGAAAATAACTAATTTCTAGATCTACAAAAATTAAGACTTCGAAATGAGAAATGCCAAGTTCTAAACTCTCTTAGGATCACGAGAGGAAGATAAATGAACCATAAAAACATGGGTTCTCATGTGGAAGCAAGATGTACTTGCCTACGGTTGGTAGGTGGAGAGAGTAATGAAGAAGAAGAAGAAGAAGAGGAGTAATGGTGAAGAAGAGTTTATGAAGAGAGAGAGGGTTTGGGGGCTTTAAATGAAAAGGGGTGGTAGGTGGGGGTGTTGGGTTCATGTTGAACCGACTAACTAAACCAAACCAAGCCGAACCCAAAGTCTAGCTAAAGCAAAGAATAAAAGCAGGAAATAAAGTACAGAAATAAAATTGCAGAAAATTAATTAACATGAATTAAAGGAATTTAAATACAGGGTAATACATGATAAATATTAAATAAATATATTCGAGTAGTACATGTATAAAAATACGTATTCTGGGAACGGAGAGTGACATCTCTACCCTCCTTAGAAAAATTATGTCCTCGGAATTTCAAATCCAAGCAGGATAGGAATATCAAAACTAAACTAATCTAGGTACAAGCAATTCAATCAAGTAATCATTTTACAATGTCCATAGCAAGTAACATATCTATATTTAACAATCTACGGTATCAAGCAATTCTACCCAAAAGGTGATAAGCATGAGGAATCAAGACAATCAAGGTACACAGAAAAAGATATACCTTGTGAGTCAAACAGGTATGGATACCGTGATCGGATATCATCCTCACGTTCCCACATTGACTCTTCCAAAGAATGATGACCCCAAGAAACCCGGACAAGGTTAATTGTTCGGTTCTTGAGTATCTTGTCTCTTTGGTCCAAGATGGACACAGGCTGCTCCTCGTAAGACAGGTTGGTACCAACAACCAGTTCTGAATGATCGAGGATATGGCTGGGGTCCGATACATATCTTCACAATTGAGATACATGAAACATGTCATGCACCTCTCGTAACGAAGGTGGAAGGGACAAACGATAAGCAACATCGCCTACCCTATTAAGAATAACAAATGGGCCTACGTATCGTGGACTCAACTTCCCACGAACGCCAAATCTAATGACCCCTCGGGTAGGTGAGATCCGCAAGAACACGTGGTACCCAACAGAAAACTCTAGCGGCCTACGATGCTGGTCCGCCCAATAACGATGCCGATCCTGTGCAACACGAAGTCGCTCCCTAATTCCCTTAATCACTTCAACCGTCTGGATAATCATTTCTGGGCCTAGCATCTTCTTTTCCCCGATATCATCCCATGCTAGTGGCGATCTACACTTCTTACCATATAGTGCCTCAAATGGCGCCATCTGGATACTGGCTTGATAACTGTTATTGTATGAGAACTCAACTAAGTGCAGGTGGCTTTTCCAAGATCCTCCAAAATCCAGAGTGCAAGCTCGCAACATATCTTCCAAAGTCTGAATTGTCCTTTCTGATTGCCCGTCCGTCTGCGGATGGTAAGCCGTGCTAAATCTTAACTTGGTGCCTAGACTATGATGCAAGCTTTTCCAGAAATATGATGTAAAATGGGTATCTCTATCTGACAATATCTCTGTCTGACACAATACTGACAGGGACTCCATCCTGTCTAACTATCTGTTGCATATACAATTCTGCCAACTTTTCTGTAGATTACCCTACTCTGAAAGGAAGAAAATACGCCACCTTCGTAAGTCGATCTACTATCACCCAAATGGCATCCTTACCACTTGGTGATCTTGGTAAACCGGTCATAAAGTCCATTTTAATATGCTTCCACTTCTATTCTGGGATAGGAAGCGGTTGCAATAATCCAGCTGGCCTCTGCTGCTCTGCCTTCACTTGCTGACATACCAAACAACGGGAAACAAATCTAGCTATCTCTCTCTTCATTCCGTTCTACTAGAAGTGCTGCTTGATATATTGGTACATCTTGGTCCCTCCAGGATGTATAGAATACTGGGAACTGTGAGCTTCTGCCATAACTTCCTGTCTGATATCTCCACTAGGCACACATAGACGTGATCCAAACCTAAGTGTACCATCTTCATGAATTCTCATCTCCTTCCTGATTTCTGACTCACATTCTGCCCTAAGCTTCTGAATCCTTGGGTCATGTGCCTGAGCTGCCTTGATCCTATCTACCAAGTCAGATTGGACTAGTAGACTTGCCAGAACTCCTACATCGTTAGGAAATATAACTTCTATGCCTATCTTCTGAAGGTCCTCTAAGATATGCCTCTGTGTTGTCAACATAAATGTGCCGTCCCTTCTGCTGAGAGCGTCTGCTACCACATTAGCCTTGCCTGGATGATACTGAAGCTCCACGTCATAATCCTTGATCAGTTCTAACCATCTTCTCTGTCTCATGTTTAGCTCCTTCTGAGTAAATATACTTCAGACTTTTATGGTCTGTGTACATGTCTACTCGATCACCATATAAGTAATGTCTCCATAGCTTCAAAGCGAATACTACGGCCGCCAACTCCAAATCATGAGTTGGGTAATTCTTCTCGTTGTCCCGAAGCTGCCTAGATGCATATGCTATCACCTTCTCGTGCTGCATGAGGACACATCCAAGTCCTTTACCTGACGCATAACAATATACTGTAAAACTTCCGGGTCCAACTGGCAATGTAAGAATGGGCGCGGATATCAACTTCTGCTTCAGATTCTCAAATGATGCATGGCATTCTATCGACCAAATGGTGGCACATCCTTCCGTGTCAAGCGGGTCATGGGTGCGGAAAGTCTTGCAAAATCTGACACAAACCTTCTATAATATCCTGCCAATCCTAAGAAACTTCGTACATCAGCTACGGTCTTGGGTACTGGCCAACTCTCTACTTCTTCTACCTTCTTGGGATCCACTGCTACTCCAGCTCCTGATACGATACGACCCAAAAATGAAATGTGATCCGCCCAGAACTCACACTTGCTGAGCTTGGCATACAACTGGTTCTCTCTCAGAACCTGCAACACTTTCCTGAGGTGGTCTTTATGCTCCTCTTCACTAGCAGAGTACACAAGAATGTCGTCGAGAAATACTACGACAAACTGATCTAAATACAGCATAAAGATACGGTTCATCAAATCCACGAATATTGCTGGAGCATTGGTCAAACCAAACGGCATTACCAAGAATTCATAATGCCTATACTTCGACCTGAATGCTGTCTTGGGAATATCTTCCTTTCGAACCTCACTTGGTGATACCCTGAACGTAGATCTATCTTGAAGAAAACTCTAGCTCTGCTCAACTGATCAAACAAGTCGTCGATCCTGGGTAGTGGGTACTTGTTCTTTACTGTTGTCGCGTTAAGCTTCCTATAGTCGATACACAATCTGGATGATCTATCCTTCTTCCCCACAAGTACCACTAGTGCTGCCCATGGCGATATGCTGGCTTGGATAAATTTCTTCTCCTTCAGTTCCTCTATGTGCTGATATACCTTGGCCTGCTCTGAATCCGCCATTCTGTAAACCCGATCTGATATCGGTTTAGTCCCAGGTGCCAATTCTATACTAAACTCTATATCTCTAACCGGTGGCAGACCGGGAAGTTCTTCGGAAAATACGTCCAAAAATTCTTCAACTACCTTCGGAACCTGAACTTCTTCCATTGCCGTTATTACTCCTTGCTCTGGTTGAGTTGCCTCTGATCTGACTAAGGTGAATCTTTTCATGCCTGGAATATCAAAAGATACACTCCCACTACGACAATCTATTGTCGCATGACTGTCTTTCAGCCAGTCCATGCCTAAGATAACGTCAAAATTTCTAACAGGAAATTCTATCAACCGGGCGGGTAAGGAATACCCGCAAACTACAACGCTACATGCCAAAATAACTCTACTAACTCCTACGAGCCCATTACCAGTAAGTATATTCAACCTCCCTGGCAATGCCTCGAACTCCATTCCTAGCCGTGTCGTAAATTGTGCAGATATAAATGAGTGGGATGCTCCCGAATCAAACAATGCTACTGCGGGATATGAGGCGACGAGAATGTTACCTGCCACGACATCTCCCGACGCTAATGTCTCTTCCAAGGACAGAGTGAATGCCTGCCCTCGACCTCCTTGCTGGTTCCTTTGTTGCGGCCTAGCCTGGTACTGCTGCTGGCCCCTTCCTTGATGATGCTGGGGTGGTCTATGCTGGTGTTGCTGCATCGGCGGTCCCTGCTGCCGAAACATCTAAGCCTGCGACATTAACGGGCGCTGTGCCAACGGTCTTACTGCTACCGCTGGTCCTCGATACTGTCCTGCCCCTGGTGCTGGCAGAGCAGGAAACTGCTGCCCTGATCCTCCTGACCTCGAATTTATGGGACATGTGGTAACCCGATGGTCTGGATTTCTACATATCAGACACATGCCATTTAATGTCCGACACACATCTCTAGTGTGTCCCATCTTCCCATAATAAGTGCAGCCCGCCGGGGGTTGCTGGTTCTTCCTCTATTGCTGTTGCTGCTGCCTGGGTGGTGGTGCTGGCCCCCGTATCGCTACATCGTGGATAAGAATGCCAGGGGATGGTACGTTGTTCGGGGCGCTGCTCCCCCTCCTCCTTCAATCTGACTATGGAATCTCTTCTGACCTCCAGTCCTTGTCGCAAGCCTCTAAATGGTGATCTCATGCCTTCGAGTTGCCGTCAATATTTCGTCAAAAGTCTGGTAGTTGTGCCCCTCTATCAATTGCAAGATCTCAAGATGAAACCCTTGTTGGAACCTCATCACCCTCTGGCGCTCCGTTGCTACCATCTCTGGGGCAAACCTACTCAATCTGCAGAACTCCGCCGCGTAAGCATCTACAGTCTTGCCGGCCTACTTGAGGTTGATAAACTTTTGTTGTAGCTCAAACTGCGCCATAACTCCATAATACTTTGTCTTGAACCTTGCTGTGAAATCGTCCCAAACAACAGGACGTCTGATGCCTACTTCCTCTGATTCCCACCAATCACGTGCGAGATCCTGAAGTGTCACGCCCCAGTACCGAAATACGGAGACGGACTAGGCCAGCTACTCCATATGAGGTACGTAACGTCATACGGTGATCGTGGCTGTCGAGAGACTAGGGGTACTTGCTACAATCAAGTCTCCTATGGTCCCACAGAGTTCTATGTCTCAATCAATCAAGTCACATCAGCAATGAAATGAACATTAAAGATAAAGCAGTAAGGCGTCCCTGACGCTTCATCAAAATGATCATGAGAGACTAGCTTTATAATTTAGCTATCTCAGAGAGTCAGGAGTACAAAATTATACACAACTGCAGTCTGTTTATTTATAATTCTGTATTGACACAATATATCATGTCATCCGGCTAACAGGTGCCAGTGGCTAAACGCCGCAAAATATATAAGCAGGAGTAGTGGAGAAGAAACCCACTCGAGTCCCCGAACCGCCATGCTCCTAGTACGCACCATGGATGTCAGGGAGGAAGATCGTGTCCTCTGGCTCTGCTACGAGATCTGGCCAAACAAAACCAGCGGGTCAGCCCCGAATAGCAAGTGCCGCCAAAGGGGCACAAGAGTTAAGATTAAAAACCCAGTTAATAGAATGATTGATAATAGTAATACTTATGCTACTATTATGGGGTAGCGCAACATCCTCGAACCCATATGGCACCCTTACAACCAAACAAGGACAAAAGGTGCCGCATGGAGTCGGGACGTGTCGTACTCTATAACTTCCACATAAGTTAAAAGGTATAAACAATAAAATCTCCTGATCGTGACTTCGGTCGATAGCCTATCGCAGCACAATAACCAACCCAACAATCAAACAAGAACATGGGTTGGATCATGCACCACGATAGACTATGTTCCTCAGTCATTCACAGAAGTAGCACTTCACAACCAGAAGAAGTCTTCCGTTCATAACTTCGGTCCACAGCCTGTCATAGTACGATAACCAACCCAACAATCAAACAAGAACATGGGTTGGATCACGTACCATGACAGTCCGCTTCCCTCAGTTATTCACGGAAGGTAATAGGACACAAGCAAGTCGTTTTCACGTCCAATCATGCCTACGAGTTTCTAGTGGGACGAGGTTATCCTCGCATCATGTTATTTAGAAAATCCTCAGATCGTATCTTTCCAGCAAGGCTAGCCAACCCAGGGGTTCGCGTAGACAGGTGTCATTGAGCACAGGTCCCTCGTAAGGCCACCTTGCCAAGACATATAATATATAGAGGGAATTAATCGGATACAGTCATCCGCTCATTGCGGATGACACAGTATCCGTGGAGACCAGCCGGCGCGTCAAGACAATATCTCAAGGCGGCTGGTGTAACACGATCTCAGGATTTTTGCCCTCCCCATGCATCTAGTATGTTTAGTTGCCTAATTTAACCTTAGGTGAAATCTTGGACACACATGCTATGGCCTGCATGATTATCCTCCTAAAGTCATACTTTAGTACGAGTATTCCAAAGAGGATCCATGTCAATCAGTATGTCAACATGTGCTACCCTCCTTAGTGTAATACATCATTGCAAATACGCCACGTGGAGTTACGAGTCATTTGTCGAGCATGAATAAGAACTGGGACATTCAGGTACAGGTATCGGGTAGGAATACTTTGTTCTTCGGGGTCACATTAGTGCTCATATCATGCTCAGGACAAAAGGCGTAAGGATATAAAATAGGCATATAATATCTGATAAAATATCAAATGCGTACGCACAAAAGCACGCACGCTCAAGGGGAGCTGCGTGCGTGAAAAAGTCATGCAGGCTAACTCAAGGCAGCATGCGTGAAAAGTCACGCAGGCTCACTCAAGGTAGCGTTCGTGGAAAGTCACGCAGGCTCACTCAAGGCAGCGTGCGTGAAAAGTCACGCAGACTCAAGGAGAGAGCTGCGTGAAAAGTCACGCAGACTCAAGGAGAGACCCACTTCCAACAGGAAGCGCGCTCAAACAGAAGCACACTGCTCACTGTCTTCCCCAAACAGCAAGAACACCATGGATGAACCCAAAGCTTCAAAGCATCACAACTTGGCCATCCGAACTCCAAATCCGGATTTCCAAAGTTCCATCTTGGGTAAAATGGAATGCTCTTCCACATGGAAGCATCAAAAACCCATAAAATCCAACTAAAGTAGATCAAACCATGCAAAATCCAAAAATGATCAAAACTTAGATCTACAAAAAAGCAAAGCTTCAAAATAGAAATTTCCAAGTTCTAAACTAGTATAGATTGAGGAGAAGAACATGTTTTGGCAAATAGCTTTGTAAGAAATAAATGACAAAATATGGATCCATCTCTTGAGCAAGTTGGTACTTGCCTTGGTTGGTGGAGGAAATAAATGAAAGGAAGTAAATGAGAGGAGAGAGAATGAGTTGAGTTATTATATAGAATCTTGAACCCATGGGTTCATGATGAACCAAAGGGTTCATGATGAACCATTGGTGGACCAAGACTAGGTTATCCAATTGAGCCAAAACTGTAGGCCCAAATGCAGAAAATAAATTAGGAAATAATATTTTGTCGAATATTTTTTAGGAAATGCATGAAGAAATACTGCATAATAAATATAGTATAAATACAAGGTAAATATAATTTATCGGTTTACGTTTTAAAATACGTATTCCAGGATTGGGGAGTGACATCTCTACCCTTCTTAGAAAAATTATGTCCTCGAAATTCCAGCCAAGACAGATTAGTGAAATCAGGACAAGCAAGGCACAATCATATACAAGTTAACTATCATAGCAGTTATCATCATACATCACAAAGCACAAACAAGCAGGTGCAGATAAGCATGGAATCGTGTCAATAAGGTGCAAAAATATACCTTATTAGTCAAACAAATGCGAATACCGAGATCTGATCTCTTCCTTGCGCTCCCAGGTGGACTCTTCCGAAGAGTGATGGTTCCAAGAAACACGGACAAGTCTTATCGTTCGATTCTTGAGTACCTTCTCTCGCCGGTCCAAAATAGACACGGGTTGTTCCTCGTAAGTTAGGTCGATACCAACGACTAACTCGGAATGATCGAGGACATGACTCGGATCCGAGACATACCCACGTAATTGGGACACATGAAACACATCATGTATGCCAGTTAACGAAGGCGGAAGGGCAAGTCGATAAGCGACATCGCCTACCCGAGCGAGAATCTTAAAAGGACCAACGTATCTTGAACTAAGCTTTCCTCGGATTCCAAATCTGATGATACCCCGAGTAGAAAAAATCCGCAGAAACACTTGGTCGCCAACTCTGAACTCTAGAGGCCTACGATGCTGATCTGTCCAATGATGATGTCGGTCTTGTGCAACTCGAAGGCGCTCTCTGACCAACTTAACTATCTCCACAGTCTGCGTGATCATCTCTGGTCCCAATAACTTCCGTTCTCCAACGTCGTCCCATGCCAAAGGGGACCTGCACTTCCTTCCGTACAATGCTTCGAACGGGGCCATCTGAATGCTAGTCTGATAGCTGTTGTTATAGGAGAACTCCACTAGATGAAGGTAATCCTCCCAAGATCTGCCAAAATCTAAGGTACACGCCCGTAGCATATCTTTTAACGTCTGAATGGTTCTTTCTGATTGCCCGTCAGTTTGTGGATGATAAGCAGTACTGAATCTTAACTTAGTTTCCAAACTTTGGTGTAAGCTCCGCCAAAAATAGAAAGTAAACCGCATATCCCGATCTGATACTATACTAACTGGAACACCGTACTGCCTACCTATCTGCTTTATGTACATTTCTGCTAACTGCTCAGTAGTCTGTCCAACTCGGAAGGGAAGAAAATGAGCGACCTTCGTGAGTCGATCTACTATTACCCAGACTGCATTCTTACCAGTCGGGGATCTAGGTAAACCGGTCACAAAATCCATCGTGATGTGCTCCCATTTCCATTCTGGGATAGGAAGCGGCTGTAGCAACCCTGCTGGTCTCTGTTGCTCGGCTTTTACCTACTGACATACCAGACACTTGGATACAAATCTCGCTATCTCTCTTTTCATGCCATTCCACCAAAAGAACTGCCTAATATCTCGATACATCTTCGTCCCTCCAGGATAAATGGAGTAAATAGAACTATGAGCTTCGGACATAACTTCTTGCCGAAGGTCTCCACTCGGTACACAGAGTCTGTTTCCAAACCTGAGCGTACCATCTTCATGAATCACTAACTCCTTCCTACGGCCTGATTTACACTCCGACCGCAACTTCTGAATCTGTGGATCTCCTGCTTGTGCTGCCCTTATCCTCTCTACTAAGGTTGACAGAATCTGCATACTGGTCATTCTTCCTATATCCCTTGGCAAAACTACTTCGATTCCCATACTCTGAAGGTCTTCTAAAATATGCTTCTGCGAGGTCAAGATAAAGGTACTGTCTCTCCTACTCAGTGCATCTGCAACTATATTCGCCTTGTCTGGATGATACTGAAGATCTAAGTCAAAATCCTTCAGTAGTTCTAACCATCTTCTCTGCCTCATGTTCAAATCTCGCTGCGTGAATACGTATTTCAAACTCTTATGATCAGTATAGATCTCTACCCGATCTCCGTATAAATAATGCCTCCACAACTTGAGTGAAAACACCACAGCTGCTAACTCTAAATCGTGAGTCGGGTAATTCTTCTCATGGTCTCGAAGCTGTCGAGACGCATATGCTATCACCTTTCTGTGCTGCATCAATACACATCCAAGACCCTTCCCAGATGCGTCACAGTATACTGTAAAGCCTCCCGCTCCTACTGGAAGCATCAAGATCGGGGCTGAGATCAATCTCTTCTTCAATTCTTCAAATGATGCCTGACAGCTAGCTGACAAAACAAACTCTACGTCCTAGTACGTCAAACACGTTAAGGGCGCAGAGATCTTGGCAAAGTCCGCCACGAACCTTCTGTAGTAACCAGCTAATCCTAAGAAACTTCGTACTTCTACAACCGTTCTCGGGACTGGCCAATGCTCTACGGCCTCAATCTTCTTCGGATCCACTGACACTCCTGCCCCAGAAATTACATGCCCCAGGAACGAAATGTGATCCAACCAGAATTCACACTTGTCGAGCTTCGCATAATGTTGATGCTCCCTCAATGCCTGTAAGACAGTCCTAAGATGTTTTTATGCTCATCTTCACTGCTGGAATAGACAAGAATGTCATCTATGAACACCACCACAAATTTATCCAAATTCGGCAGGAAGATGCGGTTCATTAAATCCATGAATACGGCGGGGGCATTGGTTAGTCCAAAGGGCATTACTAAAAACTCATAATGCCCATATCTAGTTCTGAATGCTATCTTCGGTATGTCTTGCTCCCGGACTCTTTCTTGATAGTATCCTGACCGAAGATCGATCTTGGAAAAGACGCTGGCCTTGCTCAACTGGTCAAACAGTTCATCAATCCTTGGTAGTGGGTACTTATTCTTCACTGTTACTGCATTCAACTTGCGGTAGTCGATTCACATCCTCGTCGACCCATCCTTCTTGGGAACTAGAATCACTGGCATGACCCAGGGCGATTTACTGTCTCGGATGAATCCCTTAGACTTCAACTCTTCTTCATGTTGATACAACTTATCCTGTTCTGACGGCGACATTCTGCAAACTCTGTCTGCAATAGGCCCCATTCCAGGGTTCAACTCAATACTAAATTCTACCTCTCTGACTGGGGGTATCCCTGGGAGCTCATCAGGGAAGACATCGAGAAAATCTTCGACCACTCTCGGAATCTGTCCTGGCTCTGACACTGCTGCTGAGATGACGCCTCCGGCCTGATTCTTCAAGGTTCGAGTAAAGATGAACTGCTCCATCCCAGGAACGCTGAATATGACCCTACCTCCTCTACAATCAATTATCGCATGACTGTCTCTCAACCAGTCCATGCCAAAAACGACATCAAAATTTCCTATAGGGAATTCAATCAATGATGCGGGCAGTAAATGCCCACACACCTCCATCGGACATAAAAAGCGTACTATGCTAACTTCTACGAGCCCATTGCCGGTGAGTATATCCATCCTTTTCGGCAATGCCTCAAACACTAATCCGATCCGTGTAGCATATTGTGCAGAGATGAATGAATGAGTAGCGCCTGAATCAAATAATGCTACAGCGGGAAATGAGGTGACGAGAATTTTACCTGCCACCACGTCACTAGACGCTAAAGCCTCTCCCAAGGATAATGTGAGAGCCTGTCCCTGGCCCCGCTGAGCTCCTTGCTGCGGCCTTCCTCGACTATGCTATTGCTGCCTCTGCCTCTGAGGGCCTTCGGCCTCCTGTACCTGGCGGAACATCTGAGCCTGCGTTGGTAGACGCTGGGCTAGGGGCCTTACTGCTTATACTGGCCCTCCACTCGGGGTTACCACCGGAGCTGACAATGCTGGAAACTGCTGAGCTGGCCCTCCTGGCCTCTGCATCACAGGACAAGTGGAGATACTGTGGTCTGAACTAACACACCTCAAGCATAAGCCATTCGCTGATCGGCACACCTTCCTCGTGTGCCCTGCCTTCCCACAGAACGTACAACCCTAGGGTGCTCCCTGACGCTGTTGTTGGTTCCTCGGCTGCTGATGCCGAACTGGCACTGTATTAGTTGACACGGCCGTCCTCCGCGGCGCTCCTACATCATAAATACGTACACCGGGTGCTGGTGCCGATGTTTGCTGCATTGCCCCTCCTCCAACCTGGGAATGAGATCTCTTCTGACCTTCTGTCCTCGATGCCAACATCTGCTGGGTAAGCTCGTGCCTCCGAGCGACCGTCAAAACAGCGTCAAACGTCTGGTAGTCGTGTCCTTCCACAAGCTGTAATAGTTCCAAATGAAGTCCCTGCTGGAACCTCATAGCTTTCTCTGGCTCCGTTGCCACCATTGCTGGTGCAAAACGGCACAATCTGCAGAACTCTGCTGCATACCCATCTACGGTCTTGCCTGCTTGCTTGAGACTGATAAACTTCTGCTGGAGTTCATATCGAGCTACTACGCCAAAATACTTGGCCTTGAATCTGTAACGCCCCAGTCCCAAAATACGTAGGACCAAGTACGTAGACATGCCAGCTGTATTCATACGAAGTACGTAGGTCTCGTATGAATACATAAGCTGTAAAATACAGTAATCCAAGACAAACTAATCTCATCCATAATGAAAGGAATAATAATATAAATATCAACTTGAATATTTATGATACAATCGTTGGGCGGAGGCAAAGTCCACTACCAACTATCAAAATAAACGAAATATACATGAATCGAAAAAATGGAAAGACGAACCAAGCTCGATCGTCTTCGAAATAATGGAGAAGACCACGGCTTTGGCTAGGATACCTGCAGAAAACATGAACACACACCTGGGGAAAAACCAGGTCCTCATAGGGACGTAACAAGATACATAAAAATATTACCATGATGAACTATAAATGATACATGATAAAAAAAGACCACACGCTCCAACACAATGGAACCTAACCATCTAGGTGTAATGCAAGTCAAAAACTATACTGGAACGTATAAGTGGGTAGGAATAAAGCATAGCATCCACTAGAGGCTTTCGTATGAACTAGTATACGTCTCTGACCGTATCTGACGACGAGGTCAAGGCCGTGCAATGGATATATCCCCTAGTTCATACTTTGCATCGCTAGCATACCTCCTGACTTATCTGACGTCGAGGTCAGGGCCGTGCAATGGATATATCCTCTAGCGACACACCCATAACAGGGAAACTATAACCCATAACCGGGCAATCTAGAAGGCTGTGGGATAGCTCATACGTCCCAGTAGTTTTCCACGCCCATGTATCACACAAGTCATATCCATGTCTTGGCGATCCATATCTCTATGCAAGTCGCTATCTAGACTCCGCTAATCCATAAATGAACCGACACACGAACCGTCCGTATCGGTAGCAAGTCGAATACGTAGGTTCGTGTCGACTCAATGATCCTCACTCATGTGTCGTGTATGAGACGTGTCAACAAGTCAAAGAAGTTATGAAGCATAACTTCAACACATCGGAAAAGTCCGCTACCACATATGGTCCACATACACATAAACATCGATATACATATCGATGGAACCCAAGTCATACTTGGATATACTCTTACTAATGTAAAAACACTAGCAACAAATAAAATATCATGAATCAAATATAAGTACAAGATGGCAAGGTATCTTGCCTGATGTCCGAGTGAGGTAAGATGATGTTCTGGCAACGAATCAACAGCAGCGCACAAGAGAAAGGTATTGGTACAACTTCGGATGCTGAAAATAGTCTATTATCTAATTATAAATAATACTGCACCTATTACATTTATTTAATAAATTCTAAAGTTAGGATATGGCATAGGTTTTTTGTATTAGCTCTCCGAAAAACTAAATGGATCGCATTTTCGTTTCCGGAATCTCCCGAAATCACGAAAATATCGAAATATGTTTGTTTTTGGACATCTAATACTCAAACAGTTTTGTAGAAATCTACAGAATGAATTTTGTCTATTAAAATATGTTTTTGGAAACCTTACCTCGATACGCTTCTTTTAAAAAAAAATGGAGGCAAAACGGAGTTCGGAGCTAGGAGATATCGTCGTTGCAAGTTGCTCTTGCTACTAAAAAGCGGGGCTGAATTCTAATGACGAATTTTAGAGTTTCTATTGAACTAAAAATAATTTCGAATTATGGCTGATAGAAGGGGGATGTATTGGGTTTATATAGTTATTTATTTTAGCTTTATCTCCTAAATTAGATAGGATTTGATTTAAATAAATTAGAGTTTGCTTTGTTAGGATATGATATAGATAGAGATGTTTCCTAGTAAATGTAGGATTAGTATTTATTTAAAACCCAATAGATAATTAGCTACTAATAAATTTAAATCCAAATTCAAATTCAAATCCAATTCAAATCCAAATCCAATTTAATTAAATCTAGATAATTTCAAATCCAAATTAAATATAGATGATTCCCATATTTAAATCAAACTTATTTAAATTAAATCAATTAAATCTAATCAAAGTTTAAATTACCACAATAAGTTCAAAATATCTTTTCTAAAAATAATAATAATAAATAATTTCGAAAATCCAAAAATATATGAAAAAAATTTGTACATCCATGCAAATAAGGTATTTACATAAAATATAGTTTTCTAAATTAATTTGAATTAGAAATAAAATAATCTTTTATAAAAGTAAAAGATAAAGGTTTTGGCAAATATCGTGAAATGTTCTTCTGATATGAAAATATTTGTTTATACTATGTATTGAAACAACATATTTATTCTATATTCATAAGAAAAACAATAATAAAATATTTGTATATGAATGAACAAATATCTCGTATTTACGTCTTTACGCATTCGCACTCGAGGTACGATACAAAAATAAAAATTAATACCAAAATAAATTAAAAAAATATAGTAAAAATTTTAGGGGGTTTACATCCTACCCAACTTACAAGAATTTCATCCTCGAAATTAAAAATAAGTAGGGGGTTCGAGAAGGTACAAAGTTATATCGATCAAATCACGACGTTCAACACAAACATGCATTAGAAAATCGTGATCTCGATAACTATGGAAATAAATTACGAATTTAATTTAGGGAGTGAATGATGGTCACGATAATGAATCTAGGGTCAAGGAAAAGGACAAGTAACTCGAGATGGGGATATAGTTCCATTGGTTGGTCGGTGGCTAACTATCTTGGCAATAGATGGTGGGACAACTAAGGGAATATCAAGTACGAGCGTTTTGTCATTCCAAAATAAGTGAAAGACAAAGACTATTAAGAGTGTGGAGAAGCTATTATCGAATACGAATACGTGGTCCAAAGGTGACATAAATAGTTCAAAAGAGAATTGCCAAGGCAATCGTGGATGAGACTCTAGAGGCCATGTTCAACTATGTCTCCATCCATGTTAGAACGATATGTAAAAAGCGAACCAAAGTGCACTTGGTTGATCAGACCATCATGTACCGGTTCTAATTAGACAATATGTTAGTGAACGCGCGCCCAATAGCATAAGTCATGAACAAGCTCGATAGATGGATAAGCTTGCAAAACTAGTTTATAGTAGCAACATTAGTCAAGATGGTAAAAATATAGGCACATGAGATTATTATTGAAAGAGAGTAGAATTATTTTGAACTTCTTAAGGATCTAGGTACCTACGTAGTCATCCTACGGTCTACTTGTCTAAGACTTGGTTAAGGTCATAAGGATAGTTAGGTCGTAAGGTATTCTACCCAACTTACAAGAGTTAAACTAATAGTGTGATGGGACAATGGGTCAAGCAATCAAGATAAAGCACAAAGTTAAGTATTTAAGGAATTAAGTAGAACAAAATCACATATCGGATCGAAAGAATTGAGTCGAGATTGAGCCACTATCTGTGGTCGAAAAGGACAATGGTATTATGGTATGGTTTATTGCTAGCCATTTTGACTTAAAAGTCGTATCACAAAAATAAAGTACATGGGGACGTGTTTTAGTGGCACGTGATATTTCTACAAGAAGGTGGGCTCATCTAGGTCTTGCATATGAAATTTGTTGAATGGAAAAGTCTAGTGTTGTGCTCCAGATATCCAAGTCACACTAAAGGACACAAAAGAATTCAAAATAGAAAGTGGGAGTTCACGAGATGATAATTAAGGCACAAAATAAAGAAAATCAAGTTAAAGCATGAAATAAAATTAATTAAAGAATCCATAAAAATAATTTAGGAACACAATTCCAGAGAGAAGATAGTCTTCTAGATGAATGCAGTTAAGGAACCATTAACTCATTAATCAAATTGCAAATGGGTTAGAATGTTGCAATTAAAAGATCTAGAATTGAAGGGAGGTCGAGTAAGTCAAGGTAAAAATACAGTCACATAGCTTGGTAGATGACTAACAACACTGGTGTATATACTACTATCACGGTCATGAGTAACATGGCAATTAATATGGAGAACATCTATCTCATTAGAGCTATCTTGATGGCCTACCATTAAAATTTAACTCAAATTTTCTCCAAAAGTTTCAAAATTAAATTTTCAAAAAATAAACCACCAAAATTTGTATTCGCTCCAAGCCATTCAAATTCATCATAAAAATTTAAATCACTCTCATAAATCTCAAAGCAAAATTTTATCACGTTACTGCTAACCGTTCCAAAATTAACGTTTAAATTCAACTATTTAACTCAAGAGTTTATAATTTACGAATCCATAAAAATTTCACAATCAATCAAAAATTTAACACTCTAAAATTTCCAAATAACTCATAATAAAACTCTTAACATATTAAAAGCAATCTCAAAAATTACGCTCAATGCTCTTATCAATTATAACTTCTATTCATACTAAGTCATACCAACATAATCAACAATTTTAAATGGTAACTTTATTTGATCAATCAAAACAACCTTATCACATCATTAATATATTTTTATTTTATTTCAATATTTGTGATATTAGCAATCCAACATTAAACTAAATTTTCAAATAATCTTATCAGTAACAATCTTTTTTTTTTTTACCAAAAACCTAAATAGATTTGTCAATCCTCAATCATAGGACACCATTTAAAATAAAAATTTCTCAAAAATTGTTTTCATAACTTTCAAATATTTTAAACCAAAATTCACCATCATTACTTCCACTTAAAATTCAAAATTTAATAAACACGAAAATTGTAAGTTGTACAACTCAAATTTAAATAATTCTTATGGCCATTTTTTAAAAGATAAGATTATTTTCAAACCAAATTTATAATTGTTCAAAGGTGTATAACTATAATACAATTAATTATAAACATCAAAACTCGAAAATCAAATAAATTTTATATTTGTTCAAAGATGTATATCTGTCACCCAAAACTCATAAATATCATAACTCGAAAAGCAAATCAACTTTATACTTATGCAAGGATGTATAACTATAATCCAATAATTCATAAATATCAAATCTTGAAAATCAATCACTTTCTTAAACCAAGTATGAAATTCTATAAATCCTCTGGTGTTTACTATTTAGAAATCTAAAGGTTAAAACTTTCCGTGGTAATATCCTACTATACCAATTACTAATTATTAAATCACATTAAAAAGTCTTTTTAACTCAATTAAAGTCTTGAATGTATTCCAATTGCCAATATTACCATTTTAGTCGTGTGTTTGACCTATGAGCATATACTAGTGTAGTCATCTTCCTAGTTGACACTAAGCACGAAAATAAGAATCAACGGTAGAAAGGAATCAAACAAGATGCAGTTCAAGGAGGTCGAACAAGAGTTCAGAAATTGAAGCCAAGGGAAGAGGTCAAGCTGTATGGATAAGATTCCTAGATTCTAATCCTATATTACAGGCTCACATCGATACAATTACGTAACCGAAGTGACAAACTGACCTGCATGGGCCACCACAGAAACATGTAACGCCCCAGTCCCAAAATACGTAGGACCAAGTACGTAGACATGCCAGCTGTATTCATACGAAGTACGTAGGTCTCGTATGAATACATAAGCTGTAAAATGCAGTAATCCAAGACAAACTAATCTCATCCATAATGAAAGGAATAATAATATAAATATCAACTTGAATATTTATGATATAATCGTTGGGCGGAGACAAAGTCCACTACCAACTATCAAAATAAACGAAATATACATGAATCGAAAAAATGGAAAGACGAACCAAGCTCGATCGTCTTCGGAATAATGGAGAAGACCACAGCCTTGGCTAGGATACCTGCAGAAAACATGAACACACACCTGGGAAAAAACTAGGTCCTCAGAGGGACGTAACAAGATACATAAAAACATTACCATGATGAACTATAAATGATACATGATAAAAAAAGACCACACGCTCCAACACAATAGA
This sequence comes from Iris pallida, assembly GCA_029216955.1. Lineage (NCBI taxonomy): Eukaryota > Viridiplantae > Streptophyta > Magnoliopsida > Asparagales > Iridaceae > Iris > Iris pallida. Next base: position 10,044,996 of record JANAVB010004399.1, on the reverse strand, counting down.
ACCTAACCATCTAGGTGTAATGCAAGTCGAAAATTATACTGGAACGTATAAGTAGGTAGGAATAAAGCATAGCATCCACTAGAGGCTTTCGCATGAACTAGTATACGTCTCTGACCGTATCTGACGACGAGGTCACGGCCGTGCAATGGATATATCCCCTAGTTCATACTTTGCATCGCTAGCATACCTCCTGACTTATCTGACGTCGAGGTCAGGGCCGTGCAATGGATACATCCTCTAGCGACACACCCATAACAGGGAAACCATAACCCATAACCGGGCAATCTAGAAGGCTGTGGGATAGCTCATACGTCCCAGTAGTTTTCCCCGCCCATGTATCACACAAGTCATATCCATGTCTTGGCGATCCATATCCCTATGCAAGTCGCTATCTAGACTCCGCTAATCCATAAATGAACCGACACACGAACCGTCCGTATCGGTAGCTAGTCGAATACGTAGGTTCGTGTCGACTCAATGATCCTCACTCATGTGTCGTGTATGAGACGTGTCAACAAGTCAAAGAAGTTATGAAGCATAACTTCAACACACCGGAAAAGTCCGCTACCACATATGGTCCACACACACACAAACATCGATATACATATCGATGGAACCCAAGTCATACTTGGACATACTCTTACTAATGTAAAAACACTAGCAACAAATAAAATATCATGAATCAAATATAAGTACAAGATGGTAAGGTATCTTGCCTGATGTCCGAGTGAGGTAAGATGATGTCCTGGCAACGAATCAACAGCAGCGCACAAGAGGAAGGTACTGGTACAACTTCGGATGCTGAAAATAGTCTATTATCTAATTATAAATAATACTGCACCTATTACATTTATTTAATAAATTCTAAAGTTAGGATATTGCATAGGTTTTTGTATTAGCTCTCCGAAAAACTAAACGGATCGCATTTTCGTTTCCGGAATCTCCCGAAATCACGAAAATATCGAAATATATTTGTTTTTGGACATCTAATACTCAAACAGTTTTTTAGAAATCTACAGAATGAATTTTGTCTATTAAAATATGTTTTTGGAAACCTTACCTCGATACGCTTCTTTTAAAAAAAACTGGAGGCAAAACGGAGTTCGGAGCTAGGAGATATCGTCGTTGCAAGTTGCTCTTGCTACTAAAAAGCGGGGCTGAATTCTAATGACGAATTTTAGAGTTTCAATTGAACTAAAAATAATTTCGAATTATGGCTGATAGAAGGGGGATGTATTGGGTTTATATAGTTATTTATTTTAGCTTTATCTCCTAAATTAGATAGGATTTGATTTAAATAAATTGGAGTTTGCTTTGTTAGGATAGGATATAGATAGAGATGTTTCCTAGTAAATGTAGGATTAGTATTTATTTAAAACCCAAATAGATAATTAGCTACTAATAAATTTAAATCCAAATTCAAATTCAAATCCAATTCAAATCCAAATCCAATTTAATTAAATCTAGATAATTTCAAATCCAAATTAAATATAGATGATTCCCATATTTAAATCAAACTTATTTAAATTAAATCAATTAAATCTAATCAAAGTTTAAATTACCACAATAAGTTCAAAATATCTTTTCTAAAAATAATAATAATAAATAATTTCAAAAATCCAAAAATATATGAAAAAAATTTGTACATCCATGCAAATAAGGTATTTACATAAAATATAGTTTTCTAAATTAATTTGAACTAGAAATAAAATAATCTTTTATAAAAGTAAAAGATAAAGGTTTTGGCAAATATCGTGAAATGTTCTTCTGATATGAAAATATTTGTTTATACTATGATTGAAACAACATATTTATTCTATATTCATAAGAAAAACAATAATAAAATATTTGTATATGAATGAACAAATATCTCGTATTTATGTCTTTACGCATTCGCACTCGAGGTACGATACAAAAATAAAAATCAATACCAAAATAAATTAAAAAAATATAGTAAAAATTTTAGGGGGTTTACAGAATCTGTCACTGAAGGTGGTCCAACGAACAGGGCGTCTTGCACCAACTTCTTCTGATGCCCACCAGTCGCGGGCAAGATCCTGAAGTACCAGTTTGACCTGATCAACCTTCTCATCATCTGGAACCTTGGCTGCCACAAGAATGGCTTCAATGTCTTGAATCCATGCATCCGCAGTGATGGTATCCACCGTGCCATCAAAATACCTCGGGTTCAAGCGACGGAACCTTCCTATGCTCCCGAGTCAACCCCGGCACTCCTCTCAAGAGCTAACTGAATCCCTTGGTTCAGCAATACGTTCTGCTCCTGCTGCCGAGTCTGTTGCTGTTGGTTAGTGACAAGAAAACCCTGGATGATCTCCAGGAGTGCTACGGCGTCTGGTACTGCCGTCGCTGCTGGTGCTGCAGGAGTTTCAATAACCGGTGGCTGCACTGCCTCTGGTTCCATTTCTGCTCGTGTCGGCCCTGGGGAAGGTTCTCTCCCCTACTGGCGCCCAGTCGAGCCATGCTCTTGCTGCTCTTCCTCATGGGCCTCACCCGCTACTGAGAATGAAGTGCCCCTATAGAGAAAGATATAAGATTATCAAGTCCGAACGAGGAAGATTTCGAGGATGTAAGTCAGGTTAGAGGTCAAGGCAATGACAGAGAATTCGGATCAGAATTTCAAGGGGAACAAGTTTTGATTGAGACTCCTAATAATTCGCAATACCCCACAAGTCTAAAAAACAGACCTGCATGGGCCACCACTAAAACCTTGTCACGCCCCAATACCGAAATACGGAGACGGACTAGGCCAGCTACTCCATATGAGGTACGTAACTTCATACGGCGATCGTGGCTGTCAAGAGACTAGGGGATACTTGCTACAATCAAGTCTCCTATGGTCCCAAAGAGTTCTATGTCTCAATCAATCAAGTCACATCAGCAATAAAATGAACATTAAAGATAAAGCAGTAAGACGTCCCTAACGCTTCATCAAAATGATCATGAGAGACTAGCTTTATAATTTAGCTATCTCAGAGAGTCAGGAGTACAAAATTATACACAGCTGCAGTCTGTTTATTTACAATTATGTATTGACACAAAATATCATATCATCCGGCTAACAGGTGCCGGGGGCTAAACGCCGCAAAATGTATAAGCAGGAGTGGTGGAGAAGAAACTGTAACTCCACTTCCCAGATTTTTAAATAAATAATGAGTTTCTAGTTATTAAACAATTGGTATTATTAAGCTTTAAATAATAAAATGTTTTTAAATAATTAATTTTTGGATGGTAATATTTTGGAGGGAATTAATTGGGGACCACTTTTCAAATTTGAAAAGTTGTTACAATGACTTGGGTCCACCATGTGATTCTCAACTGATTTTAAATCATTTTCCTGTAATTTTGAAACAGCAAGGGGCTGTTTTGTTAATAACTCTTGGCGGGAGGTCATTTTATAAAATCTAAATTGTTGGGGGGGTTTTGCTAAATGTCTATTCGTTTTCTTTTAAATCACTGAGTGGAGAGAGAGTGAGCCAGCAGTGGCATTATTTCTTTTCCTCACCAACTTCTTGGTTCCTCTACCCCTTTTCTTCTCGAGTGTTCCTTTCCCAGCCCTAACCGAGCTTCGGCCGGCGGTGGCGAGCTGAGTTAGACGACGGCGGCGACGATTTGAAGACAACGGCGGCGACGATTTGAAGACGACGTCGGCGATGCAGCTTTTCCTTACCGAAGACTGGAGACAGAGACGACTCCAGTAGCAGCGTGGTGCAGCGGTGCGTTCGACGACGACGACGAGATCTTCATCATCCTCGCTCACAGCCGTCGGATCGGTAAGCGTGGGTGAGTTCTTGTCCAAACCCTAGTTTCTCTTGGGGTCGATAAGACCAATCCTTGGTTTTCACAATTCCTACGTTTTTTCCTTCAGATCTGTTCGATTTGGTTGAGTTGCTTCCTGATCCAGTTTCCTTCATTCCTAAATTCGTTTGGTAAGCCCTAGAAACTCCTAGGCTGTTATTTTGGTAGTTTGGAGTGAGTTGATAGACTATTGTAGGATCTAAGTTTTTCTATCTTCCTCTTGATCTATGAGAGCAGGGATTCAATCGTTGTTACGTGTTCGACGACTTGTTGAAGCTGGACTCGGCAGTGCACGGACAAGTTAGGCCGTGTCGTCTTGTGTGAGTGATCCAATATTCTCGGGTCATTGAACGGACTGGTCGAGCATTGAATTGAACTAGGTAAATCGATCAACTCTTGGAGTATACACTTAGATTGATGATCTAATTGAATGCTATTCTTTTAAATTCATTAGTATGCAAATGGCCAACTCTATCCATCTTGCTGATTTCTGGGATTGGAGAAAGAATTATTGAGGTATCAATAATTAATTTCCAGTGAGGTTTTCTAAATTGTTTTCCTGATTTCTTTCTAAAAACTTTCAGAAATTCTTTTGATTGGATGCAGTTGAGTTTGATTGTGTTGAGGCCAGGGTTCACAGTTGTGGTTTCGAGAAATCCTTCAGGTAACTCCTCCAATCAAATTACTCTATTTAATTGCTTTGGGATGGGTAATGTCGGTTGTTTTCTTTTATGATTCAGTGTTCGTGTTGCTTGTGTTTGTAATCTGCTGGATTCGTGGTGGCGTGTGTTGAGTTGATACGACTCGGATGAGCCGTATCTACTTCGGGGCATCAATGCCTTGAGCGGATGAACCTGGGAGATGTTAGGAGTCGTCGGGTGCTTCTGAACTTGGTGACAGTGTTTAGTTTGTGGTTGGATTGTGTCGCTGCGGAAGCTGCTACTGTTTCATGTAGATTTATGATCTTCTCTTCTATTATTATTGTAATTTAAAACTATGGTGTTATTTTCAGTTCTTTTCTGGTTCTGTGGTTGGATGTCCATAACAGTGGTCTTGGCAGTATAGTTGATCAGTCTTAGCAAGTTGTGTTGTGTTTTTTTCTACTTTGTTCTTTGGATTAATTTCTTTTGAGCACCTGCAGGATTAAGTATGGGTTTGCTATTTTATTTTGAACCTCTGGTTGGATTTCTTTTTCCATTTGAATGTGTGAGTGTTGGGGGAGAAGCTGATTCTTAACTGAGAAGTGAGGGAATTAAGCTGGGGTTGGAGTATGGTTCGGCTCTGCAGGTTTTAAATTCTTTGCTAAGTTGTGTCGGGTTGGTGATCATTGGCAGGGAGTCTGGGGACTTTTTAGTCCACTGCTGCATTATATTTTTTTATGTTAAACTATATGATGTTGGGAAGGGTCGGGTATATGGCAAGACTTAGACAAAATCCTTGGGAATTTATATGCTGGAGTAGCAGGATTTTGGTGGTGATGTCATTTTTACCCATTGCAAAAATTGTGTTCTTCCATACAGGATTTTCAGCTAGCAGATTAAATGCAGTTTTTCAAAAGCCAACCTTATCTTATTAGATTTTGACAAATAAAGATAAATATTCTTATTACTTAATTAGCATTATGAGACTTGCTGACTTACAAAAAGGTGTATGTTTTCTAAACTAAGATTGTTATAAGCGGTATCTACATAACAAGTATGTAAATTGCTTAAGCCTTTTCTTAAGTATTTATTCTATAATTAACTTTTAATCTAAGTATAGGAATAATGGTTTGGGAATAATTGTAAGGGATATTAATTTTGAGTAGTTAATATTAGGCTAAATCAATATCGATGGTAGAACTACGACATACCAATTTAGAGATTATGTTTAGTTCATAACCAACTTATACGAATTATAAATACAGGCTTACATCCAGTTCCATTGTTCACCCGTACTTTCCGGAGCCAGGCAAGTACTTTCTATGGTTTTGTACATTTACATTCTTGTACCCTTTTTCTTGTGATACTGTTTTAGCACGATATCATGTATTCCTGTATTCTGGTACTCCTGCTCTTGCACTTGTCAGTGTCGGGTGGGGAAATACACTAGCCATGTGACCAAACCCGGTTACTATATATTCCTGTACCTAGCTTAGGCCTCGCACTGTGCACGCGGGTCCTAAGTCGTACCATATTCATGTACTCCTGTGCATGCTCCTGTACTCACCCTAGCCGGTCACATGGACTAGATGTATTTCGATATTGTGCACATCATGTCTGGTACTGCAGGATTATAGTTTCATTCCTGTACTTTACATTCCTGTACGTTACATTTCCTGTACTTTACATTCATGTACTATATTTCCTGTAATTAGTTCCTGTACTACTTTTCTGTATTTACCTGTTCATTCCTGTATTTCATTTCTTGTACTTCTTGTATCCCTTTCATGTTCATGTTTCATTACCTAGAACTGTACTTTGCTCCGCTTCTGACTGGATAAGTTGCAGGTGAGTTGGAGGCTATTTGCGACACCTTCTATGGACGGGATGTTGCTATTGCTGAGCCAGCTGGAGCTGTACTGGACCTAGAGGCCGCAGAGGCCTAGTACCTTCCTTATGTCATTTCTTATTTTGAGACTTAGTCAAACATTTTGACATTTCTGGATGTAATAAAACATATAGACTTGTGCTATTTCTGGGATTTCGTTTATAGATGATGTGATGTTATCTTACTTCATGATTACTTGTTAGTTTTTCCCTAGTATTGGTACAGCTTACTTCGTCGTGTCCAACGATGAAGGCTGGGCGTGTCCGACTCGTGTCCGATTATTCGGGAGCGGGTCGTGACATGTTTTTAGTGGTGGCCCATGAAGGTCTATCCTAATAGTACCTAGGACTTAGCGTACTATTGGGGGACTTGATTTACACTAGGGAAACTTGAATCACAGCATAGGAAAATGGGTATATCGGGTACATATGGTTATTATATAAATATTTACATTTTTGGTAGGTTAGGTTTTTGTCAATCACGAAGTTTTCTTTTTATGCAGGATGGTCGCCACTAGGAAGACCGCAGATCAGCTAGGAGCTGCGAGTAGTTCAGGAGTTGCAGTCAGCACTGGAGTTGCAGGCGGTTCAGAGCAGGCCGCACCAGACGTTCAGGAAGATCCGCTTCCGACAGCGCCTCCTATCTTTCCAGCACTGCCGCCGATGATGATGTTTGACGGTAACCAAGTGATGGCGATGTTTCAGCAATTTATGGAGGCTCAGAACCACCAGGCTGCTCAGTTTCGTGAGACCCAGAACCAGCAGGCCACACAGTTCCGAGCGACTGTCGTCGACGCACTGAGGACCAGGGAGCCGGCAGCACCAGCACCAGCACCAGCACCAGTAGCACCTCCAGCACCGCGAGGACCGAGACCCGGGACAGCGAAGGAGTACCAGCACCTTAGCCCGATGGACTTCTGGGGCGACGAGGGGATCATCTATGCAGATGAATGGCTGGAGAATGCAGAGAGGACTTTGACCATGGCGAACATTCCAGAGGACCAGAAGGTGTCGGTGGCTAGCATGCGACTCTTCGACTTGGCGAGAGCTTGGTACCGGGAGGAACCCCAGTTGACGGATCCCCGGGTGTCTTGGACAGTTTTCAAAACACTATTCAAAGAGAAATTCTTTCCAGAGGTAGAGCGTGATGAGTTGAGGATGCAGTTTGAGGCGCTGCAGCAGGGGACGATGACGGTTGCGCAGTACACTTTGGAGTTTACCAGACTCAGCAGGTTTGCTGAGAGACTGGTTAGAGAGCCAGAGGACAGAGCATGGAGGTTCAAGAAGGGTCTCAACAGGGAGCTGCGACATGCTGTGGCGATTAGCCAGGCGACTACCTACTCCAGCATCCTTAAGATCGCCCAGGTAGTAGAGAAGGAGACAGACCCAAGACTGAAGAGGGATCGAGATGTGGGCAGCAACAGTTTCCAGACATCGACGAAGAGGGTCCAGACCCAGACTCAGGCGAGGCCCCAGCAGCAGCAGCATCGACCAGCCAGAGCTCCTGCACATCAGCATCAGAGACAGCAGCAGGGAATTACTTGCACATTCTGCTATCGGCCGGGACACCGCTTCGACGAGTGCCGCAAGAGGCTCGGACTCTGCTTATTCTGCGGATCAGACGCACACCAGATGAGGGACTGCCCATAGGCTGCGGCTAGACTGACTGGAGGACCGAGAGGAGCTGGAGGACCACCACCTGCACCATCCAGAGCTCTACCAGCTGTACCACAGAGGGGACCAGCTTTACCCACTCAGCAGCAGCAGTTTGCTCAGCGTCAGCAGAGGGGAGGACAGTAGCAGGGACGTGCTTACGTCATGGAGGCAGTTGAGGAGGATGAGGCAGTACCGAATGTGATCACAGGTTCTATACTTTTACATTCTTTTCCTGCCATTGCATTGTTTGATTCTGGAGCCACACATAGCTTTGTATCATATGAGTTTCTGCATAGACACGGCTTCACACCCAAGCCCACTAGACAGAACTGTCGGATTATGACAGGAGGAGGGTTAGTGCCAGTGAGTGAGATGGTGGAATGCCCTATCACTATTACTGGAAGGGAGTTTAGAGATCGACTTCTAGTGATGCCACTGCCTGGATTCGACGTAGTCCTCGACATCGACTGGATGAGCGAGCAGTTTGCCGTAATAGACTGCCATGAAGGGAAGGTGGTCTTCAGTCCGCCAGGAGTTCCACCGTTCGAGATCAGCAGGCGAGTTGCAGAAAGGCCAGAGGGAGTCTACTTCGGAGCTGTTGCAGAAGACCAGGAGTTGCCGCATCCACTTATCGCAGAGTTTCTTGACGTCTTTCCCGAGGAGCTGCCAGAATTGCCGCCGGATCGAGATGTGGAGTTCGACATTGACCTATTGCCCGAATCAGCACCAAAGTCTCAGCATTGTTATAAAATCAACCCGAAGGAAGCGGCAGAATTGAAGGTGCAGATTGACGAGCTTGAGGGAAAGGGATTTATTCGCTCCAGTGCTTCACCCTGTGGAGCACCGGTGCTTTTTGTGCCCAAGAAGGATGGGATGGTGAGGATGTGCATTGACTACCGTGCACTCAACAACATCACCATCAAGAATAGATATCCTTTGCCACGGATTGATGAGTTATTTGACCAGCTTAGTGGAGCGAAGGTCTTTTCTAAGATTGATCTTCGGTCGGGGTACCACCAGATGAAGGTTCGGGAGCAGGACATTCCGAAGACAGCCTTCAACACCCGATACGGCCAGTATGAGTTCCTGGTGATGCCGTTCGGACTCACTAATGCCCCAGCTGTGTTTATGAACCTGATGAATAAGGTTTTCCACAAGTATTTGGATAAGTTTGTCGTAGTTTTCATTGACGACATTCTGATCTATTCCAAGACGGAGGAGGAGCATGTTGAGCATCTGCGGATTGTTTTGGAGATTCTGCGGAAGGAGAAGCTGTACGGGAAACTCTCGAAATGTGAGTTTTTTTGGACAGAGTGGAACTTTTGGGGCACGTAGTGACTGGAGAGGGGATTTCTGTGGATCCCAGGAAGATTGAAGCAGTGGAAGCATGGGCACCTCCCAAGTCAGTAGCAGAAATTCGTAGTTTCCTGGGTCTAGTAGGATACTACAGGAAGTTCGTGAAGGACTTCGCCAGGATAGCAGAGCCTATGACGAAGCTTACGCGGAAGGACGAGGAGTTCATATGGAGCGACGCCTGCCGACAGCATTTGAAGAGTTGAAGAGAAGACTGACGACTGCACCAGTTCTAGCTTTGCCATCGGGATCAGGAGGATTCGTCATCTACAGCGATGCTTCAGGGAAAGGCTTGGGATGCGTGCTGGAGCAGAACAAGAAGGTTATAGCATATGGTTCTAGACAGTTGAGACCCCATGAGAAGAATTATCCTACACATGACTTGGAGCTTGCAGCAGTCATATTTGCCTTGAAACTGTGGAAGCATTACCTATATAGAGAGAGAGTGGATATCTTCACGGACCACAAAAGCCTGAAGTATGTCTTTACTCAGAAAGAGTTGAATATGAGGCAGCGCAGATGGCTGGAACTCATGAAGGATTTCAACATCAGTTTGCAGTACCACCCTGGATAGGCAAATATGGTAGCAGACGCTCTCAGTCGTTATCCTATTGCTATGTATCTCACTATGGACAGGCATCTCTTGGAGGATCTGGAGAGCCTTGGGATTGAGGTTGTTCTCCCAGGGTACGGAGGTCAGATGATGCATATGCAGATACAGTCGGGGTTGCTAGAGAAGATCAAGGAGGCCCAGTTGCTTGATGAGGAGCTCCGATGTCTTAGAGCTCGGGTAGAGATGGGTTTGCTTGACGATTTTACCATTGCGGAGGACGGATCCTTGAGGCACAGGAGTCAGCTGTGTGTGCCTAAGGAATTGCGGGAGGAGGTGATGCAGGAGGCCCATCAGTCGCAGTATTCTATACATCCTGGATCTACCAAGATGTACAAGGATTTGCGTGAGTATATTTGGTGGTATGGGATGTAGAGAGAGGTTGCCAGATTTGTTTCCAGATGCCTTGTGTGCCAGCAAGTCAAGGCGGAGCGCCAGAGACCAGCGGGACTACTCCAGCCTTTACCTATTCCAGAATGGAAGTGGGATCACATTACCATGGACTTTGTCTCTGGATTGCCGCGTACTCCCAGTGGCAAAGACGCTATTTGGGTGATCGTGGACAGATTGACAAAGTCTGTCCATTTCATTCCGTTCAAGGTTGGGCTGTCGACCGAGAAGCTTGCAGACCTCTACATGCGTCAGATCGTGAGGATTCACGGGGTGCCAGTTAGCATCGTTTCAGATCAAGACAGTCGCTTCACATCACATTTCTGGAGGAGTCTACAGCAGAGCTTGGGATCACAGTTGAAGTTCAGCATGGCCTATCATCCACAGACGGACGGGCAGTCCGAGAGGACCATTCAGACCCTGGAGGACATGCTGCGGGTTTGTGCACTAGACTTCGACGGATCGTGGGAGGACCATTTGCACCTGGTGGAATTTGCCTATAACAACAGTTATCAGGCCAGCATCGAGATGACTCCATTCGAGGCACTGTATGGACGGAGATGCCGCACGCCGCTATCCTGGGACGATGTTGGCGAGAGAGCTTTACTTGGGACAGAGATGGTGGTGGACTCAGCAGAGAAAGTCAGACTGATCAGAGATCGTCTCCGGGTTGTGCAGGATCGGCAGAAGCATTGGGCGGACAGCAGCAGACGGCCACTTGAGTTCGAGATTGGAGACAGAGTGTTCCTGAAGATCTCACCAACCAGAGGCGTCATTCGGTTCGGCAGAGGTGGGAAGCTCAGTCCGAGATTCATCGGACCATTCGACGTGACAGCACGAATTGGCGAGGTGGCATATCGTTTAGCGCTTCCAGCTAGCTTGGAGGGAGTGCACGATGTCTTCCACGTATCTCAGCTCCGACGATACATTCCAGACCTGAGCCATGTGGTAGACTATTCCGAGCTAGAGGTGGGCCCGAGATTGACTTACGAGGAGCAGCCAGTAGAGATCCTCGATCGGAGGGAGAAGCGCTTATGGAACCAGACTATTCCTCTCGTTCGCATCATGTGGAGACATCACTCTCCGGGAGAGTCCACATGGGAGCGCGAGGACGAGATGCGGGAGCGCTATCCCACTTTATTTGATTGATTTGATTGTACTCTGATTGTGGGATTATAATAAATGACTAGTGTTTGGACCCTTGTGATTTGCTGAGATTTTGTGTTGCTTATTTTGTCCTTGAATTTCGAGGACAAAATTTTTTTAAGGGAGGGAGATTTGTAACTCCACTTCCCAGATTTTTAAATAAATAATGAGTTTCTCGTTATTAAACAATTGGTATTATTAAGCTTTAAATAATAAAATGTTTTTAAATAATAAATTTTTGGATGGTAATATTTTGGAGGGAATTAATTGGGGACCACTTTTCAAATTTGAAAAGTTGTTACAATGACTTGGGTCCACCATGTGATTCTCAACTGATTTTAAATCATTTTCCTGTAATTTTGAAACAGCAAGGGGCTGTTTTGTTAATAACTCTTGGCAGGAGGTCATTTTATAAAATCCAAATTGTTGGGGGGGGTTTTGCTAAATGTCTATTCGTTTTCTTTTAAATCACTGAGTGGAGAGAGAGTGAGCCAGCAGTGGCATTATTTCTTTTCCTCACCAACTTCTTGGTTCCTCTACCCCTTTTCTTCTCGAGTGTTCCTTTCCCAGCCCTAACCGAGCTTCGGCCGGCGGTGGCGAGCTGAGTTAGACGACGGCGGCGACGATTTAAAGACAACGGCGGCGACGATTTGAAGACGACGTCGGCGACACAGCTTTTCCTCACCGAAGACTGGATACGGAGACGACTCCAGTAGCAGCGTGGTGCAGCGGTGCGTTCGACGACGACGACGAGATCTTCATCATCCTCGCTCACAGCCGTCGGATCGGTAAGCGTGGGTGAGTTCTTGTCCAAACCCTAGTTTCTCTTGGGGTCGATAAGACCAATCCTTGGTTTTCATAATTCCTACGTTTTTTCCTTCAGATCTGTTCGATTTGGTTGAGTTGCTTCCTGATCCAGTTTCCTTCATTCCTAAATTCGTTTGGTAAGCCCTAGAAACTCCTAGGCTGTTATTTTGGTAGTTTGGAGTGAGTTGATAGACTATTGTAGGATCTAAGTTTTTCTATCTTCCTCTTGATCTATGAGAGCAGGGATTCAATCGTTGTTACGTGTTCGACGACTTGTTGAAGCTGGACTCGGCAGTGCACGGACAAGTTAGGCCGTGTCGTCTTGTGTGAGTGATCCAATATTCTCGGGTCATTGAACGGACTGGTCGAGCATTGAATTGAACTAGGTAAATCGATCAACTCTTGGAGTATACACTTAGATTGATGATCTAATTGAATGTTATTCTTTTAAATTCATTAGTATGCAAATGGCCAACTCTATCCATCTTGCTGATTTCTGGGATTGGAGAAAGAATTATTGAGGTATCAATAATTAATTTCCAGTGAGGTTTTCTAAATTGTTTTCCTGATTTCTTTCTAAAACCTTTCGGAAATTCTTTTGATTGGATGCAGTTGAGTTTGATTGTGTTGAGGCCAGGGTTCACAGTTGTGGTTTCGAGAAATCCTTCAGGTAACTCCTCCAATCAAATTACTCTGTTTAATTGCTTTGGGATGGGTAATGTCGGTTGTTTTCTTTTATGATTCAGTGTTCGTGTTGCTTGTGTTTGTAATCTGCTGGATTCGTGGTGGCGTGTGTTGAGTTGATACGACTCGGATGAGCCGTATCTACTTCGGGGCATCAATGCCTTGAGCGGATGAACCTGGGAGATGTTAGGAGTCGTCGGGTGCTTCTGAACTTGGTGACAGTGTTAAGTTTGTGGTTGGATTGTGTCGCTGCGGAAGCTGCTACTGTTTCATGTAGATTTATGATCTTCTCTTCTATTATTATTGTAATTTAAAACGATGGTGTTATTTTCAGTTCTTTTCTGGTTCTGTGGTTGGATGTCCATAACAGTGGTCTTGGCAGTATAGTTGATCAGTCTTAGCAAGTTGTGTTGTGTTTTTTCTACTTTGTTCTTTGGATTAATTTCTTTTGAGCACCTGCAGGATTAAGTATGGGTTTGCTATTTTATTTTGAACCTCTGGTTGGATTTCTTTTTCCATTTGAATGTGTGAGTGTTGGGGGAGAAGCTGATTCTTAACTGAGAAGTGAGGGAATTAAGCTGGAGTTGGAGTATGGTTCGGCTCTGCAGGTTTTAAATTCTTTGCTAAGTTGTGTCGGGTTGGTGATCATTGGCAGGGAGTCTGGGGACTTTTTAGTCCACTGCTGCATTATATTTTTTATGTTAAACTATATGATGTTGGGAAGGGTCGGGTATATGGCAAGACTTAGACAAAATCCTTGGGAATTTATATGCTGGAGTAGCAGGCTTTTGGTGGTGATGTCATTTTTACCCATTGCAAAAATTGTGTTCTTCCATACAGGATTTTCAGCTAGCAGATTAAATGCAGTTTTTCAAAAGCCAACCTTATCTTATTAGATTTTGACAAATAAAGATAAATATTCTTATTAATTAATTAGCATTATGAGACTTGCTGACTTACAAAAAGGTGTATGTTTTCTAAACTAAGATTGTTATAAGCGGTATCTACATAACAAGTATGTAAATTGCTTAAGCCTTTTCTTAAGAATTTATTCTATAATTAACTTTTAAACTAAGTATAGGAATAATGGTTTGGGAATAATTGTAAGGGATATTAATTTTGAGTAGTTAATATTAGGTTAAATCAATATCGATGGTAGAACTACGACATACCAATTTAGAGATTATGTTTAGTTCATAACCAACTTATACGAATTATAAATACAAGCTTACATCCAGTTCCATTGTTCACCCGTACTTTCCGGAGCCAGGCAAGTACTTTCTATGGTTTTGTACATTTACATTCTTGTACCCTTTTTCTTGTGACACTGTTTTAGCACGATATCATGTATTCCTGTATTCTGGTACTCCTGCTCTTACACTTGTCAGTATCGGGTGGAGAAATACACTAGCCATGTGACCAAACCCGGTTACTATATATTCCTGTACCTAGCTTAGGTCTCGCACTGTGCACGCGGGTCCTAAGTCGTACCATATTCATGTACTCCTGTGCATGCTCCTGTACTCACCCTGGCCGGTCACATAGACTAGATGTATTTCGATATTGTGCACATCATGTCTGGTACTGCAGGATTATAGTTTCATTCCTGTACTTTACATTCCTGTACGTTACATTTCCTGTACTTTACATTCATGTACTATATTTCCTGTAATTAGTTCCTGTACTACTTTCCTGTATTTACCGGTTCATTCCTGTATTTCATTTCTTGTACATCTTGTATCCCTTTCATGTTCATGTTTCATTACCTAGAACTGTACTTTGCTCCGCTCCTGACTGGATAAGTTGCAGGTGAGTTGGAGGCTATTTGCGACACCTTCTATGGACGGGATGTTGCTATTGCTGAGCCAGCTGGAGCTGTGCTGGACCTAGAGGCCGCAGAGGCCTAGTACCTTCCTTATGTCATTTCTTATTTTGAGACTTAGTCAGACATTTTGACATTTCTGTATGTAACAAAACATATAGGCTTGTGCTATTTCTGGGATTTCGTTTATAGATGCTGTGATGTTATCTTACTTCATGATTACTTGTTAGTTTTTCCCTAGTATTGGTACAGCTTACTTCGTCGTGTCCAACGATGAAGGCTGGACGTGTCCGACTCGTATCCGATTATTCGGGAGCGGGTCGTGACAGAAACCCACTCGAGTCCCCGAACCGCCATGCTCCTAGTATACACCATGGATGTCAGAGAGGAAGATCGTGTCCTCTGGCTCTGCTACGAGATCTGGCCAAACAAAACCAGCGGGTCAGCCCCGAATAGCAAGTACCGCCAAAGGGGCACAAGAGTTAAGATTAAAAACCCAGTTAATAGAATGATTGATAATAGTAATACTTATGCTACTATTATGGGGTAGCGCAACATCCTCGAACCCATATGGCACCCTTACAACCAAACAAGGACAAAAGGTGCCGCATGGAGTCGGGACGTGTCGTACTCTATAACTTCCACATAAGTTAAAAGGTATAAACAATAAAATCTCCTGATCGTGACTTCGGTCGATAGCCTATCGCAGCACAATAACCAACCCAACAATCAAACAAGAACATGGGTTGGATCATGCACCACGATAGACCATGTTCCTCAGTCATTCACAGAAGTATCACTTCACAACCAGAATAAGTCTTCTGTTCATTACTTCGGTCCACAGCCTGTCATAGTACGATAACCAACCCAACAATCAAACAAGAACATGGGTTGGATCACGTTCCATGACAGTCCGCTTCCCTCAGTTATTCACGGAAGGTAATAGGACACAAGCAAGTCATTTTCACGGCCAATCAAGCCTACGAGTTTCTAGTGGGACGATGTTATCCTCGCATCATGTTATTTAGAAAATCCTCAGATCGTATCTTTCCAGCAAGGCTAGCCAACCCAGGGGTTCGCGTAGACAGGTGTCATTGAGCACAGGTCCCTCGTAAGGCCATCTTGCCAAGACATATAATATATAGAGGAAATTAATCGGATACAGTCATCCGCTCGTTGCGGATGACACAGTATCCGTGGAGACCAGCCGGCGCATCAAGACAATATCTCAAGGCGGCTGGTGTAACACGATCTCGGGATTTTTGCCCTCCCCATGCATCTAGTATGTTTAGTTGCCGAATTTAACCTTAGGTGAAATCTTGGACTCACATGCTGTGGCCTGCATGATTATCCTCCTAAAGTCGTACTTTAGTACGAGTATTCCAAAGAGGATCCATGTCAATCAGTATGTCAACATGTGCTACCCTTCTTAGTGTAATACATCATTGCAAATACGCCACGTGGAGTTACGAGTCATTTGTCGAGCATGAACAAGAACTGGGACATTCAGGTACATGTATCGGGTAGGAATACTTTATTCTTCGGGGTCACATTAGTTCTCATATCATGCTCAGAAGCACGCACACTCAAGGGGAGCTGCGTGCGTGAAAAAGTCACGCAGGCTCACTCAAGGCAGCGTGCGTGAAAAGTCACGCAGGCTCACTCAAGGTAGCGTGCGTGGAAAGTCACGCAGGCTCACTCAAGGCAGCGTGCGTGAAAAGTCACGCAGGCTCAAGGAGAGAGCTGCGTGAAAAGTCACGCAGACTCAAGGAGAGAGCTGCGTGAAAAGTCACGCAGACTCAAGGAGAGACCCGCTTCCAACAGAAAGCGCGCTCAAACAGAAGCACACTGCTCACTGTCTTCCCCAAACAGCAAGAACACCATGGATGAACCCAAAGCTTCAAAGCATCACAACTTGACCATCCGAATCCAAATCCGGATTTCTAAAGTTCCATCTTGGGTAAAATGGAATGCTCTTCCACATGGAAGCATCAAAAACCCATAAAATCCAACTAAAGTAGATCAAACCATGCAAAATCCGAAAATGATCAAAACTTAGATCTACAAAAAATCAAAGCTTCAAAATGGAAATTTCCAAGTTCTAAACTAGTATAGATTGAGGAGAAGAACATGTTTTGGCAAATGGTTTTGTAAGAAATAAATGACAAAATATGGATCCATCTCTTGAGCAAGTTGGTACTTGTCTTGGTTGGTGGAGGAAATAAATGAGAGGAAGTAAATGAGAGGAGAGAGAATGAGTTGAGTTATTATATAGAATCTTGAACCCATGGGTTCATGATGAACCAAAGGGTTCATGATGAACCATTGGTGGACCAAGACTAGGTTATCCAATTGAGCCAAAACTGTAGGCCCAAATGCAGAAAATAAATTAGGAAATAATATTTTGTCGAATATTTTTTAGGAAATACATGAAGAAATACTGCATAATAAATATAGTATAAATACAAGGTAAATATAATTTATCGGTTTACGTTTTAAAATACGTATTCCAGGATTGGGGAGTGACATGAAGTAACAACTTCACTAGATCCACACGTTCTTCTGCCGGTACCTTAGCGGCTGTCAGAATAGCCTCGATATCCTTAAGCCATGCATCTGCTGAGATGGCATCTTCCGTGCCCTCAAAACGACGGGGGTTGTACTTACAAAACCGGGCCGACACTCCTGAATCTGTCCTTGCCCCTCTTTCCAATGCCGTCTGTAATCCTTGGTTGAGTAGTACATTCTGCTCTTGTAACTGAGCGTGCATGCGCTGCTGGGCTAACATCTGGTGTTGCTGAGTAGCCATTATCCCTCTCATGATCTCCAGAAGGGCTGGTGTGTCTACTTTCACAGGGGTAGGTGGAACTATGGTTGGCGGTGGGATATCTGGATACTGCGGCCCAGCTGCTGATTCTACTATCACTTCTTCTTGGATAGTCTCCTATGGTGAGACTGGCCCTTGTTGCTGACCAACCTGGTCATGTTGCCCATGTTGCTCCTGCTGTTGTCCAGCTCTGACCGATGCGGACGAAGTGCCCCTAAGAAAAGGGACAAGAGAACAATCAAACAACCGGACATGAAGGATCAATGAAGTCAAAGGATACCGGAATATCAAACAAGGGTTGAGAATAACGAATCATGAGATCAAGGGGGAACACGTGTGATTGAGACATCCTATAAATCAAAATACCCCACAAGTCTGAAATCAGACCTGTATGGGCCACCACTAAAACCTTGTCACGCCCCAGAACCAGAATACTGGAGAGCGGGGGAATGACTCAGCCAGCTACGTATTACGGGTAGATGAATATCGTATAATACGATCAATGCTGTCTAACCAGACGAGGGGGTGCATACTACATGAAAGTCTTACTATGGTCATTTCACATCTATTGTCTCAATCATTCAAACAAGAAACAAAAATAGAGAACATATAAGATAAAGCAGTAAGGCATCCCAAACGCTTAGTCAAAATGTTCTTTGATATCTGGCTTTACAAACTATAGCCAGATGATGTAGCAAGGCATACACAATTGTTATCAGCTGCAGCCTGACTTAGTTACAATTATGTAAAAGTAAGTACAAGACGATCCGACTAACATGTCGGTGCCAAACGGCAAGGTATAAAGTAGATAACAAAACGAACGGGAAAGTAAGAAATCCATTCGAGTCCTCCTGCGATCATCCCTCTAGTGTTGACCATCTTGGAGGTAGAAGTAAGCTTAGTCCTCGGAAACCGGCTCTAAATCTGGCCATGCAAAACCAGAGAGGTTAGACCTCTAATAGCAAGTACCACAAGGAAGCACGACATGAGAACTAAAACCAATAATGAGAAATATGATAAATAGATCTCTGCTTGCCACTAGGATTCTCATAACATCACGACACTTCAAACCAACCTCCCAACCAAACAAGGACAGAAGTTGGCCCGTCATGTCCTGACATTCTGATCATCTTAGTTAGGAAACAGAGTAGGTACAGTACACAAACAAATCAATTTAAACGGCCATTCAACTACTACGGCTTGCTACTGTGTGTTCCAAGTTATCCTAAAATTATGCAATAAAAGATTCCTCAGTTCTCACTATGTGCAAGCAAGGCTAGTTTACCCAATCAATCAATTGCGCCAATCATGAATTAGACGAGTCCCAGCAGGACGCCCGTCATCAATATATAATATACAATAAATAATATAACCAGATACCGCTCCGTGCCCGTGTGGCAGGGTTGCAGTATCTGTGGGGACCAGCCGACCTGTCGGGCACTTAATAGTCCCAAGAGGGCTGCCATGTAAGAACTCAGGAATCCATTCTCTCCATGCAATTATTTTATTTAACTTAATAATCTTTATGTTGAGTGAAATCCCATGCCGTGGATCATGGTTATTCAAATGAGTACATTCGTACGGGGTACGATATGCGCAACTCTACAACGATACCCGTACGGCTATGTTGTAGGTCTTACATAGCGTAATGCGACAATCAAATCTAACCACGAAATAATCATGCCTTGACCATAAAGTACACATGCTGCTTTTGTAGAAAAATAAATAAATAAATAATTAATTAGATTGAAGCATGCTTGTGTCTGTATGCCGAGGTTCGGGATTAGCCAGTCGATTACAATAGTTTATAGTTAATATGAACGTGTCTCATTCATTCAATTCAATAAGACGACTAACCAGTCTTTCAGTTCCAACTAGGAACACATGATCAATTATTAGTAAAATTACCCATCAATGTTAATTTGTACCATGGCATGAAAGTCAACTATTATAGAGCAAATAGAAACACCAAGGTTAGATTACACCAAGGTTGGTCTATGTCCAAGTCAGGCTACGCTCAAGTCAAGCTACGCTTAAGTCAGGCTGCGCTCAAATCAGGTACGACTCCTTACTATCCAAGCCAGCGTACGCAAGTCATACGCTTCCAAAAGGTAGCGTATGAACTCCATACGACTCCTTACTATCCAAGCCAGCATACGCAAGTCATACGCTTCCAAAAGGCAGCGTATGAACTCCATACGACTCCTTACTATCCAAGTCAGCATATGCAAGACATACGCTCCCAAAAGGCAGCGTATGAACTCCATGCAACTCCTTACTATCCAAGCCAGCGTACGCAAGTCATACGCTTCCAAAAGACAGCGTATGAACTCCATACAACTCCTTACTATCCAAGCCAGCGTATGCAAGTCATACGCTTCCAAAAGGCAGCGTATGAACTCCATACGACTCCTTACTATCCAAGCCAGCGTACGCAAGTCATACGCTTCCAAAAGGTAGCGTATGAACTCCATACGACTCCTTACTATCCAAGCCAGCGTATGCAAGACATACGCTCCCAAAAGGCAGCGTATGAACTCCATACGACTCCTTACTATCCAAGTCAGCGTATGTAAGACATACGCTCCCAAAAGGCAACGTATGAGGTCCAGACTACGCTGTGCTAAAGAGCGTGCGCAGTTCAGTGGCACAAGCTAAAAAGCTCGCGTACACTGCTCACTGTCTTCTCCAAATCAGCAAGAACTCCATGGATTGAACCTAAAGCTTCAAAAGTCCATAACTTGGTCAAAATAAGTCCAAATCCAACTTTCCAAAGGTCAAAATTGGGTAGAATAAAATTTTCTACAACATGAAACCATCAAAACTTGAAAACAAAGAAGTTTGATAGATAAAAACAACCAAAATCTAAAAATAACTAATTTTTAGATCTACAAAAATTAAGACTTTGAAATGAGAAATGCCAAGTTCTAAACTCTCTTAGGATCACGAGAGGAAGATAAATGAACCATAAAAACATGGGTTCTCATGTGGAAGCAAGATATACTTGCCTACGGTTGGAAGGTGGAGAGAGTAATAAAGAAGAAGAAGAGGAGTAATGGTGAAGGAGAGTTTATGAAGAGAAAGAAAGGGGTTTGGAGGCTTTAAATGAAAAGGGGTGGTAGGTGGGGGTGTTGGGTTCATGTTGAACCGACTAACTAAACCAAACCAAGCCGAACCCAAAGTCTAGCTAAAGCAAAGAATAAAAGCAGGAAATAAAGTGCAGAAATAAAATTACAGAAAATTAATTAACATAAATTAAAGGAATTTAAATACAGGGTAATATATGATAAATATTAAATAAATACATTCGAGTAGTACATGTATAAAAATACGCTTTCTAGGAACGGGGAGTGACAGGAGGAGGCAAACGAAGAAGATGAATTTTTAGAGGATGATTAAGAAACTGTGATTTCAATGTATTCATATTTCTGTAATCTTAAATTATGAACTTTGATCATTTCTATTAGTATTCATATTTTTGTAAACTTAAATTATGAACTCCAATATATACAGATATTTTTAAACTGCCATTGTATTTATTTATATTTTTAATCATATGTTATTATCAGCATGGCAGGATGACGCGGAGGTATAGCAAGACGACGCAGAGATAGGTCAGGACGAGCCGTGTCCTTACATGGGCAGAGAGCTCCGTTACCAGAGGATGGCTCCGGACCATCGTCTGACTCGAGCACTCTATTGTACCATACGGTCGCAGGTCCGGGTGGTAGTACACCTGGGACGAGAAGTTCCAGGCTTGCTGATACTCCTTCCCTTCACTACACCAAAACATAAAATTTGTAACACAATTATTTTATTATTAGTAACGGTTATTACCGTGACACGATTGTAACGATTATAACCGTTACCACAAGCAAACAACCGTTACTAACATTCTAATTATATAATTTTATAATTTTTATATTATTTGTAACAATTAAAATCGTGATAAATTGGTATATTTGGACGTATGTGACCCTTACGGAAAGCGTAACAGCCACAGAATTTTTTTTCCTCCCTCCAAAATTTCCCACTCCCGCACATATTTTTCGTGGTTCCCTCCTTTCTCCCGATCTTCTTCTGACCGCGTTGCTCTCCTCCATTACCCCTAAAATTTCCCAGTCTCTTGCAGATATTTTTTCCATGGTTCCCTTTTTTTTCTCTCGATCTTCCTCTGACCTGCATCGCTCTCCTCCATCACCGACAAAGTGAAGAGACGAGCTGGCCTCCATCACCGCCAAGTCAATAAAGAGACGAGCTTCCTCGACGTTCAGTCGACACCACCGGTGGAAAGGAAATCGACACCATCACACCAAAGGTGCTTCCACCATAATATTGATTTTTGTTTGAGAGTTTCCTTTCTAGTATTTTGTTGATTTTAGGTTTTTATTTATTTCTGATTTGAGTTTTTGCTGATTTTAGGGTTCTAAATTTACCAATCCACCAAGAATGGCTTTAGGTTTTGCTGATTTTAGGGTTTTATTGATTTGAGGGTTTTGTTGATTTTAGGGTTTTATTGATTTACCAATCCACACATGGAAATTATTGAATTTTAATGGATTGCACAAGTGAAAGCATATTTCTAATGCATCTTTTTTACTCTTACGAATCTGTTGTTTGTGAAGCAAACATTGCGGCAACTGGTGGATACCCCAATGGTTATTATTAATTCGTGTCAAGCTTTCTTGTATGAATGGATGGTTATGCCACTTGGTTTGAGCAACAAGAGTGATGGCTCCCTTTATAAGGTTTTACTCAGACAATGGTAATTGATTCTTACTTTCTGAGACATCAAAATACCTAACATTATCTATCATATGCATAGGAAAATACAATAAGCTATTATATTGACTCTCTGTAGTGTATTTCTTGCTTTATGAGTTTTGGTGCCTTGATTTTTGGTCTATGTAGTGTTGCAACAAGCAGGTCAGGCGATATGAGTTGGCTATATATAGGCTGCTATTTATGTATTGTTCTTCACATATTGATTATGCAAGTCTGTTTGCCTTCAGGTATTTATATTTTATTGGTCATTGCTCGACTGCAATTTTTACATCAACGAAGTTCATCCTGTCAATGTAGCCAGCATTCGTAAATGGTGATATGGTGTTTTATATATAGTCTCAGCTTCAATAGTTTACTGGCTTTCTTCGGTGATATAATGAATTTTCGTCGAGTACATTATAATGATATTAACAAACTATTACTTGTTGTAAACACAGTTTCGGTTCCGATCATTGGTAACTCAATATAGATCAAATGTCGTGATAAGCAAGTTGTATCAGCACCAAGTTCGCAGTATGAGAATTAGTATCAGACCCTTTCTAATTTCTATAAGGATCTCGGCTCTTTCGAATATGAGTATCAGATTTTTTTGGTATTGGAAATCAAATAATTATTAAAAATTTAGAGAGAAAAAATATTTTATACATTTAGACATAATTTTAAGTATTTTATGTGTTATTTTTTAATAGGTTTGAAATAGAATGAAATAATAGTTATCCGTAGTGATTGGTTTTACCCGTGATAAATAAATTTATTCATTTACATGCTTCTATAACTTTACTATGCTTTTACATTCTCGTTGTAGGTCAATTTTTTTCCTACTGAATTGACTGGAAAAGAGACCTCAAAAGTTAATATGGGTAGTGGTCAGTATCGGATCGGGACATTATTGTTGTATTTTGCCATATACTAGGCCCCAGCACAATATGGGATGCCTAGTATTTTTTTGTTCTACGTCATCCATTTTTTTTAAATTTTTTGATTTTGATTTGAACATATTTTAGGGTATTTCATTTTTCTTTCTTTCTTTCTTTAGCTCTAAAGATGGTTTTAGGGCTTTATTGGTTTTAGGGCTATTGGTAAAGCGAATGACTGCTGCTGCTACTAGAGGTCTTAAAGGGGTTTTAGGACTTTGCTGATTTTAGGGCTATTGTTGATTTTAGGGCTGTTGCTGTAATTATAAGACTTTTATTTTGTGTGTATATATCCACGTATTTCCTAAATTATCAAAATACTTTGGTCAAATTTGCTTTGTAAAATAGGACATGCTTGTAGATTACTTTCAGTTCTATAGGTTGACAAATGTTCACACTATACACATGATACAGACCAGCTTATGAATTTGATTGCAATTAAACTAGGCTAAGGGATAAATTTGATATTAATTTTTGTTTTTCCTTAGTAATGGAAGTACCACTCATGCCAAGATTTGACTGTTCGCCATTTGTTTCCAGTGGCCAACTCCTCCCACGATATTCTAAGGATACGAATAAGTCTTTGGAATCAGCATTCATCAAGAATTGCACCCTTCAAAGCGTGAAGGTATCGAAATATTTGCTGACTTGGCTCTACTATTAAAATGTTGTATTGTGGAACAACCTCACTTGGCTCCACTATTAAAATGCATTAGAAAAAAAAATGAATGCAATACAAGTTTGTTGCTATTTTGGGTAGTAGTTGACTTTTTTGAGTTTATTGTACAATTTAAATTGTTTTATCCATGTTATTCTCTTACATTTTGGTTAATCCATTCAAATTTGTATTTTCTTATCATTTTGTTTGATTAGGCCATTCCTACTTGTATTTTTTTTGTCTGCTCTTAATATGTCTGCTCTTATACTGAGTTTGTCTCTCCGATACTGTATTGGCATGCACCTTGACAAAAAACTCACCAGTACATATGCAACAGTACTGAGTTTGTTTCTATTAATGGTAGATTATACTGAGTTTGTTTCTATTTATGGTACACTATACTGAGTTTCCTTCTATTTTTAGTTGCAGTACCAGTTTTCAATAGTAGTAGCAACTTTCAGTAAGAATCACTTCTTCCGTTTATGTATAAATATCTAAGCTACAAGATTGTAATATTTGTTGATTAATTAAAAGCGTTTGAAGCTTTGTGAGATTTTTTACATATTGACCATTATTATAGACAAGTACTTCTTATATATCTTGTTATATGATTCAGAATCCAGTAAATGAGGTCAAGGTGGAAAAGCATGAAACACCAGACTTAGATAAATAACAATTTGACCTACTTTTTGTACTTGTGTTTTGTGTGTTCCCACATGAATTCCTTTACTTGTAGTTGATGAATGTTTTCTCTAAAAAGAGATGCATGAATGTTTAGGAGGATATTCATATTGCCAGGATTTTTACTGATATAGATGAAAACTATCCATACTAGCATTATTTTATTATTTATATATGATACTCATATTACCTGAATGGTTTTGGACCTGCTATGTTGCTACTGGTACTCGTTATGATCAGGTTTCCAACACATAGCATTATAAGTGTGTGGCAAATAGCTAGATAAGCATATCACTAATTTGTAACCCCTCTTCGCTGTCAATGAGCCTCCTTTTATGCATCATACCACCAGTAGTATTGCTACCATGTTACTCATATTTCCTGAATGTTGTATTCATATCTTGCACCACATATTGATATTTATACTGGTACCATGTTACCAGTAGTTTTGCTACCATGTTACCTCTTAACTTTGATATTTCTTACCGCTCTAACTTGTTGATGGAGTGCAGAATGTCGTCCAATCCTTGTTGAACACAAGCTACCCCTCTATCAAAAGGCAAGAAATACTTGCTCTATATTGAAGCAAATGGTGTAATTAGAGGTAAAGATTAAACAAAATAGAGTAGTAGATGTGGAAAATATATCCGAGCTTGGAATGGAAATATTTGCTGCTATCAGAAATTTTAACACAAAGCAAGCTCTTATTGCTTGTTACATTTCCCTCCATCTATGTCTTTCATATTACCATGCTGCAATCTTGGCCATAAGTCTACTTACATTAAGCTTTTCTTTGGTTGGCCCTTGTTATCTTTTTTGGTATTGCCTTTTATATTTTTCTCTACATTTTTGGGAACTGCTGGACATGTATACTGCTGCACACAAAATCTGAACTCCCATAACACACAAACAAATTTCTTCTATTTTGGACATGTATACTGATGTACACAAAATCTGAACTCCCATAACACACAAAATCTGGACATGTATACTTTTTTGGGAATAATTTCTTCTTTTTAACTCCCATAAACACAATAAAACACTGGTACAAATTTCCCATATATACTGCTGCACATAAAATTTGCCTTAGACTGATACATGGACTGCACTGCTATGCACACGGACAATGTGCAGTCACACAGATTTCTAAATGGAATTTCTCTACTCATACACCCTCTGGTGCTCGACTCCACAGATTTGCACACACATGACTACCTACCCTTCCCATTTTTATCTCGACACTAATTTTTCCCAAGCTTATTGTAGTCCATAGATTTCCTTTATGCAGTATAGAGGGCTTCAGAGGAAGGTTGGTGGTACTTATAGAGGTAAATTCATGGAGAATACGCTACGCTTTATTTTTATCATTATTTGTGAGACTCTCATGTGAATCCTGTACTTTTACCCTACTTTTATTTGTATGACTTTTATGTGACTCTTGTACTTTTACCCTACTGTCTCTTTCTTCAGAATGTCTAGGTATTAGGCATGACTCAACCAAAAAAAAAATTATCTTTGGTTGAGGCTTTCACTGCAAGTTGAATTTTGGAAAGAATTATTTGAACTAGATGGTATCCAGCCATATCCGGCCGCATCCAGACACTATCCTTGTCCAGGACAAACTGGATAGGAGCACTGATGCCTATTTGTCATGTTCATTCAATATATAGGTAGAAAAGAGTGAACCCAACAAACTGGCAGAACAACACACTACACTCTCAGTCCCCCAGTCATGTCCTTGAAGATGATCCGACCTCATTTGACCAACAATGATAAGTTGTTAAGCCTTTTTTAAAATTTCATGTTCAAGTATGTGAGCCAAAAATGCACAACTCAAGCCAGCAATGTGTAACGGCATACAATGTTGTGATTTGATTAGAGATCTTGATTCCAAAGGATTAGTATGTCAGTTTTCCTCAATAGTATTTATACAATAGGTACAACTCAAGCCTGTAAAATCAATGCTAAGTATACATAACCTGTCCCTAGTACAAAGCCTACCCATAATATGGTGTACCAGAGCTTGGCTTGCCTTATGCCAACCCTGTGTTAGAACAAGTACACTTCCAAATCCTAAGGACCCACAGAGATTAGGTACAACAGGTCCTTAAGAAGCCTGGGTAGTTCCTCTCCTTAGATATCATCTGTAATGGCCTACATCTAAGTACTTGATTACGTACAATTATAGGACAGGTGAAGGGGAGGAATCCATACATAAGAAACCTGGGAGACCCCTAGATTAATAGGCTTCCCTGCACACAGGGAAGTCCTTGACAGTGACCATATAGGAAGTACCATAGAATAGCTATGGTTAGTTTGGTCATGACCCCAAGCCACTTTAGTGCCAACATGAGTACTACCTGTGGAGGAAGTTCACAGCATGGTCTGAACGTCCTGGAAAAACAGGGCCATAGTTGCAGGACACATTGTGAGGTCAAGTCCAAACCATCCTAGACTACCTAGGACACAACCTTAAAAAGGCACCCAGGATATCCTGCTATGCCTAGGGTATACATGTAGTCATAGATCCTAACATAGAGGATATGTGCACCTGTGTCTTGTCGAATCAATGGTTGTGTGTGTTAGGATATAAAAACCACAGGTTGCAATGGTTTTGTGACCAAATTTCGACTTGTTGCAACCCTTGTGTTGATGCCAGATTTCCAGCAAAGCATTCTCATGTCATAAAACCTTAGATGGCCACTGATAGATAGGTAAACCTACCCTTTGGGTGATAGGATCTTCAACCGAGGAAGAGGGCTCCATGTGAAATGAGAAACTGTCAGTAGATATAGATTGGGGATATCAAATGTAGCCATGACCATACGTGTGAGTAAGTGTATCAGCAAGATAGAGGGGGATTCCCTGAGTACAGTATCAGTGATGGGCCATTGATGGTATCAGAACACAGAAGCAAGTCTGAATAGAGAGGTCATAGTGCCAGGAAGAGAGCTGAGTGTAGGCAAGTACTTAGCAACAGGGGAAAGTTCCCTGTACCAGAGAAAGAATCACATGGTTACATTATATGAAATGTATTGGGGCAGGTGCATACAGTACAACTGAGGAGTGGATCCTCTGATTGAGCAAAAAATGCACAACTCAAGCCAGCAATGTGTAACGGCATACAATGTTGTGATTTGATTAGAGATCTTGATTCCAAAGGATCAGTATGTCAGTTTTCCTCTGATTCTACATATTTCTGGAACATCCGTTCTCAACTTGGTTTGGTTCATAAATGTTTGTGAAGACCAAACTTGTAAGAAATTCCGACCAATGTCCTGACGAAAACGTAGACATGTAGATATGCTTAACCTGCTGTCAGAGTACTGGGTTAGCAGCTATGCACATAGGTTTTCTACTTCCTTGAGTAGAAATAAGAAAACTTCCGTGTAAAGGTTCGAGATGTAACCAACCTTACCCCTACATATAGCGAGAGTTTGTTTCTGATACGCACCAGAAGGATTTCCCAAAACTATGTTTGCACATGGTGCAATAGGAAATTGTGATGGGGGCTCCTCACTTCACCACTAATGTAGCAAGACATTTTGTGGGGGCATAACAACCAAAATAATTGGCCCTTCCTCCCTCATGCTTCCAGCGCCAGATTTGTATGCTTCCAGATACCAAGTGTAAGGATATAAAGCCAAGTGCCCTTTTCTTCACCCCTCTCATGTCATAGCAGTCATCCCCCACGCCAATTTCCATCCATGGATAGGCCTCCCTGGATTATATGGCAGTAATGTTTAGTCTTTTATAAACTGTAACTTACAATATTTGTATGCTTTATTTAGTACTTCTTTTACTTGTTTGTATATAAGCTTTTAATTTGATACTTCTTTTACTCCTAAATGCAGGAATTATATTGTTTCAGCCATGGAAGCAGGCACTTTCCATTCTTCCTCAAGAGAGCCTTATCTTGCTTCATCGGAAACACAAGTTTAAAATGTTGTGTGGTTTGCTTCATTTAGTGCTGGTTCTTGTCCTTTTGAAATAGTGGAAATGTTTCCTTATTAAAATGTATATTATTAAAAAATATGTGGTTTAGTTACTTGTTATTCAAATGTTATATGGTTTAATTGCTAGTTTGAAATGGTTGAATATTATTGGAAATTATGTAGTTTGGTTACTAATTTGAAATTGTTGAAGTGTTATTGGAAATTATGTGGTTTAGGTACTTGTTTGGAATGGTTGAATTGTTATTGAAAATTTTGTGCTTTAGGTACCAATTTGGAATGGTTAACTTAGTTTGGAATGGTTGACTTGGTTTGGAATGGTTGAAGTATCATGAAACTGAAATGTTATGAAGCAGGTTCTTTTTGAAAATTTAGTTACTAGTTGAATGCAGGTTCTTTTTGGAATTTTTTTTCCAAAAAAAGTGTTTTTGAAACAGTATAACCGTGGCAAACTTATAGTGTAGTCTGGCACAGAAATATTTGATCACATTTATAACCGTTGCAAATGATAAATTAGTTACGGTTATAACTGTGACTAAATTAAATTTTCCTAACGGTTATTACCGTTATGAAAGATACAAATTCGTAACGGTTATTACCGTTACAAATAATTTACCACGCCCCAACCATCACGCTTATTACCGTTACAAAATTTTTTTGTAACGGTAATAACCGTTGGTAATTGTCTATTATGGTGTAGTGCTTAGCCTTCCGACCGTTGATGGCAGCATGGAGGGTGGGGAGCACGTGGAGGAGGAAGACCCTACTCCCGCCCGTGCGGATCCATACCAGAGCAACCCTCCATGCGCACCTCAGGACGAGACGAGGATAGAGATTTGGGCCGACGGTCCTACGAAGTAAGTTAAATGAATATATATATATATATATATATATATATATATATATATATATATATATATATATATATATATATATAAATGAATATATAAATGAATATATATATATATATATATATATATATATATATATATATATATATATATATATATATATATATATTATATATATATATATATATATATATATATATATATATATATATATATATATATATATATTATACATGTCTGTATATATATATATACAGACATGTATAATATATATATATATATATATATATATATATATATATATATATATATAAAAAAAATATATATATATATATATATATATATATATATATATATATATATATATATATATATATATATTATACATGTCTATATATATACATGTATAATATATATAGACATGTATAATATTAAAAAAAAAATATATATATATATATATATATATATAAATATATATATATATATATATATATATATGTAAAGCGTCCCTCGTCGGTACAGAGAGCGTTGGGCTCCTTTCTGAGGTCCAACTATGGGGGTCCGTGGATTAACTACTTGGATGCCTCGGAAGAGAGGAAGGCATTATGGTTTGCACACTTCAAGGTAATTAAAGATAGTTAATTTAGTAGGATTAATATAATTTTAAGCATTTTTTTAGAACTTATTATTTTAATTTGTAATTCTTGTAGAGGACCTATTTTTATCCACCACACCGGGCCGAGCAGATTGAGAGGCAGTTTCCTGCCGTCGCCGCCAAGCTGATCTGTGATGCAATTGACGATCAGAAAGCTCGACAACACTCTGAAAAGCCGATTGCTGGTTGGATCACGCCTGACCAGTGGACCGCAATGAGGGCTCGATTTGAGGAGCCCGGTACAGAGAGCGGTCGGAGAAGGCGAAAGCGGCTAGGACGAGGGCCGAAAAGTGGTATGGTGGATTGTAGCTCCCCTACCCAAAAATTTAGAAATATTTTATTATTATTTATTTTATTTAAATGGTGATTATTAGATTTTATAAATAATTATTTAGTTTATTATTATGGTAAATGATTTTAGTCGTTGTTAGGAATTTGAGTACAAAGTAATTAGAGATCGTGGCACTTTTACGTCTCCTTTGGTTTCTTCTTGATATCTGAGAAGAGTAGGTATGGCACATTCTATCTAAGAGGCCAAATATTATGCAATTTCAATGAGTTATTGTTTGGAAATTATATTTGGCTTAGATTCCTTGACACTTCAATATCCATCCTTCTACATGGTGCTCTATTTTGGTGGAATTAGATTCCATGTTTGAATTATTTCCTGGCAACATAAAACTTTGAAGCTAGATAAGAAAACAAAATTTATTGAGGTTGATGAATACTTCACCTATCAACATTATTTTGGTTTCCCTATTGCTGCACATGCAATATATGTTGCCGTGTGGATATTTTGTTGTATCCTTGCAGAACTGATCTAGAAACCCCTCTACTGTTGGCCTTGGAAGTTCAGCACAATCATCTCAAATCTTTGTAGTCTTCAAGTGATTCCATTGCCAATCAATAACTTCTGTCACTAACAAGTACATAATCATCCCACAAATTTTATATCAGCTAGATATATTTCTAGATGTGTATATATCATTACAGATCGTTTAAGCACTTCAATTCGTGCTTTTCCCTTTCCATTTAGTCAGACTGTTGTACCCAGCCCAATCAAATAACATAGATGTAGGAACGATATAGTAAAGTGTAATACTCTAGAGGGGGGTGAATAGAGTTGGCAGCAGAATAATGCTAATTAAAAAATGTTAGCAACACAATCACAGTATATAATCACAGTTGAAATAATGTAAAGGCAGAGTTCAGAAAGCAAACGCAAAGACAGCGATGTATACTGGTATCCCTCTGTTGAGGACTAATCCAGTCGGTAGAACTCTTGCTACCAGTTGAATCCACTATAGGAAAAACCGCAAGTTTTCTTACGAAGTCCTTGCAACTTCTACAACGCGAGCTTTGATACGAAGAACTCGTCCAACTTCAAATGTGAAGAGGTATTCTTCAATCAAGCCTTCTGATTACAATCTCTCAGAAACTTCTAGACCGTACCGCACTGGCAAATCGACTAGAGGATTGTAACTGGCTTGGGATCTGAAAATGAAAGCTCTAGAAAACTCTTTGGAAGGCAGAAAGCTTTTAGATAGAGAGAAGATTGAAAGTGAATGAGTGAATTGAAATGATCGAAATACTTCTCTATTTATAGAAATTCCAAAGGGAGAACTCTGTCAGAATTCGGGCAGAACTCTATGAGCAAATCTCGGTCAAATCCGTAACTGCAGGAGGACCAAGTTCCAGAGAATTCAAAAATCAAAATGGCCACCAACCGAACTCTGGCCGAGTTCTGTCAGGGTTAGGTTAGGGTTTTAAAATAGGTTTTTGGTGATTTTTGAAAACCTTTTTGAAAACCTTTTTGTAAACATTTTGATAGGTCATTTTTTTAAAAACATTTTAAATTATTTTGGGGATAGCCTATTTGCCAGTACGACTCGGTGTACAACGTATTCCTAGACTCAAATAAAGTGAAAATTATATTACATAGGAAATACAGACTCACGTAGGCAAACAGATCTTCAGTCTTGAACGGAGTGAATATCCAATCTTGCTTATGTCCAAGAAGCTGAGATGTCCCAACAAGCTTTGTATATCCAGACAGAGTTTTGATCAATTATTAAAATCAGGTTGATCATATGACCAATGGGCCACCAATCTCCCCCATTTTGATAATTGACAAACTATGAATGATATAACATTAAGCTAGTTCGAAAAATATCAAAAAGTAGAAATTGTTCATAACCTGTATTTAACTCAAAAAAATGTTAGATCCTTTTAATTTTCTCCCCCTTTGTCACTTAGCAAAATAATTGCACAAGAGAAGGCTCCCCCGTATTAAATGCAGAAGGCTCCCCCGCAATCAATGCATAAGTAACAAATAGCGAGAAAACAAAATAAAATAAATATAGTATAAAAATTAGAGATATAGCATCACAGGCATGTAATATTTCTACAAATTATCATCACAGGCATGTATTGCTTCAAAAATATAAAAAAAATCTCAGGCATGCTATTTCACAGGCAGTTTAAAATGGAGAAGCAGTATAAAGAGATAGTGCTAAACAAAATACTGAAATAAACTAAGATGTCATAAATTAAACATCATAAACATGTCCATGAAGATAAAAAGTACTGATAGCAAACTACAAAATACTAATCACAAGTAAATGATAAAAACTTGGAATATCGGAGCATTTCCAAGTATACAGTAGAATGTCATTAATAATCAAATCAGATCTCATCATCACTATCCTCATCAATATCATCAGCAGCACGGCCAGCATGACCGGAAGTACCAGCACCAGAAGTACCAGCGCCAGTAGGATGAGTAGGGGCGCCAGCATAGAACTCGCCAACATAATCTCGAGGAGCACGATACCAATCATAGGCGTTACCTGGCTGGAAGTAGGCATGGACAGCCTCATCCTCACAGAGGTAACCCGAAAAAGCTGGATCTCGAGGGATGGAAGCGGCTGAATAACCAGTCTGAGCGAACCGAAGATCAGCCAAGGAGTTTGCCATCGCCTAGTAACGGGTGACATCGCGGAACTCACGCTCGCGAGCCATGTCCGTCATCGAGACGTGCAAAGCTGATAGATGCTGATGTATGCCCTCAAAAGTCATGGCATACGGCTGATGTGGTGGAGATGGTGCAGTAGGAGGAGCACGAGGTGGAGCTGAAGCAGTCCGGCTGCGACGAGAAAGCTGGAGTAACTTGGGCTCAGAGTCCTGAGTACAAGTCGATAGATCGATGTCGAAGCGCTGAAAGATACGAGGGAGAATCATCGCGTAAGAGAGATTTCGATCTCTTGCACGACAACGTCCCATCATCTGAATAATAGTCTCGGGGACGAAAAAGGAATCCCCTTGATAAGATGATACATAGCGGACAGCTCAAGCGAAGTCACATCATCCTTGGAAGTGGATTTTGGAAGTAGAGTAGAGTAGATGATGCGATGCAATTCGTAGTTAAACAAGTTCAGGTTGTTAGCCTTGAACTTTCCAGGACGTACTCTGTCAGGTGCACAGAGTTCCGTTTTGAAACTCGTGAGTGTAGTGCCTTCGAGAAACTCGAATTCCGTGATATCAACTAGCGGTTCACCTTCATTGGGAATCCCAAGAATCTCCGCTAGGAGGACATCATTGAACTCAATGTCTATGCCTCCAACACGTGTGCTCACGTCAAAAGTATTAACTACGAGATTGCAATAGAACAATCTAGTGGCATTAGTAGCAATTGGGAAGCACAGTTTAACAAGTAAGTGTAACCCTAATGCCTCAAATAAGTGACGATGGTCAGGGAATACCGTCCATTTTACCGGAGCGCCGCTGCATATGGATCGGATGAAAAAGTCACCGTACCATAATAAAGCTTGATCGAGGGTTTGAAAGAAAAACCCATCGAATGCACCGTCGCTCTTTTGGACCGGCGAAAACAAAGAATCCTTGTGAGGATTCGAAGAGGACCCTTCCTCACTAGGAGTGGTCTTCTTCCTCTTAGACGGATTGAATCTAGGTACCATTGAAATAAATAAGCACTAATGTGAAAGTAGAGAAAGAGGGAGTTATACCTCACGAAAATTGGATATGTTGTAGAGAAGGATGATCTCCGCACGATTCCAAAGTTTGGCAGGATTTCACCAAGTAGATAGGGAGCAATGGGTTGGTGAATACCTAGGGTTTGGAGGAGTTTCGGGCGGCTGGAGCTGCTGTTTGAAAGTATGGAAGCAATGGAAGAGAAGTGGCTCTCGGGTTGTGTATATATACACAGACACCCTCAACCGAACTCGGGCCGAATTCGGTCAGAGTTCTGGCCGAATTCGCCTAGGGTTCTTTCAGGTTGATTTTTGCTACTTCTTTTTCATTGGCTCGTTTCAAATATTTAATTCAAAGATTAGTTATTTTAGTCTTCAAATAACATAATTAATAATATTTTATGATTTAAATGTCGTTACATATTGACTGTCTCAGATTAGCTGTAGGAGTACTGTCCCAGCAGACGGAGGTTCACCGAAGAACTCTTAAGTACCGCTTCGCTTCAACCGTAGTTGTGGTGACAGACAGACTCTTTATTAGCTTGTCTCTAACACATTTTTTGCATAATGATATATAATCATAAAAGTAAAATTAATTTATATTACTGACGTCCAAAATTCCTAATTCTCGATGTAAATAATTGAAGCGATCTTCCGCTAGAGGTTTAGTGAAGATGTCAGCTAATTGATTTTCAGTATCTATGTACACAAGGTTTATATCTCCATTTTGATAATGATCTCTAAGAAAATGATGCTGAATCTCGATATGTTTAGTACGAGAGTGACATACAGGATTCTTAGTCAAATTAATGGTGATAGTGTTATCACAGAAAATGGGAATATGTGTGTAAAATAAATCAAAGTCTTCTAAGGTTTGTTTCATCCACAAAATCTGAGCGCAACAACGTCCTGCGGCGATGTACTCAGCCTCTGTTGTTGATAAGGCTACAGAATTTTGCTTTTTACTAAACCAAGAGACTAGAGCCTTTCCTAAGAAATGACATGTACCGCTAGTACTTTTTCTATCAACCTTGCATCCAGCAAAATCTGCATCCGAATAACCAATAAGGTCAAAGGATTTAGTTTTGGGATACCACAAGCCGACAGAAGAAGTGCCCTTAAGGTATCGGAAGATATGCTTAACTGCGGACAGATGTGATTCCTTTGGGTTAGCTTGAAAACGTACACACAGGCAAACACTAAACATTATATCTGGACGACTAGCAGCTAAGTAAAGTAAACTACCAATCATACCTCGATACTTACGTGTGTCGACTGGCTTGCCTTGTTCGTCAGAATCAAGCTTTGTTGAAGTTGCCATCGGAGTGCCAATAGGTTTGACATTGTCCAGATCAAACTTCTTTAGCAAATCTTTTGTGTACTTGGCTTGATTAATGAACGTCCCATTGTCGGTTTGTTTGATTTGCAATCCGAAAAAGAATTTCAGCTCTCCCATCATGCTCATCTCAAACTCATTCTGCATGCACTTAGAAAATTCTTGACAAAGAGATTCATCAGTGGATCCAAATATGATATCATCAACATAGATCTGAATTAAAAGCAGCTTGCCATTAAAAGATTTAATAAAAAGTGTAGTGTCAACCTTTCCTTTTGAAAAACCGTTGTCAAGTAGAAAAGAGCTTAGACGATCATACCAAGCACGAGGGGCTTATTTCAAACCGTATAAGGCTTTCTTCAACTTGAAAACATGGTCAGGATTTTTGAAATCCGTGAAACCCGGAGGTTGTGCTACAAAAACTTCTTCTTTTATAAAACCATTTAAAAAAGCACTTTTTACATCCATTTGAAAAAGTTTGAAATCATGAAAACATGCAAATGCACATAACATGCGAATGGATTCTAATCTCGCAACTGGGACATAAGTCTCATCGTAGTCGATACCCTTTTCTTGATTGTATCCTTGAGCTACGAGTCGAGCCTTGTTACGAGTTACTAAACCATCCTCATTCAGTTTGTTTCGGAATACCCAACGGGTGCCAATGACCGGATGATCAATAGGCTTGGGAACAAGTTCCCAAACTTGATTCCGTTCGAATTGGTTCAATTCCTCTTGCATGGCATCTATCCAGAAACTATCACTACATGCTTCATCAATAGATTTAGGTTCTAGCTGTGAAATAAATGCAACACTAGAAATAATATCTCTCCTGGATGATCGAGTACTTACTCCTTTGGTAATGTCACCAATTACCAAATCTTGTGGATGATCAGCTGTGAATTTTAATCTCTTCGGTAGACTCTGTAGGTAGCTGGTTCCTGGATCTCCTCTAGGGGGTTCAGCTAGTGCAGAGCTTGGTTCAGGTTCAGCTGATGTTGAGCTTGATGTAGGCAGATCTTCATCACTGTCATCGAGAGTCATTTCGTTCATTTCATCAAAAGTGACATTGATTGATTCTTCGATGATCATGGTACGTTTGTTGAAGACTCTGTACCCTTTGCTCTTGGCCGCATAACCTAGAAATATACTTTCATCGGCCTTTTCGTCAAACTTTCCCAAGTTGTCTTTAGTATTAAGAATAAAGCACTTACAGCCAAATATCTTAAAGTATGAAACTGAAGGAATTCTATCAAACCATAACTCAAAAGGAGTCTTCTTCGATTTGGGTCAAATTAGAACTCTATTGAGCACAAAGCAAGCTGTATTGACAGCTTCAGCCCAGAAGTATTTGGGTAGGCTAAATTAATTTAACATCACTCTGGCCATTTCGGTTAGAGTTCTGTTCTTACGTTCCACAACTCTATTTTGTTGTGGAGTTCTAGGGCAGGAGAACTCGTGTATAAAACCGTGTGTGTCACAAAATTGCTCGAAATCAGCATTCTCGAATTCGCCTCCATGATCGCTTCTAATACGAGTGATCATGTAACCTTTTTCATTTTATACTTTCTTGCAAAAGGCGACAAATTCGGATAATGCGTCATTCTTGCGTGTCAAAAAATATACCCACGTGTATCTAGAGAAATCATCTACAATTACAAATGCATATAATTTACCTCCGAGGCTAGCAACTCTGCTAGGACCGAATAAATCCATGTGTAGCAATTGTAGAGGTCTAGTAGTACATACTGCGTTTACAGACTTGAATGTGGATCTGGTAGCCTTGTTCTTTTCATATTGGCTGCATACCGAATCCTTCTTGAATGTTATGTCTGGTAAACCGCGTACTATCTTCTTTGTGGATAATCTTGAAATTGTATCCATGTTTGCATGACCGAGTCTCATGTGCCATAGATGACTCTCATCACTTTTAGCCATTAAGCATCTACCTGAAATGTTAGCTTCTTCCAGCAGATAGAAAACATATATATTGTCTTCCCTGATACCTTCAAAGATAGTACTACCAGTTGAGCTATCAACTATAGTACATTTGTTTTTGCCAAAGTTGATACCATAACCATGATCAGCTAGATGACTTATGCTGAGCAGATTATGTTTCAACTCGGTAACCAGACAGACATCTTTAATCACGGGATAGGGAGACTTACCAACATCACCGATACCAATAATATATCATTTCAAATTATTATCGAAGGAAACATAACCTTCCTTCTTCTTCTTCGACAGTGTTGCAAATAGAGTAGCGTCACCTGTCATATGCCGTGAGCAACCGCTGTCGAGGATCCATTTGCTTCTAGCATGTAAAGGGTGTTCCACCTACAAAACAGTTTGCAGATGAAACCTTTGGTACCCATTTCTTATAGGGTCCTGAATTGTTAGCTTTAGGTATCCAAGCATAAACATTTAAATATACAAGCTTTCTCATTCTACATGCAGATGATATATGACTAATGAGGCCACAATAATGACATTGTGCATGTTGAGTGTTGAAAGCTGAGTGGTGTGTATGGTTGGTAGGTTTGGATTTTCTAGAATAGAAGAATGCATACTTATGATCATGTTTGGGCTTAACCTTTTGGGGTAAAGGTTTTATATGGTTTGGTCTGACAGTGTTTGGCTTGGGAATGTTCCGATTTCTCGGTAAGTGACACGTGTTAGGATAGGAAGCAGCAGGCTCGGGTTGTTTTCCCAACCTAATTTCCAACCTTTTGGAAGTGTCATATAACTTGGTATAATCAGAATTGAGTTGTTCCATTCTGATTTGTGCAGATTGAAGACTTTTCTTTTCTTTAGAAAGATCTTCTCTCAATTGGTCTATAATCTTGTCTTTCTCTTCGGATGACTGTTTAGTCTCGTGTAATAAGAGCTTTATAGAGGAAAGCTCACCAGACTCACTAACATTAGCTCTAACCTCAGCTAGTAGGTCGGTAAGTCTTCATATTTCTCATTTGTACTCTTTGAGTACCTTCTTAGCGGTTTGATATTTACTACGCAGTTTCCTGTAGTCAAGCATCAGGTCATTGAAGGCATCTCCTAATTGCTCAAAGGTAAAGTCATCATATGTTTCTACAGGTTTAGTAGGTACCTGATCGATTGCCATGAAGCAGATGTTTGCAGCGTCCTCTGAATGTTCATCTTCTGAGTCGCTAGCTTCACTCTCATGCCATATGCTGGTGTTGGCATATTTCCGAGATGTTGATCTTTTCAGGTTGCCTTTTTCATACCTGTTGTTCTTCTTGCTCGATGATGAGTTGATGGGACAGTCCTTCTTCATATGTCCCTTCTTCCTGCAGTCATAGCAGACAGCATCTTCTTGGTACCAGTTGTTGCTGTTGTTCTCTTTGACTCTCTTCTCATGTCTCATGAATCTTTTGAA
The DNA here is from genome assembly GCA_029216955.1 of Iris pallida. Lineage (NCBI taxonomy): Eukaryota > Viridiplantae > Streptophyta > Magnoliopsida > Asparagales > Iridaceae > Iris > Iris pallida. The sequence continues at coordinate 10,006,138 of JANAVB010004399.1, read as the reverse complement.
CTTCCTTGCTAGGAGAGCTTGATCTTCAGCGTCAGATCCACTGCTATCTGAGTCATCTTCAGCAGCTTTTTGTTTGCCATTAAAATCGTTTGATTGCAAATCTTAATACAAACAGAACAGTGTTACAATGTAGGACTTAGATGTAGTCCTAGGAGTACACTTTTGTTTAAGCTGGGTTCCTTAGTGCCAATGGAGCGAGTGGTAATGCGTTAACTCCGTTGACCGGCTGACGACGGTTATCGATTCTCTGAAGGTGTTGATTGCCCTGGGTGCTGGAGCTTGCTGAGAGGAGGAAAACATTGAGTGTCTAGAACTGCCTCTCTGGTGATTCTCTGTTGTGGATTCTGTCTGTGTTGTGAATCTTGTGTGTGTGTGGAAGAAGGAAATGATCGCTCTATTTATAGCTGGGCAGGTTGGCTGCTCATGCGCGCATGTAGGATGCGCCGGTGTGTGGGGACGCCACGTGGAGGTTGCTGATGGGAGGGCGCATGGATGATGCGCCCTGATTGGAAGGTTGAAATCTTCATGCTGCTGTTGTGAGCCGGCACGTAGCAGAGGAGAAGATCTTTCTGTTGCTGAAATCTTGGACGAGTTGAGTCAAAGGACACATGTCGTCGACTCATGGCTCGAAGATCTCAGATTTGGGGGGGTGATGACCTGGTGAGCTGCGCCTTGGATTGGACGCAGGAGGAGGCTGCGACTCATAACCTTTAGGAGTTACAAGCCATTTAGGGCGCATGGCTTCTGAGGCGCATGCAGGCAACTTTCCTTCTGTCTTTCAGGATCAGAGATCAGTCTGGGGCGCATGGCTTTTGAGGCACATGCAGAGCTTCAACTGGAGACTCTTCATCTGTCTTTAGGGATCAGAGAGCAGTCTAGGGCGCATGGCTTTTGAGGCACATGCAGGTTTGGGCGCATGGCCGTGGAGGCGCATGCAGGGAATTGAGACTCTTCCTCTGTCTTTAGGGATCAGTGAAGGGTCTGAGGCACACGGCTTTCGAGGCGCATGCGGATCTGGGCGCATGGCCGTAGAGGCGCATGCGGATGGTTGAGTGGCCACGTGGCAGTAGCCGTCGGAATAAAGTCATGATGATGCTGACGTTGCCGACGCTTTGCTTTCTGAAAAAGCTGTCAACTGTTCAGACTTTGGGAAGTGTGCTGCCAACTCTGGTGTCAGTTCAGCATTTAATGTTTGTGACATTCGATGGACAGCTGAGTGGGCACGTTGGTTGGTGTTCCACTCGGTATGGGGATGTGAGGGGGCGCATCCTCTGTGATGCGTCGGATATCGTAGGGCGCATCTGTGCAATGCGCCTGATGCTGGAGGGCGCGTCCATGTGATGTACTGTTTGGCTGGCACATCCGACATGTCCTTTAATGCTGCGGCTGTCTCGCTCTTCGAGTGTTATAAATAGCCGTTTGGCTGAATTCGAGGCGTCCGGTTCATCTATTTAATGTAAATTAATTGCACGGAATTTGGGGGGCCATCCACTTGGCGCGTGGGTTTGATCTGCCCGGCCTATAAATAGTGACATGGAGAGAAGATTGGCTTCTCATTCCCACACGTACTTCTAACATGAATTTGAATATGCGGGTGCATTCTGTCGACGAAGTGCTCCCGAGGGTGAAGATGAGACGCTGTGTTGTCTTCGATGCTCTTGAAGGTGACTGTTACATCCAAAAGACGGAGTCGAGGGCTTCTGAGGCAGGCGGAAGGTGCCTGTTGCATCCAAAGATAGGGATGTTCGGGCCCCGTCTCCGTTGTTCTGGAAGAGCCATAGATCGGAATGGCGGTGCTAGGCTCTCTCTTCCTTCATAGTGGGTGTCGCCCACTCTGGTTGTGTTGAGAGCTCCCTTGTGCTGTGGTTTCGATCACGGTCTTCCTTGGGCTTTGGAGGCTCTTTCGAAGCCTCCCCTGGCCACAGTTTTGCCGTGCTCCTCCTTGGTTCCAGCCAGAGGGTTAAATGCTTTGTGGAAGCATTTATCCGGTGACCCTGGCTGGAAGGGCGACACATGGCTGGGCTCTGCTCGGCCAGGTGAGCCTGGCTGGAAGAATTTGGCTGAAGGGGTGCACATAACTGAGCTGCTGAAGAGATGATGGAATGCGCCTGGCTGGAGGCGCATGATGTCTGCTGCGCCTAACTGATGGCGCATGGTGGCTGCTACGCTTATCTGGAGGCGCATGGTAGCCGCTGGCTGTAGACTTAGGATCTTTCCTTTATAGAAATTCTCCTTTGTACAACCTTTTCTTAGACATGTAATAGACTTTTGTATATAAATAAAAAGTCTTCTTTCGAATGTCTATCTTTATTGATCTTGCTGTGAAGTTCTTCGTCTGAGTTCTAGCGCATGTAGTGTCTGGCGCATGGGCTTTCTGGTTGTGAAATTCCATGCTTCTACAAGACCCCCTTCAAAGTTTTCAAAACTTTTGAATAAGTTTTGGAATACTTTGAATAAGAAGCATGGAGGTCAGGGCGCATGGTTTCTGGGCGCATGTCTGTTCGGGCGCATGCTCTTCCCAGTTAATGATGATGATGCCTCGGTAACCGAAAAGATTAATGATGATCTTTTGGTTTTATTTGCTGCTATCTTTGCACAGAACCCGAGGCGACGGCTGAGATCACACGTCATATGTTCACGCGTGCGACCAAGCCCTATAAATAGGTAAGAGTTGGAGAGAGAAAGGGTTCTTCTTCTCTGTGCCTCTGCTTCTTTAGAGTTTTCTTCTTCAAAACCCTAACTTCTTCTTCGAGAGAGAATGGCTCCCAAGACTCCTCGCGGTGCTGCCAACAAGGGGAAAAAGAAAGCGAAGGAGTCCGCGGAAGTTACGGCGGCTGTCGTTCCCCGTCGGCCTGTCGAAGTTCGGCCGGAGGTGGTTGGTAAGTCTCATTGTTCGTACGCCAACGCACATAGACCTTGAGTCTTTAATGATGTGCCACGGTATTTGCCCGCCGACGCGCATGTGTTTAAACCCTGGTGATGCGCCGAGGCCATACTGCTGACGCGCATGGGTTCAAACCCAGATGATGCGCCAAGGCTATACTGCTGATGCGCATGGGTTCAAACCCTGATGATGTGCCGAGGTTATGCTGCTGACGCGCATGGGTTCAAACCCTGATGATGCGCCGCAGTTTTCTCCTTTAGACACATTGTGTGTTCTCTTCTGACTTTTTCTGATCTTTTGCTAGTGCCGATGGCAATCCTACTTTTGAGTGAAGTTTTCTTGGAGGCTGCCTTCAACCAAATGGGAGTAGAGCATAACGAGAAAGTGATAAACCCTGTTCAAGATGCTCTTATGCTGGATCAGCCTCCTGAGAGAATGACCCTAATCCGTGAACAGCAGCATTGGTTCCTCAAACGGATGATGGAGCGTAGAGTTTTTAAATCTTCCACCTCTGATAAAGTGACCTTTCTGAAGCCTGAGTTCCTGTTTGGAGACCGTCTCACTTCTACTGACTCGTCGGTGCTGAAGGTCAAGGAGGACTTGTTCTTTACTGCGAATGGAGTGCATATGACTGTTAAGCAACTTGAACGTCAATGGCCTTTGACGTCCTTCTGTCGCCTTGTTTCCCAGAGGAGGATGTCTTGGGAGCTTACCCCTTCTCAGGGGGGAGCGGTGACTGGTGTCATCCAAATTGATTCTACTTCCGACCAAAGGGATGCTTTGACCGTTACACGGTCTGGGTCTTCTTTCACCTGGCGGACTTTACGTCCCGGGAGCCTCTACAGTGACGTACCCATTGATACGTTTGCTTATAGTGCCTCGACTTTTACACATCGTATGTTCATGATGGAACGTTCATACCCGAAAGGGGAGTTTCGGGTAGAGGGTTGGTGCCATTACGTTTCCAAGTGGGATAGACTGACACTCTGGATCTTGTCACAGTTTCGGGCCGAGCTTCGAGAGATCGGGTTGACTGCCGCGATTCGTGCTACCCAGGCGGGTGTTGATCTCAATAGGCACATGTTTCTTGCACTACTGGAGATGTTTGATGTCCATACTGGGACCTTTTTTACTCCTATGGGGGAATTAGGGCTCGCACTTCATGAGATGTACGAGGTGTCAAAACTCCCTTGGGGGTCGGAACCCTACGAAGAGTATTTTCCGACCAACGAGGAGTTTCAAGTCCTGGGGGACAGGGCTGAGGAGATGACGGCCGTCTTCAAGGAAGTGGCTAGTCATCACTATTATATGCAGAGGAGGGATAGAAACGGGGCGCAGCCCCATGTGACCGCTTGGAGAGATTATGTCTTTAGACAAGACAAAGGAGATCCCTCACTGTTTTCTACTCCGCCGGCGCTCTCTCGTAGTGAAGTGCTATCTGAGATGAACAGGTTAGGGAAGAAGAATCCCCGAGGGAATGAAGACCAGCAGTCAGATGCACGCTCCTACAGCTGCTTCTGGCATCTTGCTTATCGAATGTCATCCAAGGCGGTGTTGGCGTCTTATCTGATGATATGGCTCCGGGATTGCGTGTTCGCGGGCGGATCCGGCGCCGTGGAGAGGGTAACCCGAAATTTAATCTTGCCAGCCGTGAAGTTGGTCTTCGGCCGGCGTTTGGCTCTTCTCCCTGCTATGGTATGTAACCTGCAGCGAGGTTTGCGAGAGTTTGCTGGAAATATGATTCATGACAGAGGCAGAAACAATAACTTTCCGTGCGCCGAATTGCCGTTTCACTATTTGATGGGATGGCTGATTCTGCATCATCCCAGTGTGATGAGCCCCGGCTCGGAAGGAGATTATAAGGCTGGAGATGCATTCCTTCGTCGTTTCCATCGGAGGAGCTGGTCGCATACTGGTGTTCCTGTTTGTAGAAAGGTTTTATCCCGCCTTCAGGGTTGGGAGATTACCAAAGTAGGTCCAATCTACTTGGGTTTTGAGGCCAACGAGGATTTAAGAGACCTGGGTGAAGGTACCACCACTCTGCCTCAATGGGGATTCCGCTGGTTGCAAAGTATCCGGCCGTCCCATCTGGTGTACCGGAACAGGAATCAGTGCTACCTGGAGCCGTACTTGCCGTGTCGCTTTGCGCGGCAATTTGGTTATGCTCAGATGATGTTGGATAACCCCAGTATTACCCTGGGGTATGTTGGAAGTTTGTTGGATGGTGCACGAGCTTGGCATTACTATAATGCCGGATGTACCGGAGCTCGTTTTACGTTGCCCGTCCCCGATCCGCGGCCGCCTATTCTTTACTCGGCCGCCAAATTTTACTGTGTTATGGCTGCCCCGCCCTCCGGATATGACAGGGAGACCAGCCTTATCGCAGGCACCCAGTTAGCAGCGACCGGGGATACGCCAGTGAAGGCCCGGCCGCATCGTCCGTCAGGGGTGGGTCAACGGAGTGCCCCCTCCGCATCACGAGCAGAACCCTCGGACGATCGATCGAAACGATGTACAGATACAGGGGCTGAATCTCCTGTGCCGAAGAAGCAGAAGAAGGCGTCGTCACCGATGGCGTCATCGGATTCGGCGTCTGAAGAGGTAAGGACGTCTCACGTAATCTGATTTTGGTTCCACCATTTACGAGGCTTCATCTTTCTTTTGTAGGAACCGCTAAAAAGAAAACCTCGTACCCCAAAGTCGGGTGGGAGTAGGCGAGAAGAGATGGCGGGCTCGTCTGGAGTGCGTATCCCGCCGATTATGATGTCTCCCATGGAGGAAGATCCGGAGGATACCGTCGTCGTGGAGGTTCCGGCATCCCCGGGTTATGTCAGGAGGGAACCTGAGGGTGCAGCAGCTTCCGAGGTGATGAAGGTCACAGCGAAGGTTTCACATATCAAAGGTTTAGCAAGTACGCAGCTTCCTGGTGAAGAGGAATGGAGTTCGTCATCTTCCGATGACATCACTCCAGGGCTGCAGGAGTCTGTTACGGGGGCAGCAGAGGTAGTTGAGACAGAGGAGAGGGTTGATTCCCCTCCTTATCATGATGAAGGGAGGTCGGCTGAATCGTTGCCAAATCCTTCCTTGGCTCCAACGATGGACATTGAGATGGCTACCGATCAAGCGGTAGCGACAGATTATGTCCCTGTAGAGGGACTTGAGAAGGATGAGACCCTTCTGCCGGTCTTGTCTCCTGGGGCTGGCCAGGAGGTAAATGTTGATCTTCCCGTTCTGCCGGGGGAGGTAGCTGATGCTGATAGAACGTCGGGGGTAGAAGAGGTGGCCGTTGACGTCGGTGATTTCTCCGGGCTTGAGAAGGGTAAGGGTGTGGAACCCTCTGTTGCTCCTTCCACTTAGGGTACTATCACGACGCATGTGCCGGCTCCTTCTGTTCCTTCGGCTCCTCGGGCTAGCAGTCTGGCCCCTGTTGATGAAGAGCCTATTGCTGCCGAGGTTCAAACCTCTCAGATCGAGGTTGGCGGATCTTCCTCCGGTCTGCAAACTGTAGTAGCTCCCCCAACTCCTGCTATGACGCCGCAGGTGCTGGCGGATGCCGACGAGTATGTGAAGTTCCTCGTCGAGAGAGTGTACAAAATGCTGGAGAAAGGTGTATCTGCAGTGATGGATGCCAAGGGGAGCTTTGCCAGCAAAAGCTTTGGCAATGCCTTGTATCGAGCTGATCCGCGTTCACCAAGGCCATGACCATATGGCCGAAATTCTGGAGGTTTCGGTGATTGAGCTGGACGAGCGGCTCGCGGAACTGCAGCACATCCAGCGAAATGACCTCTCTGTCTTGATAGATGCAGAGATGGGGAAGTTGATTGCTAAAATCGAGGCTTCCCATCGGTCCGATGTGAGCAGTTGGGAGCATGAAGTGGCTAGGACTGAGGCTGCGGCGGAGCAGTTGTCTCAATCTATGAAGAAGAAGACGGATAAGCGGGCTGCGTTGGATGCTAACATCGCAGAGGTTGATGCCCAAATGCGCCGTCTTGAAGACCAGCGGGCCCGACTCCAACTAGAAGCTGATCGTGTCCTGGCTGAACACGTGGCGTTCAAGCAGGAGGAAACGACTCTTACTCAGCGGACCTTTGCTTTGTCTCAGCAGCGACGATAGCTTGATGAGAAGTACGAGGGCGAAACTTCCGCTGAGGCTGTCGAGTTGATGCGTCAAGAGGCCGAGCGTCGAGTTCTGGCAACTGTAGGGACTCGTACTGCTGACCTGAGACAACGAGTCAGAGAGCTCTCGACCCATCCCGGAGAGGCTTAGGGATTGTAGCTTCTTCCTTTCTTTTACAACCCTTGTTGAGGGATAGTGTAGTCTTGTACTCTTTTTTTTTTAATAAAGAAGTACGCAACTTTTGTGATGTGTTCATTTTTTTTTGTCATGAACTTGATGATTTGTGTGGACCTATTATCTTTTGCGCACCTTGGTTTTTAGGTACAGATAATAAGTTTGAAGGAACCATTATGTTTGCTCAGAGGTAATGTGGACATGGCAATCATTAGGTTCGAAGTGATAGAATCTTCTTACTCAGAGGTATTATGGACGTGGTAGGAATGATCTTTGGGGGATACGCTGAACAACTCAGAGATGATGTGGACGTGGAAGTTCGGCGATCAATGTACAATAACGCAGGGGTTGTTTGTACGAGATGTTTACTCAGAGGTAATGTGGACATGGTAAACATGAAGGATAGCGTAAGCTCACGAAATGTGAGGTTGCGCTTTGTAGGATGTAGAGAGACAACTCAGAGGTAATGTGGACGTGGTTATCTTTCTACGGAAGGATGCCACGGAACAGCTGGGTTCCGGAAGCGTTTGATTTTGTGAGAAGAGGTTGTATGGGGAAATACATGTCTTGGAGGATGTCAAGAATAGTACTTCTTTAGGAACTTGCCGTTGATGGGCATCATGAACAAGTCCCCATTGGGTTTGGCGAGGCGGTAAGCACCGTTTGAGTATACCGTCTCAATGATGAAGGGTCCTTCCCATTTGGGCTCGAACTTCCCTGGTGTCTTGTGAGTTAACACCATTGGCCTTCTGACTGCTAAAACCAGGTCGCCAACTTGGAAAGTTCTTTATTTGACCCTCTTGTTGAAAGCCTGTGATATACGGGCTTGGTAAAGTTCAATGCGTTGTTGAGCTAGGAGACGCTTTTCGTCAAGTGCCTCCAGTTCCCGCAGACGACGACGTTGATTGTCTTCTTCTGTGAGTTTGTTTGTGATTGCTACTCGGAGTGAGGGGATCTGGATCTCGAGAGGCAGTACCGCTTCACTTCCGTAGACCAGGGAGAATGGTGTGTTGCCTGTTGGGGTCCGTACCGTTGTACGGTAGGCCCAAAGACATTCGCCGAGCTTTTCGTCCCAGTCGCATTTGTTGGATGACACGACCTTTTTGAGCAGCCTGACGATAGTTTTGTTGAATGCCTCGGCCAATCCGTTTGCTGCCGGATTGTAGGCGGTTGAAGCCACGTTTTGAATGCGATTCTTGTCACAAAATCTGCTGAAAATGTGGCTGATGAACTGAGGACCATTGTCATGAATGATCCGCCTAGGTACTCCGAAACGATAAATGACATGGTGTTTGATAAAGCTAACCACTCTGGAGCTTTTTACTTCCGCTAGTGGGACTGCTTCCGCCCATTTGGAAAAGTAATCGGTGATGGCCAGGATGAAACGATGTCTTCTTGATGAAGGAGGGGTGATTGGTCCCACAATGTCCATGTCCCAGGCTTCGAAGGGCCAGGAGGCGACTGTAGGATGTAGCAGTTCCGATGGTGTATGTATGAAGTCTGCATGAAGTTGGCACGCGTGGCACTTCTTAGCATATTCAACAGCGTCGGCGGCCATGGTTGGCCAGTAGTAGCCCATACGTCGCAGTCGATCTTGCAACTTAGGACCGGGTTGATGAGCTCCACAAGTTTCGTCATGAGCTTCTTGAAGAGCTTCGGCCGCCTCTTCGTTAGACAGGCATCGAAGGAGAAGTCCGTCGAAGGAGCGTCGGTACAGCGTTTTAGTGGATGTATCGTAGTAGAATCGAAGAGAGCATCTCCTGACTGAGACGGCTTCCTTCGGGTCCTCTGGAAGGATTCCGTAGACGGCGAAGTCGATGAACGGGAATCTCCAGTCTCGGACATTAACATCGGTGTTTGTCGGCATGGCGTGAGCCATTTGCAAACATAGGTTGTTTCTGGGACAAATCAAGTCTCGGCCAGTTACCGTGACATAGTGTTGCGTCCCAAGGGGTGCGGCCAATGAGACTGCGAGGCCAGCCAGAGCGTCAGCCTCCAAGTTTTGTAGACGGGGTACATGTTCGATGAAGAACCCAGTGAAGGTTGAAATGATGTTAAATGCAACTTCATGGTAAGGGATTAAATCTTCATGGCGAACCTCGTATTGCCCCCGAATCTGGTTTACGACGAGTTTCGAGTCGCTGTAGGCTTCCAGATGATCCACCCCCAGCTGTTGTGCTAGCTGGAGTCCCATGACGAGTGCGTTGTACTCAGCAACATTGTTGGAGCACGGCTTCGAAAGAGAGTATGCGCGCTGGATGACCAGCTGATCGGGGGAGACCAAGACTACCCCCACTCCTGCGATGATTTGGCCGTTGGGGCCCGTTCTTGAAGCGCCATCGAAGAACATCCGCCAAACGGGGCTTCCTTCAGTGACGTTTGATTCTTGGACTTCATCCGGGATGTCTTCATAGAGTTTTGAAGATTCTGGGATGGGGTGTGCAGCTAAAAAGTTAGCCAGTGTGTAAAACCCCTTATAATTTAAAGGAATATTTAAATTATTTTTGGATTTTATTTAATTCTAATTTATTTTTATCTTATTTATATTATATAAAAGGACTATAGCCATGGTTGAGTTTGAATATGCAAGACGACTAGAAAGTATGGCATGCCTAGCATAGTCGGGTGCTTTAACTAGTATGCTAGCCATGTTAGGAATGCCATGGTCATATTATAATCTCTTGCATGTAAACCATTCAAATTATGCACAAGTTATATTTTTATTAAATTAATTAGTTAAGAAAGCCTTTATGACTTTTTAGGAGACCCGGTTGCACCAAACCTTCCCAAAGCTCTTCCAAGCCAAACCCAACCCTATGTAGACATGTTGGACATTAATAAATATTAATAATTACATTTATTTGTATTTAATCCAGATTTTGTAGTGTAATTATATAGATAAAATTAAATAGTTCTATATTAGGAAACCTCTTTTTAAATCCTCAATTCAATCAACTTGCCAACTCACCAAACAACCAAATCATGCCAAGTGGACCCCTACCATGATAATTTCGGCCAAAGCAACCCCCCATGGTCAAATGCATCAAATTAAATAGGATTTAAATCCTAGATTGCTTAAAATTTATTTAAGGATACGTTTAAATATACCAACTTATCCCAAATCTTAACCAAATCCAAATCTTTCTCTCCCTCACCTTTAGCCAACCAAAACCCTCTCCCTCTCCATAATTTTGGCAGCAACAAACTCTCCATAGCCTCCATACATCATCTCCTCCATTACACATCTCTCCATCCTTCACAAAAACTCATCTCCTCCACTATACATCCCCGAAATCCCTCAAAACAAACCCTAAAATTCCATCTCCCCCATCCAATCCTCTATAGCCATTATAAACTCTCCCATACTCACCAAGAGAGGATTAGCAAGCGAGGATAGCGGAAAAGATTGGAGCTTTGGTGAAGAGAAGTCATCATCACCCTTTCTAGCAAGGATCTTTGGTAAGAACCCTAATCTTTTCTTCTAAAAATCTTTGCTAAAATTCTGTAGAAAATATGTTATTAATTCTTTAGAAATCATATTTTTATGGATTTTTTTTAGGTATAATCATCCATAAAGATTTCATAAAATATAGGCATAATATTCATGTGTCGGTAGGATCAAAATTAACCCATTGTGAAGGAACTATGAGTTATTGGTGTCTATTTTCGAAACTGAATTTTATGTGTGTTCATATACATAAATTAGGATTTTTAAGTATTTTTCCACAATTTTAGCAACTCAAATCTGGTCGACAAAATTTTAGGTCAAAACTAGCTAATTTCGGGTAACCGGCTAACCTAGAATGTCCCAAACTTGTAGTATAACTCAACCCTTGTACTTCTGAAATTATTCTATGAAATAAAGTATTTTATTTCTGTTTAAAATATATTTTTGGTTATTTTAGCAATTTTGAGTCATTAACTATGTTCCGGGCAAGTTTCGGGTAGACTAGCTGACTTAGTAATCAACCAGTCGTAAATGTCTTTAAAAATATTAATTCTAGGATTTCAGAGATAAATCTGTAGAAAATTAGTTTAAATATTATTTTCATGATTTTTATATGATTTTTAAGTATGTTGTTGAAGTAGGGGCATAACCGACTAATTAAAAGTTAGAAACCCTAAAACTGTGTTTCGATGTCTCGTGGAACCTGTGTGTGATTGTATGGATCTAAATGGTTCCACGAGTGATTGAATATAATTTTAATACATTACTTTGACTAATTAAGTCGTATCGTAAGTTTCATAAGTAGTGACTTAATTTAGTTAATTAATTATCTAGGAGCGTCGGGTTCCGGAGGCGTGGACGCGAGAGCGACGTTTCATATTTACAGCACGAAATTAGGCAAGATACCTTGCCATTATACTGTTTATATTCAGTTGCATTTTATTACATATCACTGTTCATTATTTCCAGTTCTTGTAGTTCTTAATTTATTGTCTGCTCAATGATATTAGATGTATTTGTTATTATCCTTTGATTGCATATGGACTTAGAGTTAAGAGACTACCGCTGTAGTGTATTGCATATACCTTGACACAGTCGTACCACGAGGATGTGTGAGATGAGTAGCATGTAGAGGTTCTTGCGCGTGGGCTGATCCTCCATGTGCATGCATTAGGGCTAACTGTTAATAGAGGCGTATTAGGAGACTTAGCAGTTAGTAGAGATACATGGTCGTGGATGCGACTTGATAGGTACATTGGGTGGGGAGAACATTTCCTTGTCGTATGGGCTTCTATTGTACTTTCTTTATAACCCGAAAGCTCCGCTGGAGATACGGGTATGAGCCTCTCAGGTTGGCCACTGTCGTTTTTGAACGTCATGCTCTCGGTCACTGGTGCCCAAGTGGGGACTATACTAGATCCCATTACAGTCAGGGCTCATGCGACGAAAGGTTTGTTCTTAACTGCATGTTCACTTTAGTTGGTTAGATTACCTTATTGTGTCTTGTCACTTTCTTTGATTGTGGCATATTTTATATTCAGTATTATATGGCATGTTGATGTATCTTGTTACGTCCCTCTGAGGACCTGGTTATCTCGCCAGGTGTGTGTTTCATGATTCCTTGCAGGTGCTCTAGCTAAGGCCATTCCTTCCTTCGTGGTGATTGCTCTTGGACTCGCCATTGCTCTCGCTTGCTAAATTATTTCCTTGTATATTTTTCTATATTTAATTTGGTTGGTAGTGGACTTTGTCTCCGCCCAACTATTGTGTACATGACAAATTCAAAGTTACTTTTATATCATATTTATCTTTGTGGATGAGATTTAGTACCTTGGTTACTGCATTTTACAGCTTATGTATATATACGAGGGTCCATATACTTCGTATGTATACAGCTGGCATGATTACGTTATAGTCCTACGTATTTTGGGACTGGGGCGTTACATGTTTTTGTGGTGGCCCATGCAGGTCTAGTTTGTCACATCGGTTATGCTACTGTACCGATGTGAACCTGCATATAGGATTAGGATATAGGAATCTCATCCACAAGCTTGACTTCCTCCCTCAATTCCAAATCTCGAATTCTCGTCCGATTATCTTGATTTCCTTCTGCTTGATTCCTTTCACTGCAAATCTTATCTTTTTCGTGTTGAATAGGAAGGTTAGGAGATAACTCATACGAGTATACGTGTTACATTCCTCAATTACTTTATTAGTTGACTTCATAAGTTGAGTAGTATGACTACAACCTACCACCCGTATCCTTTTAACGCAGTAGTAAAGTGTAACAAAGTGATAATGATTATATACTAGTGTATGAGAGATGTTTACCTAGAATATAGAGATTTCGTATCCCATACCCGTTGTTCAACTAAGGCCTGATACAAGAACCAGTAGGACGACTGTATACGTAAGCATACCGGATAAGACTTAGATCCTTGTGAAACTCTAACTATTTATTACTGCTTTCAACGTATTCTCCCATACTTATACTTTAAACTACCATGAATGACGACGCTATTTATAGCCTAGTTTTGCAAGCTTATTCTTTGTCGAGCTTGTTCAGGACATATGTATATTGGGGACGCCCACAAGCATATTGTCTAATTAGAATCAATGTATTATGGTCTGATCAACCATAGTGCATTTGGTTCGCTCTTCATATGATTATCCCATGTGGATTGAGATATAGAGGTATCAAGGATCTCATCTGCGACTGCATTGACAATTCCTCTTGAATTACACGTTCGCTTTTGAATTACGTAATTGTATTCAATGACATCTTTCTTGAACTCTTTATTTCTTTTGTCTTTCACTGATTGGAAAGACGAACGCTCGTATTTGATAGATAAATACAGAGTATCCCCATGGCCATGGTAGTTATATGCACAAGTGTAGCAACCATCGGCCAAGCCATATAACTACAACCTTGCCTAAGTTGCTCGTCCTTCCCTCGACCCTAATAGTAATATCGTGACCTTCTAGTCATTTGATCTTGAAAGATGGGTAAGATCTTACCCTTGGGTAATCCACAAACCTATGAGAACATCTAATCTCTAGGAATCATTTATTGTGAGTCTCCAAATATTCATCTTGATTCTTGGCTTAACTAGCAACCCGTATGCCTTAACTCAAACCTTACTTGACTAGGCCCCCACAGTTTAGACAGAGAAGAACAGACCAAAACAAGGACAAGCATTGTAATGATCGTGGTAGACACCCATTCCAAGATTAGAGATTCAGCAGATGTTACTATAGGTACAAAGTTCTATTATCAAATAAGTGACATAATATTAGAACAACACATTCACCAGCTTAGCCAAAATCTGGAGCATGATGCCCCGTCATTATGTTGTATTAGTAATCAACAAGTGATGCATGAGAACTACATTAAATACTATAGAACACTTGTGACTATAGTCTGGCAGATTTGACACAAATAGAAATTCACAACTTAGTAGTTAGGGATCTTTCCCATGACGTGCTTTAGAGTTCGTTATTCCACCGATAGACTCTCGTATAACATGGACAAGACGGTCATTCTATCTTATTGACTCATGTACCACTGTACGCGATCATTTCCATTTATTAGGACTCGGGGTACAACCCTCGAAACTGATTCACAACTACCCTATCATGTTATCGATCACATCGTGACTTATTATTACCAAATGTCATGGTACGATATCGGGACTCAAATATTCCTAACCTCTTTATTCCAAAAACCATATCCTAGTCTCTAGAGTGAATAGATTATAAGCTATTCTTACTTTTAGGAATTTGGGGATCACCGATTGATTGAGGTAAATTGGTCCTCACTAGGATGATAAATTAGTGACTCGTGAACTCCCACTTTCTTTTACATCTTTTGGTGTCCCTTACCGTGACTTTGATGTTTGAAGTGCAATACTAGCTGTTACCTTCCAACAAAATTTATATACAAAACTTAAACGAGTCCACCTTCAAGTAGACATATCATGTCCCACACAAACACATCTCCTTGGACTCTATTATTATGATACGACTTTCAGGTCACAAGGGACTATCGATAACCCTTACCATAACATCGATGTACTTTCGGACTACAGTTAGAGATCCAACCTTGACTCAAATATTTTGGCCCAATATATGGTTGTGATCTACTCGAAGCCCTTTACACACATGTCACTAGTGTGCCACTCAATAGAGGCCTTGTGTGCTACTTAAACACAAAAGTCATAGAAGGCGCATCTCACGACTTACAGAACCTATTCTACCAACCCGATGGGAAATTTGTCCAACCACTTGAATTTGAACCTATTCTACATTACCCTAACCTAATAGTGATGGTTTAAAATTCCACAAAATTTTGTCCAGCCACTATAGATTAAAATCTAAAGTCTATGCAATCAAAGATTAAAGTCCAATTAGGGAACCTATTGAGACTCAGTTAAACCCATCATAGCCTATCGCTATATTGGGACTATAAAACTAAACTTGATGAATAGGCCCTCACTCCTATTATGTAGGCCCCACCTCTCAGCTCACTAATTCTCCTTCCATAGATTTCGTAACTGCATCTCTTCGTAGCCTATGTTATGTATCTCTCGGTACCAACTTGCTTTCGGATATACTTGACCAAGACCTCTCATACAGTCTTGACCAAACATAGTTAATATATAGGCCATATTAAATAGATAATACCTAGACTTCCTATAGAGTATGTGACTATGATTAGAAATACCTCATACTTCCTATACCTCCTTGAAATTTGACCTTCTTAGAAGCCCTATTACTGTGCTTTCCCCGATTAACCAACTTCTATAAGTTGGATAGAACATTGAACTTATTATACTCTACCTCTCAGAATGGATTACAATCGTGACTGTTCTTCCGTCTGTATAGAATTTATGAAATGATCTTTTATTTTGCATTTTATAACCCTTTGTTCGTGCGTTTAGATAACTACGATAATAGATTGCAACCTAAATTCTTCAAGTCAATCATAGAATTATTTTTGTTTAAATCAATAGCAATTTTTTTTTTGAGGCAAATAGATCGCAAGCCTCTCTAAGGAACATAAGATTTTGGAATTAATAAGTGGATGGAAATGATTGGCTCCAATTAGACTAATAATTCAATGGTTTATAAGGTCGACCCATATTCGTATCATTTGATACCCTCGACAGGGATTTTGATAATTGAAGCACAATACTAGCCTTTTCGTTTCGACAAAGTTCACACTCACGAACTAGACTAGTCATACTACTCACATGACATACAGGTCCCATACAAACGAACTTTCCAGTGCTCTATTTAAATTACACCACGTGTATGACATATTGTTTCCTGAAAACAAACCATAGAGACCCAAATTCGATCTATTCGATTTCACCCATGCAAATATCGACCCATTCCCTTAACTAAACTGAATATTCAAGATCTGTGCAAGACGTAGCACACCTATGACGTATGCTTTCCAATAAGCAAGCGCATGCCTCCTATACAACACCAAACATCAGCCCACACATATTAGTCGTTATGACTTAGAGTTTTTAAAATACTTGCCTAATCATATTCTATAGCCTGGGTTCTTTAATTATCATTGATTCTCATCACTTGGCCATAAATTTTTCTTCCCTAAGATTTTAAGCTCACTTCTTTGTTTCCCATGTTAGACGTAGAATGAATCCTTCTGAACCGACACACCTTAGTATATTCAAATAAGAGGTCACTACCAGCTTGTCAGAAGCATGACCCCTAGAGTGACAATGTTTGATTGTAGTAACTATCTTATAGTTGTTATTGACCAAGAACGTTATAGTGTTATCAAGGCTCACTTAGAATCCAAGACTGCGGTCAGAAGTGTCCATTATTCTCGTGCCCCTCCCTAGAAATTGTCCTCCTCAAAGTCTTGTAATGACGACGATCTTTACAGGTGGCCAACTTCTATAAGTTGGGTAGAGTCTGGAAGGAAGCATACACCATCTTGTAGAATATGAGGTCAATTGGGATTCCTATGACAACCACCCCTCCATCCTTTCAAAAATTGAGATAGGATTTGACGTACATACTCTCCCTCCGTACAAAATCTCGCAATTCTTGATATTATGATTATTTTTAATTTCGAGGACGAAATTTTCATAAGTTGGGTAGGATGTAAAACCCTTTATAATTTAAAGGAATATTTAAATTATTTTTGGATTTTATTTAATTCTAATTTATTTTTATCTTATTTATATTATATAAAAGGACTATAGCCATGGTTGAGTTTGAATATGCAAGACGACTAAAAAGTATGGCATGCCTAGCATAGTCGGGTGCTTTAACTAGTATGCTAGCCATGTTAGGAATGCCATGGTCATATTGTAATCTCTTGCATGTAAACCATTCAAATTATGCACAAGTTATATTTTTATTAAATTAATTAGTTAAGAAAGCCTTTATGACTTTTTAGGAGACCCGGTTGCACCAAACCTTCCCACACCTCTTCCAAGCCAAACCCAACCCTATGTAGACATGTTGGACATTAATAAATATTAATAATTACATTTATTTGTATTTAATCCAGATTTTGTAGTGTAATTACATAGATAAAATTAAATAGTTCTATATTAGGAAACCCCTTTTTAAATCCTCAATCCGATCAACTTGCCAACTCACCAAACAACCAAATCATGCCAAGTGGACCCCCACCATGATAATTTCGGCTAAAGCAACCCCCCATGGCCAAATGCATCAAATTAAATAGGATTTAAATCCTAGATTGCTTAAAATTTATTTAAGGATACGTTTAAATATACCAACTTATCCCAAATCTTAACCAAATCTAAATCTTTCTCTCCCTCACCTTTAGCCAACCAAAACCCTCTCCCTCTCCATAATTTTGGCAGCAACAAACTCTCCATAGCCTCTATACATCATCTCCTCCATTGCACATCTCTCCATCCTTCACAAAAACTCATCTCCTCCACTATACATCCCCGAAATCCCTCAAAACAAACCCTAAAAACTCCATCTCCCCCATCCAATCCTCTATAGCCATTATAAACTCTCCCATACTCACCAAGAGAGGATTAGCAAGCGAGGATAGCGGAAAAGATTGGAGCTTTGGTGAAGAGAAGTCATCATCACCCTTTCTAGCAAGGATCTTTGGTAAGAACCCTAATCTTTTCTTCTAAAAATCTTTGCTAAAATTCTGTAGAAAATATGTTATTAATTCTTTAGAAATCATATTTTTATGGATTTTTTTTAGGTATAATCATCCATAAAGATTTCATAAAATATAGGCATAATATTCATGTGTCGGTAGGATCAAAATTAACCCATTGTGAAGGAACTATGAGTTATTAGTGTCTATTTTCGAAACTGAATTTTATGTGTGTTCATATACATAAATTAGGATTTTTAAGTATTTTTCCACAATTTTAGCAACTCAAATCTGGTCGACAAAATTTTAGGTCAAAACTAGCTAATTTCGGGTAACCGGCTAACCTAGAATGTCCCAAACTTGTAGTATAACTCAACCCTTATACTTCTGATATTATTCTATAAAATAAAGTATTTTATTTTTGTTTAAAATATATTTTTGGTTATTTTAGCAATTTTGAGTCATTAACTATGTTCCGGGCAAGTTTCGGGTAGACTAGCTGACTTAGTAATCAACCAGTCGTAAATGTCTTTAAAAATATTAATTCTAGGATTTCAGAGATAAATCTGTAGAAAATTAGTTTAAATATTATTTTCATGATTTTTATATGATTTTTAAGTATGTTATTGAAGTAGGGGCATAACCGACTAATTAAAAGTTAGAAACCCTAAAACTGTGTTTCGATGTCTCGTGGAACCTGTGTGTGATTGTATGGATCTAAATGGTTCCACGAGTGATTGAATATAATTTTAATACATTACTTTGACTAATTAAGTCGTATCGTAAGTTTCATAAGTAGTGACTTAATTTAGTTAATTAATTATCTAGGAGCGTCGGGTTCCGGAGGCGTGGACGCGAGAGCGACGTTTCATATTTACAGCACGAAATCAGGCAAGATACCTTGCCATTATACTGTTTATATTCAGTTGCATTTTATTACATATCATTGTTCATTATTTCCAGTTCTTGTAGTTCTTGATTTATTGTTCGCTCAGTGATATTAGATTTATTTGTTATTATCCTTTGATTGCATATGGACTTAGAGTTAAGAGACTACCGCTGTAGTGTATTGCATATACCTTGACACAGTCGTACCACGAGGATGTGTGAGATGAGTAGCATGTAGAGGTTCTTGCGCGTGGGCTGATCCTCCATGTGCATGCGTTAGGGCTAACTGCTAATAGAGGCGTATTAGGAGACTTAGCAGTTAGTAGAGATACATGGTCGTGGATGCAACTTGACAGGTACATTGGGTGGGGAGAACATTTCCTTGTCATATGGGCTTCTATTGCACTTTCCTTATAACCCGGAAGCTCCGCTGGAGATACGGGTATGAGCCTCTCAGGTTGGCCACTGTCGTTTTTGAACGTCATGCTCTCGGTCACTGGTGCCCAAGTGGGGACTATACTAGATCCCATTACAGCCAGGGCTCATGCGACGAAAGGTTTGTTCTTAACTGCATGTTCACTTTAGTTGGTTAGATTACCTTATTGTGTCTTGTCACTTTCTTTGATTGTGGCATATTTTATATTCAGTATTATATGGCATGTTGATGTATCTTGTTACGTCCCTCTGAGGACCTGGTTATCTCGCCAGGTGTGTGTTTCATGATTCCTTGCAGGTGCTCTAGCTAAGGCCATTCCTTCCTTCGTGGTGATTGCTCTTGGACTCGCCATTGCTCTCGCTTGCTAAATTATTTCCTTGTATATTTTTCCATATTTAATTTGGTTGGTAGTGGACTTTGTCTCCGCCCAACTATTGTGTACATGACAAATTCAAAGTTACTTTTATATCATATTTATCTTTGTGGATGAGATTTAGTACCTTAGTTACTGCATTTTATAGCTTATGTATATATACGAGGGTCCATATACTTCGTATGTATACAGCTGGCATGATTACGTTCTAGTCCTACGTATTTTGGGACTGGGGCGTTACACAGAGCCTGACCCTTGACCGCCTTCTGCGGGACAAACACCATGTTATATGGCGTTAGTAGGATCGCCCATGTCGCTAGCCGGGAGTTTAATGACCCTGGCTTCGTCATGAGAACTCTGAGTGGATTGACTCGGGAGATAACGTGAATTGTCTGGCCCGAGACGTAATGACGAGTCTTCTGAATGGCAAACACCAAAGCCAAGCACTCCTTTTCAACGGGGTTGTACCGGTGTTCGGCCCCGATGAGTGTTCGACTGAGGTAGTAGATTGCTTGCTCGTAGCCTGCATCGTTGTTTTGAGCCAGCAAAGCGCCGAGGGAATGATCCATGGCACGGACGTAGAGGAGGAATGGTTTGCCAGCGAAAGGTGCCACTAGGACTGGCGGGCTTGTCAAGTAAGCCTTGATGTCGTCGAAAGCTTTTTGGCACTCCTCTGTCCAGACGTAAGAGACTCCCTTCTTCATGAGCTGAGTAAAGGGTTGGTATTTACCGGAGAGGTTTGCTATGAACCTGCAGATGTACGCCAGGCGTCCCTGTAAGCCCCGAAGTTCTCGAAGGTTCTTCGGAGGGTCCATGTTGAGGATGGCTTTAGTCTTCTCGGGATCGACATTTTACCGCTAGAAACCCCTAGGAAGGATTTAGCGGGGTTCATTTTGAGTTGATGTGCCCGCATGAGATCAAAAACCGTCCTCAGGTCCTGTAGGTTATCTCTTTTGAGGCGGCTCTTGACTGCGATGTCGTCAACATAGCACTCGACTGTCTTGCGAAGATGTTGACGGAAGATGGTACTCATCACTCGTTGGTATGTTGCACCGGCATTCTTCAAGCCGAAGGGCATTACTGTGTAGCAGAAAATACCTTTCAGAGTCCTGAATGACGTGTATTTTGCGTCATCGGGGAACATCTTGATTTGATTGTAGCCTGAATACCCGTCCATGAAGGACATTCGTTCAAAGCCACATGTGTTGTCGATCATTACATCGGTGATTGGGAGCGGGAATTCATCCTTCGGGCAAGCAGAGTTGAGATCCCTAAAGTCGATACAGACTCGTATCTTCCCGTTCTTCTTGGTGACAGGGACGACGTTGGCTACCCAGTCCGGGTGTTGTTCCTCACGGATGAAGCCACTGGTCAAGAGCTTGTCCACCTCCTGATCGATGGCATTCATGATGTCCGGGCGGAAGCGTCGCTGTTGTTGTTTGATAGGTTTGGCATCTGGTAAGATGTTCAACCTATGCATCGCGATCTGTGGATCGAGACCCGACATGTCTTCGTAGCTCTAGGCGAAGACGTCGATATACTCTTTAGCCAGTTGGACTAAAGATTCTCGGTCTTCTCCTTCCAAGCTTTTGCTGATAAAGATGGGTTTAGAAGAAGACCCATCCCCGAGGTCGATTTGCTCGACTTCGTCTTCGGTGGGAGGTTCTCGTAACTCAAAACGAGACTCCCATTGTTCTCCTAGGCGTTGAGCCCAGGGTTCCTCTTCGAAGGGTTCCGGCGGTTGGTCTTCGCCTTCATCTTTCTGAGGTTGCGCCGATGTCATGTTAGCTGACAGCACTTTCCTGAAGACTGATCCGATACTGGTATCGGAATCCCACGTCGATGCTTCAGACGAGTGGGAATGTTCTATGTCTTCTGCGTCTGAACTCTCTGGAGTTGATGGCGGCGTGACATAGCCTAACCTCCGTCGAGTCCGATTATAGTAGTCCTGTGGCTTTCCATTGGGCATCGAAAGCCGAACAGGGAGATGCCGACCCTTGCCGTAGTTTAGGCCTTTATTGCTTTTCAGGTCGTAGCCCATCTTTTGGATGATGCGCTTTGCCGTATCCGTGTACCGATAGACTTGTACTCTGCCGGTATCAGGTTCGGGCTCGATTGACGGGAGGTCCTGATGACGCTCGACTTTGCCCGAGACGATGGTGCCTTCGTCTCGACTTCGTGGAGGGACTATGAAGACTCCTTGCGACGGGACCACTCGATTATGGTGGATGGTCGTTATTTATGTTTGCAACGACCGTAGAGCGTTATCTAATGTATACATGGCATTCCAGTGTGGAAGACGAGATTTTATCCCGTGGGATTACATTGTCTAAGGAGGGTGCGTCTACATCAGCAGAGATATATTCGCCAAGCTCCTCATCTGTAAGCACTGGGGCCAGATCAGAAGAGTCCTCCACTGCTCTGGCTTTGGTGTCTGAGAGGGTTATGTGAGCCCTCTCCGGTATCTTGGATAACTGCGGCGGCTTACCCTTAAGACGCACCTTGAGGGGTGCCTCGGTTGAGTCTCCGGTGAGTGGCGCTTTCCCTTTTACCACCAGGGGAGCCGATGTTTGAGGTGGCTTTCCCTTGAGACGTATCTTCAGGGGAGCTTCGTGAGTCGGTGCTTTCCCTGATAGCTTGATGCTCATTGGAGGCACCTTCTGGGGAGGCTTGCCCTTCAATCGGATTTTCAAGGGGGCGTCAGGAGTCGTTTTAGGCTCCAAATCCGGCTCTGTTGCCGTCTCTGCCTCATCATCGGCGTCGTTGGCTTCCTCCTCGTCAAATGGCTTGTACAAGTCGGAATCGGTGAAGTAGGCCTCAATCCCTTTGAAGGGATCGATGTCTGCAAACTCCGTCCGGATGACGCCGTTGGTGGATACATATTTCATGCATTGGTGGAGCGTGGAGGGCACCACCATGTACTCATGTAACCATGGTCGTCCGAGTAAGATGTTGTAGTTGACTTCGGCATCCACCACATAACAAGTCACCTCAGTTTTGAGGCTGCTGATGTGACACTTCAGCCGGATCTTGCCCAGTGGCTCGCTCTTGCTAGCGTTGAAGCCACTGATGGTTGTATTGGAGGGCGCCAGCCGGTACATTGGGATCCACAGCTTTGATAGCAGCGCCTTTGGGATGATACTTAGGGAAGACCCCGGATCGATCTGAATCCGGCTCACCTTTACCGAACCGATGTACCCTGTGTAATACAACGGTCGGTTATGTCGGTGATGCTTGAGCAGCATGTCTTGTTGGGTGAAAGTTATGTTTGGGATAACTTCATCCGCACAATGACAGTGTGCACAAGTAGTTGGGAGGTCTTCGGGCTGCTTGACTTGACTGAGAAAGGATTCGGCATCCTTCAGAGCTTCGCAGAGAGCTTCTCGGGAGTCCTTGGAGAGACGCAAGAGCTCGAACAAAGACAAACGTGCAGGAGTACTGGCCAGTTGTGCCAGAATGTCAAAATTGTGGGGCTTGGCTAGCCCCGAAGCATTTTCTTTCTGCAGAGGTCTGTCGAAACGGGCCTCCACTTGCTTTTATTTATTGGCTGCTGAGGGCTTGGATGGACCCTCCTCAGGGATGGTGCCAGAAGGCACTACTTCGGCGGCAGCTTCACCGGGCTGGGAGTTCTGTTGTGCACGCGTCTACACTGGAAGCGCCTCTTCCGTTGAAGAAGAGATCGTGCGGCAAGACTTGATCTTTCTGCCTTTTGTTTTGGAGGTAGGGCGTACCTCCGGTTGAGTCACCTCGGAGACGAGGTCGGGGTGAACCCAGAGGACCTCTCCTCGAGATGTGGTGAGTGGGACAAGTCCACTCACATTGTCACGGGTGGGTGGCAAGTTCACCACCTCCATTGTTGCCTTAGGGATGGGGACGACGCCATCTTGTGTGGTAGTCGGCGGCAAGGTGCCGAACTGAAGTGACACCACATTAGCTGACACCGTCTTCTCTTCGTAGTCGACGGAGATTACATCCGTATTGATCATGCGCTGGATATAATTTTTGAGGACGTAGCAGTCCTTAGTCGGGTGTCCGACAAACCGATGGTAGTGACAGTACCTCGGGTTGTCCACTTTCCCGACTTCATCGGGCCGCTTCCGGTCCGGAAGCTTGATCTTGTCACCCTGCTTCAGTATCTCAAAGAGTTGCAGGGTGTCGTCATCATTGAATGAATAAACCTCCTTGGGCCTCGGTGCCAATGGAGGCTTTTGAGTAGGCGCAGATGCGCCCTTCGAGGCATTAACAGTCAATGCCTGTTTCCCCTTTGCTTCTCGTCCGGAGTTGTTGGTTGCGGACTTTTTTCCCTTATCGTCAAAGGCGGGGAAGCTGACACCCAGAAGACGTGCATTGGCCACCTTCTTCTCTGCAGCTTCAGCTTCGATGATTAGGGAGCTCCAGTCGGGAGGGGGAGTAGAGTTAAGCCAGAGCTTTACTGCAGGCAGCATGTTCATACTGCAAGCGGAGAGAAGCGCATGCTCTGGCATGCCTGGAGGTAGCCTGAAGCAGGCCTGACGGAAGCGTTCGATGAATGCCCGAACCGTTTTCTTGTCCTTCTGGCGTACCTCAATGAGAGACGCCATCGTCATGTCCTTTCCACCGTCGTAGAAGCGGTCGAGGAAGAGGCGTGTCAAGTCGTCGAAGGACGATATGGAATTATCGGGGAGGCTGCAGTACCAGTCATACGCCACCCCTTTCAGGGCCCCAACAAAGATGCTGGTGAGGAGCGCGTCCTCCTTCGGAAGATGCCCTGTCTGCGACTGGAAGTACGTCAGGTACCGTCGTGGCGAGTCCTTCCCGTCATACGGCGTGAGTGTTTGTGGTTTATACTTTGGGGGATAAACCACCTTGTTCCACTCAAGGGGATAAGGCTGGGGAATGCCCATCTTCTGGCGCTCCTCCTGTCTGTTCTTGGACTCGAAGCGCTCCCGCAGATCTTTGATCATTTCGACCACGTCCTCCGTGGAACTAGGAGTCGGGGAAGGAGGTACCACCTGGAGTGGAGCGTTTGAGGGCTCCGACGTCCGGGATGCTTCTGTGTCTGAGGGTGCCCGTTGGAGGGGCACACTCGACTCTCCATTGGCTCCTGGGTCGGGACCGTTTGAAGGTGTCCTGATCAAGGCCAACCGCATCTCAAACACTGCTTGAGTCAGTGCTTGCATTGAGGCAGAGAGGGTTTTGAGTCCTCCCTCTAGCGAGTCTATGCGCTGGACAATGTCCTGTGGCGGCGCATCAGTCTCAAGATCATCCCCGGTCATGTATACTGTCATGACACGGCCGGAAGTGGATGGATTAGTTGAGGCTTCGCTCTCAGCCTCGCTCTCATGTGGGGGAGTCACCTCTCCTGGTGCTTGGCCACCCCCAGCCACATTCTGGAGTTCGTCTTCGACAGGCGCATCTGCAAGGGCCTGACTGCCCTCAGCTCTGTCTCGAAGCGCCTCTTCATCTCCAGCTCTACCCCCGGCGGTGTCCTGGAGGACATCCTCATTCTGAGGGGCTTTAGGGAGGCCGACTTCGTCTTGTGAAGATCCGCCGCAGCTGTGCTTTGGACATCTTCGTCTTCGGAAGGAGGCTCGACGAGGGTCTGGCTACCCCCAGCTTCCTCCAAGGACTTCTTCCTCGACCGAGTGCCTTCGTACACTCCGGAGGTCGAGACAGCTGCCTTGGTTTTCCTCGGCTGGCTTTTGGATGAAGACGAGGAATTGGCAGTCATCTTCCGGACTGATAAGGAGTTGGAGATCACGTTGCATGAAGCAACCTTTGGCTCTTGTTCTGCTGACACCTTCATCCCAAGGCGATGTCGGAGGGGTGTCGATGATTGTAGCCGTTGGAAGACTGACTGCTTTGGCGGTACTGCCGTCTTGCAACAGCAGTTGATGGTGACCACTGCACAAGTATGCCCCATGAGAGGCGCATCGTGCTTGTTGGTCAACTCTCCTGACCGGCGCTTGTGAGTGATCACGTTACGCAGGTCGTTGGAGGAGAGTGCTGCCCTCACACCCCTCTCAGGCGCATGGCAGAGCCAAGCGTCGGGGTGGTCGGGAGAGTGCTGCGCCCCCTGATCTAATACCAAGCAGGCATCACGATCAGTAGTGGGGGAACCACAACATTTGAAGTGACTTGAACGGACCTCAAACGCACAACCAGAGGAGGCGCGGGAGTTCAAGACCACTGCATTTGCCTCCCTCGACTTGGTTGTGCACATAGTGAATGCGCCCAAGCGAGATGAGGACTTTGAAGGTCGACTCGTTGTCGGTGCAGAAGCACTTGAGTCAACCTTGTACAGCTTGCCATCGGCAGCGCGCGTGATTGTAAACGCGTGCCTCTGGTCGGCTGCTGGCATAGCACGTTTGTGGCGCATGGCCCGTGCCGCCTTGGATTTCTTCGTACCAGCCCGCTGGGGCACATAGTACTCAGCATCCAAATTCTCCTCGCCATTACAGCAAGTGAGTCTGTCAAAGACAGAGGCTCTTTATGGCGCATCAGAAGTGATGCACGGGGCATTGGCTGCGCCCCTGCTCCGTCGACGTATCTTCCTCGCCTGAGAGGAAGATGGCTGGGGAACGTGGTCGGCCGCACGCTTCCCCGAGAGATGTGCTGCATCAGCGGGCGCACCTTGACTGCTGAGGACGTCAGCAGGAAGGGAAGGCTGGATGGGCGCATCCCCTTCAACGGTGGTGCCCGAGGCGTCGACTTTGCGCACCCAGACTGCGCGGGTCTTCTTCGGCTTCGACAGCCGCTTCGAAGGACTCGCACTTCCTTCAGAAATGAACTCCTCGTACGCCTGTTGATTGAGGCGCACTACCAGCGTCTTGTGGGAGGAGCCCACCTTCACGTCGTCGGCCTGTGACACAACTTTCTCGGTAGAGGAGAAAGAAGTCCCCAGCAGAGTCGCCAGCTTGTTTGCCATTAAAATCGTTTGATTGTAAATCTTAATACAAACAGAACAGTATTACAATGTAGGACTTAGATGTAGTCCAAGGAGTACACTTTTGTTTAAGCTGGGTTCCTTAGTGCCAATGGAGTGAGTGGTAATGCGTTGACTCCGTTGACCGGCTGACGACGGTTATCGGTTCTCTGAAGGTGTTGATTGCCCTGGGTGCTGGAGCTTGCTGAGAGGAGGAAGACGTTGAGTGTCTAGAACTGCCTCTCTGGTGATTCTCTGTTGTGGATTCTGTCTGTGTTGTGAATCTTGTATGTGTGTGGAAGAAGGAAATGGTCCCTCTATTTATAGCTAGGCAGGTTGGCTGCTCATGCGCGCATGTAGGATGCGCCGGTGTGTAGGGACGCCACGTGGAGGTTGCTGATGGGGGGGCGCATGGATGATGCGCCCTGATTGGAAGGTTGAAATCTTCATGCTGCTGTTGTGAGCCGGCACGTAGCAGAGGAGAAGATCTTTCTGTTGCTGAAATCTTGGACGAGTTGAGTCAAAGGACACATGTCGTCGACTCATGGCTCGAAGATCTCGGATTTGGGGAGGGTGATGACCTGGTGAGCTGCGCCTTGGATTGGGCGCAGGAGGAGGCTACGGCTCATAACCTTTAGGAGTTACAAGCCATTTAGGGCGCATGGCTTCTGAGGCGCATGCAGGCGACTTTCCTTCTGTCTTTCGGGATCAGAGATCAGTCTGGGGCGCATGGCTTTTGAGGCACATGCAGAGCTTCAACTGGAGACTCTTCATCTGTCTTTAGGGATCAGAGAGTAGTCTAGGGCGCATGGCTTTTGAGGCGCATGCAGGTTTGGACGCATGGCCGTGGAGGCGCATGCAGGGAATTGAGACTCTTCCTCTGTCTTTAGGGATCAGTGAAGGGTCTGAGGCGCACGGCTTTCGAGGCGCATGTGGATCTGGGCGCATGGCCGTGGAGGCGCATGCGGATGGTTGAGTGGACACGTGGCAGTAGCCGTCGGAATAAAGTCATGATGATGCTGACGTTGCCGACGCTTCGCTTTCTGAAAAAGCTGTCAACTGTTCAGACTTTGGGAAGTGTGCTGCCAACTCTGGTGTCAGTTCAGTATTTAATGTTTGTGACATTCGATGGACAGCTGAGTGGGCACGTTGGTTGGTGTTCCACTCGGTATGGGGATGTGAGGGGGCGCATCCTCTGTGATGTGCCGGATATCGCAGGGCGCATCTGTGCAATACGCCTGATGCTGGAGGGCGTATCCATGTGATGCACTGTTTGGCTGGCGCATCCGACATGTCCTTTAATGCTGCGGCTGTCTCGCTCTTTGAGTGCTATAAATAGCCGTTTGGCTGAATTCGAGGCGTCCGGTTCATCCATTTAATGCAAATTCATTGTACGGAATTCGGAGGGCCATCCACTTGGCACGTGGGTTTGATCTGCCCGGCCTATAAATAGTGTCATGGAGAGAAGATTGGCTTCTCATTCCCTCACGTACTTCCAACATGAACTTGAATATGCGGGTGCATTCTGTCGACGAAGTGCTCCCGAGGGTGAAGATGAGACGCTGTGTTGTCTTCGATGCTCTTGAAGGTGACTGTTACATCCAAAAGACGGAGTCGAGGGCTTCTGAGGCAGGCGGAAGGTGCATGTTGCATCCAAAGATAGGGATGTTCGGGCCCCGTCTCCGTTGTTCTGGAAGAGCCATAGATCGGAATGGCGGTGCTAGGCTCTCTCTTGCTTCAAAGTGGGTGTCGCCCACTCTGGTTGTGTTGAGAGCTCCCTTGTGCTGTGGTTTCGATCACGGTCTTCCTTGGGCTTTGGAGGCTCTTTCGAAGCCTCCCCTGGCCACAGTTTTGCCGTGCTCCTCCTTGGTTCCAGCCAGAGGGTTAAATGCTTTGTGGAAGCATTTATCCGGTGACCCTGGCTGGAAGGGCGGCACATGGCTGGGCTCTGCTCGGCCAGGTGAGCCTGGCTGGAAGAATTTGGCTGAAGGGGTGCACATAACTGAGCTGCTGAAGAGATGATGGGATGCGCCTGGCTGGAGGCGCATGATGTCTGCTGCGCCTAACTGATGGCGCATGGTGGCTGCTGCGCTTATCTGGAGGCGCATGGTAGCCGCTGGCTGTAGACTTAGGATCTTTCCTTTGTAGAAATTCTCCTTTGTACAACCTTTTCTTAGACATGTAATAGACTTTTGTATATAAATAAAAAGTCTTCTTTCGAATGTCTATCTTTATTGATCTTGCTGTGAAGTTCTTCGTCTGAGTTCTAGCACATGTAGTGTCTGGCGCATGGGCTTTCTGGTTGTGAAATTCCATGCTTCTACACTTTTCTGTGCTGAGCCTTGAGGGCGATAGTCTTCTCCTTTGGTGCAGGCTCTTCAAAATCTTGTAGCTCCAGTTCATGAGTGAGTAGCTTACCCATGAGTACTTCAAGTGACATTGTGGTGAGGTCGTTTCCTTCAATGATAGCTGTAGCCTTCGGAATCCAGTTCTTGGTGAGAGCTCGTAAGAGTTTGCGAATCTTTTCGTGGTTACTGTAATCTTTGCCTAAGGAGGACAAAGGGTTTACAATATCCAAGAACCTCTCGAACATTTGTGTGACTGTTTCATTTGGCTTCATTTTGAACGCCTCGTACTCTTGAGTAAGTCTGCTAACTTTTAACTCCTTGACTTGAGTCGTGCCTTCATGTGTAACTTCGAGAAGCTTCCACACACCATTTGCCGTTGTGCATGTAGATACCCTGTTGAATTCTGTTCTGTCTAAGGCACAAAAAAGAGCATTAATGGCACGTGCGTCAAGACTGGCCTTTTTCTTTTCCTCCTCTGTATAACTGCTTTGGGGTTTTTCAACTAAAACACCCTCGACATTTATACGAGGTGGCTTCTGATAGCCATCAAGAACAATAGCCCATAAGTCAAAATCAAGAGATTTTAAGAAGAAACTCATCTGTGTTTTCCAATAAGTGTAGTTAGTACCATCAAACAGTGGGGGTCTGTTTGTAGCCTGACCTTCACTTGTGAATTTCATAGCAGCCATGTGATGTGCTGTGATCTAATAAATAATGAATAAATAATAGCACGGTTACCTTGCTTTACCTGTAACACCCGCTCTGATACCAATTGTAGGAACGATATAGTAAAGCGTAATACTCTAGAGGGGGGGTGAATAGAGTTGGCAGCGGAATAATGCTAATTAAAAAATGTTAGCAACACAATCACAGTATATAATCACAGTTGAAATAATGTAAAGGCAGAGTTCAGAAAGCAAACGCAAAGACAGCGATGTATACTGGTATCTCTCTGTTGAGGACTAATCCAGTCGGTAGAACTCTTGCTACCAGTTGAATCCACGATAGGAAAAACCGCAAGTTTTCTTACGAAGTCCTTGCAACTTCTACAACGCGAGCTTTGATACGAAGAACTCGTCCAACTTCAAATGTGAAGAGGTATTCTTCAATCAAGCCTTCTGATTACAATCTCTCAGAAACTTCTAGACCGTACCGCACTGGCAAATCGACTAGAGGATTGTAACTGGCTTGGGATCTGAAAATGAAAGCTCTAGAAAACTCTTTGGAAGGCAGAAAGCTTTTAGATAGAGAGAAGATTGAAAGTGAATGAGTGAATTGAAATGATCGAAAT
This sequence comes from Iris pallida, assembly GCA_029216955.1. Classification (NCBI taxonomy): domain Eukaryota; kingdom Viridiplantae; phylum Streptophyta; class Magnoliopsida; order Asparagales; family Iridaceae; genus Iris; species Iris pallida. The sequence continues at coordinate 9,976,146 of JANAVB010004399.1, read as the reverse complement.
ACTTCTCTATTTATAGGAATTCCAAAGGGAGAACTCTGTCAGAATTCGGCAGAATTCGGGCAGAACTCTATGAGCAAATCTCGGTCAAATCCGCAACTGCAGGAGGACCAAGTTCCAGAGAATTCAAAAATCAAAACGGCCACCAACCGAACTCTGGCCGAACTCTGGCCGAGTTCTGTCAGGGTTAGGTTAGGGTTTTAAAATAGGTTTTTGGTGATTTTTGAAAACCTTTTTGAAAACCTTTTTGTAAACATTTTGATAGGTCATTTTTTTAAAAACATTTTGAATTATTTTGGGGATAGCCTATTTGCCAGTACGACTCGGTGTACAACGTATTCCTAGACTCAAATAAAGTGAAAATTATATTGCATAGGAAATACAGACTCAAGTAGGCAAACAGATCTTCAGTCTTGAACGGAGTGAATATCCAATCTTGCTTATGTCCAAGAAGCTGAGATGTCCCAACAAGCTTTGTATATCCAGACAGAGTTTTGATCAATTATTAAAATCAGGTTGACCATATGACCAATGGGCCAACAAGAGAGCCCCAGCCTTGGACCCAGGCCCAGCCCAGGCCGAGCCCAGGCATCCCCCTAACCAAGCTGTAAAATGACACCCCGATTCTATTTATAGCCGAACATAGGTTCGATAGACAGCGATCGAGAGAAGACCGCACGAACGAAACCCTAACCCCTGCACAAACCCTAGCCTGGGCGGCCACTCTGGCGGCTGCACGTGCCACTGCAGGCCACCGCCGACCGGCCACATGCCGGCCAAACCGTGCGCACAGGCGCTGAACGGCAGCAGCGCCACGACTCGGGAAGCCGAGTTTACGGTGATTTTTCTGCTTCCGTGGTTCGTCGTTTCGCGAACCAGTTGCTCAGGTATGTCGACAACCTATACCACTATTTCTTCCTTCAAATAGATCCCCTCATCATGCGCTAGTTTCCCCGGAGAATCGAACCAAAGTTCGGTAAAAACATGTTCAAAAACAGGAATTAGAATAGTCCAAGAGCCCCTGCCGATCGATTCAGTACCATAATAGAAAATCTAGTTGAACAACTTTTTAGACAATATGTAGGGTTTGCTAACCTATTTTGTAGAATTAATTTTCATGAAGTATACGCAGAGAAAACAAATTTCAAAATCGAGATTTTATCATTCAAAATTGTTTTTGAAAACTTTAAAATTCTCCCGATACCACGTGCGTCCCGCCAACCCGGGCGACTTGGTCACGAACCAAAAGCATCGAAAGGTACGTAACGGCTTCATGGATGTTTGGGCTTTGACGGAATTCAAATTGGTCACGTATGCGCGACGAATTTAATACGTATCCGTCACAATTCACCATATCGGCCTTTGTGCAAAATTTCCAATTACTTTGTGCACACTCGTCAGATCGAGACGAAACTTGTGCAAACAGGATCGTATCATTTTTCTGGTCCTGTATGCCAAGTTTGGTCCGATTCTGAGACAGTTGATCGGATCGGCGTTTTGCAGGCCCCATGGTCCGACTCAACGGGCGATTTTGTGCACGACCCTCCGAAATCCAACTTTGGACATACGATTGGGTTCGTATAAAAAAATTGGACCTGTTGACATATAGTTTGACGACTTTAGAGACCATTGACTCTGGCACGCTTTTTGGTGCAAAGCGGGTCCAACGGCGCACACCGTTTTAATCCAAAATTATCTTTTTGCCCCTGTGTCCAGAATTGGACTTAAGGACAGGCAATCCTAGCTAATTTGACTATTCTGATAATGTTGGTAATATTTATTTCAGCATCCGAAGACTTTTTGCATGTGTTGACTTTAGTGGCTCATCTGATGTGGTTGTACTATCGGTTTCTCCAGCTAAGGACCTCAGACAAGTGCACTTGCTGATTGCTTTCGATTCATAGTAGTCTTTTTATTTCATGTTTATACATATATCTTACTGTTAGTTGACACGCTCGTCACACGGAGTAGTCGAAAGGGAAAATATCTTAGTAGACATGTGGACTACCCAGAAATATCTCAAAAATGTCTATTCTTGCCTGATAGCAGCTGCACACGACACGTGCAGTGTGCCAGATTTACCCCCTAGCCGTTCACATGTCGAAACGGATATTTTACACCACATAGGTAGATGTCTTTTATTTATTTTTTCTTTTTCTTCTCCACCGTTCCATGTCATCAGTACTTTCCAGTTTTCATATCTCATATGTTATTTTCATGTCTTGTTAATTCTATTGTATTTTCGTATTGCCATCGATTTGTGTACTTGTTCCATTCCTTACTGAAAACCAACATTTTTTAGGTTAGCTGTGGCTTCACTTAGCTTGGGAGGTTCGGGTGTACTTGCAGACAGAAACCTAAAAATAGATAGCGGTTGTTTCAATTTCATTAATTATAAAATCTTGTATTTTCTTTAATTATAAATGTTGTAAATGTTGTAACAAATTTAGATATGTGAATGAGCAGCAAATGATATATTTTGAACATTTATTTCTTGCGGGCTTGACAGCGTTCTACTGCTGACTCTGCGGCGTAGGCTGGCTTGGACACTTCTCGTATCCGAAAAAGTGGATGCGGATCGTGACAAGTTTTTGTGGTGGCCCATGCAGGTCAGTTTTCCCAAAATATTACGAACTCATGATGGTACGTTAGTCGTACTATTACGAGCCTGCGACCAGGAAATGCTCATTCACAAACTAGGATTAAAATGATTTGAGATAATGACTAGGACTATGAGTCCCTTGTTCAAATTGACTGTTGGATAGTTAAGGTTGTTAGATAGACCATGCAATTTAGATAGCTTGATAGATCCCTATAGGTACACTATTACTTTTGATATGACAATATGATTCAATGTGGATATACTATTCGCTTGGTATGTTAGGCTTGCCTAGAATTAAGGCGTTAATTTTGATAAACTGTTTAATTTTCTTATTTAGATATAAATCTTATATCATAAGTTAGAATTTGATGTTTTAAATTTTATTTTGTTGTAAGAAATTGGTTTGTAATTCCTGAATCTGTTATTCATATACGAATCTCGAGGTAGATTGATTCAAAGTTTTTCCTAAAAACTATTTGAAATACATATGAAATAAATGTTAGGATGTTCTTATTTTTTTTCCTTGTCTTCAGTTACTTCCTCCCCGGTCAACCTTTAAGGATTGAGACTTCTAGGTAGATGTTTACACTTCTATCATAGTCAACTAGTTGAATCTCTAACAGCTCCTTGAAGTTCTTAGGAATATAGTTAGAGTAATTTAACGACTGCGATGGTTAGACAGTAGCGCACTATCGTCAATTATTTGAGAGTGGAGAATGTGGGTTCACTGCAGCCAGCAGTACACTGGCGAGACAAAACCCATAGAATTGAAATTATTTCGAAGAATTGTAGTTTATGGAACATTGCTAAAACTATGTCCTCATTGACCTCTTTAGGTCTTAGATACCCTTGTGTCAATGTAAGGTAGATTATCTAATAGCATATCACACCTGAATCACGGAACCAAGGGTTTGTCACAGCCGGAGTATACAAGCGAGGCATAATTCACGGTGAAATGACTTCAGACGTGATTACCAGTTTAGGATACTATAGAGAATAGAAATGCCCTGTATGTCCCATAAGACCCAAAGCCAATACTAATGGAAGCCCTATAAGTCGGTAGCATGTCTCTCAATTTAGCATTATGTGATCCTTGTGATCTATTAACAAGGTAAGTGACTGACACTAATAGGTTTACTTAGAATATGAAATTTAGAGATCCATAACACATTAGTCGACCCAGGCCTTATGGATAGGTAGATAGTAGGATGAATGTATAAGCAAGAACACCAGATAATGTTTTGATTTTCTCAAAACTCAAACTACTTGTGCCTCCTTTCCAAAAATCTTGTCTACTTATATTTTGACTATCTTAACCAATGCTGCTATTACAGCCTAGTTTTGCAAGCTTACTCTTTTATCGAACTTGATTCGAGACATATATTTATTGGGGACGTCCGCTAACTTATTGTCTAATCAGAGTCGATGTACTATGGTCTGATCAAACTTAGTGCACTCGGTTCGCTCTTCATCTAATTACCCTACGTGGATTGAGATGTAGATGTCTCTAGGATCTCATCCGCGACTGCTTTGACAATTCCTCTTGAACTATACATTCGTCTTTGAATCACATAATTGTATTCAGTAACATCTCTCTTGAAACCATTATTGTTTTTCGTCTTTCACTGATTGGAAAGACGAAAGCTCATAATTAATAGATAGATACAGAGTATTCCCATGGCTATGATAGTTGTATACGCAAGTGTAGCTACCATCGGCCAGCCCTATGACTGGAATCTTGCCTTGAGTTACTCGTCCTCCCTTCAACCCTAAACCTACTATTTTGACCTTCTAGTCATTGGAATCCGAGAAGGATTAGGATCTTTCCCTTGATCAAATGCCAACCTAGGAGACTACCTATTCTCAAGAGACCAATTATTGCGAGCCTCTAATTAATTGTTGAAGCTTGCTTTAACTAGAGCCCTTGTGACAATAGTCTGGCAGGTTTGACACAAATAGAAATGCATGACTCAGTTGTTAGAAATCTCTTCATAAGATGTGCCTTAGAGTTGGTTACCCCGTCGATAACTCTTGTATAATATGGACGAGTAGATCATTCTATTTTATCGACCATGTGTTATTATACACAATCGTTTTCCAATTATCAATGAACGATCCTTGACTTATATCTACCGTATCCCGTACGCCGTGCCTTATTATTTATTAACCAGAGTTGAGGTATAATATCCGGACGTTAGAATCCTTCTAACCTCATTATTCCTAAAACTATATCCTAGCCTCTATGGTGGGTAGACTGTAGGCCTTCTAGAATTTTAGGATGTACGAGGATTACCGATTGATTAGAATAAAATCTGTTAGGCTGATAATTAGTGCCCTATGGACTCCCACTTTTCTATTTAGATCATTTTGTGTCTCCGGCCGTGTCATTAATATTCGGAGCACGAGGCCAGTTGTTACCTTCCAACAAATTTCACATGCAAGATCTAGACAAGTCCACCTTCATCTAGGTATACCATGTCCCACTCAAACTCGTCCCCTTGTACTCTATTTTGTAGTACGACTTTCAGGTCAAAAGGACTAGTTATATCTCTTACCATAATACCGGTATACTTTTCGACTTCCATTAGAGCCTCAACCTTGACTCAATTCATTCGACCCAATATATGGCTGTGACCTACTCAAAATCCACTGAATTCATTTCTAGTATGCCACCCAATTGAGGTCTTATGTGCTCCTTAAACACAAAAGTCACTGAAGGCACATTGTGAGCTTTAGGGACCTAGCTAACCAACCGTTTTAGCAACTAGCTCAACCACTTGGGTGGAAACCGAGTTTAGGGTACCCTAACCTAGTAGAAATAGTTTTATCATTGTGATCTTGTCCAGTCCATATAGATTGAAATTCAAGGTTCATCCAACCAACAATTGATGTCCAATTAGGGAACCCATTAAAACCCAGTAACACCCATCCATACATACCACCATATTTGGACTATAGAACTGAACTATTTAAAATCGGCCCCTGTATCTATTATGTAATCTCCATTCCTTAGAATGTGAATCCATTCGTAACCTTTATCCCATCTACCTGGAAGTCGCGGTACGATCTTTGTATTGTATTCATATTCTTTGCTCGTGTGTTTAAATAAACACGGAAAAGATCAAAATCTTGATTTCTCAAATCCCATTCTATTATATAATATTGTTTAGATTAATTTCGAGAACGGAATTTTCGTATCACATGGATTGCAAGACCCTCTAAAAAATAAAAGATTCTTTGATGTAGCAAGTGACTGGACTAGAGTAGCCCAATCTAGCAAATAAGTTAATGGTTCATAAACCTTCTCTCTATCTGCATCATTGGATACTCTTTACCGTCCTTGAAGCTTCATATTTTCTCTCGATTAATCTTTCTTATCTTCCTGTCCTTTCTATTTCAGAGTGACGAATGGTCATGTTTATTAGAACCCATAAATAATTTTTAGCTACTTGTGTAAAATTGTTGCTTGTTAAAATTTTGGGTTGCTTAATAGATAAGAGAGGATTATAGATGCCATACGCAGTAAGATATCTGTTAGAAGGATTGCTAACAGCTAGAAGATGATAAGATTTTACTTTTGAGGGAGTAGTGTGACCAAAGGTGGGTAGAAGTCCTCGAAGACATATAGTTACAAATGGCTAGGAAGAGATATAAACTATTATAAGGAATAGTATGAATTAGAATTTTGAGGACGAGATTATTTTTAAGGTGAGTAGATTTGTAGCTCCCCTTCCCAAAAATTTAGAAATATTTTATTATTATTTATTTTATTTAAATTGTGATTATTAGATTTTATAAATAATTATTTAGTTTATTATTATGGTAAATGATTTTAGTCGTTGTTCAGAATTTGAGTACAAAGTAATTAGAGATCGTGGCACTTTTACGTCTCCTTTGGTGTCTTCTTGATATCTGAGAAGAGTAGATGTGGCACATTCTATCAAAGAGGCCAAATATTATGCAGTTTCAATGAATTATTGTTTGGAAATTATATTTTGCTTAGTTTCCTTGACACTTCAATATCCATCCTTCTACATGGTGCTCTATTTTGGTGGAATTAGATTCCATGTTTGAATCATTTCCTGGCAACCTAAAACTTCGAAGCTATACAAGAAAACAAAATTTATTGAGGTTGATGAATACTTCACCTATCAACATTATTTGGGTTTCCCTATTGCTGCATATGCAATATATGTTGCCGTGTGGATATTTTGTTGTATCCTTGCAGAACTTATCTAGAAGCCCCTCTACTATTGGCTTTGGAAGTTCAGCACAATCATCTCAAATCTTTGTAGTCTTCAAGTGATTCCATTGCCAATCACTAACTTCTGTCACTAACAAGCACATAATCATCTCACAGATTTTATATCAGCTAGATATATTTCTAGATCTGTATACATCATTACAGATCGTTTAAGCACTTCAATTCATGCTTTTCCTTTTCCATTTAGTCTGACTGTTATACCCAGCCCAATCAAATAACAGAGAGCCCCAGCCTTGGACCCAGGCCCAGCCCAGGCATCCCCCTAACCAAGCAGTAAAAAGACACCCCGATTCTATTTATAGCCGAACATAGGTTCGATAAACAGCGATCGAGAGAAGACCGCAACCTCTGCACACACCCTAGCCTGGACGGCCACTCCGACGGCTGCACGCGCCACTGCGGGCCACCGCCGGCCGGCCAAACCGCGCGCACATGCGCTGAACGGCAGTAGCGTCGCGACTCGGGAAGCCGAGTTCGCGATGATTTTTTCGCTTTCGTGGTTCATCGTTTCGCAAACCAGTTGCTCAGGTATGTCGACAACCTATACTACTATTTCTTCCTTCAAATAGATCCCCTCATCATGCGCTAGTTTCCCCGGAGAATCGAAGCAAAGTTCGATAAAAAACCTGTTCGAAAACAGGAATTAGAACAGTCCAAGAGCCCCTGTTCGGAGGTCGATCCCGATCGAATCAGTACCATAATTGAAAATCTAGTTGAACAACTTTTTAAACAACATGTAGGGCTTCCTAACCTATTTTGTAGATTTAATTTTCATGAAGTATACGCAGAGAAAATAGATTTCAAAATCGAGATTTTATCATTGAAAACTGTTTTCGAAAACTTTAAAATTATTCCGATACCACGTGCGTCCCGCCAAATTGGGTGACTTGGTCGCGAACCAAAAGCATCGAAAGATGCGTAACGGCTTCGTGGACGTGTGGGCTTTGACGGAATTCAAAGTGGTCGCGTATGCGTGACGAATTTGATGCGTATCCGTCAAAATTCACCGTATCGACCTTTGTGCAAATTTTCCAATTACTTTGTGCACGCTCGTCAGATCGAGATGAAACTTACGCCAATATGACCGTATCATTTTTCTGGTCCTGTATGCCAAGTTTGGTCCGATTCTGAGACAGTTGATCAGATTGCCGTTTTGCGGGCCCCACGGTCCGACTCAACGGGCGATTTTGTGCACGGTCCGCCGAAATCTAACTTTGGACATACGGTTGGATTTGTATCGAAAAACCGGACCTGTTGACATATAGTTTAATGACTTTAGAGACCGTTGACTCTGGCACACTTTTCGGTGCAAAGCGGGTCCAATGGCGGACACTGTTTTGACCCGAAATTACCGTTTTGCTCCTGTGTCCAGAATTGGACTTAAGGATAGGCAATCTTAGATAATTTGACTATTTTGAGAATGTTGGTAATGTTTATTTTTAGCATCCGGAGACTTTTTGCATGTGTTGACTTTAGTGGCTCATTTGATGTGGTTGTACTATCGGTTTCTCCAGCTAAGGACCTCAGGCAAGTGCCCTTTCTGATTGCTTTCAATTCATAGTAGTCTTTTTATTTCATGTTTATACATATATCTTGCTGCTTGTTGACACACTCGTCACACGGAGTAGTCGGGAGGGAAAATATCTTAGTTGACATGTGGACTACCCAGAAATATTCTCAAAATGTCTATTCTTGTCTGATAGCAGCTGCACATGACACGTGCAGTGTGCCGATTTTACCTCCTAGCCGTTCACATGTCAAAATGGATATTTCACACCACATAGGTAGATGTCTTTTATTTATTTTTCCTTTTTCTTCTCCACCGTGCCATGTCATCAGTACTTTCCAGTTTTATATCTCATATGTTATTTTTATGTCTTGTTAATTCTATTGTGTTTTCGTATTACCGTTGGTTTGTGTACTTGTTCCATTTCTGACTGGAAACCAATAATTTTAAGGTTAGCTATGGCTTCACTTAGCTTGGGAGATTTGGGTGTACTTGTAGACAGAAATCTAGAAATAGATAGCGGTTGTTTCAATTTCATTAATTGTAATATCTTGTATTTTCTTTAATTATAAATATTGTAAATGTTGTAACAAATTTAGATATGTGAATAGCAGCAAATGATATATTTTGAGCATTTATTTCTTGCGGGTTTGACAACGTTCAACCATCGACTCTGCGGCGTAGGCTGGCTTGGACACTTCTCGTATCCGAAAAAGCGGGTGCGGGTCGTGACATGGATCGATTCCTATGACGGAGCATTTCCGTTGTCTGGTATGTAATTTATTGCAATATATAAGATTTTATTGATAGTAGGAAAGAAATTTTTCTAATTTAATAAATAATAAAATATAACAAACATGCAGGTACAGAGGGATGAGGACGCAAACATGGTGACCGTCTTCCTAGCCTCCCATCGAAAGGACGAGAAGCTCATCGATGAGCGGGCTACTCAGAGCTATGTAAGTAGTAATTTAGATTTCGTTAATTTTAACATAACTTGAAGAATATACAGATAACCATATAGTTAATAATAATTAAATACTTTAGACGTTTATTAGGCTAATTTAGGTAAGTACTAATTTATAGAGATGCACAATTTTCTAAGACGAGTTTATTAGGCTACGTGAGCGTGCGAGTGCTAGTGCACCTGCAGAGGGAGGGGTTGGTACATCGCAGCCCTCTCCGCCTCAGTCGGAGGACGAGCCCTAGAAGACCGTCGTTGGTGGTTTTCATAGGGGTACATACTAATGTATGGGACTGAGGTATGACATCTAGAAGGATGATCATTTGACTATGGTACAAGATTCTAGATAACTATATGGTTAAATTAGGTAACTAAAATTGGTAAAAGCATTGAAAGAAAATCTGCGATCCCGTGATCGTGCATGTCGGCCACCCAAAGGATAGCATGAGTTAACCGTATGGAGTATAAGGTTGGCCACCTATGGATACTGTATATTATCCAGTGCAATATCCGACTACAATTATCTGTCGAGCCCGCTTTTTTTATAGGAGAGATGGAACTGTCTCTCCTTCTTCTTCACAAACAATATTGTAGCTCCATATAGTGAAACACTTGGACAAATGTACCTATAGTCCAATAACTATTGTACATGTACTCTCAGTTCTTTAAGTTTTGCCGATGTCTTTCTGTATGGTGCCTTCGATATCGATCGAGTGTCCGAAAAGGTATCAATCATAAACTCAATTTCTCGATCCGATGGTATTCTAGGTATCTCGTCTGGGAATACGTCAGAAAATGTTGTCACTACTTTGATTTGATCTGAGTCTACACCCTTCTTCTGAGTGTCCCGAACAGAAGGAAGGTATCCTTTATACCATGAATACAATATGTGACTTGCCATCACTACCGATATCACCACTTTCACCTTGGACATCAAGCCCACGAATAAGAGAACTCTGTTTCCCCAAGTAAGCGAAACACAATTCTCTTCTACGCACAATCGATCATCGTATGACATGCACTGAGCCATTCCATTTCTAAGATAACATCGCACTCTTTGATGTTCAGTACTATAGCTTCCAAAGACATTGTTCTACCTCCAAAACAAATGTAACCATCTCTGCAAATCAAACTAGCAGGCAAATCCAATCCCCAAGGAGTACTAACACAGATTCTTATCTAACAGAGTCACATAATTTATTTATTTTGATAAAATCAAACGATATGAAACTATGTGTAGCACCCGAATTGAATAATACCGAGCATGTATACCTCTGTACAGTATCGTATATGTCATAACTGTCACGCTCCGGCCCGAAAAATCGCTCGTCCTCGCATCGATTTATCTGAATCATCGTCCTCGCTGGAACGTGATATCGTACGAGTCTTGAGTTGCACTCGTACAAGGCAAGATGACAAGTTCTCAAATGGTTACCTCTGATATTGTTATCTAGCAGCAGAAGAAACAGAGTATACGAAATAATTCTCTTTATTCGATAAATGAACTGAGGTTACAAAGACTTTTAATAGCCCAACTGAATTTGCCAGATTGGCTATAATACCCAGGTTCTCTCTTGCCCACAAATGATTTCACCCTTTCATATATTATATCTTCTATATCTCGGTCGTATTATCATGTTGTAAGTCCGAGCGTCAATGTGGTTGCACGCCTCAAACGCTACGATATTTTATGCCTCAACGCGTTCAAGCGAAGCTCCGTCGCGAGCAGATCATTCCCTGAACCTGCAAGCAATCTGGTTGGAGATCAGTACTAATCCTCTCGCGTACTAATTAGAGACTCACTTTACTAAACCGACATTAAGTAGATATATGGATCATACAGCTTAACTTATAATCTTTCTATATTTGCCTTAGGATAGGTTTCATGGCATATTCGAAAGCGGTAAAGCATGTTATAATGGCAAGCATGTTATGTTTAATTTATATAAGCAAACAAGCAGGCAATATACAATTTTCGTGTTCCTTGGTGGTGCGAATTCTTACCAACTCGACGTGCTCACCCTTGCACCGATGCAAAGGGAATACGCCTACCATCCTTCTCTGTCATGATATAAGTGATCTCTGTGTGCCTGTAATTTCAAGCTGACGTTCCTTAACTATATGAAGGTCACTGACTTTGCAGCCATAATGGAAATATCAAGGTACGATGGTGACTACTTCATCTTGGGGTGCTAATCCCATGTCCTGAAGTACTCCCAAACGATACCGGTATTTGTGACGCTCTATTTAAATAGTAGGTCACAAGCCTAACAGATTGAAATACTCAACACAATACCCATCTCAAATTTTCTTTCTAGATCGAACGGTCCCGGCATCCGGTCTACCACGTTCGAGGGATAAAACTTGTGCACAAGTTGTCCGTGATAATGCAACGCATCAAACTCTTACAACTAAACATAGTCTGAGTCCGAGACTCGACTAACGCATCATCTCAACTTCTAATTTATCCATCTCTATTTCCATTTGGCATAATGCCCCAACTTAATGTTCATCAACGAACGATCCAAGGTCATGAACATCTCATGGCAGCATGCCACATTCAATAGTTATTCGATATCTTCTTCGAGTTGTGCATCCGATGCACGCCTAGATGTTGTATTTCCATGTTCTACGCCTTAGTGATCATTGTTCATGGCTTGTGCACTAGGGCACTCGCCTCCATAGTCTTTCAATGTGCTAGCCTTATGTTCTTTCCCTCCGACTCGTGTACCGAGGCACGCCTCGATAGAGTACTCAATGTTCTATAGCTCGTGTACGGAGGCACTCGCGCCGATATAGTCTTTCAATATTCTATCCCTCTAACTCGTGCAAGGGGGCACGAATGACTTGTGCACTGAGGCACTCGTCGATACAGTTATCCCATGTTCTCGATGCTCATTGTTGCGGTGTTTCGATGTTCAATAGTGACTCGTGCATTTTATGCACGTTTCATTTTAATTGTTCTATCTAGTGTTAGAACGCACTATGTTCATCTCTTGATCGAGCCACGCACGTGGTCTTAACAGGTTAACTTGGAATATAATGGTATATTTTTCTTAGGCATGAAAGTGTCGGAAAGAAGGGTCAAAGTCCTCCCACCTTAAGCCGATACGTCTTGTCGTTTTTCCAGCCGATGTGGCTTGATTTCATAACTTTGTTGCACGGCCAACTCTTCTGACATAACCATTCGAGCACTTCGTGCTTCATTGAATTATCTGACCGATTTGACTTGCCGTGCCTATGCCTCAGTCTGTTGCGAGCCGATGATTTGGTTTTGCGGACACCATTGCAAATAAGGCAAAATGTCGACCTCTTATATTTCAGCGTAAACGTATAACCTGCACACGAAACCAACTAAAATTAATATTTATTCGAATCGGACTTGTGCGTTGCATCAATTTGATTTCTTAGAATCTTCGAACCGACTCAATGCTTTCTCATTTGGGCCAACATAACTCTTTGAATCGATCCGATTCGATGCATTTTTCGGATCAACGTAACTCTTGTATCGATTCGCATCGATACATATTTTTAGTCAACGCAACTCTTCGAGTCAACGACTCGTCGTAATATCGTGCGGAGCGGGTCATTACAATAACGATGTCTAAGACAATAGCTTCTTCTTGGGTCAAAGCATAAACTCTTTCTTACGCATCAGTTTGTGCATTCTGCACATTCCCGAGTGTCGAGGGTAAAGCTCGTGGCGTGTAGGGCAGAAGGAGAGATTGACATCCCCTCCATAGAGGACAAGGCCGTATGTGCGACCGGGAGAGGAGCCTTCGAGAGGGTAAAGCTCGTGGCGTGTAGGGCAGAAGGAGAGATTGACATCCCCTCCATAGAGGACGAGGCCGTATGTGCGACCGGGAGAGGAGCCTTCGACATTGTTGCCTATGTGGTGTTGGAAGATGACATGAAAGCGAGAAAATGTTCGAGATTGGTCCCAAAGGTGTTGTTGGCAGTGTAGTTGTTGCCTTCGCATCGGTAGATTGGTATTGCCATTGGTGTAGTAAGAAAATAGAAGAGGAGGAGAAGGTATGGAAGATTATCCATGGTTGTCCAGTTCCAATTGTGCAAAGACCATGACTATGTAGTCAGGGGCGGACCTATATGGGGGCAAGTGGGACCGTTGTTCCTATTAAAACTTTTCTTCTAAATTAAACATTTACGTTCTTTTTTTATATCAATTTTATGTTTTTCCACCTCCGAAATTTATAATTTTTAATTTCTATATACATATTTATATCAGATTTTACTTCTTTTTTATAATTTTTATTTTTATTAAAATATTAATGTAATGAATTTTATTTTACAAATTTTTGGACTTCCTAAAAATCCTGAATCTAACTCTGTATGCAGCATACATGTGTTTATACTTTCTATTGCACACAGTGGCGGAGCATAAGATGGGTTCTCCTGGCTGTAGCCTGCGGTTCGCAAATAAATACAAACGCTACCACTATAATAACATGTGTAAGTTTTAGTTCAGTTGGTTGAGTGATAGACTGTTTATGTAGAAGGCCAGGGGTCCAAATTCTGTAGTTTTTAGTTTTATTTTGTATTCAAATTACATGATTTTTTTTTCATCCCTGTTCTTAGCCCTTCCTAAAAAAAATTTCTGCCCCGGCCCTTGATTGCACACTATTGTTTCCGAGCCATGCTAACATCATTTACTTTTCATTCAGCTTACTTCATACTTCAGAAGCATGCTAAGTTGCTAACATCGTTGACTCGTCAGGTTGGAAAATTGTGTGGTATGCTAACTAACAACATAAAATATCCCATAAGAATTTTCTTCCATCTTGACGACCCAATCCATCCACTGTCACCAAGGTCAGGTCTGCGGGTCTCGTGTGTCATTTCTCCTATTGAAGCCGACTTTATGATGTTGAGATCAGGTCTTGTGGCCCACTTGACTCTTCTCGTAATGAGTTTAACCACTATTTCTCATAGAACTTCAATGTATATGGTTATCAATCAGACTCCATCTGCAAGTCTGCATTGATTTCTTTAGGCAAGCTCAAGGAAGAAAATTTCTGGCACGAGACGATTCTCCACGACTCGAAAGACTTGAAAGACTTGTTGCTTCCATTATTAACCTAGTTAGCTTTTCACAGCGCTTCGGACACGTCGCCTGCTTCTCAACCGTCTCTCTCTCTCTCTCTCTCTCTCTCTCTCTCTCTATATATATATATATATATATATATATATATATATATAGAGAGAGAGAGAGAGAGAGAGAGAGAGAGGTTCCATCGGAATCTGCCTGTACCTTAGTGGATAACACTATTAATGAGGAGGTTCCATCGGAATCTGCCTTAACCATATTTGATCCCAATATCACCGAGATAATTCCTCCATTGGAGACCATAGTGGAGATCAAGGACTCCAGCGCAGCAGAGCAACCCATCATCACCCCAGACCCAGTGATAGAAGCATTATCGATCCTCGGACCAGACCAGGTTCAGAAGGTCTTCAGGTTCAAGCCGCTGGTTATTCGCTCCAGCAAACTCTGACGCAGATCGACAGCTCCAGTGACGCCCTAGTAATTCCCCTGGAGGAGTCTATTCTGGACTCCGCTGGAGATCAGATCGACCATCCCAGTGATGCCACCACCGAACCCCAAGCGAACACCAGCAACATACCTATCCCGTCGATGGCAGATAAATCAACATCGAGCAGGAAAACAGACAAGATGGGAACAGCAGAAACCCAAACTATCCTCACCAGATCCGCCTCCAGGCGAAACAAAAAACACCCTCCCCATCCTCATTAATGATTAACATCCTTTCCTGGAATGTTCGAGGACTGGCCAACAAACCCACTCTGAGGAGAATTGCCAGCCTTCGGAAGATTCACAAAATCGAAATTCTCATTATTATAGAACCCAAAATCCCCCCCCCCCCCCAAAAAAAAAAGATTAAAATCCATCCAGCTGCAGCTAGGTCTCCCCCAGGCCATAGCTGGGAGTAACGACATCTGGATCCTAGGAAAGGAGGACGTCAACTTCGGAATCATCCACGACTCCAGGCAGGACCTCTATTGCTGGGTGGAACACCCTTTCCTTTCTAAACGCATCATCCTCTCAGCGGTGCACGACAGCTGCGACATTGCAGAGCGGAAACAGCTTTGGAACGACCTTCTAGACATTCACACCAACCACATTGTATCGTTGTGGCTTTGCATTGGGGACTTTAACGCTATCACCAGTAGAGAAGAGAAAATTGGAGGTCGCCCGCCGCCGACATCAGCCATGCAAGATTTCAACAACTTCATATTCAATGCCCACCTATCCTCTCTCCAGTTCACCGGCAATGCTTTCACCTGGTACAATATGCAGGAAGGAGACCGCCGCCAATACTCCCACCTAGACAGGGCCCTCACGAACGTCCATTGGGACAGAATGGGGATCACTACCAGTCTATCCCACCTCAACACATCCGAATCTGACCATCCGCCCCTGTTGATTGAAATAAAAATTCTAGCAACCCCGTTAAGAAGAACTTCCGATTCCTCAACTTTTGGACCGAGCACCCTCAATTCTTGGACATTGTTCAGGACGTGTGGAATCGGATAGAATCCCCCGACCCCCTCGTTTGAGTTAGCAACAAGCTTAAAGAAACGAGGAAAGCACTGACCATTTGGAGCAAACAAGCCTACGGGGACATTTTTCAAGCTGTGCGGATTGCCGAGGACGACGTCTCTAGGGCTGAGGCCAGGTTCGCTTCAGAGCGTTCGCCGACGGCTAGGACGGCCTTGAATCTTACCAAAGCTATGCTCAAATTCAGGATCAGAGTAGAGACCGGTTTCTGGAAGCAAAAAGCGAGGTTGAAATGGGACAGCGAGGGGGATAAAAATTCTAAATATTTTCATGACTGCGTCAAAGGTCGCAGAAAGCAGCTCTCGATTCACCAAATCACCGACGAAATAGGGAACATCATTACTGATCAAGAGAACATCCAAGCGGCCGCGAAAGAGTTCTACTCCAAGTTATTCGCCAAAGAGACGGTTCACTAAGACAACTCCTTCCTGAATTTCTTTCCACAACTCATCAGCGACACCGACAATGTTCAACTGGAGTTACTCCCCACCATGCAGGAGGTGACCGACGCGGTTTGGGTCCTGGATGCGAACAGTGCACCCGGCCCGGACGGTTTTTTCGGGGGTGTTCTTTCGCACCTGCTGGGATATTATCAAACAGGACATAACTGAGGCAGCCATTGCATTCTTCGAGGGAGCCACCTACCCCAAAGCAATTTCCAGCGCCAAGCTGATCTTATCCCAAAAAATTCCAACCCTAAATCTTTTCGAGACTTTCGCCCCATCAATCTATGCAATTTCACAAACAAGATCATCTCCAAGATAATTGCAACTAGAATGGCCGGATTGCTACCCAAGATAATTTCCGAAGAGCAAAGCGGCTTTGTTCGCGGAAGAAATATCCAGGACAACATCATGCTAGCTCAGAAATTAATCACCTGCATGAAGTTTCCATCAAGAGGGGGCAACATCGCTATCAAACTCGACATGGAGAAAGCTTATGACAGACTGGATTGGCAGTTTATTATCTGGGTTTTCAGAGCTTTCGAATTCTCAAAAAATTGGACCAACACCGTGTGGAGATCCATAAGCAACTCGTGGTTTTCTACGGTTATCAACGGTCACGCCGAAGGGTTTTTCAAATCCACTCGTGGAGTTAGACAAGGTGTCACGACCCGCACCCTGAAGAGGGGCACGAGCACGTGGTTACGTCCAGCCTATGCCGCAGTATCGGCGGTAGAACGCTGTATATAGGGTCTGTAAATACTACAACTAAAACAGGTAAATGTACCTGTACAGTATATACACTCCGAATGTGTCACGACCTGCACCCGCTTTTCGGATACGAAACGTGTCCAAGCCCAGCCTACGCCGCAGTGTCGGCGGTAGTACGCTGTCTATACTCAAGTCACGGCAATCTAGAATCACGGAAAAACTATATCTCATCCACATAATAATCAAGACACAAACAAGATCAGTGAATATCCATGAAACTAAGCAATAATGAATATAAACTAAATGTATCCAAAAATCAATGTCACGTCCGGTGGACACAAATCCACTACCAGTAGACGGAAGAATAGAGAAATACAAGAAATGAACCAGCTAAGTACAACCTGCTAATCAAGTAACCTCAACTGCAAAATGCGTGATCTGAAGCTAACTCAATCCACTCGTCTGCTCCTGTCTCAAGCTCGGCTAACCTGAAGAGATCATCAGGTCCTCAGAGGACATAGCAAGATACATAATATACATGCCTATCTAGTAGTTTTATCATGCGCAAGAATTAAACAATAAAGAACAAGAACAAGACCAATGACCACTAACACAACACGAAACACGAACACTAGAACAACTACGTATAAATGAACTGCCGGATGAACGATAAATACAAGGTCAAAGGAAGAACCAAACCCTCATCCTGAGTGTGGACTCACGGGTTTGAACTAAGCACTAACCCTCGTCCCGAGTGTGGACTCTCTGGCTAGCTCACGGCAAGACACCCTCGTCCCGTGTGTGGACTCTCTGGTGTAAATGGTCAACCCTCGTCCCGAGTGTGGACTCTCTGGTGCACCAAACAACCCTCGTCCCGAGTGTGGACTCTCTGGTTGTGTACAACGATAATCAAGCTATGGCAGTTCACTACACGCACTCGTTCTATGACACGACTCAAGCAAGGTACTGACAATAACTCCAAATGCGAAACACAAGGCCAAACATAAACACGGCTATAAACAATAAAAACAACTCCACAGAAAACAACACGAAAAGCACATGTCCATAAATAATCCAAGACAGAAAAATGAAAGGAACTGCATGTAAGAAAAACTGTAGAGGAAGGCAAGGTATACTTGCCTGTGGTCCTTAGCTACTGGCACGGGTCAGAATCCGTATCACGATCCAATAGCCTGTTTATGAATTGATGGAATCAATACAAAATTTAAAGGTGCAAAATAAGCTATCTATTGGTTTGTTTTAGGTTTCTAGGTTTACTTCCTATTCTACTTGTCCATTGAGCTTTAAATCTAGTTTTCCTATTACTAGACTGCAGGTACTAATGTACTCTATTCCTGGCTGATACCTGTTATCCCTATGGTGTAAATGTGAACAAAAATAACAATTTCTTTATATAGTACACCACTGTACTGAACTTGGTCTCTCTTGCAACCCCTTGCTAACGCTATACTCCCACCTACTGCTACACCCATCTATTCATTTGCCTATGCTTGAAACTGTTAGCCTATGCAAAGACAAGCATTTCCATTACAATATGGAAATAATCCACATTCTAAGCTCCTCCCTGTTGTCAAATGGCTGCATCACAGGCACCTCCCTATTGGAAGAGGGAAGAGAATATATAGACTTAAGAATACAGAGTATTGGAAATGAACACGAAAATGAGCAGCATTTGACAACAAAGCAACACACGAGCACAACTCAGCACCATAAGAGCTAGCACTTAATTCCAAGGATCACATGTAATATGAGAAATCTGTATATATCTGGGCATAACTTCTGAACCCCACTTCAGGTAAAGGCCTTTCCTCGAACATCCAAATAAAGAAGAATCCCCACCAAACTCACCAGCCAACTGTTCTCTTGCATTTCTATGTCAATATTATCTGAACACCTTAGTTCTATGGAGTATCATGCAACTTCTCTTTCTAGACGTACATTTAACTGTCAAGTAAGGTTGCTTAAAGAAACGAATGGATACTTGCCACACGAGGATTGAGCCTATGTGATTTCCAAGCTACTCATGTGTCAACTTTACTGTGACTGAACCCAAAGGTAATCCAACGGAAACACATATACCTATAGGACTGCATATATGAACCATGGACTGATACAACATATGCAGGGCTTCCACCAAGTTTGGATATCTACTTATCATATTACCTATTGGAAGAACACCATATTGACCTGCAGTTCAAGTCATACTCCTGCTAAGACTTGCATTGCAGGGACTGATGCATAGCAATTCCTGGACATGTATCAAGCTGCAGCATCAAACAGCACGTCAAGTATGCAGTGCAGATCAAATGGAGGCAGGGTAAGCTCTGCATATGGGAAAGTTCCCTGTAATGTGTATATTCAGTCCCTGGTACACTCCCTCCTGATGTGTATGTCCTGATAGTTAGCCTTTGCTAACTGCTACTGAAGGAAAGATGATCCTCTCATAATACACAGGTTTCCTTTTAAAGTGAAATGAGGATATATAATTTACACTTAAAATCTCATAATCGACCAAAATCCCATCTAATACTGTTCGTTAGTGAGTCTTCAAGGGCCTCTACTACAGCTCTGATCACTTGAACCTGTTTTGTATATACATACACATAACCCTGTGGATGTGGTACATACTTGAACATGATGGATTTATAGATTTGGCAAGAAGGCTGGTCTCAGGATACAGGTTCATCTCAAATCGAATCTAAAGAGTGGCCCTACTCGGTCCCATATGTATTGTCAAAAACAGTATGCCACAATAGATAATAGAAGCCCAATGCAACCTGACTACCAAGTCTTGGGTAATTTCAGGGGCAACAAGCATGCCAAACTAGATATATCGATGTTAACGGCAGTAAATATATCAAGTAAACAATCGCAATGTCTTGATAAGGTAATTCATTTATAAAAGAGAATGTTGATAAGCCTCTCGTGGAGAAGAGAATGATAGGAAATTGAATTTATTGCCATATAAACAAAAGTACAACAGAAGAGGAGATCCACAACAAAATTAATTATGATATTAAAGGATGACATGTCAAAATAAAAGAAAGTCGGAGGACCAACGTGAACCAAAGAAAGGAAGACTGAACCTGAACATTTATATAGAATATAAGCCTCATCTTAATTCCCAGGAAACTCGAATTTGTGTTCAGTTAAGCACACACACACACAGGGAACTCTCTGGTTTCTAATGTGATATGTAGGGCATAGGGCCTGCCACGCCTATCCTCATTAAATTATAATGTGGCTAGATGTCCTGGTCACTGACCTACAATTTAGCTGATCACCTAATGATAATATCAACCCTTACTTAAAGGAGAGCTCATATTGCCATCAACGATCAACACACAACTGTCCTGGTGTCTGATACAACAGGTATTGACCTGCCCCTAGGAGTTAGGACAGGGTATTTTCTGCTGCTAAACCCTCTACCTATGCCATTGGGAACTCTAGTCTGGTTACCAGCCTATGATCTGTAGGCTATACCTACAAAATTCTATCAATTCCTTTGTCTAGTATACCATCTGTGTCTAGAGGTCCTGACCTCAAGTGTCAATGGCTTTAGGTCGATGTGTTTGATGGGTGACTTGGTATATCAACACAGGGTCTTAACTTCACCATCCATCTCTGGGGTCTATAGGTTAAGCTGGTCCTGAGTTCCTTATGGTCCTTATTTCAAATACTTGATAGATACAATTTAGGAATTTCAGGATGGAGGACAGGGGAATACCTGGTGGTTTCAGATGCAAGATTGAGTGATTCCTCAACCTTCTCCCTTGTTGTTCTCGCGGCAGGAACGATTTGGGATTTCTAGGGTTTTGGGATGGAGGGCTTGATCGAGTATTTATGTAGGCAACAACGGGGAGAATAGATAAGAAGAGATCCCAATTTGAATTTGCTTTGGTTTGATCCTACTACGATGGAGGATCGGAGGAAATCAGTTTGAATCCTGATTCGAAATCATCTAAGAGATTAAAACTCAACACTCGGTTTGAGGGGAGTGTTTAGATGACAGTTTGAGATTTAAATCTCAACTTAAGCATTCAAGTCCCTCCAATTTCCTTTATTTCCCCATGGATCCATTAGGTCCATGAACATTCTCTATTTCAAAGAGCCTCTTTATGTAATACCTTTATTTACATCCACACGTAAATATGTAAAACAAGTGTCTAGAAAAAAATGATAACTAAATAAATATTTATTATTTAAAAAAAATAATACCAATTGTACATGATGAAAATTGGTTAAGGGGTTTACAAGTCTACCCCCCTTAGACAAATTTCGTCCTCGAAATTTAAGGAGCTGGTGATCTACTAGAGTAAATAGAACAAGCTGCTATAAAAGAATTTCAATTGTTCAAAAATTAAATCTACTATGGCCTACTTATGATACTGCCAAAACTCTACTGAAAGTTCTCGCCAGCTGCTCCCTGTAGTGTCGTCGTATCTACCGTATTCATGGCATATGCTTGTCCTTCTTGTGCGGCTGGTAGTGGTGGTGCAGTCGCATTCTTCTTCGGGCAGTCTCGAGATAAGTGCTGGTTGGATCCACAAGTGTAGCACAATTCCAACCATCTTCGGCAGTTTTCTTGGACGTGGCCTCTTTTCTTGCAATAGTGGCAGGTGGGTGCATCTTGGACTTGTTGTGAGGCTGCTCGTGGTTGCTGATGATGCGGCTGTGCAGAGGTCTTATCAGAAATGTTGGGGCGTTTCGCTGGTGCTGATTGGTTGTTCCCTCCTCCGAATGCGTCTCGACTCCTCTTTGGCTTGTGACTAAGTTCTTCTTCTACAGCTTGGGCGACTTCTAGAATCTCTTCGTAAGTGGCAGCTCGAATGGTAGCGATGGCTATGCGAATCTCGTGAGATAGTCCCTTTCTGAATCGTCGTGCCTTGTCTTCAGGGGTGCTGACCAAGTTCTCCGCGAAACGGCTGAGGCGAGAGAACTCGGAGGTGTACTCGTCGACGGTGCGGTTGCCCTGCTCTAGATGCTCGAACTGTCTAATCAGCACCTCTCGTGCTACGTATGGATAGAACTTCCTCTTGTACAGTCGCTTGAACTCCTCCCAAGTCACGTCTGGAGCAGAAAATCGGGGCTCGCCTTGGTACCATATCCGCACAATGTCGAAAAGCTGTCCACTGACTGACTCTATCTTTAGATCTTCTGGAATTCGGGCCATCTTCAAATACCTTTCCACGTTCTCCAGCCATTCGTCAGCGTAGACGATCCCCTCTGTCCCATGGAATGGCATGGGCCTAAAGTCCATGAAGTGCTTGGGATTCCCCGGGCGCTGTCGGGGAGCATCCCTCTGCTGAAGAACCTCTCGCAAAGTATCGCGAATGATGTTGGCCTGTTGTTGCATAAGTCCCAGCATGGTAATGTTGTCCAGGGCTGGTGGCGGAGGCAGAACATGTGTTGGATACATCGTCGGGGCTGGATACATCGCCGGCGGTGGGTGCATGGCAAATGCTGGATGCATTGTTGGTGCTGGGTGCATGACTGGTGCTGGACGTGGAACTCCTGGCGGTAGGATAGATGCTGGTGGCAAACCGGGTGCTGGTGGTGGAGTCTGCGGAGGAAACTGTGGTGGTGGTGGTGGAATATCGCCTATGTTGAATCTCGAGAGCTGCGGCTGATTTCCCATGTGAGTGAGCTGGCCTCCTTGTGTTGGCGGGGTCATGTATGTGAAAAAGCCTCTTGTAGTCGGTGGAGTGTTCAATGCAGTGTTCCTGTCTTGAGAGTTCATCTCAACTGTAACAAGAGCAAACACTTTAGCCGTTTGAAGAGAATTTCAAGCATGATGCAAGTCAAGGATTCAATGAAATCAAGGATAGAATTCAAACAAGAAGTCAAGACATGTGGATGAGATTCTAAGCGTCTAATCCTATTTGCAGGCTCACGACGGCACAGTGATGTAACCGAAGTGATTAACGTAGACCTGCATGGGCCACCAAAAAAAACTTGTCACGACCCGCACCCACTTGTCGGATACGAAACGTGTCCAAGCCCAGCCTACGCCGCAGTGTCGGCGGTAGTACGCTGTCTATACTCAAGTCACGGCAATCTAGAATCACGGGAAAACTATATCTCATCCACAGAATAATCAAGACACAAACAAGATCAGTGAATATCCATGAAACTAAGCAATAATGAATATAAACTAAATGTATCCAAAAATCAATGTCACGTCCGGTGGACACAAATCCACTACCAGTAGATGGAAGAATAGAGAAATACAAGAAATAAACCAGCTAAGTACAACCTGCTAATCAAGTAACCTCAACTGCAAAATGCGTGATCTGAAGCTAACTCAATCCACTCGTCTGCTCCTGTCTCAAACTCGGCTAACCTGAAGAGATCATCAGATCCTCAGAGGACATAGCAAGATACATAATATATATGCCTATCTAGCAGTTTTATCATGCGCAAGAATTAAACAATAAAGAACAAGAACAAGACCAATGACCACTAACACAACACGAAACACGAACACTAGAACAACTACGTATAAATGAACTGCCGGATGAACGATAAATACAAGGTCAAAGGAAGAACCAAACCCTCATCCCGAGTGTGGACTCACGGGTTTGAACTAAGCACTAACCCTCGTCCTGAGTGTGGACTCTCTGGCTAGCTCACGGCAAGACACCCTCGTCCCGTGTGTGGACTCTCTGGTGTAAATAGTCAACCCTCGTCCCGAGTGTGGACTCTCTGGTGCACCAAACAACCCTCGTCCCGAGTGTGGACTCTCTGGTTGTGTACAACGATAATCAAGCTATGGCAGTTCACTACACGCACTCGTTCTATGACACGACTCAAGCAAGGTACTGACAATAACTCCAAATGCGAAACACAAGGCCAAACATAAACACGGCTATAAACAATAAAAACAACTCCACAGAAAACAACACGAAAAGCACATGTCCATAAATAATCCAAGACAGAAAAATGAAAGGAACTGCATGTAAGAAAAACTGTAGAGGAAGGCAAGGTATACTTGCCTGTGGTCCTTAGCTGCTGGCACGGGTCAGAATCCGTATCACGATCCAATAGCCTGTTTAGGAATTGATGGAATCAATACAAAATTTAAAGGTGCAAAATAAGCTATCTATTGGTTTGTTTTAGGTTTCTAGGTTTACTTCCTATTCTACTTGTCCATTGAGCTTTAAATCTAGTTTCCCTATTACTAGACTGCAGGTACTAATGTACTCTACTCCTGGCTGATACCTGTTATCCCTATGGTGTAAATGTGAACAAAAATAACAATTTCTTTATATAGTACACCACTGTACTGAACTTGGTCTCTCTTGCAACCCCTTGCTAACGCTATACTCCCACCTACTGCTACACCCATCTATTCATTTGCCTATGCTTGAAACTGTTAGCCTATGCAAAGACAAGCATTTCCATTGCAATGTGGAAATAATCCACATTCTAAGCTCCTCCCTGTTGTCAAATGGCTGCATCACAGGCACCTCCCTATTAGAAGAGGGAAGAGAATATATAGACTTAAGAATACAGAGTATTGGAAATGAACACGAAAATGAGCAGCATTTGACAACAAAGCAACACACGAGCACAACTCAGCACCATAAGAGCTAGCACTTAATTCCAAGGATCACATAAAATATGAGAAATCTGTATATATCTGGGCATAACTTCTGAACCCCACATCAGGTAAAGGCCTTTCCTCGAACATCCAAATAAAGAAGAATCCCCACCAAACTCACCAGCCAACTGTTCTCTTGCATTTCTATGTCAATATTATCTGAACACCTTAGTTCTATGGAGTATCATGCAACTTCTCTTTCTAGACGTACATTTAACTGTCAAGTAAGGTTGCTTAAAGAAACGAATGGATACTTGCCACACGAGGATTGAGCCTATGTGATTTCCAAGCTACTCATGTGTCAACTTTACTGTGACTGAACCCAAAGGTAATCCAACGGAAACACATATACCTATAGGACTGCATATATGAACCATGGACTGATACAACATATGCAGGGCTTCCACCAAGTTTGGATATCTACTTATCATATTACCTATTGGAAGAACACCATATTGACCTGCAGTTCAAGTCATACTCCTGCCAAGACTTGCATTGCAGGGACTGATGCATAGCAATTCCTGGACATGTATCAAGCTGCAGCATCAAACAGCACGTCAAGTATGCAGTACAGATCAAATGGAGGCAGGGTAAGCTCTGCATATGGGAAAGTTCCCTGTAATGTGTATATTCAGTCCCTGGTACACTCCCTCCTGATGTGTATGTCCTGATAGTTAGCCTTTGCTAACTGCTACTGAAGGAAAGATGATCCTCTCATAATACACAGGTTTTCTTTTAAAGTGAAATGAGGATATACAATTTACACTTAAAATCTCATAATCGACCAAAATCCCATCTAATACTGTTCGTTAGTGAGTCTTCAAGGGCCTCTACTACAACTCTGATCACTTGAACCTGTTTTGTATATACATACACATAACCCTGTGGATGTGGTACATACTTGAACATGATGGATTTATAGATTTGGCAAGAAGGCTGGTCTCAGGATACAGGTTCATCTCAAATCGAATCTAAAGAGTGGCCCTACTCGGTCCCATATGTATTGTCAAAAACAGTATGCCACAATAGATAATAGAAGCCCAATGCAACCTGACTACCAAGTCTTGGGTAAATTTCAGGGGCAACAAGCATGCCAAACTAGATATATCGAAGTTAACGACAGTAAATATATCAAGTAAACAATCGCAATGTCTTGATAAGGTAATTCATTTATAAAAGAGAATGTTGATAAGCCTCTCGTGGAGAAGAGAATGATAGGAAATTAAATTTATTGCCATATAAACAAAAGTACAACAGAAGAGGAGATCCACAACAAAATTAATTATGATATTAAAGGATGACATGTCAAAATAAAAGAAAGTCGGAGGACCAACGTGAACCAAAGAAAGGAAGACTGAACCTGAACATTTGTATAGAATATTAGCCTCATCTTAATTCCCAGGAAACTTGAATTTGTGTTCAGTTAAGCACACACACACACACAGGGAACTCTCTGGTTTCTAATGTGATATGTAGGGCATAGGGCCTGCCACGCCTATCCTCATTAAATTATAATGTGGCTAGATGTCCTGGTCACTGACCTACAATTTAGCTGATCACCTAATGATAATATCAACCTTTACTTAAAGGAGAGCTCATATTGCCATCAACGATCAACACACACCTGTCCTGGGGTCTGATACAACAGGTATTGACCTGCCCCTAGGAGTTAGGACAGGGTATTTCCTGCTGCTAAACCCTCTACCTATGCCATTGGGAACTCTAGTCTGGTTACCAGCCTATGATCTGTAGGCTATACCTACAAAATTCTATCAATTCCTTTGTTTAGTATACCATCTGTGTCTAGAGGTCCTGACCTCAAGTGTCAATGGCTTTAGGTCGATGTGTTTGATGGGTGACTTGGTATATCAACACAGGGTCTTAACTTCACCATCCATCTCTGGGGTCTATAGGTTAAGCTGGTCCTGAGTTCCTTATGGTCCTTATTTCAAATACTTGATAGATACAATTTAGGAATTTCAGGATGGAGGACAGGGGAATACCTGGTGGTTTCAGATGCAAGATTGAGTGATTCCTCAACCTTCTTCCTTGTTGTTCTCGCGGCAGGAACGATTTGGGATTTCTAGGGTTTTGGGATGGAGGGCTTGATCGAGTATTTATGTAGGCAACAACGGGGAGAATAGATAAGAAGAGATCCCAATTTGAATTTGCTTTGGTTTGATCCTACTACGATGGAGGATCGGAGGAAATCAGTTTGAATCCTGATTCGAAATCATCTAAGAGATTAAAACTCAACACTCGGTTTGAGGGGAGTGTTTAGATGACAGTTTGAGATTTAAATCTCAACTTAAGCATTCAAGTCCCTCCAATTTCCTTTATTTCCCCATGGATCCATTAGGTCCATGAACATTCTCTATTTCAAAGAGCCTCTTTATGTAATACCTTTATTTACATCCACACGTAAATAGGTAAAACAAGTGTCTAGA